>CAXIVR010000002.1:201782900-202430068 GCA_964035755.1 Teleogryllus oceanicus
TGGGGAGCGACCCAAAAAGGGTAGCCGCCTGGGGATTATCCCCGAGAAAACAAAAGGGGGTTATTGGCGGTAAAGGTATTGTGAGAACAGGCCTAGATAGTTTTCACCAAACAGGTTACAATACATTTGGGGGGGATTAACGTACGAAACCCATTATGATACAAAAATTTGGGTTTTTTGTATCCAGAATTTGTTTTTTTCCAATGTTTCTTTGATGAACTCTAGGGCCCCATTCACGAATCAAGAGTCCCTGCCCCCTTTAAACAAAATTTATTGAACCAGTTACCAGGTTCGTCTTGGGCCCCCGAACAGTATGGACTCGTTTAATTAAGAAATGGGGCCCCTGGGGAATTTAAACCCTAAATTGGGAAATTCACTTTTGGGAAAAACTGGAAAAGGGGTATGATTGTTTGAATACTATACGGGGCCCATAATTACATGTTTTGAGCACAAAAAAGAATTTTTAAAAGATAACAGGTTTTTTTGGATTTGAACTTTTTAATTTGATACAGTGAAATGAAAAAAGAGCAGCTTTGAAAATAACTTGGGCATTGGCGAGAATTAATTTTTGAAAATGTATAATGAATTATTAGATTGAAAATATAATTCTAAAAAGTAAATTTTCTTAACATATTATGACCTAATGGTCTACCACCAGTCATGAAAACGATCCCTTTTTGAATCGGGCGCGCGAAGGACAGGAAGCCCGGAACGAGCAGGGGAACGAGTCGCGGGGAGAGGAGGCGGAAAAAAGGGGGAGAGGAGAGGGGGAAGAGGGCCCCACGGGAATGTGATGTGGATGAATAATGGATTTAACGGTTAACACGGAAAATCTAAATGGGGGGGAATTTTGAAGTAAGAAAATTGAGACAGGAATAGTAAAATTACCCAAAGGAACGTAACATAAACGCTGACGATGAAAAAACAACGAGTGCAAACAAAACACGGGCGAGGGGTGGGGCCATCAATGGACGAGCGAAAACGGACGATGTTAATAAAAGGGTTATCGTAAGAAGACGAACTGTACGACAACGTCGGGCGTTGATCGGACAACGAAACACCGGAATCGGAGGAGCCCCCAAAAACCAGCTAGTGGCGACGCGAGGGGGGGCCCCCCCCTCGGGCATGAAGGCCTTAAACAACCGCGCTGCGTTCCTGCACCAAGAGGGGGGAAAATCAGGCTGAGTGACGAACATTTAATAATCACGTAACTTCAGTGAAGTGGCACAGCCAATTTGGCCAAGAAATGTATTAATGGGGTAGGGCGTAGTAATGAATCGGTATGTAGGTAGGGGAATAAGCAAATGTGATAAAATACAATATTTATAACGGTTGCAACATGATTAAAGCTGATTAGCAACAAGAATCATATCATTGGTCGGAGTAATCCAGAATAGGATCTTAGATTTGTTCCAGTGATGCAATATCAAAGACTGCAGATCATGCAGGTGATTGTAACAGGGTCTCTTTAGATTATGCTTTTTTGAGGGAATAAATATTCAATTATGAAAATGGCAAACTAGTGATTAATGAAGGATATGATGAAAAGAAATGAGAACATAGCAACATCCTCCTCATAAAGGGCTCCCTCAAGGAATCCTTTGTCCTTCATCAATTTAGAAAGGCAGTTATTGCCATCAAAATTTTATGTATCAATGCCTCAGTTGATGGTGGATTCTCTGGAAAATTGAGTAATACAGTCACAATATTGTATTTCAGTTTCTGGAAATGCCCTCATCTCGATGTGTTTTTTGCCCAGTTTTGCTTGATCCAATGAACAAATGCTGAGATGGTCCCTTGTTTTTTTTTGGGCAGAAATATACTTACTACACTATGTTTGTTGAGTTTTTCCCTTTTGCTAGAGAGGTGGAAGGGTAGACGGACTTCACCCGAGTGTTTGGTTATCTATTTTGTTAGCAGTTCAAAAAATTAAATCTGTAGTTCGTTGTCACCGTTGGGAGCGAATATTTATAGTTTTCAAATTTGGAAAACGACGCTTTGTTGGTACTTTTCTATTAAACTACGTTGTAAGTAAAAGTTGTAACTTTCATCAAAATATAAATGAAATATAGCATAGTAATGACTCGATTGATTAGCCTTTAACGTTCTTATTAATACTTACTTGGATCAACTTTGTACTTATCTAAAAGCTTGTTTCTATAATGATCACAGGATCTGGGCCCCACTGCAACACGTATACATTCACAAAGAACCTGGCGGAGCACATCGTGGATCTACTCGGACCGCCCGCCCGTGGGCATCTTGCGGCCGTCAGTGGGTAGGTGTTGCGCCTGCGGCTTCGGATCTTCCCGAACCACCGCGCTTAACGCGCGTCAATGGACCCCTTTCTTGAAACAGAGTATCAGGCAGTTTTAGCGCCAGGCAGAAGGTGATGTCCTGAACTCTTTGGTCACGTCACTAACGACGTTACGATCGAAAGGAACAACGTTTAGAAGAGCTTTTTAAATGCTGCAATGATTTATGCATTACAACAAAGGCAGCATTTCAAGCTTACAGGGGGGATTTTTGCGGATTCCTGCGGGGAGGTCTTCATTGGGGAAATAGTAAAAGATTTTTAGAGGTTCCTATTAGTACACGTTTAGTGCGTAAGAACGGCATGAACCTAGAGATGGAGCGTGGCGGTACATGGGTGATGATAAGACAAAAAAAATTACAAATTTTTGGGAAAATCCTACGCGCGCTAATGTATCACACATCTTTTCTAGAACATACAACTCATTTAAATTAAATCTAAAAGATGTACTTTGAAATGAAGTAGAAAATAATTTTTCAGTGTTACAATTTTTTTTGAATTAGTGTAGAAAATATTTTTTTCAATAATGTGACTTATTTCTGAATTTCTTCCTGACAAGCCAGGGGTCAATTTTCCTAAACGAAATTCTTTCTATTCAAGAATCGTTTTGATATTTGAAATTACTGTCGATAATGTTCCCATTTCAGTTTTCTTTTGATAATCGGAATTCTCCCAGATATCAAAAAATTTTGTTTAGTGTCGAAAGCCTATTATTTATGGAAAGGAATATTTAATACATAATTAATCTTCTATGGTATTTAAATGTATGAAATTAGTAAAATCTGACTCTTCGGTCTTCATAATTATTTTAGAATTTTGGCCAGTTTTATTTTGGGCAGTCAACAGATTGTGACGTTGAAAACCAAAGGTTAATAAAACAAAAATTCAAACTTTTTCAATTTTAGAAAATTCAGAGTTAACTGTGTGAATGGGACCTTCGCCACCTTTATAAGTTTATTTTACTCTATTCCTACAAGGAATTTAAAGAACATTTTGAGTCGTTTATGAGAAAATTTTTAAAATGTTCGAGGGGTTTGATTAAAGAACCCCAAATTTTAAAAAATGTTTTTTAAAATTTCAAAACTTCACCTAGAGCCATGGACAGGGATTTCTTCAATTTGGAAAAGATCTGACGGGTTTAGTGTTCATATAGGTATTCATAGAGAAAGTGACTAAGAGGTGCTACAGAATAACACAGACATTCCGCAGAAAGTTTCTAATTTCCTTGGTGTGGACTGGCTTTACGGTCTTGCTTTATCCTCTGCCGGTGCAATGAGTCGCCGCAAAAATACATATTTTACCTTTTTCAACTTTTCGGTTTCCCAAATAGTACAACGAAAAATTATTTTAAGACTTTTAAAGATGGCCAAAAAGTCCTAAAAGCAAATTTTCATTAAAAATTTTGAGCCGTAAATGCTGAAACTGTAAATGCGAAATTTGAAGATCTTTTCACCGGAAGCTATTGAGTTTTGAAAAAATGTATTGAAAGTAATTCAGAACTGCCATTACAAATTCAATAATGTACAAACCGTTGAAATGTGAATATTACTGACGTGGAGATATTTTAAACAAATTACATTTGTGTAATTTTTGAAAACCAAGGAATACCCCAATAACAACTTTTTTATCATAATAAAAGTTGCATTACCACTAACCGTTTGGGAAAAATTTGAAGAAAAATTGGGGCTCTAAACATCTAAAGGGAAAGTTAAAGAATTATTTTATTTACACATTTTGGAAAGAGAAATGAAAGGCAGTACTTATTCTTAGCACATATTCCTTTTGAAACTGTACACACTTAATATTTTCTTATTTTATAAACAAAATATTAGTGATGTATGAAACTATGTGTCTTCTCTCAGAAATATGGAGCATGAAATATAGGTTTTAAAAAATACGAAACCTATTTAACTATGTAAAATAGTAATACAAATATTTTGAATATGTTTGAGCATTCACATAATGTGTAGTTCACAGGCAAAAAATAAAGCCATTTAGTTAAGGTAATCCATACTATAAATTATATGGTTTTCGAGAAATCAGGATTTGAATTCGGAAAAATTACTGAAGAGAAAAAATCGTTAGAAGAGTTTTCTAATTCTATTTCATTTTCTGTGAACACCATTTTACTTAGCTCCTCGTTCATATACCAACAATATTGTAGGTGGCGAGTGAGAAAGAACAGTTGTGAGGGACTCTTAAAAGGCTGTGGCGCAGTTACGTATACATTGCAGAGCCTCTGTCTAGCAATCAAATGACGTCCTTTCACAGTGAGTATTGAAAAAGATGTCACCACGTACTGCGCCATAACTCTTCGATAGTCTGAATATGCGCACGAATTTCCAAGAGCACCACATAACACGCGACTTTCGAATCGTGATCTCTAAAAGATCCTACAGAGTTAGCTTCGAGACGGCAATGCTGCTGTTTCTGCAGGGACTTCTGACCGGCAGGTCCTAAAATTTGAGTCCTACGGTGGCGGATTTTTGCTATTACCCATACAGCCAGGGTCAGTCCCATTCAACCACTGTCTAAGGATGAATCGGAGTGGCCTGCTACTCTGATCGGTGGTTTTCTGTGGTTTGCCGGTTCAATATGATTTAATGTCGGAGCAGTACCCTAGCAAACAGACCACGGACCGGATATTTTTTACATCATCCTTGACCTATCTTGCCCTTTTTATACACACTCCTCATGCACTAATACACAGATATCAGGGGGAGCAGTCGGGGCGTTAGTGATCGCCTGATTTTGGGCGGTGCCCAGCTCAGGGAGATAGCAGAAAACGGAGATCCCCCACAAGCCGACTTGTAGATCGGCGGTTGTTGTGGCGGCACATCGAGGAGGAACATCACCATCTTCCGATTGATTTGGTTTTTTCGTGTTTCCGGGTGCGTCAACTGCTTGGTCATTAGTCCCGTTAGTGTAGTGCATGTTTTTTCTCAGGGAACGCGGTGATTCCCCGGGGTGGCGAGATCCGGCGCCGACCTACCGTCGGCTAGTGGGTTTCCCAAACCAGGACTCTCCCATCAGCGGGCACCGTTCCAGCCGGACAAGCTCAGCCCCCGACCGGTCTTCCGGAATATGTGGTAGTGAGTGCATGTTAGTGTAAGTGTGTGTAAGGGGAGAGGATAGGACAAGGGAAGGACAGATCGCGCGCGGTCCGTGGCCCGTTTCGTAGGTCTGCTCCGGCATTCGCCTGGTGTGATCGGAGAAACCACGGAAACCAGCGATCAGAGCAGCCGGCCGCGAATCTCCTCCAAGCAGCGATGAACTCGACCGCTGAAACAGGTCAAATCCTGCTGCCGTGGGGAGGGAACCTAGGACCTCCGGTCGAGGCGCTGCAGTGACATCAGTTGATGCACTGAGCTACGCCCCGGTCCATCTTCCGGAGATAGAGGGACTTATCTAACGGGGCACGGATGGCAAGCGGACGAGCCGGGAACAGTGTGCGGTCCTGAATCTTCCTACTGTCGGTTTGCTTGTTGCAGGGTGGCTACCGCCCTTGACCGTTCCCGGTTGATCGACAACTTCAACGGCCCCATGGGTTGATGGTGGGCGCGGGAAAAGGGGGTGGTGCACACTGGCTACAGCGATCCCGACTGCTTCATCGACTACATTCCCTGCGACATTGTCGTCGGGGCTTATATGTGCAGCTGCGAGATCGCCAGGGAAAAGGGGGAGATTCCTAGAATACCCAAGCTGTTACTTCAGCCGTACAACTTTCACAGTACGTAGAAAGATTGTAAAGCCTGTTACAGAAAACGCGATTTTCGACAGAAAGAACTCAAATCGTAGGGCCCCGATATGAAAAAACGAATAAACCTGTTCCTAGATAAATAAAATTCGTTTAACACGGTTTTCTCAGAATGAAGTTCTGTGTGTCCTTGATACCCATAATCGACTAACGACAAAATGTCTGCGTCCGTCCGTCTGTGCTCCCCTTTAGCACATAAACCGTTCTGAGAATTTTTCTAAAATTGATATTCTGCAATTGATCTGAACAAAACCCCGAGGCCCAGCAAGTTTGAAAAAGGATATTTTTATTTGGAGATTCTTGCCATGAAGTCCCAATAATTTCAAAATTCTCGCCAAAATGGCTCCAGTTTTTTTATAAAATTTGTCCTCGGATAGCGTAGAGAATGCATAAAAGTGGCATAGCTGTCATTTTCGTTGAAATCTGAATTTTCGAATTAGTGAATGTTCAACATTTTTTTTCGGAGTCTTCCTATAACTACAACATTGACGATACGTTTTCCCCCTAATTTTAATAAGATTGATCTTTAAATACGATCGTATACAATGTTTCAAAAATGAGAGTAGTTTTGATAATTTTGTGAAACAATGTTAAAAATGTTTTCCCTGACATTCACAACTTGCATTCAAATAACCAGAGGGTGGAATCTGCGAATTGAGTAGAAAATGAAGAATATCTTTGTTTACGCAACACAGTCTGAATACATTTTAAAATGTTCTTGGGAAATATTTTATTTTCAAAAGCATTTGGTTTGAATATCTCAAAGAATAGAAAAATATGAGGCTTCTAGTTAGGAATTAATTTTTCCTGATTACTTACGGAGAAATATTCAATATAATGAACTAAACAAATCGTTTATTAATTCCATCATTATTACAATAACAAAAATTAACTTTATATTTAAAATACAAATCCAATTTTGTCCTCAGAAACCCTAAAAAGCATTTTGGTGACTTTTTCCTACGATTTTTTCCAGATATTTTTAAAACAGCTAAGATTAAGCCGCTTTTCAAAAAGGCAACAAAAATGAAATTCAAAATTATCGGCCATTTCGCTTCTTAGTTTGTTTCAAAAATAGACTTTCTTACGTACGAAAGCAAACTTTTCTCAGTAAAACGACACGTTTTCGTAGGGTAAAATGGATTTCAAAATCAAACTCTACTGATACAGCCCTATTTTCATTTCAAAGATATCACCTCATCCCTGTCCTCACTATTCCTATAACAAAGAAGCACCTTGGAATATATTTAGATCTTTCAGAAGCTTTTAACGTAATTGATCATTACATTTTACTTTCAAAATTACCTGTGTATGGAATTCGTGATATTGCTCTAGATTGGTTAAGTTCATACCTTAAACAACGATCTCAAAGAGTACACCAATTGCACGTGGAGTCCCGCAGGGATAAACAATTGCATACTCCATTGAAAATGAACGATATGCCATTGAAAAATAACGTTAAGGTTTAAGGAAAAAAACGTTTTAGGTCACTCAATTTCGTGAAACGATAAATGGATCATCCGTTTAAATGAATGAAATCCGTTTAAATGAATTGGAAACAAAATTAAGTTGCTTAGACTTTGAGAATTGTTTCAAATTGAGTCTGACTTCATACATCTCTTTTGTATATTTCGCGAATGTTCATTCTCGCCTCAAGTATGGGATAATTTTCTCGGGAATGCATCTATAATTCCACACATTTACATTACAAAAAAATGTAATCAAAAAACGTTATGGGGAAGAAAATTGTACGAAGATTACAAATTCCACCTACGTGATTCTTGTAAGTCTCTCTTATTAATCTAGGTTTTTTTCCATTATTTTGCTTTTGGGTTTACGTATCAGGGGTTTTTTGTCAAAATGACTTACTTAAGGGCGGAATATATTTTCAGCAATCGGATGTCTATAATCATAATATTTGATGTAGGAATCATATTCGTCAGGTGACAGAACAATAGCTCACTAAAAAAATTTACTCACTATACATGTGCATTATTTTACATCACTTTGCATGATGACATTAAACGATTAAATTCTATGCAATCGTTTGTGCCAAGTAAAATCTTATATCAAGCATCCAAAAGGAAAGAAATATTAATTTTAAAATTGATATTTAATGTATTTACCTCTTGACTGCATAATTCTAAACAACCTGTAACAACAAAATATTGTATCTTAGCTTCTATGTCAATGACCATCTCGGGAACAGCTCTTTCGTTTAATTTCCTGATCCTTTGAGCTAATGTTGAGATGGCTCCCGTTTTGATTGTGGACATAAACGTAACTTCATTATCTATCCACATCTTCTAGAATTCGGGAGGAAACTAGTTATTCAAATTATCGTTCTCCATGTGGCGGGAAGAAATTTTTTCCTTCAAAGGGACATGATGACTGACAAGGGCCCAAATCTTTAGCTGATTTACCCTTGAAAATAAATTTTATTGCATCGGAAAATTTTGTTTTACAATCCTCGCAAAAAACGCTATTTCTTCCGTGTTCAAAATTCAACTAGATTATAGCTTAGGGATCACATTATTATGGAAACGTGCACAAAATTTTCTTCTCCCCGTAGCACGTCAAACAGTTTTTAACTATTTTTATGTAAATAAATAAATTAATTAATAAAATGGATTTAACATTAGAATAAATGCAACATTTTGAAGCGTTTATCACAAATGTTATGAGTGTTCGAATACCTTGATCAAAAGCACGTTTATGACAACTGCAATATTGTATACAAATTATACAAATTGCAAATTTGAAATTGCATATTAACCGGGGGAGAGATATTTAAAAACACATTTATGTATTAAAAACAAGGAATACAGCAAATTAATTTTATGTCATTTTAAATTCAATTTGCACTTATCTGTTGACAATTAAAAGAAAAGTTGAGTCATTTTTGAGAAGTAGCTGTTTGAGGGTTCATTGAAAATATGAAAAAATGCACGTTTTTACAGAAAACTTTTGAGTTTTCGATAAACTTCCTCAGTGATAATTTAAAGCACATGTACTCGTAAATGCAGTAATGTAAAGAAATCGACCCTACCATAAATATTAAGTACGTGAGAGGCTAGTTGAAAAAATTAAATTTTTGAAATTTTTGAAGAAAAAAATTAAAAAGAATAGAGCAGAATGGCACATTTATACTAAATCTTATAGAGTACATTTAACACTATTACACTCAAAACGTAAGAAAACAATTGGGGTCCTTTTGAAAATATGACTTTTATTGTTTTTCAATTGCATATAATTCACGCAATATTACATTAAAACTACAATAAATCAGTCGACAGTTGATCCAGATCGACCGCGGAATAACTATTTTAAAAAATATCCTACGCACGGTTTACAGGCGAATGGTGTTCACAGACGGATAGACAGAAACAGAGACGGACGTTTTGAAAAAAAGAATAAAACATTTTTCGGTATCAGTGGCCCCAAAACCTATATTTCGGTTGCAATCTCGAAATGGATTTTCCACAGCATTACAGAACTTTCTCTTTACTCCGTAGCGAAAGTAAAATAGATTTGAGCTCACAATGAATTATGGCTTCCAATAAAACTAAAATAATTCTAATAATATCTTATGGAAACGGTATCTTATTGTTTAGTAATTTATTATCAGATATGAAGTCTTACAATGCTGCAATCATTACTTTATATAATCATATTGGTATTGCAGAATTGTAGGGCTTACGTTCTTTAACTCCTTGTCCTATTCTCATCCACTTACTCACGCCCGCTAACATTACAATACATGCTGGGGAGACCGGTCAGGAGACCTTGTCCCGGTGGGGCGATCTCCGATGGGAGATGTCTGGGCAGAGGGTGCGTATTGGTATTTGTGTTACAAAAAAATGAATATATTTGATCAGAAAGAAAAGTTAACCGCGAAATAAAAAAGCAATTGAATTGTGCTCATTGGTCTACTGATCACTACAGTACCTCTGATCGGAGGGTCCTAGGGTTCGAGTTCCGACAGTGCCACGATTTTTGACACTAACTGTATAACTAGATCGAATTCAACCGCTACCTGGAGGAGAACTCCAGCGTCCGGTTGCCGTGATCGGAAGTTTTCCGTGTTTTTCCGTTCAACACCAGACGAATGCCGAGCACCTATATCCTAGCAAACCGGTTACGGACCGCACGAGTTTCCTTCCTCTTTCCCTTTTTGTATTCTCTCCCGCCGCACCCGCAGATTACACTACCATATTTATCAAAAGATCAATAGGAAGCTTGGTGGCATGTTGCGGCAGGGTGGTGTCTTGGAGAATGCCTCGTTGAAAACCCCGCTCCCCGATGTGTAGTTCGGCGCTGGACATCACTATCCAGCGAGAATACACCCATACTCGTGCGATAAAAACATGCACTACATTTACGGGACTAGTGACCTTAGTAGTTGACGCGTCCGGAAACACGAAATAAATCAATCGATCATCGGCAACCCTCCACTGTGCGTCCTGGTGAAGGAATTGAGCGGTGTGTGTCTCTGCGCGCAGGGTGGGGCCGCCGCTCGTATACCAGAGCGCGCAGTCGGACTGAAGCGCATCACCAGAGGCCGCATGATCGACATCGCCCTACCAGGCCGGCATTGAAGTACCCTTCTCAGACACCCTGCTTATCATCCGTGCGGCCACGCGGTAGACACCACCTGCTCTTCTCGTACGGTTCTTCTTCTTCCATCTGCTGCCGGCGATATTCGTCGACGCCCTGCTCGCCGCCACCGGCCGCAAACCCATGTGAGTGCAGCACTGGTTATCAGCGCCTTGCCAGCATCCTACTTGAGCATACCCTACCCACGGGACGATCCGACGCCGGTGCCCGCACTGACCTTATAGATTTTCCTAAGGATGAGCCAAAGTGACAGTTCGCGAAACAAGTGAACATCACATATAATTCAGCGAGGTATCCCTCCCCGCTACAGCTGCTCAGCCACGCCTCTTCGCAAAGTGATTATGGCTCCTGTGAAAGCATCCCTATGCAGAAGTCTAAGAGTTTCGCTGAGGTATATGCACGTACGCGAGTCCGGGAAATATTTAAATTTAATTACGTATGTGGAAAATCTTTTAATATGCTCTCACAATCAGTAAAATAAAACTGCCACGAATGTAAATAGAAAGCTCTCAATCACAGCTCGCCACACAACAGCAGACGGAAACACGTCCACCAGTACACATCTCGGTTTTAATATAAAAAATAATATTTATCACACAAAAAGTAAATTCAATGTAATATATATAAAGAAAAAGAATTTTTTACAGAAGAGCACATTTACTGCACTTCTAATATCAATTATTGCTCGCAGCGCACATATATTTTGTCGGACAAGGACATCACGAAAAGTGTTGAAGCTATTTACAAGTTGGCCAACTGCAAACGAGCCAGATGCGAAAGAGGAATCTAATGGGCTCAGGGCTGTGACCACCAGACCTTCAGTTATGTTGCCAGCGCTAACAATCGCTGGCTCATCCTTAGAGCTCGTTCTATACCACACCGCTGTCGTCGGGCGGCGCCTTTCTGGGGCGGACTCGGGTGAGGATATCCAGGCATTGCGGATGACTATTTACAAGTGGTTACCCTTTCCAAATTTTAGTCAATCTTAAGCCAGTCTGGTTTTCTCACTAAGTTGTGGGTTGATTACTTGTTTGTGAATCCTATAGTTATTTTATTGTTAAATTAGAATTAAATAATCTATCAATTTAAGTGAACAATACGTTTCTTTAGAAGAGCACCATAAACATTGGAAACATTGGTTTATTCCTTGAAGTTTATACAAACTAGAACAGACTTTCCTATCACGAGCATTTTTTTACTCCTATGCCTTCACAATTCCGAAGATTCTGCCACGTCCGCTTGTTTTCAAGGTTTTGTCTGGAGTTAAGCGAGAACATCTATTTGCACTAGTTATTAATGGAAACGAAAAAAAAATGTTCACCTTCCCAAACAACGCATGAACGAAAGGACTATGCCTTCTCAATAGCTAAAACTGAAAGGGGATTACCAACTGAGGTGGCCTAGTAGGGGAGGTCTAGAGTTCGGAAGTCCGTCTGCAACAGAGTTTTAGATACTAGCTAGATAGCTGGGTCTAGTTCAGACGCTGTCACAGCAGGATAATTCTAGCGATCAGCGGTTTTAGCCATTAGTTTAAGTGGTTCCTCCCATCAACACCAGGCGAATGCCGGAACAATACTCTAATAAACGGGCCACGGCCCGCGCCTGATCTTTCCTTCCTTCTCCTCGTCCTGTCCTCACCCCTTTCTTACTCACTTACATGCACTACACTAACACACATGCCAGGTGACCAGTCGATAGTATAGATCTGGGGCGGTGCTCAGCTAGTGCGGTTATGGAAACCCCGTAAGCAGTCGGGTAGGTTCACGCCGGAACTCACCATCCAGCGGGAAAAAGGGCACCCTGCTTCCGCAATAAAACATGCACTACACGCATGGACTGATGACCGCAGCATTTGACGCGCACGCAATAGTTAATAAGTCAGTCAATCAATGTAAAGAAGCGGATTATCTGGAAGTGATTGAAGGAAAGCTGGCCCAGCGGGATACAATCCAGGCAATTACACGCCTTCCTTTCTCTTCAATTTCTTGACCTCTTCTGCTTCTCTTCTTGGCCCTCTTTGGCATTGACTTGAAGTTGGAAATTTTCAGCGTATACAGGATGGCGTGTCCAAATAATGTATGAGAAGGGTAAAATAAAATTTTTCATTTAATGGGAACAGAAACGACTGAAGTTTGTAAATACATTAGGAATAACAAATCATCCTGCAGAGAGAAAGTTCAGACTTACAGTATTCTAAATAAACAATGGGAAATGTATTTCAGTAAACTGTTCAAGGAAGACAGGTCTGAGTTTATGCATAATACCGAGATCATATGTCCAGGATTTTTCCATAAATAACAATGGAAGAAGTAGAGAAAAGCGCAAAAAAACTAAAATATGGAAAAGCCTCAGGACCTGGAAGCATCCCAGGTGAGCTACTAAAAATAGAACACCAAAACTAATGCGAATGATACAGTTATTAATGGACAAGTGCATAAATATCGGAGATGTACCAAATGAGTGGAAAGTAGTACACATCTCACCTGTCCATAAGAAAGGAAGGAAGGACATCTGCAGGAATTACTGGGGGATAGCAGTAACTAATACTAACAGTAATATACGGATATATGGGAGGATATTGAGAAATCGCCTAGAAAAGAAGTATGTGATGCACGAAGAAGAACAAAGTGTCTTTCGAGCAGGGACGCTCTGCATTGACAAGATTTGTTTATCATAAGTGACCATCTAATGCAATCTGTTTATCACAAGTATTGCAAAAGAAGTGGCAAACTGGGAGAGAATTACACATCGTCTTCCACAATTAATTAATAAACGAGGAGAGAATTCGATATCGCACAAGCGTATGACAATGTGCCAGTAAAGAAATTATGGAAGGTCCTGCTATGTCTAAATATGACTAGTACACTCATTGCTGCAGTGAAAGAATTATATTCCGAGCAAGCAGGAATAGTGAAGTTGAAGAACTTGACCGAATCATTTCCAATAACTAAAGGCCTAAGACATGCTGCATTTCAACGACACTCTTCAAAATCTATGTGAATGAGGTCCTGCAAAAATGAAAAGCAGTTGTGTGGGAATGGAAATATTGCTGGATTCTCCATGCTCCATTCTCTACACTTTACAGTTTGCGATGATCAGGTAATCGTGGCGCATGACCAAGATGATACAGAATTTATGCTGATAAGGGTAAGCGATGAATACGCAAAGTGGGGACTGACTCTCAACTTAGATAAAAAAATGTACTGTGCATTAAATAGTAATAATTAATACACAACTATGGGCACAGGAAACAAAATTAAGAAAACTGAAGAAATAAAATATTTAGGGGTAAAAATGGGGAAGCAGGGACTTTATGAGACAGAGTTTTAGAACAGATTACACAAGGCAGAAAACTCATCGGTTCCCTGAATTCTATCCTATGGGTCAAGAATATAAGTAAGAAAACAAAACAAATGAGATATAGAGTAATAATACAAAGTGTTATACTGTATAGTGCTGAGATATGGCACTCTCATAACAAATGAGAACAAAGTTGAGGGTCATGGAAATGGATTTTCTTAAAAGATTCGCTCGTATCTCAAGAAGAGAGAAAATACCAAATGAATGAATTAGAGAAATGATGGGCCTGAAGCAGGATATACTGCACGAAATTGAAAAGAGACAACTATTATGGTTTGGACACGTGCAGAGCAATAGACTTTCAAAGAAGCTTTTGGATTGGCAACCGCTAGGAAGAAGGAAAAGAAGCCGGTCGCGACCTGGCTGGAGAGACATCGTAGAGAAGACAATGGCTTGATGGCAGATACCTCCTGGGACTCGGAACAATAGAGATGAGTGGAAGAAGTTACGCGCCGTAAGATCCACCTGATGGTCAACCAAACGGCCAAGAAGAGAAGAAGATTTAATGGAAACAAAAACCTTAATTAGAAGAGTATAAAGTACTCTTGAAAAACATAGGAATGACACTAGGAATGATGTTAAAATTAACTAGTCATTTATTTGTGATTTTTGTTTTCGAGCGAGCAATTGATGTAAATCTATAACCAATGAAGTTTCTCGAAAACTCAAAAGTTTTCTATGAAATTGAGTTCAAACATCATTTACTCAAAATAGATCCAAATTTTCAAACACAACTTTGCATAAAGGATAAGGATTTACTCTTCTATAATATTCTTAACGTCACATTTCATATCTAGCTAAGCTATACTGTAAAAGTTTGAAGAAAAAAATTCGGTGCCCTTTCTGAGAAAATCTTTTTTACTTTATCGTATACGCACAGATATACAGAGTAATTACGCAATATAAAGTTATGTAATGCTGCGGCAAAAGTCGGCTATATTTCGACTCAAAAACTCGTATTGTGAGGCACTGTTAGAGAAACTGGATAAATCCTGTTCTAATATGCAGTAAATTCCTCCCTATCATTTTTTAGGCAGTCAAATTTCATGAATAGTCAGCCCTTGATACCGTATAAATTAAATTAAATGTGTGTTGTTGTTTTTTTCAAAACATCCCCCGTCTGTGAATACCACTAGTACCTAAACCATACATAAGATTTTTTTTCAAAATCAGATATTACCCGGTCGAACTGACTCAACACGAAGCTTTGCATGTTTTTAAACATTTTTAAAAATGTGGGGAACATTACACGAAACTCAGGTACGTTTACAAACTTTTCTCAAAAAAGGCTTCAATTTTTTTAAAAGAATAGATAAAAAAGATTTATAGTGATGGCATAGGAGCGTTTTTCACTGTTAAACATTAGTATGTTTTGTGAAATTTTGTGTCGTTACAGACATTTTTATTTTCTTTGTACTAGTTTTTTTCTTGAAAATGGCACACAATTTTTTGAAGTTAGATAGCGTAAAGGACCTTAGATAACGTAAAGGACGCTTAATAGATTGGTGAACGAATCGTGTACATTGAAATGCTGATTTTTCAAAAATGTAAACAATTAAAATAAATCCGGCGTTTTCCTAGGACTACAGTTATGAAGATACATTTTCTTAATTAAATATGTTCATAAAAAACATCTTCGAATAAGGTCATATTGAAGTTTTTAAACATGAGTATTTTGGGGTAATTTGGCTACTAACATAGTCACCCGCTTCGAATTCACTGCGCCTTGAGAAGTATTTGGAAGTTTTTGCCATTCTTATAAAAGAAAGTACATTGATGGAAGGTTAAAAGTTTAATTTAGAACAAACAAATTCCTTCTTTATTTCAAGAAATTTGTGAACGTTTTGTAAATTCTGGTATTCCTGCCCTAACCCATTTACATGTTGAATTCTGAATGCAGGTGGAAACGAAACGTTGATTGATTGAATTTATTTATAGTCGCATCAACTACATATGGTTATTAGCGACTACTTTTATAATTACACAGTCAGTACAAAATAACACAGTAACTCTGAATTATACATATATGGTTAAATACTATTATAAACTTCAATTTCTCTTATAAAGTTAATGAATTTAATGCACTGTTCTTTGTTATTGAGGTCTTTAGGAGAACTTAAATGTACTTTAGACTTTCATATTTAAGAGCCATTTGAAACAAATGTTCTACTGAAGAGAAATCTTGCATGAATTACATTATCAGCATCAGTCTTGTTCAGTAGGCTCTGTGAAAATTTTGGCCAAATCCCCATTCACCATCTTGTCAAAGAAAACTTCAGTCGTTTCTGCGAAGCTGACCGTTGGATTATCATCTTCAAACTTTCTAACTGATCTTAATTTTACCCCTAACAAGTTGTTCCATTCATTGAGTAATACAGATCAGCTAATTTGTTCTTGACTCTCTTGAGATATTCTTGATAACTTACTGGTATATCACTTCTAACCCACGCTTCGATATAGCTTCTTTAGCTTTTCTGTCTGCTAATTCGTTTTCTGCAATGCCAACGTGCAGAATTATCAGCTCAGTATTTCTTTTGCCCTCCTGCTTAGTTGGTTGAAGTTTTCAACTATCTCTTGGATAGTCACATTATCAATAGATGGATTATTATAGCAGATACAGCACTTTGTCTGTTATTATCATAAATCTTGATTGGCCTGTAATGTATGGCAGAGGCCTCTACTATAATATCTATCAGTTCACTGGACATCATAAAGTCATCAGGTATTTTGGTGATCTGCACCTCCGTGAAGCTATTACTGCGCAACCTACGTTGTTAGATTCTTTGAGCCATCAGTATAGAATTGTGTTGTAATCATGATATTTGCTAGTTCATTTTCTTATTTGGGCCTGATTTCAGGAATTTGCATTCTGCTTTTTAGGGATGTTCGCCAATTCAATAACGTTGATGTCTCGTATTATCCCACGGAGCATAGTCCAGGTGAGTGTATTCCTTAGGGTGATTTCTCTTGTATCTTCTCTAATATCTGATTTTTGAATTATAAAGCCCAGGAGCTTCTTTTTATAATTTAATGTTCTATAATGTTTGTAGGCATATTCAGATACTCTGTTTATTGGATTCAATTTGTTGGCTCTTTACTTTGATCATTATGTACCCATAATTAGTTTCTTACATTTTCTAAGATAATAAATTGGCTTCACACAAAATACTCTTAGACAGGCTGGTCTTAAGGTCCCACGTAGTCGCTCCCATATTATTAGTGTTGGATCAGCAATCTCTTGATATTCTTCTTGGCCGCATCCTTATAATATACAGCCATAGTCAATTGGATCTAACTATTGCCTGGTAAAGTTCTTCTTATGATCGTATAATCCGCTCCCCAGGATGTATGGCTGATGGCTTTGACAAGGCTCATTCTTTTAAGACACACTCATTATTTAAATTTTTGATATATGGAGACCCATGTCATTCTTTCATCAAATCATTCTAAATTTTAATTTCCTTACTCTTTTCCAACATGTTGTCACTATTTTCAACTCAATGTTTCTTCTAAAAGATCGTTTCTAAGATGGAAATTATGAACGTGGATTTTGTCTTGGAAATCTTGAGCCCCAGTTTTCTTTAAATTCATATTATCAAGATGTTTTGCACCTTTTTTCTAATGATGTAATATCTTTGCAATGTATACTAATATTGCTATCAACCGCATACATATTGATGACAGCTGGAGGTTTAATTTTGTCTTGGAGGTCACTGATAAGTAAAAATAGAATTACACTAAGTACTGATCCCTGCAGGACGCGTTCATAACATGGCTATCTATTAAATTCACGAGTTTATCTAATCTTGATTGAGCGTTCTTTTAAGAAATTGCAATGAACTTACTAATGTTGCCTTTGATAACAGCGACGTTATTATATTTACAACCCGTCTTCTCCACACCATCTCATAAGCTTTTCTATGCTGATTTAAAACTAATATAATGTTCTTCATTATTAGCAAAACGTATATGCTGTTTCTAGTGAAGCAAGACAGTCCATCGTTATTCGATTTTTGGAAGCCGCTTTGATATGGGTAATCAGTTGATGCTTTCCCAGTACCACCTCAATCTCTGATTCACTATTTTTCTAGAAACACATAAACAGCATGTTAAAACAATGGGCCTGCCGGCTGCGTATCAAAATGTATCTTTCCCTGGTTTATGTATCAGTGGAGCTTCAGACCACTTTTAGGAAATACATTATAAATGTAAATCAGATTGTATATAAGATGCTATTGCAGATGAAGGCATCTCGCCAGTAGATACAATTAGGAATTCCATGAGGGACAGCGCTAGTGTTTTAAGTTTGCGTATTGCTTCATATAGTTCTCGAGTGTGATAGGGCGTTTTAAATGTGAATATCATTATCTACTGTACTTCCCTTCTTCAAGATCAGGTTCTAATTTTCTCAATTTATTCTTGTATCAGTGAAAGTTTTATCATAATTCTGATCACTGGGAAATTTGATGAAAATAATGTCCCAAAGCTGTTGCAATATCACAAGGGTCATGTAAGTTGGTACACCTCAGAGTGTAGTGACGTAATGCTAGTACTTTTATGTTTTTCCATTTATGGCGTTGAGTTCTTTCACGCTTCTTTGCTGTTGTATTGGAATTAATGGATGAAATAAATTCCCTCCAACATTTTCTTTTGGCCTCTTTATTATTTCCTGGCTTTTGCTCTGGCAGACTTAGAAACAATTTTGTTTTCATCAGTATTGTGCCTCTTATAGGTATTAAACAATTCACTTATATTTCTTTACCTCCTCGCCAGTCATTTGACCACCATTAGTCAATTTGTGGTCGATGAATTTGCCACACCTATTTACCATTGAAGTTTTCGGAATGGTTTCCTCGGCGGTGGTCATTACTATTTATTCAAATGTATCTAAGTTAACATCTATTTGGTTGAAGTCAGAATAATCATTACTGTTTAAATGATTAATTATTTCTTCAATAATTCGTTGATATAAGCTCAATTTGCCTTCAGAAAATCCATCAGGGCGCATAAATAACCTCAGTTTCGGTGGCCAATGCACTCGAGGTCACGGTGATAGGATAATGGTCGCTGTTGAATGGAGTCATCGAGAACATTCCATTGTAAATATCTTACTAAATTCGGCGTACACATACTTATATCGATAGTGCTTACATTTCCTGTTGCCACGTTAAAGTATGTTGGCTTATTGTCTTTGTTTAATAGAACAAAGTCTTCTTTCTCTGAAAATCACCTATTTCCCCTAGTATCCGTTCTTTTGAGCCCCATTGTTCGTGCTGACAATTAAGTACCTACTAATATCAATGGTTTTTAACATTAGATTAAACTTTCAAGTTCACAGCTACACGAGACAGAATGACAACGGAATGTATATATTACACAGCACGATGTTCTAGCTCCTATATTTATCAGGACAACAACCACCTCAAGATCACTTATTATTTGCACTTTCTCACTATCGATTCCACGAGAACATAAATTGCCACACCTCCTAGCACACATGACAGTCTGTTTTGTAGTAACACTTAAAACCTTTGATATGCTTACAATAGTTAGTTTGAAATTAGATTCTTGTACAGAAAATATCAAAATTATTATCATTTGAAGTTTCTGGAAGAACTCGTATCGTGTCAGGAAGCCATTCACGTTCCATTTGCAAGGAATTTGATTTTTATTCTGCTTCTTCATGATGAACTTTTTCACTTGCTATTGTTGAATTAATATTGTCTAAATTTTTACAGTTTCTTGCTACGCAGCCTTCTTCCCTTACATTGATAACATTAATATTGCCATAAAATATATAAATCAAATTTCTCTCTCGCCATACTCAACTGCTATAGAATCAGGTAATTTGTTTGGTAAGGTCTTCCGATACATACATTTGCCTACGAGAAAGCAAAATATGTGAATTCTTCTTTTCCAAAACCCGCTCAAGGAATGATGCCTTGAACTAGCACTACACGTTCAGTTATCAAGTTCTTCTTCAGTTTTAGCATTGAGGATCATTGGATATACATTTGGAAAGAACTACTCGCCTCTGCTTACTAACAAATGGTCGCATATTTGATCACTGCCATCAATATTAATGGTTTTATATTTATCTATTATTTCATTAACTAGTTCTTTACTGCTGAGAAAGATGCACACTCACTATTCTAAGATCTTTGACACTTTCTTATGTTTCGTGGTGAAACAATAGTAATGAGCTTCTACATACCTTTCTAGTGATGTGCTACAGTCCCTTCCCATCAATTAACAATCCTTGTTCTTTGGCCGGATACATAATTCTGTACGATTTTGTTCCAGTTGAAACGAGACCCGAAGGCCTTCCAGCAGCCGATGCGTCATGCCGATGCGAGGTCATTTCACGTCTTATCCCCGTAGAGAGGAAAAAATGAAACAGTTTTATACTACTCTTGCAGTATTTGCTGTTCACTAAAATGTCCACTAGTAACACTCAAAATAAAGAAAATCACGCTCTCCACGTACGAATACAGCCACTGCATTACAGCACGATGTTTTGACTCGACCGCTGCCTGCGACGAACTGCGAAACCGAAACGTTTGTTGTTCGATTAAATGAACAATTTGATTTTTCCACAGACTTTGAAAACGTATAGAGCGTTTAACATTACATGTTCAGACAAGGAGTAACGTGTAATTCGTATTAAAACGAGCGTTGGAGAATATTACAATCCTGTAGTGTTAAATAATTACTATTATAGATTTTTCGATCTATTAGCACTTGTTTGCCAACGCTGAGTGTTACTGCGTTGTGAAATGTCCATGCCAACCTGAATCGTAGTACTTGTACCTTTTAATAATTTTTCTTTCTCATATGCCAGCCGGGCACCAAAAGGCACAATCTTGTAAGATACAAAATCATTGGATATGTTCGTGAATACACTGCATATCTTATACAATAGATTCAATGTCAGAAATATATTTTTCATTTAAAGTTTTGTATAAACGTCTATTGCTTGAAACTAATTTTCGCACCAAGTGTTCTATGATTTCAAATGAACTTTACACAAAATGTCTAAGATTTGTTAATTTGGAGAGAAATTGTGGTATAAATACTATTACATAAACATTAATAAATGAGAAAGTACGTGCTGTTTTAGCACCATTGGCTTCGGTATGTATTGTGAAATTGTGTTGAATTATCGAAATCTACTTTCTCTGAAACACATTTGTCTCTGTATCTCGTATAGACACGAAAATGTAACTAATGGTGCTACGAAATGGCACAGAATTTTTCGTACTAGTTACTTTTCTTATCTCTTTCTCGGGTAACATGTCGGTTTTTCTCTACCCTCTTCTCAGCTGACATCTATTGCCGCCTAAATGACATTTTCACATTTGCTAGTTTTTTTGTTTACCCAATGGTAGAAATGAAATACGTATGATTTAAATAATATTATATAAGAGTAAAACCGGGTGCTACACACATTTTTTTGAAACATTTGAAGCCATTTTTGACAAGCTGACGTTTGTTGTTTCTAAAAATGTGTAATTTTGAGCTGATTTTCACAAAAAGTATTCAGTTGTCGATAAACCTGATTAGAAAACATTTGAAGCACTTTCACCCACAAATGAAGTAGGGAAATTCTGAAAAATTCAAAATATAAATGAAAATGTTAATGCAAATTTCCAGATGTAAAACATTATCTCCCTTGGAACTATGATTTTCGTGTCTCTTGTAGTCTCAGTCCCTTAGGTTTATCGGTCTTGGTGGAAGTGGTCTTCACGGTCTTGTTGGTGGTAGTTCTACTATCCAAGTGAAATTGGGAGGGTTCCTAAGTTAAGTGTCAGGCATATTGCTTGTTTTATCAATCTACTTCCTGATGCATACGAGTTTGTGTAGTAGTCTAATCTTAGAGCGTGTCTATTCCCACCATCGCAGTCACGGTGCACCACTGTGTTACAGGTTGATTCGCCTGCAGCGCCGCATCTACTTGGCCAACATGGCGCTTTCGTTTTTCCTCCTGCAAAACTGGGACTTCTTGAACAACCGCTTCATGGATCTGGAGAAGAAGCTCCGGCCAGAGGACTGCGAGGAATTCGCCTACAAAACAGACGACATCCTACCAGAGCCCTACTTCTTGAACGCGACACGCGGGGCGCGCCGCTTCCTCATGAAGGAACCCGAGAGCAATTTGCCCCAAGCCCGTCGCACACAAGGGAGGTATGCACTGAGGGCATGAACGGAAGGAATGAACGAACGACTGAAATGAATGAATGGAAAAGATGCTCATGAGAAGGATAATATGGAATGGATGATTAATAAAATGGATTTAGACTGATATGAATAAACTAGCGTTGATTGCACACTCTTTCTCCTAGTAAAGTTTCTAATTTTCTTGGTGTAAACTGGCTATGAGGTCTTGGCCCATCCTCTTGAGAGCAGGCATGTATCAACGCTCAATGCAAATTTATTTGAAATTTCCTCAATTTTTCGGTTTCCTAATAATAGATTCGAAATATTTCTTTAAGAATATTAAAGACGAGTAAAACCTTGTCCTATGTAGCAATTTTCATTGAAAAAATTTAGAGCCGTTTTTAAGAAAATGGCGATTAAGCGTTACTGTAAATGCGAAATTAGAGAGATTTCGAAAACCTTCGTTAAAAGTCATTTGGATGTACACATTGCATATATTGTACGCACAATTGCGCGAAAATTGCTAAAATTTTCAAAAAATGTACGTGATCTTAATGAACAAGCTAAGTATGGAGAACAAATTTTACTCCTCGGAAAAATATCTATCATCAAATTTGTAAAGATAAGAATCTGGAAAAAATTCAAACTAGAATTTTTGAAGATTCAGAGTTAACCCTAAAAATTCACGTATTGTACTCTATTCTGAAAAGGAATTTACAAAAGAATTTGGAACCATTTTTGAAAAAAATTTTAAAATATTTTTAAGGTTTCATGTAAAGTATTCTCAAATTTTAAACAATGTATTTCAAATTCTCAAAGCTTCGACTCGAGCCAGATCGGCAGTGGTTTGATCAATTTGGAGAAATATTTTAGCATATATTAAACACAAGTGATGTTCACAGACAGACGGACGGACGGACGGATGGACGGACGGACAGACAGAGGAACGGACAGACAGAGGAACGGACAGACCGAGGAACGGACAGACCGAGGAACGGACAGACCGAGGAACGGACAGACCGAGGAACGGACAGACCGAGGAACGGACAGACCGAGGAACGGACAGACCGAGGAACGGACAGACCGAGGAACGGACAGACCGAGGAACGGACAGACCGAGGAACGGACAGACCGAGGAACGGACAGACCGAGGAACGGACAGACAGACAGACCGAGGAACGGACAGACCGAGGAACGGACAGACCGAGGAACGGACAGACCGAGGAACGGACAGACCGAGGAACGGACAGACCGAGGAACGGACAGACAGAGGAACGGACAGACAGAGGAACGGACAGACAAAGCGACGGACAGACAAAGCGACGGACAGACAAAGCGACGGACAGACAAAGGGACGGACAGACAAAGGGACGGACAGACAAAGGGACGGATAGACAAAGGGACGGACAGACAAAGGGACGGACAGACGGACGGATAAATGGACGGACAGATTGATGGACTGAGAGAAGAACCGACGCACGGTCAGCCGGACAATAAAACAGAGGGTCAGACAGACGGACGATGGAACAGACGGACGGATATACAGGCAGATGGACATATAAGTGTACATATATGCGAACAGACGGATGGACATAAAAGACGGACGGTCAGACAGACGGTCGGCTAGTAGTCGGACGGACAGACGAACGGACAGACAGTCGGACGGAAAGACAGTCGCACGGACAGTTGGATGGACAGACAGGCGGCGGACGGACAGTAGGATGCACAGTCAAACGGAAAGAGTAGGACGGGAAGACAGTCGCACCGAGCAGTAGGACTGACAGACAGTAAGACGAACACTAGTGACACGGACAGTAAGTCAGATGGACAGATAGTCAGATGGGCAGAAACTCGGACAGACAGTCGAATGGACAGCCAGTCGGAGGGAAAGGCACTCGTACGACCAGACGATCGGACGCACACAGAGTAGGCCGGACAGTCACATGAGCAGTCGGACGGACATATTGTCAGACGGACAGCCAGTCAGTCGGACGGACAGCCAGTCGGACAGACAGACAGTCGGACAGACGGACGAGCCAGTCGGACGGACGGAGAGCCAGTCGAAAGGACGGACATCCAGTCGAAAGGATTGACGGACAGCCAGTCGGACGGACGGACAGTCGGTCGGTCGGACCGGCAGTCGGTCGGACGGCCAGACAATCAGACGGACAGACAGTCGGAAATGGTCAAAATTTCTATCCAGGAAGATAATGAATAAGTCTAAAAACTTTGACATATTTTAGGGAGAGTGATTGAGCGTTTATAATTGTGTGGTATTCATGAACTTGAGGTGGCATAATGAAACTGAAGATTCAACAAACCGTGGCAATTTGTTGGACTGATTATCGTTACTCGCCAATCTAGATAGTGTGTTAGATGATCATTTAAACAGTCCTCTCTGTTTATAAATACAACTCACACAAGACACAAACGAGCTGCTAGATTCTATGTATGAAGTGTATTTGTTGGACCTGAAGAAATAAACATGTTATGTCAGTTGTTTCATTGCTTGAATAGAAAAAAATCAGCTACAAATCGATGTCAAATTGTCTAAATTTTACGATATGTTAAGGAATGCCAGCCCGTCGAAAAATGTATTTCGTTGGCGGGGTGCTTAATCGTACAGCGATTGGGCTCTGTGAGATTCTGACAACAAAACTGGCATTAAAGGGCAATAAAAACGCACTGCTCAAACATATGATGGAGCCGCGGTAATGAGTGGTAAAAAAGGGGTGTTCAAACCGTTTCGAAAGAAACATTTCCTTATTTCAGGTTGGTTCACTGCTACATCCACCCACTTAATTTCGTTATCAAACAGGAATGTTCGAAAGAACGTAAAAAAGTAAGGTTATTTCTTGCAAACGTAACAGAATTCACAACACTTTTTTCTTCTTTGCTGAAACGCAGAGGCGGCTCGTGCCACAACACCTCCATTGTTGCACCTCCATTGAATCACGGAAATGTAATTTCCAAAATTTTCAAAATTCGAACATATAGGCAAAAATGTACGCAAATCAATTCAAACTTAGTGAAATAAAAGTCTATATTGAAACACTACTTACATAATGTTTGGCGTCGGCTTCGTGTAATCCTTTAAGACCTGAAATTAGTTTTCTTCCCAATTTCAAATAAATGTTATTTTTATGTCAATTCTATGTGTAAAGATTTGTGTAAAATATTCTTTAAATATTGCGTTTCTAGAATGGGCGGGGACGTACCAGCACGATTGTGAGTGTTAGGTAGTAATGACTTCAGAATTTTTAAAATGAAACTAATGAAACCATTGTTTAAAAGAAAAATATAGTAGAACAGAAATACATTTTAACATAAAAATTTAACTTTTTTAAATGAAAGAATTTTAACAACTTTAAAACATTTTAAAAACAATTTTTATTTCGTGAACAACATAAATAAACAATGCACTCCCCGTTGTTTTAAAAAAGATAGCAGAAAAAAAGCATTTTTAACAAAAATTAACTTATTTTTATATGAAAATCTTTAAAAGAATTTTTGTTTATTAAAGAACATAAATAAATATGCATTTTTACATTGTTTAAAAATATAATAGCAATCATTTATATATTCATAACATAAAAATTAACTTTTTTGTGAAAATCTTTAAAACAATATTTGATTCATGAACAACATAAATAAACATTCCACTTCCTCTGCGCATTTTGGAACGTCAAATATTCACCAAAAACTATTAAAAAATATGCAAAAAACCGTTACCACTTACTTTATAAAATTTCAGTAGCACGTAACACCGAACCCTCACTGTCGTGATAGTTGACACATACGCTGTCCTATATTACTAAAAAATAATTCTAAAAACCAAAATTTTCACGTAAAACACTTCCTAAGAATATTAACTATCAAACTTAATCGAAGCAATTGTCTATAATTTACAATACGCATGAATAAACAAAACAACAAAAGTACGAGTTTACTGACACAGCCAATGTTATTTGAATTCTAAAACAAACGGACCCTATGAGTGCGATGAAAAGACGATCTAGCGGTGTAATAAGTAAATACTACCATTTCCAAAATCTTCACGATCGTTGTGCGTCGGTCTTTGCTATCGCAGACACACCAGGCTCAACAAAACGTCGAATGGCGGAACCCTGACGGTCGTGAGAGTCTGGGCTTAAAGGGGTAAGGCATATATAGAGCGATTTTCCTAAGGATGAACCAAAGTGAGGGCTAGTGGCGGCAACATAACTTAAGGTTCTGTGGTCGTTGCGCCCTTGAGCCCATTAGATTCCGTTTCTCGCATTCACTCGTTTGCAGTTGGCTAACTTGTAAATAGCTTCGACACTTCCCTTCGTGATCTCTCCCACAAAAACCTGCAGGATAATCTTCAGATCAAGAAATATTATACAAAAATTTTCACTTTTTTGTAGATTAAAGTACTTTTCTATATTAGTTTACTCACTCAGTCCAGAGAAAACCTTGAAAACAAGCGGACGTGGCAGAATCTTCGGAATTGTGAAGGCATAGGAGTAAGAAAATGCTCTTGATAGGAAGGTTCAGTTCTAGTTTCCATAAACTTTACACAAACCAGTTTCCAACGTGCTCTAACGTAACGTGCAAATGTTTTTCAAAATCAGATAGGTTTAATTGTATTCGATCAATATAATATTAAGCAGATCACGGTAAACATAGAAAGCAATCCTTACACTTAGGAGGAAACCAGATCAGGAAGCTGTCGGACTAAGCCTTTTTGGAGAGGTAAGTAAACGGCTTAGGAAATGTTGATCGAGGGATGCAGTCGGGATAGTCCGGGTCAGGGCTATTTACCCTCTCGCAGAAAGCTGCCTCGACGACGGCGGAGGGGGTGGTATAGAACAGAGTTTCCTAGGGATGGAGCCAAAGTGACAGCTAGCGCTGGCAAGCATAACTGTAAGTTCGGTGGTCGTTGCGCCCTTGAGCCAGTGAACTTCCTTTCTCGCATTCGCTCCACGTTTGCAGTTGGCTAACTTGTAAATAAGCCAAACACTTCCTTTCGTGAGTGTCCTTGTCCGACAAAATATAGTGCTGCGAGCAATAATGAATTGATATTGGAAGTGCAGTGTAAATGTATGCTTCTGTAAAAATTCTTTTTCTTTATATATTACATTAATTTACTTTTTGTGTATTAAATGTATATTTATTTTAAAACCGAGACTTGAATTTTGAGATGCGTACCGGTACGTGTTTCGAAAGCTTAAAATAATTATTCTTTCTATTTACATTTCATGGTTACTTTCTGATTGTGAGAGCATGTTTAGGGTGCTGGTATACATAATTTAATTTAAATACTTCCCGGACTCGTACGTGCATATACCTCAGCAAAACTCTTAGACTTCATAGGGATGTTTGGACAGGAGCCATTAGCACTTTACGAAGGGGCGTGACTGAACAGCTGTCGCGGCAGAGGGATACTTCTCTGAAATACATGTGATGTTCACTTGTTTTCGCGAACTGTCACTTTGGCTCATCCTTAGGAAAATCGTTCTATACACCTCCCGTGCACGTGGTTCTGGCTTTTATTTCCACTAGGCACTTAAATTCGACTCCAGTACATCTCAACAAATACTATTGCTTCGAGACTTTTCACCAAATAAAATTATTTTATATTCAAAATTTCACAACCCTGGTATATTTGGCAATAATGAAAGATCTTTGACACACATTCGTATTCACAAGCACCTTCGCAAACCGCTGGCCAGCTGCAGCCACACAGGGACTTTCATCCAGAACCGCCACCTTTACACAAAGAACAACAAATGTACGTTTTGAGTCAACAAACCTAACATCAAAATGAAAACAAATTCTCCAAAGGTCATGAACAATGCATTGAATAACGCCAATAATTAACTTAACTCGTATACTTTCAATAACAAGCGAAAATCATGAAACTACGTTGCAGTGAATTAGACGAAGGCAGAATATAGATAATCCCCTGAAATTTCCTCCATTGCCGTGCAACGCGACAGCGCCAGTAATCTGGGCGCCCAACCAAAAGGTCATATGTTACCCACGTTAAATCGAAGGGCCAGAGAGTAAACAGTAAATCCATTCATACAGCCAAGAACTAAGAGCGTGATGCACCAGAGAGGGCGCCACATGGATTTCAGAATGATTTCATATACATTGATAATGCTGCAATATCTTGAATAATGAATGTCTTAAATGGAAACTGTATATTCCTAAGATATTATGAGATCTTTTCATTTTTTGGCGGTTGTGCAACCCTACAATCTAAGCACGAGACACTGCTAAAACGCCGTGCTTGTTAAGTTCAGTGTGTTGTAGTTGCATTCCCACTGTTTTAACAACACGATGGAACTTTCAGTACCTACTTCTGAACAGCGTTAAAGAGAACGAAGTGTCGTTATTGAATGTTTTGAGAAAGTTAAAAAGGAAGATCAATGGCCCACGCTTCACCATCAATTCTGTATTACAGATATCATTAAGTTTAACTTGTCTTCTGTTCGTCAGATAATTCAATATAAAGTCATGCCTCTAAAACGAATTGTATATATCCTGAAATTATGCAAAATGATTAAAACATAAATGCAATAAATTTTGTAATCAACTTGAAGTCTGTCAAAATGCTAGATTTTTTCTTTTTCTTTCATTCGTTTTGAATGAAGTTTACTTTCATGGAATCTATGCGGCATACGTATTTCATTGCTAATTTCCCAAGTCTTGCAATCTAACAATTTAAGAATTATATGTGTCGTTTTACTTACCGTACGGCCATTGACGCCAGTACAACAATGGCGATGAATTGATGTTTCGAATCTATTGAATGTTCAATATTCCCGCAACAGCGTATGCACACGTGAATCGCGATTGTTTGAACGCCAATAAATTCAACTGCAGCTGTGTTGCCACTCATAAAACGTCGCTGTCGGTTGACCTCTCCCTCGAGGTGATAAAAATAAGATAACTTGAAATGATTTTGGCTGTCCAGGTGACGCCGCGTCGAAGGCTGTGTTGCCGAAGGAAGACCACGACAAGATAGTCGAAACGTCGGCAACACAGCCTTCGACGCGGCGTCACCTGGACAGCCAAGACTCTGGCCGCGGAAACCTACGACCTTCAAGATAACTTGAAGTCAAACACAAATCAAATTTATTATTTGTGAATTCATGAAACCAGACCCAATCGGTATATGTTTCCTTCTCCACTTCTGGGAATGTCTTGTTGCTTACTTGATAACCACCGATTATGTTTTGCTGAATACATTCTCCAAGGTTTCGACAAACATTAAATACACTGAAGTCGCTATTATTGGGTTTTAAAACTAGAATGTCACGTTAATATTCCCGGCCTATCTTCAGGTTTCTAGCAAACTCTCTCCAGTCTCCCTCTTACAGACGTGTGTCCTTGGTAACCGACATTACATCCCTCAATTGTCTTTTCCCAGAGATCATATAACTCAAACAAATTTATATTTATATTTCGCAACAATTGAAGTTAGTAGAAATTATGAAAGTGAAAATGTTTGGAATAGTGTCGGGAACAAAAACTTGTTCCCTTGAGAGCCTGTTTTAGAAAAACAAAATTTTATTTAATTCCCGATCGCCGCAGACTGATTATATTTGGAAATGCGTTGGGCAGACTCAGGATTATTTGGTTAATTGTTTGGGTTGATGGCAAGAGCCTCTTCTGAAAACTAGACATGCGTATCGTGCGCACTGTGCCCAACAAGTAAGTTATGTAATTAAAGTATGATTTGTAAATATAATGCATTTCCACTCGTGGTTATTCCTTGTACATGATTACAAAAAATACACTAGTTTTGTTATGTTGGCTAAATCAATTCACACTTAGTTTTTAAAGTCTGTGGGTTTGGTACTTTCAACCACACCAAATATATATTATAACCGTCTAATAATAGAAAAAGATTACATGACACGCCTTATAACCATGTGTTCTCACGACAAGAAAAATATATAATGCTCCCACATTATGGAAGAAAAATATCCTTTCTGACTCCATTGCCATGGAGTGTTTAATTTAGTATTATAAAAATTCGATTGTTATCTACTACTCGCGCAACTTTTCTTGAACGATGACCTTGACTCCCCCTCCCTTGAGCAATAAATGATTGTAGGCAAAGCTCGCATGACACTGATGACAACCTCAACATTCATTCCGTTGGTGCAGAGCAGAAGCTAGTCTGTTAGATGCTTTAATAGTAAAGAACTTCTGCTCAATTATATTATCAATATTTAAAGAAATGGCTGAGGCAGTTCCAGGTCCCCAAGGGAGGCACTTAAAACTCCTATCTAGTGTCTATTTATTTTTTTTATTTTACGTCACAAAAACAGTTAAAAACTGCGTATGACGTCCCTGCTGTTGCCTACCCAGAGCGATAACCTGGCCGCACACGCAGCAGGTTGACTTTGATTTTTCAGAGATTGGCGATTCTGTAAATACTCTTGTGGCCAACTTTGTAACTAATATCCCCACTCCGCCCGCTTTTCCTCAATCCATCGTTCAAGAACAGTTGCGCGAGTAGTAGTATTGTCTTCTTCTTGTTCTCCTGATGGCTCTCAGCGTCGAGTTGTATTCTAGTATATTAATAAATTATTAATATAGGAATTTGAATTTTCCTACCGTTATTTTCACGGGCTACGGAAAACTGAACAATAATACTATGTTTAACGTTTATGATGTATTTATAAGAATATTTCAATTGTAACTACTTATTTCATTATCTCTGCACAGGAAACGTTTAATTCATCTGTTCCTGAAGACACTGTTTTATGCCACAATTACCTGGTTGACTTTATCGAAGCTCCACATAATGTTGTTTGCGGAATGACGCTGATGCTTCCGAAAAAAGAAGATCACCAACGACAATTTAAACTAGGGTTTACGTTTTTCTTATAAAAATAACTTTCCTGAAATGAAAAAATATTAGCAAAACTATTAAATACGTAGTAAAGTTTTATGGTTGTAATACAAAAGTGTCATTAATAAATAATATAATTTTTGAATGTCTATCCTCAATCTTTAGCCCTGTTCCTTGTAGCAAAAAGAGTTATTTTGCACGAAACATGAGAGTTACTATAGTAATATTGTGTAGAGGTATGAAGGGAATAATGGGCAATAGTTCAAGCAGATTGGGTTAAGCAGGACATTTTTAAATTAATATTCAGTTCAGACTACTTCTGTTTTGTTCCCAGTTCAGACTGCTTCTGTTTGTTGTATTTGCAGTTCATACTACTTCTGTTTTATCTGTGGTGAGTGCACAACCAAAAATTATCCAAGAAATATAACATATTTCGTCAAAAAGTGTATTTTGCATCTTTTGGTTGAGAATAAGAGATCAAGATGAAATGTAGGTTTCACACAAAGTTTTTCACAGCTGCATAGAATAACTTTGCCTATGGTAAAAAGGAGAATTACAATATTTTAAATTTGCTATCCCAAATGATGTAAAGGGAGCAAAAACCGTGGAGATAACTGTTTCGATTTCAAATATCATAAGTTGATTGAATATCCTAATCTTGAATTTCCTGTTCGTCCGGTATCACACGGTTCTGGATTGCCAGTTCCTCTGCACCTTCGTGACTTTGACAATATTGAGTAGGAAACAGAAGCTTGGGTGGAAGACAATTGAAACAAATAGTAAATTTGAGTTTTTTCTTAACAGGAGTTGAATGACTTAGTGAGAGATCTTGGACTTCCAAAAGCTACTGCTCAGTTACTTGACCTTACTTTTCACAAGATGTGAATCTTGTTTATTGTAAAGACATTCGTGGACTGATGGGTCAATTGGGTGTAAAATATTATCCAAATCATTGGTGTCTATTTATGGACTCATAAAAAAACAAAAACTTTTGTTACGCAACGGGTGTTCAATTTCGTGATCAAATTCGCTACCAGGGCGCAGCTCCAAATTGCCTTATATCCACGCGGCCACCATTGTTCAGAACGTGCTATCATAACCTCGCAAGAGCTCGCTCCCCAGAACAATCAGCACGGCCGCGTATTGAAAGAAAGCCCTACAATACAAATGGGACCGATAGCGGTGACTGGTTGTATCAACTGATATCATTGCCAGCGCATCTAACCGGGAGGTCCTAGGTTTCCCACTCCCCACGGCGGACTTTCGACACTAGCTTTTCAGCTAGGTCGAATTCAGCTGCTGTCTGGAGGAGAATTCTAGCGGCCAGCTGCTCTGATCGGTAGTTTTCCGTGGTTTCTCCGATCAACATCAGGCGAATGCCGGAGCAGTACCCTACCAAACGGGCCATGGACCGCGCGCGATCTTTCTTCCTCTTGTATTTCTATCCTCTCCCACTCACACACACACACACACTTACACTAACATGCACTGCACTGCCGCGCCGGGAGACCGATCAGAACAGGAGCTTGTCCCGGCTGATGACAGTACCCCACTGGTGGGAGAGTTATGGTTGGGGGGAAATCCTACTAACCCGACGGTAGGTCTGGCGCCGGAATCGCCATTTCAGCGGGGACAGATCACCGCCATCTCCCGAGAGAAAAACATACTACACTGCGGACCAGCCAATGAAACGGATGACCGAAGCAGTCGCGCCCGGAAACCTGAAAACTCAATCAATCAAAGTAGCCCAAATGGGCAGCCAAATAATTTACGCGAGTGTCTTCGCGGGCGGACCTCTTCACGGCGCGTCCTCGGCCGGAAGCGCCTTCAAAACAAACTCGCTGAGCCTCGTCCGCACGTACCTGACCGCTGCTCCCCGACGCCGCCCGGCGGCAAAGCGGAACAATAGCGAGGCTGGGTACCCGGCGTGCGTAACTTTCTCACCCCCATCACTTCACTACCTGCCACCGACCGCAAAATGTATGTAAACATTTCTCAGAATCGCTACGTTCTCTTGCCAATACAGCACTAATTAATGAATCTCGCCGACAAAGAGATCCTTATCGGCAATGCGGACGCGCCCGCGTGGCCGCCTCGCTGCTCTATCTGCCAGCCAGATGCGGCGGTTCCCGTGAGAACAGAACTTTCAAATAGAACAAACGGTAGCCGCCATCGGGCACCTCACGTGACACCGCCTTACCATCCGATCGCCGCCAACGTCACGTGACGCTCCTCTCCCCGGGCCCGAAGACACATCCCACAATAGGAAGCCGATCGCGGGCACCTCGCGTCCCACCGCCTCATTAAACTCAAAGTCAGGTGAGACTCCCCTCCACGACCTCAATAACACCCCCACGTCATGAATACCTTCGTTCCCACAGGCGGGCAGGGAAGAGAAAGAACAGACTAACTCTAACATGCTAATTAAAACAGAACTGACACTACTACTCATTATTCAACTACTAATCTGTTAACAACGGGTGAATGTATCAATACTCGCTAGTCACACAGCCCGCGAACGAGTCAGCTGTTCCTGCTTCGCCTACCAATGCTACGTCAATCAACCAGCACGGCCAACAGGCCGCTAGCTCTAAATTCGTGTCACTCGCATTTAAATCAGCCGCCACCTATTAAAACTGACCCCCATCTTGATAGTTTTTTGTGTCAGTTTCCCTACACTGAGCAAATGTAGAGATGGCCCCTTGTTTTGCTTCTGGACATAAAAGTAACTTCATTTTCTGCACATCTTCTAGAATTCAGTGAAATACGATTATTCAATTATCGTTTCCATGTTGTCGTAGGAAGTATTATTCGAGACAACGGATAAAACAAAATTTATTGCCTTTTATCGTTGAAAATATATTTTTATTACATAGGAGCCTTTTTCAAATTTAAAGTAATGTGTAGGGATCACAGAATTTTGAAAATGAGCACAGAATTCACTTTTCCCCATAGCACGTCATATGCAGTTTTTAAACTGATTTTTTGATGTAAAATAAAATAAATTATGGAAAACTCCGCCACCAGCCCCGGTCAACTGAGTCCGCGCCCAATCCAGTTCGCACCGCCGATTTGCCTGGAGCCAACCTCAGCCCTGACGGCATCCACACACTCAGCCCAGTGATTTGGGATAGTGCTTGCAGTACAACAAACTATAAGTAAAGTGAACGTCAAGAAAGAAGAGCATTCATAAACTTTATAAACTTTCATTGGTCCTCCGGTTTACTACTCACAAAAACAACCTCTGTGTTTTATGCCAACATTACACTTCAATTTATTATTATTGCATATCGACTATCATTCACTCTATAGGAAAACAATCCCTTGAACCCGTTCTGATCTCGTACTACTCGCGCAACGTTTCTTGAACAATGCCCTTGCTTCCTCTCTCTTGAGCAATAAACAGTTGAAGGCAAAACCTCGCAGCGAGCACTGATGACAACATTCCAAGCATTAAAACTTCGTTGGCGCGAAACAGAAGCTAGTCAAAGCTAGATGCTTTCATAGTAAAGACGATCATTCAGGTTCAAATATCAATATCTAAAGAAATGACTGAGGTGGATCAGGTCCTCAAGGAGAACTAAAGCCTATCTAGTGTCGCGCATTTGCTCCCAGAGCGACGACCTGGCCACTTTTGCCGTGCGCGATTGACTTTTGATTTTCCAGAGGTTGGCGTTATGTGCAATACTCTTGCGGCTAACTTTGTTACTAATACCCCCACTCCGCCCGCATTTCCTCAAACAAGAAAAGTTGCGCGAGTAGTATGTAGTCGTACTCGCAGCACGGCACCTCCCAACGTGTTGCATCTGCTACAATGGAAATATTTATGTTTTAGTTCCAATTTCCATTGGGTACTTTTAAAGGAAACATGCGACAATTTCGTATTGGTTGTCGAACGAATTCCTTATAATGAGAATAAGTGGTTGATTTGTAAAAATTGAAAGTACTCACCATGCTCTTAGGTTCTTAGGTCAGCAGGCAAGGTACACAAAGTTTCCTTGTTTGGGATAGCCGTGGTATAAATTCACACTGGAACAAAAAGACGGACCATGACGAGAAGCTTTGTTACCAGGTGAAAAAAATATATTAGAAAAAGTTTGGTCCTTTCTGACAAAATCCTGCTACCTTCTCTACAAGTTAGAGCTGATAAAGCAATTCGTTAAGTCACTCAATGAACAAGGTGAAAGTTTCAAGTACTTATAGTCCAGGTTTCCTGGTTTAAGTGACTCTAGGATAAAAGAAGGAATCTTTAGAGACGTAGACATCAGAAAACGTTTCTCAGATTCACATTTTCCTCAGACCATGGTTGAGGCGAGGGAAACCTGGAATTCTTTTACGGAGTTTGTTGACTAGTTCCTTGGTGATCAAAGGATCCTAACTACAGATGTATAGTGGAACTTATGCTGGAAGGCGTTTCAAATCCAAATACTAGGTTGCCTCACGAGTTTGAAGGTTCATTTCCTACAGTCGCATGTGTATTATTTCCGGGAAAACGTCAGTGACGGAGAAGTCGGGACGTCAGTGAAGGTTGCGGAACGTCAGTGAAGAAGAAGGCGAAATACTTCATCTCGTGGATGAAACGTAGGTATCGCGGTAAGTGGCACGTGAACATGATGACGGACTATGACTGGATGCTATAGCGTGAATCACCTGAAGAGCCATATACCCGGAAGCTCTCACACGAAGAAGTTCTCAAGAGAAAATAATACGTTTTCACAACAATAACAATTAAATATACATCATTATTTACTCTGACAAGCTTACAAATGTACGGAATAATGTATTGGGTATTATTTATAACATGTACATAAATAAAACTGAAGCCGATTCTGCTTTCTTATCTTGTTATGACTGTCTTTAAGGCCCGTTTTCACAGTGGCATAAGTCATGGCGTATTCCACGATACTTGAAAGGAATGACTTTCACAGTCGTCTTTTTTCTTGAAAGTCGAGACTGCGCGTTTAAACGTTGACATCTAGTTCTATAACGTTTAGTCACGTAACACCGAAGCATGCGCGCCAGTTTCGTTTTGAACTAAAAGAAAAGCCATTAATTAAATTCTGAATAATCTTGTTAATTTGGCACAAAAAAATACATTAGTTCTCACAAAATAGTTATTTACGATACAAGTTTTTACAAATGACATTTTATTTTGCAGCAGGAAAGGTTTCCCTATTCCGTTTTGCAAAACTCCAGGTGAAGTTCTTTATTGACCTCGTAACCCAAAAAGTACCCCCAGTTCTTGTATTCCTGGCACTAATATGATTCATCATATTGTCAGTTATTTGAAAAGTCACTTTCTTTTAAGATTTTGCACAGGAATTGAAAGTAGCTCATCAAAGTTAAATCTTCATTCTCTCTTCTCTATTCAATTTTTGCTTTGTCACAGTTTTGAACTTTCTGAAATGTTGAATCCTCAATACAGTCGTCGTAGGGGACTTTCAGATTCCCCGGTTGATCCAGGTTTAGGTGGCACGGTTCCTTAGGTTCCTTTTATGATTCATTATTTCTCACGATTCCTGTTTATAGTTGCCATTAACTATAACAACTAAATTGTTTATGTTCAATGTTAAATGAGAAGAAGTCACCTGATAAATTGTTGGCGTGGAATTTTGTATTTTCGCATTTCAAGTTTTTAAATAGGTTTGTTTTCTACTCAGAGGGAAAGGGTGAATTTTCTTAAAGTGATTTCCTTTAAAATAAATTCTCTTAAAAGTGAGAATTATATTGCAGCGTGAACGCCGGAGCAACGGAGGCGAACAATCTCGAGGCGGGGGCGGAAGTTTCGCGACTCCTGATGGACCCGTCGGGTAGGACGTGCGGAAACACGTCGCGGACCTAGTGAAAAAATGCGTTAGTTAAAATTGTGTAGGTTATAAAATTAAATTTGTAGTGAAAATACGAAAAATTAGTTCACTTAATGAGTACGTTGCATGGATTTATACGTACAGGGGATTTGGAGCAGTGGTAGCTATTCTCGATCTACCTTTTTTAAATAATTATATTTATTGCTGTAACATCATGAACTCACGTGCTCTCCCGAACAGGATGCATTCTAGTCGATTCTCTTCTAATAAAACCAAATCAGTGAATCAAAGGAACCTTACCACCTAAACTCAGGTTTTCCCCAGATTCACTGGTAGTTTTCTTTGACAAATCAAGGACAGGCCCCAGAAAAAATTGAAACCATCTTAAACAAAACATTTCCATTCTTAAATTACCATATTCATAAAATATTTCAATTGCATGACTATTAACACTCACCTGGTTTTAGTCAGGATAAATGCACTTCCTCAAAGGGGTATCAGTAAGCCCTCAAATGTCAACGGGGAAGATATTCTCAAACAATCAGTGAACATGGCGAAAACACTAGCACTAGCTCGCACTAAATCGTAAAACCCCGCAAATGAACCGATACATCCTTCTGGGCGACCACACCAGATCGTGGTGACGTCAGGACACCACGATGACCGGACCGGGCTTTGTCTTTCTAGAAGGCGTTGGTAATTTCATTATGCAACTGGAGACAAATGACCAACAATTGACAAATGGCCAACAAATGACTGCATTATACAATGGAGAAGAAAAAAAGCCCTAAAATGGCAATGATCCATTTGTGTATCACTCAAATTTTCCCAAAATTTAAAAATTGAATTTTCTTTCCTTATTACTAAGTAGAAAATTTAAATGATTTTTTCCTTCAAATAATTTTTTCTCTTTAGTTCTTTCATTAATGTCATGTACATTTTGAAAACTTTAGTAGTTTTACATTTCTCTACGAGATACAATAACCATTTGCTCTATTCTTTTGTTTTAAAAAATACAAAATGTAATTGATCCTGTTACATTTTAAAATTTTTTACTAGCGGCGATTTATTCATCGTTGTGAGTAAATTTTTTTAATTTAAAGTCATATAAGTATCTGGAAAAATCACAGTTTTCTTGAAATTAACTAAATTCACATTTTCAAACGCTCAAACACCGATTTTCCAAATATCTCACTTTTTTCTTCAAATTTTCCAACAGATATGATAGTTGATCTCATAATATTAATTTTGCTGTTTTTATTTTTTGAAAATTACAAATTTAATTTTGAAATATCTTTCTTTCGTTAATATGCATTTACCAATTTATATACATTATTTCATTTATAGTAGATTCTTCAAATAACTTATGAAAATTTTCGAAAATACAAAGATTTTTTGAAATAGAGCTTGAAATTCCATTTACACAAGATCTTAAACAATTTTAGCAAAACCTCCAAATATTTTTAGAAAATTTCCCAATAGGAAGAGTCTGTATTCTTTTTTAAAATTTTAAAAGTAATTTCGAATCTACCATTACGATGAAAATTGATAAAATTCAAAAAAATATTTTTGTCGGCGTAGATGGTATCTGGAAGAGGATGGAACGCTGGAAGATCGTTAAGCTAACTCCAAGGATATTAAACTTTACTACTGAACATTTTTTTCATTCTTAGCATCACTAATTATTTAAAAGTGCAACGAATGATGAAAGGTTGGACGTGAAATATCGTTGAACTCGTGATGAATGAGGAAATTGCGAAGTTTGACATTCACGCAGTGACATGCTGCTTTGCATTTTTTATTCATTTGTAGAAGTGCATATTTCATTAAAGATGGTGAAAAAAAAATTCAAATGAATGTTTATATGTCTACATTGAATTGAAGACATTTTTTTATTCTTTAAAAATGGCACGTGGACGAAATTAAAGGTCAAACGTGAACGACGAGGAGTTTTATTTTATTCGCAGTGAATAGACTAAGTTACATTCATAGAAGACAACTTTAAGTTACGCCTGATTATGCTAGCCTCGCGTGTGCTGCACAATGCACATCAGGTGTTAGGTATGAAGATGATAATTGATGTGGACTCCACACCTGACCCTTGCGTCCCTCAGGAGACAACAGAATTTTGCTAACTTCCCCTTTTCTCAACAAACTTAAAACGACCAAGACTGTGCTTTCGCTGGACCGAGTAGCTCAGGTTTGATCGACACGGAACACACACATGGACACATAAGACACATGGAACATTAAATTGGAAACACGTGTAAATTAGAAATGTACTACCGAATACAAACACGAAATGCATTGTTCTTTCTCACACAAATTCATTAATTATACAGAGTTTACAAATGGGAACAATTTTACATTTCTTTTTTCGACTCCTTTTTCTCTAGCAGTTAATCAATTTACTCTGAATGTTTCGCAATGAATGACGAGGATGAATGAAGTATGCGAATATCTTTTAATTGTGAATTGTTCATTTAGCACCCTATCTTTTATAGACTATTGAAGTTGTTACCTCATTCATCGGTATGAATGCATTTGACGCATTGACCGTAGCGTGGGAAGTTCCCAGGTGGCAAGGGTCATTCACAATAAGCTTCTCTTCTCACATCTGCATCACGAGTGAAGCAGCGCCCGAAGCAATTGAGATCAATGGCACGGCGACGCGTTGCAATTGGAGCGTACATCTTCTTCTCAAATTAGGTGATTGATTACGGGCGCGTCAACTACTGAGATAAGTGTAGTACATGTTTTTCATGGGGAGGTGGCGGTGATCTTCCCCCGGCGGATCCGGCGCCGACCGACAGTCGACTAGCGGGGTTTTCCCCAACCTGGTATCTCCCACCAACGAGGCACCGCCCCAGCCGGGACAAGCTCTAAGCTCCGACCGGTCTCCAGGCATATGGGCAGTGTAGTGCATGTTAGTAAGTGTATGTGGATGTGGGTGTGGGTGTAAGGATATGACAAGGAAGAGAAAGAAAGATCGCGCGCGGTCCGTGACCCGTTTGATAGGTACTGTTCCGGCGTTCTCCAGGTGTTGATCGGAGAAACCATGGAACTATCGATCAGAACGAGCCGGCTGCTGAATTCTCCTCAGACAACGACTGAATTCTATCTAGCTGAAAAGCTGGTGTCGAAAATCCTGCCACCGTCAGGAATTAGAACCTAGAACCTCCCGGGCAGAGGGACTGTAGTAACATCACTTGATGCATTGTCCACCCTCTCGATCTCAAATTAGTGCTTTGTTCGTAGTGCTGAAGATTGTGACGTGTCAGCTTACATTTAGAATAGCGGAATTGAATGCAGTACGCCAGTGTTGCCGATGGCCACATGTCTATCGAATTATGAAGTCTTTTACTGACTGAAGATCCGAGACATAGAGTGTTACGCTCGCCAAGCCAATTTTACTCCTCACGAGATCTTATTCTCTCTCCGAAAAACGTCTCTGTCACCGATCTTTGCCCCAGTTTTAGAAATCTCTCCTTTGTTCCCAAGATCACCGAATGAAGAAAAGGATAAATTTAAGGTGATCTTAGCGCGAGTTTCTACTTTCCGTTCAGATGTCAGTCGTGTGGTATATGAGAAGGATTTTGGGTAGCGTGATTGGTGCTAAACCTCTTCCTTTTGGAAACTTAGTAAGTTCTGCACGTGTAAACAAATTATGTCATGGAAATTTTGCGAGTTCTCTCTAAATTTACTCTCTTCGTCTTTCGCTGAAGAATCTTCCACTAATTCAGACAATTTGGACTGACCATCAAGAACACTCCTTACTCCGAAGCAGATGCGTGTGACAACTCAGGAGCCCGTCTGACCATCTGGTTAGCTGGCCACTAGCTAGTGCCAGCATAGTACGATTCATCGCATAAAGTTCCAACAAATAAAAGACGAAGGAATTTTCGAAATTAACACTTTGTGTTATGTCTTCCTTTTAAAAATATTCTCTAAAACGTAATGAATATAATAAAGCAAATAAGGCCATGATGAACGCAAACCGAAATAACAGAATCCTATTTAAATCGGTGCCGAATCCGGTAGGGACTACAACTGCTCATTTTTATGCGACGCATTAAAAACTAGGGATACTACACCAGTACATTTTTTCTCATATTATTTAACGGTTAAGTATTGTTATAATACTAGTTGAACCCCTCCAAAGTGTTTCCAAACAGCAAAAATATTTTCCCGGCCTGAAATTCGAACTGTAGCGCATAGATTCCGTGATCAATTTCATTATCAGTGTCATTGAATGTACCAGCGCTTCGGACGCATAAAAATGTTGAAATTTTTATAGCTTTTTGAAAATTGGATGTGCGCGTTTTTATAAGCCTACTTTTTCTTTAACTCCAAAATTTAAACGAGATTTGAAGCAATTTATTAAAACACTTCAAACATATTCAAGAGCATTATGTAAAATAATCCCTAATATTAAAAGCTAGGAAATTGGAAGTGCGCGACTATGTTTGTCACAAAATTACACAAACTCATATTTCGAAAATTCAACATGACTATTGATTTGAAGATCTGTTTTGATGAATACATTTCTTTAAGAAAAAATTGTATCAATGTAGTTGTAGGATGATGCCAAAAATTTTGCATTTTTAAATTTTCGAAAAATCAGGCATTATTAAAGACGCAATTATCAAAGTTGGCACCATTCACTCAAGCGTCCTTTACGCTATCTATCCGAATATAATCAAACTATTTTGTGCCGTTATTAGGAACAAAATAGTCTGCTGAATCATAAAGGTTGCAGGTGTTTGACTCAAAACTTCGCAAAAAATACTAATATTTTTGAAAAATTAGTCATGACAAGTTCTGTTTTTGATGCAAACATTTCATTAGGAAAACATGTTATTTTTTATAATTGTAGTTGTAGGAAGACGCTAAAAATTTAATTTTTTCAATTTAGAAAATCAAATTTTAAGGTACCCTGGATATGACCTTTCTTTTAAGCGTCCTATATGCTTTCCGATATCAAAATTTAATTTAAATTGTTAGTGCCGTTATGATAAAATTGTTTAAACAAAATTAAAATGCCTATATTTCACTCAAATTACGTGAAAAATACTCTAATTTGCCAAAAGTTGTAATAACTTTATTTCAAAATCTATCTTTAAGAACATATTTTATCAAGGGAAAAATCTCCATCTTTAATATTTTAGCTGTAGGATGACCTGAAAATCTTTGCATGCTTGCAATTTTTCAAAATATCAGACTTTTCAACGAAGATGAGACCTGCACCATTCTCTTCAACGTCCTACACACTATCCATTAACAAAGTTTAATCAAAGACAATGGAGCCATTTTTTTCAGAGGACATTTTCTGCCAAAGTCAGCACTTTTTCCGCAGCATTACATAAATTCTCTCTACTGTGTAAGCGGTAGCAAGAAAGTAAGATTTTAGACTGTTTATAGATTCCTTTAAAACTAGTTTAAAAGCAGTTCTATCAAACAATGGTAATATCTATGAATAATTATCTATTGCTCATTTTGTACATGAAGATGTTATGAAAATCTCTGTGTCATTTTAGTGCAAATAAACTACTCTTTATGATGGATGATACGAAGGTTGGAGACAAAACATGGTTACTCACTATATTTATATATGAAAGAATAGTTATGAATAGTGCCAGAGAATACGCAGGTGTATCGATGGTATTGGTCTTGGGATAAGTTTCTCCAACAGAGGAGAGAATGAAACCAAGTGGTTCTTAACATTTTAAACAAAATTAAAATTTGGTTTGTTCATTATTGACGGTAGCGTGGCTGTTCGTGCAAACAAGCCTCACGTAGGTTCCTATGTTCTTGTCCACAACCCTTCACATTGGTGTCTTATAAATACCATGCCTGCTTCTCGGCCAGAAAAGTGGTTTTACTTAATTCCCTTGTTTCCTATGTTAATGGAGTGTAAAATGCTATTAGCATAGGTCTTGAAATAATTGTCTAGTAAGAAAATCTTTAAACTGAGAATTAATATTTTCAGAAAACCTGCTGGATGAACACAATATTCTGATGCCCCCATTGCACATAAAAATAGGTCGCATGAAACAATTTGTGAAGGTCTTACTCAAAGATGGGCAGTTTGTAAAAAGGTTTCCACAATTGTCTGAAGCAAAATTAACAGAGGGTGTTTTTGTTGGATCTAATATTAGAAAAAATGATGTTTCATCTTCGATTTGAACTACACGTGACAGTAAGTGAAAAAGAAGAATGGATTGCATTTAAAAACCTTGTAAATAAATTCCTCAGGAACAAAAATACTATAAAGCAATTGCAATATACTGTTGCTTTAAAAATTGGGATGTTTAATGAGCCTCAAAGCTTTTAAACAGTCATTTACAATTTTACCGGACAATTTAGAAAATTATTTAAACTGTAACCTGAAGACAGTTAAATACATAAATAAGATAATAAATGTCATACAAATAATATAATAATGGTAATAATGCTAAAATTATAATAATAACAATAATAATATTATAAACACGGCTGACTCTTAAAACATTAAATTACATGAAAAAGAAAAGAAACTTCTATAATTTAAAGCTGCACTGAGTGTTTATACAATTAAGACCACTCATTTCTTTCACTTCACTTCACTTCACTATAACACTAAAACATTTCCTTCATTATTTCTCTGCTCTACACTGCACGACAGTCCTTTCACTCTATAACCTAATATTCTTAGTTAACGCATTCATAAACTGAAATACCTAAATTAATTTACGAAACCGTTGAACGCTTCGACGAAAGGGTTCAAAGGTTTTGCAAATAATCTATTCAATCCTTATCGTTCGATTTTGAAGAAATTTCTCGTCCTCCGTTCTCTGCCATCTTAAATTTATTTTGTGCCTTTGATCCCCTGTACTTATGTACGTAGGAATAATCAACCGCCGCTTACTTTCTTTCCAAGTTGGATGACCGCTATAAGATTTAGATGATATAAGTAAAGAACAAGGTGAACGTTTTCATAAAGATCTATAGGTGATGGAAAAATGTTACCAGGGACGCTGGAATACCAACATGATGTAATTGATAAGATTGTAACTTTTGAAAGTCGTTTAATGGCCGTCACCCCAGAAAGGACAGGTGCTTGTTATGAGGCGCTGCACTCGTAACGGCTGCTGCTGCAGTTGGAGCCTTGCTGGGATGTAGATGCGATGAACACGACGCAACATGCCTCCATCTCAGCGAATGCTCCTACTCTCTGAATCTGAATCAGTGAAATTGTCGCTGATTCAATCAGTAAACGCAAAGTCACTGATTTCTTCAGTCGAAACTGTAGTTTCGCTGACAATCAGTGAATATGAACCTTTTCATAATCCCCGCCAGCATTCACTGGTTGGCAGTGGCGCCGCCGACTGATCGTCAAGTGCTCTGTTCAACAGTCTGTTTGTGAAGCAAAATCCACGAGTGGAATAGAAGTTTACTGTAGAAAACTGACCTGTGTCTGAAGATTGTTTTAATTGCGTTGGGTAAGTTTTTTTCGCTTTTCTGTGACTCGTCTTGTTGATAACTGTGAGACGTTTTATTTTATAGTGAACATTTAGCCAAACTAAGATATAGGTTATGAACACGTGGTAAATACCACGTTTTTTTTTGTTATTAACTTAAAACTTATGTAACCAAAAGTTTTAGTGTAACTGATTGGTGATACAGTGTGAAATATCTGACGTGCAATGTATAATTTCGTTTATGAAAGTTGTAAAGTCAAATGCTCTCGATTACACCACAGCAGAGCCAGCAAACTATTAACTCTTTCTTTGGTTTTCCAATTTAGTTTAATGACACCAGTCAGGAAGGGAGTTTTGAAAAGTGTAAGAAAAGTGCAGGAGCTAACTGGGACTATAGCACTGTGAATATTTTGAAAGGTATTTTAATTTGCCAAAGACTGCTGTAATACTGATTTTTTTGATCAGTGTTCCTTGTTTTCCCTTTAGTCACTAAACACATTATATTTTACTCATTTATGTCGAGGCTAGTTTGGTAAAGTAGAGGGGAGTGCAGATGGTACATAAAAGCTTTTTGCCACTCCTGAGGTTCCCTATCCAGACCTCATAATTCTGCCAGTTAGTATGATTTTGTATGTAATCTGAAAATAAAGTAACCATTTTTCCTAAATAACTTCTTGACCTATCTATGTTTCTGTTTTAGGAGGGCTGTAATTTGCATCTGGAGGAATTGGAAAGGAGAAAACCTTCAGAAAAATGCCCAGCAATATTGATATGGGTGAAGGATAGAAAAAATATTCTTGTTTTGTTCAGGGTGAGGGTTTGGGTTTTTAACATCTGCCCTTTTAATAATAAAATATTCCTTCACCCATGGCAGCATTTGACTTACTTTTTAAATTAATATTTACAACAAATTTGTCATACTCAACATTAGCAATTTTTTCATTTTTAGCAGTATATAATGATTATATCCTTTGAGTATTTAATTTGAAATAAAAACTCAGTTGGTTCCGTAATAAACCCTCCTCCTGGGAAATGAACAATGCTTCTGCAATTGTTCAATTATCAAACACTTCTACTATTGGAGTTAAGTTTTGTTATATCAGAAATTTGATTCTTTTGTTCTGTGTCTGGTATTGACTTCATAGATTGACTTAAAGATTGTCCCAATATCAGTATGGCCCAATTCTCAATTCATCAAATTTTCTTCATATTCAGGCATTTCATGTTCTATGACACAAGATCTCCTTTTAATTCAATTTGTCTCCTGTGTAGAGTCAATTTTTTTTGTTGTCATTATGAGGTTTTTATTGTATTCTTGAGTGCTATTTTCCTCTCTCTCTCAAATCTTAGTCTGTGCATTTTATTTTTAATTCATGTGGTAGGTTATTTATGGTTTTACCCTCTAGAAAGTATTTTGTTAGGACTTATGTCACTGTATGTTCTGTCTCATATTTCTCCACAGCTTTTCACAATAGTTGTCCATGGAATAGCAGCCTTTTGTCAGTTTCATTCATAATACATCTTATTTTATTCACCAAGTCTGGTTTAATCTTTCATTGAGACCATTGCGCATCTATGGCAGTAAAATCTATTTTTATTTGGAATTGTTTTAATTCTTCTGAATTTATTCCTGGATATTGATCTATTAGTACCATCTGGATATCATGGTTTTTGTTACTTCCTCAGTTAGTTTTACAAAATCATCAGCGTTTTGATTTTTGATGTTAAAATATAAGCATATCTTGTGAAATGGTCAACCAGTAGGTGTGGGTATTTTTTGTTGACCGGGATCCTCCAACCTCTGATGGTATCCATAGAAACTATCTTAAAAGGGTACGTTGCTTGACCTAGGTGTGACATTAACCCAAATTTTGATTTTCTTCATGATTTATTCTTTAAGCCGATGTCACAAGTTCCACAAATCTTCCCTATGTTTATGTTTATATCTTGCGCTGTAAAGAATGGTGTTACTTATTTATCATCCGCGCTCTTCCCAGGTAACAATAAGTTTTGTGTACATTTTTTAGTAATTTTTTACTAAATTCTTCTGATAATGAAGTTTTCTCTTCTTTTCAATTTTATAATAAATTTCATTTTAGAATATTAGTTTTTTCTATTGTTTTGTAGTTCTGTGCATCTTCTTTGATCCTTTTTATGTCTTCTAATTCACTGGGTTTACAATTTTAATATGTCATCTAATTTTCATCAGGCTCTAGAACTGGATGCCTGTTTAAACAGTCTGCCTCTTGGTTTAATTTTGCAGCATTATATTTAACTTTAAAATTGTATAGGGACAGATAGTATGTCAAATCCCCAGTTCTTAATGTGTTCTTGCTTTTATATTTAAATTTTTAAAAAGTTTATAATTGGAGTGTACCAAAATTCTTTCCAAGTAGCCAATGTTGCCAATATATCACAACCTTTTTTATTGTCAAGCACTCAAGGTAAATTGTTTTTGTTTTTTCCTTGTAGCTTCACTAAATTTTTTCGAAAAATATGCCGCTGGCTTATTATCCCCATTTTTGTCGTTGTTTAGAACAGCTCCGATTTCTTTTATCGTGCGTTCTTTTCCCAATTGTTCCATTCTGATTCTACTGTATTTTCAAAATCATCTGAGTACCAATCTGTCAAGGAAAATTTTAAAATTTTTCTTCACAAACAGCGTTCACACTCATTTATCCATTGGCATGCGTTTGAGTTTATCCATTGAAATATATTGATAATAAAATCATTGGCAATTTTCTCAAATCTTTTACTTCAGATATTTATTGCTTTTCTTCTAAAACTTTCTTTAAAAATTTCTCAATTATTTCATCTGAAGTACTCAGGTAGATTTTCAACTTTTTTCCCCTGTAGTCTCTTCTATGTAGTAGTTGTAAAATTGCAAATTTTCCTCTTTATCAAATATACTTTTGATAGATTTTCTGATAAAGAAATCCAGACTTTTCAAAATTTATGTCTTTTTTTTAAGTATTTCTTACCCTACCAAATATTTGTGTTGTAATTAGCTCCTTGTGAAGGTTTGTGTTTTGGAGTTCATCTGGTAAGCCATTTAAAATTTTTTCTCAAGTGAATTAATAGCTTAGAACTTGCCTTCTTGATCATCATTCATCAATTGTATTCCTGTCTTTGAAATCAGTAGCCAGGTGCCTCCATTGCGGTGTCAGGTATCAGTCATTTGTTCAGTACCATGGCAGATTCAAAATTTTAGAAACAATACACAATAGTCTTTGTTTTCTTTATACACATATGTGTATACATATATGTGTATATATGTACATAGAAACAAAGGCATCAGTGCTATTAGCATTTCAATTTAAGCAGGGAATGCTGCTGATTTTAATTATGAAAATTATAATTGCAGAGGAAGCTGATTAAGTTGCCCCAAAACTTGCCACATACTTGTAATAATACTAAATGTTTATTTGTATTTTTACTTTAAAAATTTGACAGATTTAATGTCCTTTATTTATTTTTTATTTTAAAAATTTACATAAAATCCATTGAAATGTATTTATATATATTTAAATTATAGAGTCCTTTCTTTACTACTTTCTTCCCATCTTTCTTTTTAGAATTTGTTGTAGTCACAAATTGTCAATAATATGTACATAAAATGAAGAGTGTTAACTGCAGGCCAAATTTTTCTGTAGTGAGTTTTGAAAAGTTCCTGAACATCAGTTTTCTTCTCTATTGTATGTTTTCATTGGTTTAAATAAAGACTTATTCTCTATCTCACTTAAAATGCAGTATCTCCCTTTAAAATTACCTTAATTCCAACATATCTCTTTACCAGTATTCCTTTCATTGAAAAGCCAATTGTTTGTAAGTAAATGATGTAACAAAACTCTTCCTACCCCAAGGATAATGTGACTTAAGGGAAATAAACCATAACATTGGACAATTTTTCTACGTGATAATGTTGAAGGCAATAAATGAACAGATATATGGATTGCTCATATGAAATAGAATACAGTTCTGTTATTACACTCAATTTTCAATTTTTTCTAAGTTAAGATATTGACTCAATATCTTTGCCATAATATGTATATTTCTATTGTATTTGTTTTGTAGTTAATATGTACAGTGCTGTTCAAGAAGATCATTTTCCCATAAAATCTTTCAATAAATTTGTACCTAATTAACTTTCACTTTCTTTACACTATGTCGCTACCCTGTACTATACTGCAAACCCAAAATCCTACAATTGAGATATCAAGGAAAAATACTTCAAATACAGATATAAAATTATTATATTTATTGTATTTATTAAATTTTATGTTTTGAAGCATTTGTTTAAAGCGATACAGTGATTCTCAGTAGTAGGATTTTTGGGTTTTGGCATTACATACTGGAGAAGCGATGAGATATTTCATTGATTCAAATAAATGAAGCCTTACTTTCACTGATTGCAACAGCTATTAATTTCCACTGGTTCAATTAGTTGTCACAGATTTCACTGATTCAAATAGTGAAGTTTCACTGATTCAAATAGTGAAGGTTTTACTGATTCAAATAATGAAGTTTTCACTGATTCAAAAAGTGGACCGTTTTTCCTGATTCATTCAGTTCAATTCACTGATTGCCGGTGGCAGATTTATAACTCACAATCAGTGAATAGTCACTATCAATCAGTGGTTTCACTGATTCAGGCTGAGGTAGTCTCCCAACATGATGAAGGGCACGTGTGCCACCGCGGTCTACCTTTACAGTCGCAGCGCAATAGATGAGTTTGCTGCCGATGCGCCGATGTTGCTCGTGATGCAAATATGTTGCAACCCTATGTTGCTCGATGTCATTAAAATAAGCACACCAGTATGGCATATGATGTTGATGTACAGCCTATACCTCTTAATGAAATAAATGTCATTGCGGTATGATGAAATTGAGTGGCAAGGCACAGAGCCGACTACCAGCAAAGAAGAGTGTTAATTCGACGCGAGTATCCGCGTGATCCTATACAACCGTCTCTCACATGACTGACGTTCGAAAAGTCGAGATCTGTCTCTGAGTTGGACTCTGACCTCTGGACAATCTTAATTTCTATCTGAATTTTGACTGACGCGGAATTCTCAAAATATACAGAAAACCGCTCCACCCACGCCGCGGTGGTGGCTACCGCCATACGCTCGAGGGGCGGGTGGTGTGTGGTGGGGGGGGAGGCCCTTCCGATGGCCATGGTAAGAGCTCCCGACAAACATACCTCCACTGCACTGGCAAAGTATAAGCGACTCTGACAGTGAGATGCCTCGTTACCACGCTTACTACAGAACGGGCACCACTGACCGAGGCACACCAACGGAGGTGAAATTTCGACCCTGGCTAAATGAGCTACATCAAATTCAGCCACGGTCTGGAGAAAAATTTTACGTTCCATCTGCTTTGATTGGTTTCTGCGATTAATATCAGGCGAATTTCAGAACAGCATTGTATCAAACGCAACGCGCGAGATCTGTTCTTCCTCTTCCTTGACCTATCTTTTACTCTGATACACACATTATATATATATATATATATATATATATATATATATATAGTAATGGGACAGTCGCCAATGCATGGTAGCGACGAAATAAAGCAATATAAAATTATATTTCAACGCTTGTAAAAAAGCGTGGCGAGGCCCCCAAAAGCGGGCAGGAATTGATAATGTACCGTTATGGCCTCGCCGGGCGGCATACGGGTTTCCATTGTCTCGAGGCTTGGTGAAGGGCACCCCAGTGACGTCAATGGGATTTCCACCCTCCGCGCAAAGCGTTGGCGGTTCGGAATACGTGACGTGGGGTAAATTCCGGTGGCGACGCGAATTCAAACCCTAGCCTGCAGGCCACTGGTCGTGTCCCTGATGTGACAGACCAATGAGCGCGAACTGGCGTGGACGCGGTCATGTGACCAGCGGGGGCCCGAGAGCTCCGGAGAGAGGGCGGCTTCTATCTCCAGCCGCGTTGGCAGGCAGCGCTTCTATCTCCCGCCACGTTGCGGGCAGACGCTTCAGTTCCAGCGGGGATCGCGGGCAGACGCTCTTCTAGACGAGCAACGCGTGGGGGAGTACGCCGAGAAATTCCTCGGCCGGTTTACGGCCATGCATCGCATACCGCGGGTATCGCTGATTCACCGCTCAGTCACGGACTGGCGACAATCGAAGACGGGCAACGGCCGTGACCAGGGCCGCCGCTCGCAACGCCGCCGCCGCCGCCCCGGTAGCCGTGTTCATCCCGGCGCCGGCACCTGCGCCGCCGCTCGCCCGCCGCCGCCTGGCGGCGCCCATTCGGGCGCCCCCAAACCGCGCCGGTCGGTGACCAGGCCGAAACCCCCGCTATCTCCCGCGCCACCCTGCGCCACCGCATCGGTAATGGCCGAGACGCCGCCTGAGCTGCCGGCATCGACCTCGACTTCCGCGCCGCACTGGACTTAAGCGAAGCGAGAGAGGGCGAATGACCGCCTGATGTACAATAGCTGTAAGTTAGATTAAGTTTTTTTTTGTTTTTCTTGTTATTGTATCTAGCCTCACCAGAGAAGCTCACTAGTATTAAATGTAAGTTCATGAAAGAGCTATCGTTTCATTATACAAGACGATGCCAATCCCCACGCCACCATGCTCCCGTTCAGCCTTTCAGGGTCTTCTGCGGGTGTAGCCGGGCAAGCTTCATCTTCAACGGCGCCAGGAAAGGTAGGTCGAGGTCCCCCTGAGAGCATCCCGCGTGGGGAGTGTTACAATATATATATATATATATATATATATATATATATATATATATATATACATAGCTAGCTGGTATCCTATCATAGGGCCACACATAATAGGATATCAACGTAGCTGTTTCGACTGACGCAAGTCTGCCGGGAGATACTCGCGGAGAAATACCCGTTGTGTACGTGGGATTTTCCCAAAGAGCGGAAGTGGAAAAACACCCCCACGTATAAAACACTCACTATACTGACGGGGTTAACGCCCCATGTAAGTGTATATCTAAAAACATCACTCAATTCATTGGAGCTTGAACTCTGACAGGTTCCGCGCCCGGTTCGTCATTGTTGGAATGCGCAGCCCCGTTGTCGTTGCGCTGCCCGCAATGGCAGGAGCACGGCGCAGGGGCTGGAGGCTGGCGCGGGGACGTGCTGCCGTGGACTGTGGCCGAGTTCTACCGCGGGCGGAGCGTTGAGGTCGTTTTTGTTGGAATACGTTGTCGTTGCGCTGCCCGCAGATGGCGGAGAGCGGCGAGCAGGGCTGGAGGCTGGCGCGGGGACGTGCTGCCGTGGACGGTGGCAGAGTTCTACCGCGGGCAGAGCGTTGAGGTCGTTTTTGTTGGAATACGTTGTCGTTGCGCTGCCCGCAGATGGCGGAGGAGCAGCGGAGCAGGGGCTGAGGCTGGCGCGGGGACGTGCTGCCGTGGACGGTGGCAGAGTTCTACCGCGGGCAGAGCGTTGAGGTCGTTTTGTTGGAATACGTTGTCGTTGCGCTGCCCGCAGATGGCGGAGAAGCAGCGGCGCAGGGCTGGGAGGCTGGCGCGGGGGACGTGCTGCCGTGGACGGTGGCCGAGTTCTACCGCGGAAGAGCGTTGAGGGTCGTTTTTGTTGGAATACGTTGTCGTTGCGCTGCCCGCAGATGGCGGAGGAGCAGCGGAGCAGGGGGCTGGAGGCTGCCGCGGGGGAAGTGCTGCCGTGGACGGGGGCCGAGTTCTACCGCGGCAGAGCGTTGAGGTCGTTTTGTGGAATACGTTGTCGTTGCGCTGCCCGCAGATGGCGGGAGCAGCGGCGCAGGGGCTGGAGGCGGCGCGGGAGGTGCTGCCGTGGACGGTGGCCGAGTTCTACCGCGGGCAGAGCGTTGAGGGTCGTTTTTGTTGGATAGTTGTCGTTGCGCTGCCCGCAGTGGCGGAGGACAGCGGCGCAGGGGGCTGGAGGCTGGCGCGGGGGACGTGCTGCCGTGGACGGTGGCCGGTTCTACCGGGTGGAATAAGTTGTCGTTGCGCTGCCCGCAGATGGCGGAGGAGCAGCGGCGCAGGGGGCTGGAGGCTGGCGCGGGGGACGTGCTGCCGTGGACGGTGGCCGAGTTCTACCGCGGGCAGAGCGTGCTGCTGACGGGCGGCTCGGGCTTCGTGGGCGCGTGCTGCTGGAGAAGCTGCTGTTCAGCTGCCCCGACATCGACACCGTCTACGTGCGCTGCGCCGCGCAAGGCCTCTCGGTGCAGGAGCGCCTGCAGAACCTGCGCGACGTCCCGGTCGCACCCACCGCCACTCGTCTCTATACACAATGTCACAAACTTCTAGGGAATTGGAGTTTCTGGTTGTAATAGTCTTTCTAGTCGAGAAATTAATTACATTTTGCCAATGAACGTATGGTAGGTAATATAAAAATACGAAGAAATAGATGTGAAGTAGGCCTTTAATTATCAGAAAATCTTAGCTCATTTATTCCCGTAATGATTTTTTTTCGTAATTTTTGAAAATTTTAGTGTATTAGTATTATAAATGGTCTGATATAGCCTATAAAACTGAAAAAATCTACCTTAAGTGTTACATTTTTAGGTCATGGGTCACTCTTATAGACTATCTGTTCTTACACAACCAGCATGAGCCGACTTGTGAAAGCAACTGTATTTAATTCTTATTTTTCAAGTAATGAGCAGGTTATTTTATATTTCAATGAACGTTTATTCAATTTTAACCAGTAATATAATATTATTGTCAAAATACAGGTTTCAAAACTACAATGGTTCAACTAGAAATACACGCTTCTGTCGTTTTGGTCAATAAACCATTCTTTGATTCGTATGTATTCATCGCTTTCATAGTTCCATTGCAGAATAAAAACTATCAATATTGTATATTATATATATTATTATTATTATTGTAAATTTGAATTTTTTGTCTGTTTTTTTAACTCTTATAGACTAAAACACATACGAGTACATTTACTAAAAACAATTGCATCTCTTTCGTACGAGATGGCACTTTTCATAATAATAGTAACGCGTGCACGAACGCATTTATTTCAAGACATTATCAATTTTATAAAAATATAAATTAGAAGAATGAATTATTTCAAAGAAAAATGATAATTCTACATCGGGATATTTGTTGTGCAGAATGTAACAAAATTTTAGGACAACGCTCACCACGACCAACACCCCGGTCTCCGTCAAAATCTTCCCGATCTTGACAAAATTCATCATTGAAACTGTAAACACATTTTTTGGCAGCTACCAAGCTTTGCCCCAAAACGTACAGGTTTCTGTCTCAGGAATTGCTTGCCACTGTGCTTACCAAGTTATGGAATCATATGTGTTATTTGTAGATATATCAGATTCAAAAGTGTCGTTCTCTAAAAAAGACGTGTTTACGTCATCAAAACTCCTTGCTGTTGCACAAATGCAAAAATCAAAATACTTAATCAAATTTACCCCTTTCCATTGATTGAATATCTTGCTTAAATCACATGATAATTGGCTTCGAAAGACACAAACACAAAAGGTGGGAAAATTCAGCCTTTTTAAAATTGATTAGAATAATTTTTCTACAGAACTTAAGGTTAAATAGTTATAAAGAAAAACGAAAGAAAAAATCGGTTTTCGGGCCTCTTGGAGTTAGCTCAGTGTCTGAGATGTCAAAACTTGAGATTTTAATCTGTACCTGCGTACACCAACATTCCTAAGGAAAACAATTCCACGACCTTCTTCTGGCAAGCCCTCTTTGTCCGTGCTTGCCGGCCGGGCTGCCCTGCCGATTGGGTCGGAGAGGCTGACGCGCGCCTGTGTGGGTGATGCGCAGCTGTTCGACCGGTGCGCGCAGCGGCCGAGGCTCGGCCGCCTGCAGGCGGTGGAGGGCGACTCGGCGCAGCCCGGCCTGGCGCTGGCGGAGGCGGACGCGCGCGTGCTGGCGGAGCGCGTGTCCGTGGTGTTCCACCTGGCGGCCAGCGTGCGCTTCGACGACCCGCTCATCACGGCCGTGCGCACCAACGCTTGCGCCACGCGCGACCTGCGCGAACTCGCCACGCGCATGACCAAGCTCAAGGTACGCCGCATTAGCTACACCAGTAAAAGAAAGTATTGGTATGCTGCGGCACTTAGTGAGAGATTTTGCGTCAGAAACACTCGCATTTCGGGCCTTAACATGTTACGCAGTAGCGAATGTGCCACGCTACGTGAGTCCGTGATACCGAAAAAACGATTTATTTTCCTATCCGTTCCAAACTCCTGATGGGAGACACCTGGTTGGGGAAAACCCACTATAAAACGTGTAGCTAGACGCCGGGATATCTGGTTGGGGAATTTCACCCCCTCCCCTTACCGCAATAAGATATGTATTGCACCTCCAGGGCTAACCATCATTACAGATGACTCACTCGGAACCACTAATGAACGAATCGTCTGTGGCAGGCGTTCGTGCACGTGTCAACCACCTTCTGCAACGTGCGCCAGCGCGAGTTCGAGGAGAAGCTGTACCCGGTGGCGGGCGACTGGCGCTCCTGCTGGCGCTGGTGGAGGCGCAGTTGAATCACTAATGAACGAATCTGTGTGTCAGGCGTTCGTGCACTGTCGACCACCTTCTGCAACGTGGGCCAGCGCGAGTTCAGTGTAGCCGTAGTGCGGCGACTGGCGCTCCGTGCTGGCGCTGGTGGAGGCGCAGTTGAATCACTAATGAACGAATCGTGTGTGTAGCGTTCGTGCACGTGTCGACCACCTTCTGCAACGTGGCCAGCGCGAGTTCGAGGAGAAGCTGTAGCCGGTGGCGGGCGACTCGCTCGTGCTGGCGCTGGTGAGGCGCAGTTGAATCACTAATGAACGAATCGTGTCGGTAGGCGTTCGTGCACGTGTCGACCACCTTCTGCAACGTGGGCAGCGCGAGTTCGAGAGAAGCTGTACCCGGGGGCGGGCGACTGGCGCTCCATGCTGGCATTGGTGGAGGCGCAGGGCAGAGCGACCCGGTGATCTGCGCGCGCTCACCACCAAGTGAGTCACCACCCACACGCACCGGACTTAGCCCTTTCTTCTTTCAATTATTTATTTTTTTAAATTTATTTGCTTTCAGGCTTACAGCCTCTTATACAATCGATTTGTATGTAGTTGATACAGAACTACAGAATTGAGTTTTATTTATAATTTATATTTTTTGATTTGGATTATTTAGAGGAGTTGTGTCGTGAGGGTTAGTGAGTCGAAAAAGTGTCTGCAAAGTTTCCTGTGGATACGTGTCCTTTTTGGAATTTGTTTCCCTAATTGGAAGTGGAGGGATCGTGGGATTGAAGGGATTTTGTAGTATAACTTAAGAGCGCTTTGCTTGATGGTGATAATGAGGGTATGCGAGCTCGAGATGAGTAGAGCATTATATGAAACCAAGGTGTTTCTCACGAAACGAGAAACGCCCTCAAGCATGGATAGAATTTGGCAGCTGAGTTCAAATTGACATGGCATGTTAGCAAAGGGATCATAGCTTTGTATAGATGGATACCGGTTTGGTTTGGGTGGGAGAAGATCGATTAGTATTGAAAAGCTGGTGAGTTCTTTGTGTGGCTGGGAAGTCTATGGTGGATGGTGTTTCCAGGCTAGGCCAGGCAAGAGAACGAGGTATTTGATCGTATTGATGGTACCAAGGGATTGATGTGCACAGGTAGAGGTAAGGTGGTCTGCGAAGAGGAAAAAGGTTGTTTGAATTTGTGAGGAATTTGATGTCACGCTGGCAATCAGAGATTACAGATCCTTTGTCAGAATGGTACAATGTGCATTTCAGGTGTAAGTAAGATATCAAAGAGAGTTGAAGATGTGGGTAATATGTAAAATGGCTTTGAAGGAGGTTTAGAATAAATGTATTGTTATCTAGACCCAAAGATTTTGGCGTTTCATCAAAGGGAAAACCTTAAGGGAAAATGAATTTAAAGGATGAGAGTGGGGATTTGGGTTATTTACTTTATACTTATTCATTGATTGACTTGGGGAAAGTGAAATAAAAACAGTGCAAAATATCATGGGTTGAATTTATCTGAGGGGAAGGAGGGTGAAACCATGCTGAGAGATTGTTTCTCTTTATTGTATTTGAGATTCAGAATATTTCATTCAATACAATATTTTTATTATAATATCATCAGGTATTAATTCATTATGGTAGTTTCAAATCTTACTAGAATAAATTCCCATATTCAAAAATTATATATATATATACAATATAATATATTATTATATATATATATGTAGTATTATATATATATATGATGAAACGCGCCTGCGTTTCTGCAAAAACGTGTAGTTTGAATAGCGCGGCGCAGCAGCGGAAAGCCGACCGCATTGTTGTTAACGACTCAGTCGCGGAAAATGAGACCGAGAGAGGTCGGGAAGGTCATGACATGTGACTGCAAAACGAACTTGGATTGCGCCTGCCCCATATTTCACTAAATCAGTCACTGCTATACGTCAATGAACCTTAGAAATCTATGAACGCAATTTTCGACGTAATTTAATAAAATCCAATTTGAACATGAAATATTTTGGGGAAATAAAACATAATATCAAATTTTAAATCGGTTTTCGCTTGTGTCAAAAACAGAACTAGTGTCCATTCTGTTTACATTTAAGGATAAAGCTACATTTAAATTCCAAAAAAGGCAAGGACCATTTTCAGAATTGCTCAGGATCAAGGAAATTGGATGAAACCTGATGGAGATGGAGTCAGCTGACCACAAGTAAATTCATTCTTACATACAACAAATTTCAGTATAGGGATTGAAATCAATACATGATCACCTGATCTTCATTAAACAATAAATTTACCCAAACAAATTTAAATAGCAGACAAATTGCAGACAATCATCTGTTTCGTTTTCTGAAAATGTCTTTGTTTAGGTCGTTTCGTGCTGTCTTCACATGGTTTTGAAAATGTGAATGATATGCTGGAAAAAAGCTTGGCAGCTCCTTTCTCAGTCTTCTGTTCTGGCCAGTTAAGTCCATATCTTCTGGACGAAAATGTTGGAAGCAAACACCAGACGGATGTTGGTTGCCGTTTCCTCCTAATGGCATTAACCCATGCTTTTTTGCAATCTTCTCGCTTGAAAACTAATCAAAATCAGAACAAAACAAAAGGCATTAGAGGTTAGGTTTACAAGTGACTCTCAGAACTTAATCAATACAAACTTATTCTTTTCTTACTCAATTTTAATTAGTTGTTTAATCATACGATCTTAACATCAAAAATCGTCAACAGTCAGTAAAATTCAGTAACTAGGTAAAGAAAAGGTAGTAACCCTTTCGTGTATTGAAACTCAATTTCTTTTCCCTTGTGCCGCGAATTCAAAAAATTGCATCCAAACACGACGCAAGTATTCACCATGGCGGTGGAAGTGATTCAGAAATCACAAAACACAACGGAAACAATTCGAAATTAAGAAAAAAGCTCATTAATTTAACACGTACAGCATAGGCAGCGAACGAACCTGTAGTGACAAAAGATGGCGTCGAGCGCAAGATTTTGGCTTCACTAGCGCCAATGTTACGAGATAGGACGTTGCCAGTCTAGTACTATATGTCTATGGTGAAGGTGTGTGGGTGGTCGGGGGAAGAGGAGGAGGCTGGTGGCTAGTGAAGGCGTGTTGTGTGACGGGAAAAGTGAGTTAGGAGAAGCGAAAGAACGAGGAAGAGAGTGAACGGGATGCTACAGTTATAATGTCGAACAGTGAAATTCAGGAAAAGGAACTGGAAAGTGAGAAATCATAGCGGAGGAAGAAATAAACGCACGTGAGATTGATGTCGGCGACGGGACTCGCCATGTTTAAGGTACTTAATAACCAACGGGAAAAATAACGAACTGGCGTCATAAATGCCACATAGGAATCTAAGGTCAGTTAACTTCTTTGTGTTTTCGGTGAATTGTGAATGTGTCTGATTCAAAACACCATAATACTCTAAGTTGAAACAAGGGGCGTGGCGAAGTCTGCCCTGCCCCCACCAAAATGGCCGACCGGCCGAAGGGATGCTCGACCCGAGCCAAAGGTAGCCGCCTGCGGATTATCACCCGAGAAAACTAAAGCGGGTTATTGGCGGAAAAAGGTATTGTGAGAACAGGCCTCAGTTATAGTTTTCTACCATAACAGGTTACAATACAGTTTGGGATTAACGTACGAAACCCATTATGATACAAAATTTGGGTTGTTGTATCCAGAAATGTGTTTTCCAATGTTTCTTTGCATGAACTCTAGGGACCATTCACGAATCAAGAGTCCCTTGCTCTTTAAACAAAATTTATTGAACCAGATTACCAGAGTTTATAAAAGGGTATGATTGTTTGAATACTATATGGGTACCAGTAATTATCATGTTTTGAGCAGCTATAAAAAGAACTTTCAAAAGATAACAGGTTTTTGTGATTGAACATTTTAATTTGATACAGTGTAAATGTGAAATAGAGCAGCTTTGAAAATAACTTGTAGGCATTGGCGAGAATTAATTTTTTAAGATAATGTATAATGAATTATTCAGATTGTATAATATAATTCTAAAAAAGTAAATATTCTCATAACATATTATGACCTAATGGTCATACCACCAGTCAGTAGTAAAAACGATGCCTATTTGAATCGGGTGCGCAGAAGGACAGGAGAGTCACGAACGAGTCAGGGGAACGAGTCGGGGGGGCGAGAGGAGGCGGAACAAAGGGAGAGGAGAGGAGGAAGATGGCGCGCACGGGTAATGTGATGTGGATGAATAATGGACGTTAATCGGTTAACATCGGAAAATCTAAATGGGGAAGGTTTAATTATGAAGTGAACGATAATTTGAGACAGTGAATAGTAAAATTAGCCGAGGGAACTGTAACATAAACGCTGACGAGTGATAAACAATCGAGTGCAAACGAAACACGTGGCGAGTAGTGCTGGGGCCATCAGCCATGGACAGAGCGATAAACGGACGATGTTAATAAAACGCGTTATCGTAAGAAGACTGAACTCGTACGACAACGTCGAGGCGTGTGATCGGACAACGAAACACCGGAATCGGAGTGACGACCCGAAACCAGCTAGTGGCGACGCGAGAGGGGCCCCGCCACGTCGTGGCATGAAGGCCTTGAACAACCGCGGGTGCGTTCCTGCACCAAGAGGGCGGGAATCCAGGCTGAGTGACGAACATTTAATAATCACGTAACTTCAGTAAGTCGCACAGCCACATTGGCAAGAAATGTATTAATGGGGTAGGGCGTAGTAATGAATCGTATGTAGGTAGGGAATAAGCAAATGGATACAATTTCAATATTTATAAAGGTTGCAATCATGATTCAAGCTGATTAGCAAAGAATCCCCTTAGTCATTGGTCGGAGTAATCCAGTAATAGGATCAAATTAGATATTAAGTTCAGTGATGCAATATCATTAAGACTGCAGATCATGCAGGTGATTGTAACAGGTCTCTTTAGATTATGCTTTCTTGATGAATAAATATTCAATTATGAAAATGGCAAACTAGTGATTAATGAAGGATATGATGAAAGAGAAATGAGAAACCATAGCCAACATCCCCCCCTCATAAAGGCGCTCCCCCCAAGGATCCCTTGTCCCCTTCATCAATTTCAGAAACGGCAGTTATTGCCATCAAAATTTTATGTGTGATCAATGCCTCAGTTGATGGTGGATTCCCAAATGGGAAAATTGAGGTAAGTACAGTCACAATATATTGTATTTCAGTTTCTGGGTAAATGACCTCCATCTCGATCAGGTTTTTTGCCCAGTTTTGCTTGATCCAATGAACAAATGCTGAGATGGTCCCCTTGTTTTGTTTTTGGGCAGAAATATACTTATACACTATGTTTGTTGAGCTTTCCTCTTAGAGAGTGGAAACGTTGTAAAATATTTTAGTTTTCAAATATTGGCAACGACGCTTTGTTGGTACTTTTCTTCATTAAACTACGTTGAAGTAAAAGTTGTAACTTTCATCAAAATATAATGAAATATAGCATAGTAATGACTCGATTGATTAGCATTTAACGTTCTTATTAATACTTACTTTGGTCAACATGTACTTATCTAAAACGCTTTTTTTCTATAATGATCACAGGATTTTCCCCCCTGCAACACGTATACATTCACAAAGAACCTGGCGGAGCACATCGTGGATACTACTCGGACCGCCCTGCCCGTGGGCATCTTGCGGCCGTCAGTGGGTAGGTGTTGCGCCTGCGGCTTCGGATCTTCCCGAACCACCTGCGCTTAACGCGCGTCAATGGACTACTCTTCTTGAAACAGAGTATCGGGCAGTTTTAGCGCCAGGCAGAAGGTGATGTCCTTGAACTCTTTTGGTCACGTCACTAACGACGTTACGATCGAAAGGAACAACGTTTAGAAGAGCTTTAGCAAATGCTGCAATGATTTATGCATTACAACAAAGGCAGCATTTCAAGCTTACAGGGCCGGATTAATGTTTGCGGGCTCCTGCGGAGAGGTCTTCATTGGGGGAAATAGTAAAAAGATTTTTTAAGAGGTTCCTATTAGTACACGTTTAGTGCGTAAGAACTTGGGCATGAACCTAGAGATGGAGCGTGGCGGTACATGGGTGGCGATAACGACAAAAAATATTACAAATTTTTTGGGAAAAATCCTACGCGCGCTAATGTATCACACATCTTTTTCTACGGAAACATACAACTACATTTAAATTAAATCTAAAAAGATGTACTTTGAAATGAAGTGAATATAATTTTTCAGTGTTACAATTTTTTTAGAATTAGTGTAGAAAAATATTTTTTTCAATAATGTGACTTATTTCTGAATTTCTTCCTGACGAAGCCAGGGCTCAATTTTCCTAAACGAAATTCTTTCTATTCAAGAATCGTTTTGATATTTAGAAGTTACTGTCGGGGATAATGTTCCTATTTCAGTTTTCTTGTGATAATCGGAATTTCTCCCAGATATCAAAATTATGTTTAGTGTCGAAAGCCTATTATTTATGTGAAAGGAATATTTAATACATAATTAAACTTCTATGGTATTTTAAATGTATGAAATTAAGTAAAGTCTGACTCTTCGGTCTTCATAATTATTTTAGAATTTTGGCCAGTTTTATTTTGACAGTCATACAGATTGTGCACGTTGAAAACCAAAGGTTAATAAAACAAAAATTCAAACTTTTTCAATTTTAGAAAATTCAGAGTTAACTGTGTAGATGGGACCTACGCCACCTTTATAAGTTTATTTTACTCTATTCCTACAAGGAATTTAAAGAAACATTTTGAGTCGTTTATGAGAAAATTTTTAAAATGTTCGAGGGGTTTGATGTAAAGAACCCCAAATTTTAAGAATGTTTTCAAAATTTCAAAACTTCACCTAGAGCCCATGGACAGGATTTCTTCAATTTGGAAAAGATCATGCGTGGTTTAGTGTTCATATAGGTATTCATGAGAAAGTGACTAAGAGGTGCTACAGAATAACACAGACATTCTCGAGTAAAGTTTTTTAATTTCCTTGGTGTGGACTGGCTTTACGGTCTTGCTCATCCTCTGCCGGCTGCAATGAGTCGCCGCAAAAATACATTTTACCTTTTCTCAACTTTTCGGTTTCCATAGTACAAAGAAAAATTATTTTAAGACTTCTTAAAGATGGAAAACGTCCCAAACAAAAATTTATTAAAATTTTGGGAAGGTCCGGCTCCATGAGGTCATATAATCAAAGTCCACGCGACGTTCGCACCATTGGCCCGCGACATCACGCGACACGGAGCGGCCAATCGTGGTGGCACCGACTTGGCAGTCTGCTGTTTCGAAGTAGCGTCTTCACCGGAATTTGTTCCACGTCACGACTTCGCCGAATTCGCCAACGCTCTGCGCGGAGGGTGGAAATCCCACCGACGTCACGGGCGCGCCCCTTCACCAGACTCCGAGACAAAGGAGGGCTCCGGTCGCCCGCGTCGGCGACGCCAAGTAACGGGAAAATGTACCTATTCCTGCCGCCCTTGCGGCGAGCCCGCCATACGCGCTAAACAGTCGTTTGAAAATATAATTTACATTAATTCTAATTCGTCGCTGCTATACATGGGCGATCGTCCCATTACAATATTATCTGGCGTCAGTTTCTATGGTATTGTGTTAAAATTAATTGCTTTGTGTGATATGTAAAGGGGCTGACGTAAGTAACGTGTATCTTACGTTTTATTGTTGTTTTTTTCTTCAAAGTTCACAGAGTTATAGTGAAATGCGAAGCCTGCTAGCTAGCCTCTGTGCACGGGATACCTTAAAACAAGTGTAAAATTCATTTTAAAAGCTGCACGAAAAACTAGATGGTAGAAAGACTAAAATAATGTGGTAGATAAAATTCAGAAAGAGGAATGACCAAATTGTGAATTAGAAGCAGAAAGTGTGTCCAGTCAGTCAAGGTGACGCCACTGCTTTGTTTTGCCTTAGTTTTCTTTTTTTTTCTTCAGTGATCAACCATTTTAAAATGCAATATCCTGTTATATAATTGTGTTACCGTAATGTTTTCAATGAATATACGTCATTTTATCTGTATTTTATCTGATTCACGTTAAGGGTTTAGACCTTTCTATACCCAAAAAGATCCTGCCTCTAATAATTTTGGGCTTCGTTTCACGAGCATTCATACTATCACGCCTCACCACATGGGAAGGTAGGGGGTGTGTGTTAGAATATAAGTATATATATATATATATATATATATATATATATATACATATTATTATACATTGAACGCACTGTGTTTCGTTTAAGAATGGTGATACAACAGGTTATCATAATGGTTGTTAGAGGGCGTCAATAGTCATTAATAGGTAACATGGCGCATGAGTTGTTTGTCATTCAGTTGCGGGAAACGACGCCGCGAGGCTCTGGTAACACCGGTCGTCGGTAAGGAAGAAGTACCTGGGCTGCTCCATGTTCGAACAAAACAGTGTCGCGTTTGTTTGCCGCTGCAAAAAGTGATTGATTTGATCGAGTTGTGCCAGATATAACCATCATTAGTGTTTTGGACGTAGTGCCAGAGTAACAGATATTATCCTGGGGTAGTACTGATCGAGAGAACTGTGCAGAGGAGTACGCCACGAGACTAGTAGTTTGGTGAAATGCTGAGACACGCCAGCAAACTGTACCTTGAATAATTATGGCGTTTGTCAGCTCGCGGAAGGTGACATCGAGTAGATCTAGGAACTGGAAAGAGTTCAGCGGGGAGGCGGCAGCACTGGGGAAGATTGATGCTGAGAAAAGGTTTGGAAACGCAACGCATCAAAAATGGTCAATTTCAGTGGAGCGGGCATAGGCAGCAGCGAAGGAGTACGAGACAACTCGAGAGTCCCTGGAAGCCTGACGCTCAGCGGGTCGTTATAATATATATATATATATATATATATTATATATATATATATATATATATATACATCAGTAAATTCTATTTGCAAGGGACAGGTGTTCTTCTTTCGTGAATGTTTGGGGTTATTAATCAGGCACTACTGTTCCGTGAACAAAATAAATGCTGAATTATTTATTATTCTACACAACCACTATTTATTAGAAATATCGGTGGTGGTCTTTATCCTTTTCTTTACCTCACCCAGAATCACCGTTAGTTCTTATGATCTACATTTGATCGAGGAACATTTACCGTTTAATATCTCTCTCGAGTCGAGCGTCGGCGGCTTCGGGACTCGGGTTGCCTGTATCCTTCGCTGTCTGCTCATTCCTGCCCCCACTGGGGCCAGCCGAGGTGATGCGTTGCGTTCCCGGAAGCACTTTCTCCAGCGTAATCTTCCACGGTGCCTCTGCGCCTCCCGCTGAACTCCTTCCAGTTCACCTAGATCTACTCGATGTCACTCTTCCGCGAGCTGATAAACGCTAACAATTATTCAAGGTACAGTTGCTAGTACGTGTCTCATCATTTCACCAGGCTACTAGGACTCGTGGTGTACCTCTGCACACAAGTTCTCTCGATCAGTACTACCCCGGATAATAGCTGTCACTTCCACACCACGTCCGGTTACTAGACGATGGTTATCTAGCACAAATCGTCCGTCAATCACTTTTTCGCGCTCATTCGTTCGCGACACTGTTCTACTTTGTTCGAACGCGGAGCAGCCCCAGGTACTTCCTTCCTTACCGGCGACCGGCCGAACACTGAAGCCTCGCGGCGTCGTTTCCCACGCCTTCGGCCAACCGACAACACTTGGCCGCCCGTAACCGTTTCTCGTGGCTAGCGAGCGCCTCTGGCAACTGTTCACGCGCTTACTTGTTGTATCGCCGTTTTTAGGCAGAAACGCGTGCGTTTCAATATGTGTGTGTATATATATATATATATATATATATATATATATATATATATATATATATATATGAAAGCAAACTCCTTTCTGCAGAGGCTACTCATGAGGCATTACAATGGAAGCCACAGACGCCACACTCACTTACTGACGGCCGCAAGATGCCCACGGGCAGGCGGTCCGAGTAGGATTCACGATGTGCCTGCCAGGTTCTTAGTGAATGTGTACGTGTTGCAGTAGGGGCCCAGAATCCCAGACTACAAAAAGACAACGCTTTTTAGATCGCATACATATGATAAATCAAGTATATTAATAGCAACTTTAAAAAGCTAATCAAATCAGTTGGCTACTATGCTACATTTCACGTATTTTTCATGAAAGTTACGAAGTTAAGCGAGTGAAATTCCGTGAAATATACAATATAATTATCAAAGAATGCTGAAAAGGTGTGTTTGACGTAATTAAATGGTGAAAATAATTAAAGTCATCATTGTCAACTTAATGGAATTATTCAGAGTTGGAGCGTTCTCACAAGATTCTCCCCTCACCGAGAAAACATCAGTAGAGAAATTCGTCAATGATGTGATTATCACCGCACCGTTACCTATAGAGTGTCTGTCCAGAAAACGTAAAACAATTAACAAGTGTACTAGCTAAAGTACCCGGCGTTGCTCGGGCATTTATTACTGTAAATTATTATACATGAGTAGGAATTCAATATTTTCATAACACTCAAGTATGGACCTGCCTCCCCTATCTCTCTTCTTATTGTATCCCTTTATCTGCCCCACTCCCTACCAGGCTCTGCCCGGCTACGCCACGATAGCTGTCTTCTCTTGACCCCTATTTGGAAATTTCTGGATTACCTCGTTCACTTTTCCAAAACAATTACATCTTTATTATTTGAAGTTCCTGCTTCAAAACATTCACTTTATAACTAAAAACAATAAATCTAAACAACAAAATAAAATACTTGTACTCACATATTTTTGTGGAGTTTTATATAGCATTCCAACACTATCAATAAATTGTCACGTAGTAAAAACGTATCGTATTTTATATTTTTCTGTCTGCATTCATTAAGAAAGTTTGAAACTGATCTGTCAATCAGGACCTTGAAGGAACTTACTGTTTTGTTGTGTATAATATGCGGAAAGTTCATGCATCGGGTATGTAGTGTAGGTTCATCCGGAGTAATAGAAGTTATATTAAGTAACTTAGTTGATGAAATCATAATCATAAAAATAAAATGAAAATATCTGTGATCGATTCTGAAACATAATTACCAGTTTTTATAATTCTGAAGTGATGAAAACATGTTTAGTCCTATGCTAGTAATGTGTAGTATAAAACTTATTTGTTCAGGTAAATCAATTCATCACACGGCTCATACATTAAAAATAATGATCAGCCAATTATGGGTAAATACATAATGCGTAAATAATAAATTGTCAAATGCACTGAGCCACATAACAAAAACATTATTTTCATTATCACATATCATCATTATTTTAATTATCATTATTTTATCTCAAGTGATAAAGATTATGGATTCTGGAATATGAAATACAGGAAACCAAAAGAGTCCTAGATATTACTTGCTTGTACAAAAATATTTTAGACAAATTAATTTTGCTAATATTTTAGAAAAATATGAATGAACTTGGTCCATTGGGAGTAATTGATATGCAAAACAACTTTTTTATGATTAGTCTTAATATGTAAATGATCATTCATAAATTACACCACTGTTCAAACTTCCTTCTGCATATTGGAAAAACAAAAAATTTACTGGATGGACTGAGAACATATACACATTTTCTATTTTACTATTTTTTGAACCTAAGAACTGTGTAAATAGTCAAATTGAGAGTCCTAATGAACAGCTGCCCTGCTACTTAGAGAATTATTCAGATTTCTTCCCTTCTTGCAGTATTATTATTTTCACGAAGGAGTGAGCTTCAGCTAGCTGATCTGTAGCTCGATAGTAGCTCTGAGTAGCTGATTCAAAATTTTAGTAGGACTGCCCATCTCTTGGCATTTAATATGTTTTGACAATTGTGGACTCCGTTTCTGTCAAACAATTCAGTTATCAGAAATTTCTGTAAAAGAAGACATTGTTAAAGATTGTATCCTCTATCTATATATTGTACATTGTATATTACTGTATATTCTGTGCTGTACTGTCAGTATTTTTTATTCCTTCAACTCTACCTCAATTATTAAAACACTTTCAAACTCACAATGATTTTTTGCCATTTGTATATAACACTGGAGAAGAGTGCAATGTATGAACATTGACATTCTTTACTACTTCAGTAACGGCATTCTTTCCACGTTCACAGGACATTACATAAACTTATTCAAATCCCAATGAACTTGTAATACCCTCGGACATTGATGAAGCAGTAGTAGATCTCAGATGTCATTCTCTGCAGCAGCTAAACTACTGGCATTGATGCACTCTTGAATCTGTCATGTAAAGCTAGGCGAAAATGTCTAGGAAAGTAATTATTTGAAAAAGTTATATTACTGTTTATGTGTTTGTAAATCATAGCCTATAGTACTCAGGCCTTAAAATGGCTGTTAGCAAAATTTTCATCGGCATTGGTTCAGTGAATTCAGTTTATCGCGCTGCAAGACAACGCAATTTCTGTCTTTATATATTAGTATAGATTATTAATGTTATTATTATTATTATTATTACATATATTTGGTATTTATTGTTTTGCAAAATGAAACGAGTTACATCGCACATTTTTTAGAAGAAAATATTATTAGTTTTGATAAGGCATCGAAACAATTGTTCTAGAAAACTGGAAATTGAGCAAAAATACTTGGAAATGACTTCAGGTTCGCAAGAGAATTCCTGAATGTCAAATATTGGCATCAATGCAATAATACTGTCGATAGGAATCTGTTTCCCAACACGATTAGTTTTTGGAATAGTGCATCCGTGTCTCGGAGAAAGTAACTGATTATTTTTTCTCTCCTTATTCATGCGAGCATGGCCAACGCATACTTCGCTGAGCTGCGGCGCGCCAAAAACAACTGGGAAAAGTACTGTCTCAGAGTTTGGAAACAAGGCACCGACCATCTATAATTCATTTAATAGCATTGCCAAATGCAAGATATTTTAAGTTGCTGTACTTATCCAGTGCAGCTTAGTCCGGCTGTTGGGTTTTGACGGCGATCATGTCTTAAATATAAAACAGCTTTTTTCTGGAAAAGGACAGATTGAGAAGCTTTATATAATATTTTGGAAATTATCCAATCCGGTCCGGAAAGTACTTGGTTTCTACTCGGTCTTTTTGCGAAGGAGTTATTCGAGCTTTATTCCTTTCTTTTTGCCGCTTTCCTGCTTGCAGGTAATATGTACAAATTTATTTGGGCCTGAGAGATATTTCAAAAATATTTCATATGTGTAATTAAAAAATAAGACCACATTAAAATAAACTGACGAGGATATTAACATCATGAATTAGCACTATCCATTGGGAAAATTTCAAAAAAGAAATTGGAGACTGTTTGAGATAACGGCGTTTTAGCGTTTCTGAAAATGCGGAAATTTGAGCTCATTTTCCCAGAAAAACTGTTGAGTTTTCGATGCTTTATTTGACATTATTTAAAGCACATGTACTCATAAAAACAATAATGTGAAGAAATTCCATGTAATGTACATATTACAGACGTGAGAGTCAACTAAAAAAATACATTTTTGAATGTTTTGAAAAAACAAAATAATAGAGCAATGCGACGTTTATGTCATCGTATGGGGTACATTTGGCACTACCACTTCCAAAAATTTAAAGAAAATATTTGGAGCCGTTAATTTTCGAAAAAATCTTCCAGACCTTTATGAAAGAACTATTTTTGGACAACAAATTTTATTTGAATTAAACATCTGTCTTTAATTTTGTAGTTGTAGGAAGACGCTGAAAATAAGTCATTAATTTGCAAGAGTCAAAAATTTAGAGTTAAGCGTGTAAATCGGACCTATAACTACGAACTTTATAAGTGTCTTTTGGCCACATTTTTTTATAAAGTTGACGAGAACTTAATTCAAGGCCTATACCAAAAAATAGTAAATAATACTACGTATAGTATGTTAATATGAAAACCGTGTTCTGCCGTCTAGTTCTAAAATTATTAGGCTCTGATTGTCGTGAGCAAATGCGTACCTGACCTACTTTTGTATCTTATTTTGGCAACATATTTTGCTACAGTTGACCAGCACTTAATTCAAGATCTATAATAATAAATAGTACATAAAAGTACGTATAATATGTTAAGACTATTGTCCGAAGCAGTGTAAAAGAAGTAAATAGTTATTGGTTTAAAAGACAGCGTAACAGACAAACGTGCTCAAAGAGTTCAAAGACTAACGAGTTCAAAGACTTTAATACATATTTGCTGTAATGAATAAATTAGTTTCATGTAAATGGTTAAACAACTAGTGAAAGTAAGCGTGATAATTGTGAAACATCAAAATTCAAAGTTTCATATATTAGTAACGAAAACTTTTTGAACTTTGTAATTTCAACCACGAATATCAAAGTGGTGAAATTTTTGTGGCCTTAAGGAGTGTAGTTATAGTAATCTAATTGTATTTATTATTTTGCAGCTTAGATCTATTAACGGAAACACTCAACACTACTAGCACTAACCAACAACATTTAAATACTAATTAGAATCACATTTCTTTTATTTTAATAAATACGTAACTTAAATTAAATAATTTAATACTAATGCACCAAAAGATAATTTAGGAATCATTTTTGATACATAATCCGATTTCTATCTATTTATTTATTCTCATATTTGCCACGCATTTGATACGCATTCGTGACATGGCTATTCGCTATACACTTTCTACCTGTACACTTTCAAAGCCGACTTCTGAAAGCCTTCACACACAGAAACAACAATTTTGATGAACATATCCCAAGGCTCGAAGAGGTCGTTCAAAACAGACGATTGGACAATAGGCAACACCGCAGAACCTTCCAACCGTCCATCCGCAAAAGCAAAAACACAATCACTTCTACGAATCACGACTGAAAACTCATTTTCTGCATTAGATTATGACAATGTGTTTCCATGGCCTCCCAATCCTTACTACCCCCTTCCATCATCGACACGTCCACCACAAACCGATCGAAACAGGCTAGCAAACGCAAAGAAACAAAGACACGTATAGTTGCGCAACTGGCCCACAAGTAAACAAGGACATTCCTACTGGAGCTCACCAAAAAGGTACTATTCTAGCAGATAGCCATGGGCGACAAATTTCTCCCTGCTCAGTGGGAAACCCATCCAATTTCTTGTCATGTGTGTGTTTGAACCTAACGGAGGCTGGCTGACGTGATCAGTGAATTGACACCCACACAAAAACTCTCCCTAAACGGAAAATACATCATCATAGAGGGCATCGACATCAATTTGGGTGGTCACTTTACACCTGAGCAACATGTTGACAAACTACAACGAGCCGCCCAAAACACGAACATTGTAATCTCGACTCTGCCCTTCTGATACAAAAACCCAACACTGTGCAAAGAAATTAGACACGCAAACAACCAATTAAAACTGCATCTGAGAGGCACACATGTTAAATTATTTGAGCTTAACTTTCTCTCAGAAACACTTTATCCGGCATGGTCTTCACTTGAACCTTGTCGGAAACATGCACTTTGCCAAACTCATGCGAACTTGCCAAACACATCCTTACACCTCAGCAGCATCCTATCCAAGACTCATCCCCACCTACATCTCCTAGTTCTCTTCCATCCTCCGGGACTCCTTTGGAACCAATTACTGTATCAACCTAACCTTCCATTATTCATTCCTCTACATCTGTAACCTCTCATTTCTCATTTCTCCTAACACTACAGGGACACGATACTTCCTTCGACCACGCACTCGAGGTAAAAATGAGATAAATAAATAGCAACTACAGTCAGATGCAGCAGAAAAGCATCCGTGTAGGTACATGCAAAAGATTCAAATAATGCATCATAATGTGCAATCTCTTTCAAATAAAATTGAATTTATCGAGGCAGCATTACAGTGTGATCTGAGTCAAATAGATGTTTTTTGCTTTACAGAACATTGGTTATCTCATAATGATCTAAACACACTCAAAATTCCTAGCTTTTACCTTGCAGGATCTTATTGTAGGCAGGAATCAAATAAAGGCCCTTGCTTACGGAGGCCTGTGTATTTATGTAAGAAATAATATTGACTCTACCTTCTTGTCAGAATTCAATTTATATGCAGTTGGAAAAAGTTTTCTTTGAAATAACAGTTGTACATCTTACTATGCTCAAATTATCTTACTTTGCATCTACAGACCTCCTGCAAAGCGAGCTTTAAATTATTTCAATTTCTTAAAAATTCTAGGGAAAACTCTGAACAAAATCTCTTTTAAATCCATTGTATGTGGAGCTTTCAACATTGATTTTCTGGGTGAATCCCGCAAAAGAGAGAGGTTTCTCAATTTAATTCATTATCTTAATGTAGATATTACAGAAACGTACTTCTACACGGAATACCTTAAAATCACAAAACAGCAATAGATCAAATTATAATTAACAAAACCACAACTAGATATGAAATAATAACGAATAACTAGGTTAGCAGCATCACGATGCACAAATTCTTGCAATTACTAATAACATAAATACTGACAATAAATAAACACGCATGTGCAGAGCATTTACTACAGTTAACGTAAAATAATTTACGGACTATTTGCTGAAAGAATCATGGGAGGCAGTTTATAACGCTATTGACACAAATGAAAAATATAATTTATTTTTCTCAAAGCCTTCATTTCTCTTTAACGCATGCTTTCCTATTAAAAGAGGTACCACTTATTTCACGAAAAAGTAATACTTGGATCACAAAAGGAATTAGAACATCGTGCAAAATAAACGTACTTACTTTATTCTAACGTCATGACGATTCCCAAGATTTCCTTATGTACTTTAAAAAATACAAAACATTATACATGAAAAGTCATATGGTAGGCTACAATCATGAAACAGACTGTGATATTACAGGAACGTAAATAATAAAATGTACAATGTGGAATATAATAAAAATACTGCTACCAAATCAACTAGAAAACCTGTAGAGAAATGTTATTTTAAAATATAACGATATAAATGTGAACGACCGGCAACAGTGGCTAATCTCTTTAACTAATACTGAGAATTGCAGCCGATCTCACTAAGGGCCTCTAGCACAAAAATTCAAAACAGACAGTTCACCCAAAAATTTTAGACACAATGTTCCTTTCTCCGAAACTTCTTCCTATGAAATTCTCAAAATAATCGTGGTAAACTAAAAATAAATATCTGTCCGGCTTTAGATAAATTCCCGGATTCTTTGTTAAAGACTTGTATGCCATTAGTATACACCCTTTAACTCATATTTAATGCATCTTTATGTAATTGAACGTTTCCCCAGATATTTTCAAACAGCTACAAATTAAGCCGCTTTTCAAAAAGGCAACAATAATTAATTTCAAAATTATCTGCCCTTGTTTCTCTATCAGTTTTTCAAAAATATTAGAGAGACTCAGAGTTGTCTAATTTCTGCAATTCATTAGCCTTCATACTACCTGTTGTGGTACTTCAGAATATTCATCTCGCCTAGATAAGGGTATAATATTCTGGGAAAATACATCTTATAGCCCCAGACTTGTAGACGCAAAAACGAATTGTACGTACTAATAACCAAATCCCACCCACCTGATCTGGCGCAAGCCTCTCTTCATTAATCTAGAATTCTACCATTACCGTGTCTTTTTATTTACGAATCAGTGGTGTGTTTAAAAATGACTTGTTTAAAAGCAAAACTAGCTGAAATAAAGACGTGACAGCGGTCACTAAAGCACACGGGAACATGACAACAGTCACGTACACAGTGAGCGTCTCGGCTACGTCATCCGGCCCGAGCCAATCAGTAGCCGCCCCACCACAATCCTGCTGGTACAAATATCCCCGCGGACTGCACTTGTCAGTCACCGGGGAACCTTCATGAGGATTCTTTCGCCCGATCACATCGCCACTGAGGAACTGGCCGTAGTTGGTGACGCAGAAACGCCTGGAAATATGTTTAATGGACCACGGCCCTCAGCCCTGAAGAAATCTTTGATTTAAATGATATCTTTAGAACTCCATCACTCATCTTCTCATCAGTTACTCAGGTTTACGGAACCACTGTTGGTTTTCATTAAAGAACACACTATTCATATTAAAGAACACATATCGTAACTTCATTTTCTGTGCACGTCTTCTGAATTCAGTGGTAAAATAAGCAATTATTCAAATTATCGTTTCCATGTTGTCGCGGCAGGAAGTAATAAGAGCCAAAATTTATTGCTTATTTATCTATGAAAATAGATTTTATTACATGGGAGTTTTTTTGTTGTTTTTTCTCCCTTTCAAAATTCAAAATTTATTGCTTATTTATCCTTGAAAATAGATTTTATTATATAAGCTTTTTGTGTTTTTCTCCCTTTCAAAATTCAAAATTTATTGCTTGTTTATCCTTGAAAATAGATTTTATTACATGGGAGTTTTTTGTTTTCTTCTCCCTTTCAAAAATTCAAAATTTAAGTAGTATATGACTTAGTGTAGGGATTACAGAATTTTGAAAATGTGCACACAATTCACTTTTTCCCCATAGCACGTCATACGCAGTTTTTAACTGTTTTTTGACGTAAAAATAAATAAATAAATAAACACTATTGTATATTACTTGACATTTTTAAAGCATAGAATAAAAGTAAGGCATCAAATTCTTCTCTTCACTACAAGATATTGCAATCAATATATCTATCTAACATTTTATGCTGATGGCTGCTTTATTCTCAACTCACAAAAACATCCTGACTGCAGAAATACGTTAGGATACTGCAAATACAAAATATGTGAAATGGACACAAAATTGAAGGATCGTGAGAAACCCCTAAAAACTCAGCCAAATCTGTGCCATTCTATAGACTATCAAATCATTTATAATAAATATCAGCAAATGATGAAACTGACCTTTTAAAGTTAAATATTTAGATTTATATATCGATAATATTGACGTGGGAAACAAATTCATAATCAAAACATATCCACTGATTTACCACAAAATTTCTAAATTATTTCCTTTGTTAAATCATCACTAAATTACGTGCTGACTGCGGCCTGTTATTATATAAAATAAATAATTCGTCCATTCTAATATATGCATGCCCCATTTGGTAAATGCTCACAACACACATAAATAAATACAAACAAGAAAAGTCACCATGAAAATTCACAAAGCTTATTTGCTATTTCAACACATAAATACACCGTGAATATCAAATCGGCAAAAATTAAAAACTATATCAATCTTTCAAACCACAAAATGTTTCAAAACTCACTTCTGCTTCCTGCTTCAATACTACGAACTAGGTTGAAAATTATAATTTTCTCGTATTAAATCACGTTTTGGCTTAAAGATAATTTCATATTTTCAAACACTGGGCCACATGCCGGCCATATATAATCCAAATCTTTTCTCAAATACATATATTTTATTTTTCAACATATTTAATTTATATTGTAACGAATATTGCGTCATCTGCCGGGGCCACTCCGAACTAGATGATTTTGATTATATCTGCCGGCGTCCCCGAAGTAGATGGTCCCCGGTATGAGATTGCAACATCTGCCGGCAGTCCGCCGAACTAAAATGCTTCCGGTCCCGGAGCCGCGATGTTTATTGAAGTTCCAGAAAATTTCCAGCTGGTCGCTGTCGAGTAAAAGTACGCGCGGTCGGCGACCGCCAGCTCGAAGTGGTAAGCCGCGAGCAGAACTGTGCATCGGCGGTGAATATAGCAATGATTGTGCTCCGTGACGAAAACGTGGCCAGCGCTGCTTAACTTTTGATCAGTGCGGATCGTGGCCAGTGCATCGCACAGTGGTCACCGCATAAAAATTAAGGTGACCGCATAGCTGAAACAGTGAAAATAAATAACTGGAAGTAGAAATGTGTCGTATAAAGAACAAAGTAAAAGACTATCTGCTCGGCAATCCTGTGTTTTCAGTGATCGTAGTTTCAGGTAACGCTTGTTAAGATAATATCTGTGTTTGAATTCACCCCGTAGAATCGTAACAATTGTAACACGTATTCGACTATGGGTAAAAATGTCATATCTAGTAAGTAATTCGCTAGCATCTTGCCCCACAATTATGTAATATATCTTTCATTCAGAACCCTGAAAAATTGAATATGTAAAAATAAAATTTAAAAATGTTTTGTTATTTGTAAATTAAATCTGGGCCAGTTTTGTACTCGGAACGAAACTTAGATAGATTCGTAGACAGGATGGATTCAAATTCTCGCGTTAAAAACAGACGGCGGTGATGAGTAGTGCTCACCTGATTACAGAACAGTGAAAGCCGTGATCAGAAACAATTTATTCGCAGTGTTTGTTTATTCGACCACCAAATAACTTATAACACTCCAGGGACATTTTGCATACTGATTTTGACATTAGGTTAGCCCTGGAAAGTGATGGAATTAAATTTTCCAAAACTTGGACATGACCTTCTTTGAATATGTCTTTAAGCAACAGATTTTATTAAGAAAAAATTAGTCCTTAATATTGTAATTAGAGGAAAATCCGGGAAAAGTGTTAAAACCTTATCAGAAATGTTTGAAAATCTCTAGATTTCAAGAATATGGGATCAAGGCCATTTTTGAGAGTTCTTTATGTTATCTGAGGAAGTTTAATCACTCTGAAAAGAATTTTTGAAAAAAATTGAAACGTGTTGAGGTCATGTGAAAAGTACTTTAAAAATCTAAATACAATTTTTATCCGAAGAAGGAAATTGAGCTCTCTTTGAGAAAAATGTCGTTCCATCGTTCTCAAAATGCTACATTTTGTGCTCACTCAGAGAAAAGTTTTAAGTTTTGACAAACTTATTAAAACATCATTTAGCAATAACACAAATGCATTAGTATACAACCATTATAACAAATATCAGTGAACGTCAGAGAGAAACGAAAATTCAAAGAATTCGTTTCAAACTTAGAGCCTGTGTCAGTACAGATCGATCGTGGCATATTCATTTGAAAATCGTTGTTAAAGGCTGAGCTAATGTTATTCACAGATGGATTGAGAAAGATTAACTTAGTTGCTTTAAGATTGAAACATTTTTCGGAATGAAGGTGTCCTGGTTAGCTTCTAAAATTTGAAACGACGCAACTGTATTTCGTACCTATATGCTGTGATGTTACTGTATATTATACGTGTACGAAAAAACAATAAGGGAAAGAGTTTGATTTCACCGAAAATGCAAATAACTGATTGTGAAGATTCGCTTATGCTTCACTGTTCGTTCCGACAGAATTTTCGTATTAACTGCGTCTCTGTTTACTATTCAGCTGTTTCCATGCCACAGCAAGGCTCCTTCTCCAATAGACCGCTGCTTAGTAATAGAGAACGGGCCACGTCCCGTGCGTGTGGGTGGTGACTCACTTGGTGGTGAGCGCGAGAATACCGGGTCGTTCTGCCCTGCGCCCACCAGCGCCAGCACGGGAGCGCCAGTCGCCAGCCACCGGGCAGCTTCCTGAACTTGCGCTGGCCCACGTTGCGCAGCTGCGGTCGACACGTGCACGAACGCCTGCCACACGATTCGTTCATTAGTGATTCAACTGCGCCTCCACTCAGCGCCAGCATCGGCGAGGCCGTCGTCACCGGGTACAGCTTCTGAACTGCGCTACCCACGTTGCAGAAGGTGGTCGACACGTGCACGAACGTCTGGTACACACGATTCGTTCATTAGTGATTCAAACGCGCCGTCAGCGCTAGCACGGAAAGCGCCAGTCGCCCGCCACCGGGTACAGCTTCTCCTGAAACTCGCGCTGGGTCACATTGCAGAAGGTGGTCGACACGTGCACGAACGCTCGACACACGATTCCTTCATTAGTGATTCAACTGCGCCCCACCAGCGCTACTCACGGAGCGCCAGTCGCTCGCCACTGGCGGCGCTTTCTCCGAACTCGCGCGCCCACGCAGAAGGTGGTCGATACGCATGAACTCCGTCGCACACTGATCTGTCCACGGTGATCTGAACCGTGCGCCCACACCAAAGCTGCGCACGTGGAGCGCCAATCGCTCCGCCACCGCGTACAGCCTCGAACTCGCGCTGGCCCACGTTGCAGAAGGTGGTCGACACGTGCACGAACGCCTACGATGTTACCAGATTCGTTCAATAGTGATTCAACTGCGCGTCCACTCAGCGCCAGCACGGGAGCGCCAATCGCCCGCCACCGCGTACAGCTTCCTCGAACTCGCGCTACCCACGTTGCAGAAGGTGTCGACACGCACGAACGCCTACGACACACGGATTCTATCATTAGTGATTCAACTGCGCGTCCACCAGCGCCAGCACGGAGCGCCAATCGCCCGCCACCCCGTACAGCTTCTCCGAACTCGCGCTGGCCCACGTTGCAGAAGTGTGGTCGACATGCGCACGAACGCCTGGTACACGATCTGTTCATTAGTGATCCAACTGCGGCCCACCAGCGCCAGCACGGAGCGCCAGTCGCCCGCCACTGGTACAGCCTCGAACTCGCACTGGCCCACGTTGCAGAAGGTGTTCACACGCCCACGAACGCCTGACACACACGATTCGTTCACACGATTCAACTGCGCCTCCACCAGCGCCAGCACGGAGCGCTCAGTCGCCCCACCCCGTACAGCTTCTCCTCGAACTCGCGCTGGCCCACGTTGCAGAAGGTGGTCGACACGTGCACGAACGCCTGACACACACGATTCGTTCATTAGTGATTCAACTGCGCCTCCACCAGCGCCAGCACGGAGCGCCAGTCGCCCGCCACCGGGTACAGCTTCTCCTCGAACTCGCGCTGGCCCACGTTGCACACACGATTCGTTCATTAGCGATGCAACTGCTAAGATCGTTAGCAATCGTGGGTGCAGAGTATGTGTTTTCCTCCTGAGGTGGCGATGACCTCTCCCGCCGGATCCGGCGCTGTCCTACTGTCGGATAATCTGGTGTTTCCCTGGCCAGGCATTCCACTCACGCCCTCCAGTCGAGCACAAGCCTAAAGGTGTGTAAGAAATGAGAAGGAGAAAAAGAAGATGAGGGAATGATTGCGCGAGATCTGTGGCTCATGTGTAAGAGTGCAGCGGAATTCGCCTGGTATTGATCAGAAAAACAACAGAAATCTACCAAACAGACCAGCTGGATCGTTAGAATGCCAGATACTGAACACTCACCAATATCTGGCAGAGCCGAAAATCCTGTCACCGTCGGACTCGAACCCCAGGACCTCCTGGGATATATCACGCGCCGCATTTTCAGTACACGTTACATGGTTGATGATGGATTGGTAATTTCGGCAATCTAACCGCTGGGTGCGCTATTCTGCAAGTGTAGTCCTTGCTTTTGCCTGGAATAGGCGGCCATTTAACCGCGCTGGATTACGAGCTCCGGCGCCAAACTACCGTAGACTAAATGTAATTGTCTCAAATAGGCATCTTCTTCCAGCAGGGCACCGCCACAGCGGGGACAAGCTTGAAGATCCCGACCGGTCTCTCGCAGCAGGTAACAGTGTATTGATGTAAGTGCAAGAGTACAAAGGCTAGAATAGAGAAAGCAAACACAAGGAAAGATCGCGCACTTGGTCCTTGGCGTGTTTGGTTGTGATACTGCTTCGGGATTTGCTTGGTATTGGTCCCAGAAACCACTTGAAAACTTTGTGTGCACCAGATCCGCTACTGTAAGAATTCTCTCCATAGCCAAGCAGACGTCACTGGATCTGCATAATTTCTTTTACCCACATTTAGTCTTATCTGTGGTAAACGTAGAGAAATTTTTAGGAAAAATTTGAAACCTTTATAAAGGCTTTTTAAAATGCCTCAAAATCAAAAAAGAACACTAAATTCACAGGACCGTTCGCATTGATCGGGAATACCACTTGGGGGAAAAGCATCCCAACGGTTTAAGTTGATCACAGAGGATGGACGGGGCGGATGGATGGACGCCTGAGGGACAGAGATAAATAGATAATTCAATTCTTTTTCTAGTAGGACTGACAAACCGTAAATACTGACATATGTATATCTGACGAACATCCCTGTCCAGCTATTCCTGGCGCCTGTCGGGAATTCAAATATCATACTCTTTCCGAGCTTAGTGACATCTAGAGCAGTGATTATTTTGGGAGTCGAGGAGGAAATTCAAACAAGTACACAGCAAATCAATTAAACTGGGCTTAATATTCTGAAACTTTTTGAAATGGTTACACTGGAGCACACAGAACAATAAGAATCAATGACGCTTTCTCTCTTAATGCATGAATTCATTTTCATTCATTTCTTTTGCGTATTTAACCTGGGAGTTCCCGTCGATCAGTTTACACCTGGAATTTACGTAAATTTCTGATTAACCTACCCAGTGACGCCGGGTTCAGATTTGCGACACTTAGTTTCAAAACAAATTTAAAATCAACTTGTGAACAATAACATAATACGCTGAAATTAGCTTCGCGTCACTGTGAATATAAACCAAACACGATTTTTATAAAAAAGTTCTATTGGCAAATTACTTAAATGGCAAAAATGTTTAGTTTCTCTGTCTGCTCCATGCACTATTTTATCTCCCTACCAACGTTCACTTTAAATTTCTCCTCGGTCGCGAGGCGTTGACCTATAGTTCATACAGACCGCACGCTGCCTTCGCTGCTTCCTGCGGCTGCAAGCCTAAACGACCTGGAGTGACGGCATGCGTCAGGTGTGTGTGGTATTGCACGTCACGGGATTATACGAACCCGTAACGCCACCATAAGCCACAAGAAAGACCAGAACACCGAGGACAGGGCACGCGGCGGAGCTACGTCCGAGAAAGGACATCTACCTGGCAGGTTTTGCACCCGATGTCCAGCGCTGTGGATAATATTTTCCTGAGGGCGCGAAAGAGGAGAAAATTCACCCTCCAGAAATTTCCCAAGGCGGTATTTACAATACCGCGACGCACTGTGGAAGAGCTCTCTTACAAATTTCTGACAGCGACGGCGACTCAATCCAAATTCTTCAGCGATAGTCACGTTAGCAGGAGTATAATTTTTACTTTGCTTAAGTAAAGCTGATTTAAGAACGCGGTAATAAGTGATAGAATTCAGAGGTGAAGTGCATGTACAGTGTTAGCACTAACATTACGCGAGTAAGTAAGCGATGTAATTGCTTGAACTCAGCCGTCGCATTATTGAAATAAATTCGCGCAGAAGCGATTCTAACGAAATCCAGCATTTAATTTTGTACGCTACGACCACGCACGCTCAAAGTGTGGTATGTCGGCCGAGTGCCAGAAGTAGTCAACTACACGTTAGTTATTCAAAGCTGGGAGCGAGCACGGGTACGCGGCAGGCGGCGAAGACGACCTGAGGAAGACTCAAGCGTAGGCGAGAAGGATCAGACCATACGTGATACAGTACGAGCCCGAGATCGAAAGAAAGGTTTGGAATGGTGGCGGCATTCTGAGATCGAGCGGCTGAAGTGGTGTAAATCATGGAAATCCAGAACCAGTCAAGTGACGGCGAGATCGCGCTAGAATCAACTACGCGTGTTCATATGAGCGGAAGGAAATGTGGAGGTAAAGAACTGGCAACTCGATACTGCAATTCTGTTGGGAAACCGTGCAGCTTTAAATACTAGGCGGAAGCATCCTAAAATAGTAATATTCCAAATAATTACTGGGAGAAATATTCCGAACGTATGAGCGGCAGTTTAGATTTCATTCGTTGTACGTAAATTCAGTAAATCCGTTTGAATGCCATACCCAGGCTAACTTTCTAAAGTAAATTATAATTTTTTCATGAAATGTAAAGTAATCTTGATTTGAAAGTCAGTGTCGCATTGTATGATGTCAGATAATAACATGTTAATTTTGTAAAGGGTAATGATTTAGTAACGTGTGTCACGTTTATTCTTGTGTTAGAGCTACAGCATTGTAATAATGCGCAGCTATAAGGCTGACCCTGTGAAGTCTATGATAGAATAATTGTAGAGAATCACTTAAAGGGCCGTGCACAGAGAAAACTTAAGATTAACAAAACTAAATGAGGTAATAATGAAATAATTGAAAAATAAGTAGAATAAAAGTATTGGGAATAGCTGGCTGAAGTATCTGTATGCAAGGTGACGTCACATTCTTTTGTGGTTGTGTTCTTTCGTTTTGTTTGTTTTCTTTGCAGTGACCATCTACGCAAAGTGCATACGTTGCTGTATATTGTGCCACTGTAATTTGTTTTACTGAATATATGCTCATTTTACCAGAATTTGGCATAATTCATTGTGTCAAGGTTCAGACCTTTCTATACCTGAAAGATCCTGCTTCCTGAGAATTCAGCAAAGCTCGCTTCACGAGCATCTGCAGTTTCACGCGTCATCGCCACCGGCTGAAGGTAGTAGGTGATGTGTTATAATATATATATATATATATATATATATATATATATATATATATTGGGTGACAAAAATGCAGGCCGTGGCTTGTTCTCAGTAAATCTATTTGTATGACAGGTGTTCTTCTCGTGAATGGGCTCGGGTTATTAATCAAACACCACTGTTCCGTGAACAAATAAACTGAACCATTTATTATTCTATACAACCATTAATGATACAATATCTATGGTGGTCTTTACCCTTTTCTTTCATATAACCTAGAAATCACTGTTAGTCTCTCGATCTTATCGACGAAGAACATTTACCGTTTACTTTCTACGAGCGTCGCATTTCCGGGGACTCGGGTTGCCTCGCACTGGCGTAATCTTCCTGATCTGTGTTACTCCAGATAGCAGCTATCACGGCAATATGTCCGATCGACTATTGATGGTTATCAAGCACAAATTGTCTGTCAATTAATCTTTCTGCACCGTTCGTTCGCGATACTTCATTTGCTTTCTGCCCGGAGCAGCTCCAGAGATACGTCCTTTCGCCGGCGGCCAGCCAGACACTGACTTTCGCGGCGTCGTTCCCACGCTCCGGGCCAACCGACCACCCTTCTCGCCGCTCGTAAATCGTTTTTTCGTATTAGCGAGCGCTCTCTGCAACCGTTCTGCCGTGTTCTTGCTTTTGATGTCTCGCTGCTTCTTTGGGTGAAATGGGCGGTGTGTTCTCAATATATATATATATATATATATATATATATATATATATATATATATATATATATATATATATATATATATACACAAATACATAAATATTATTAGAAGAATAAACGATTTAGTTTGATATCAGGGTCTCACAATGCTAGCTTTTCTAGCGCAAGATCTCCACTAAAGGCAGCATTGCAATACTTCCTTTTACTGCGTAACCACGCGACGTACCCTTGAGCTTGGTCATGCGCGTGGCGAGTTCGAGCAGGTCGCGCGTGGCGCAAGCGTTGGTGCGCACGGCCGTGATGAGCGGGTCGTCGAAGCGCACGCTGGCCGCCAGGTGGAACACCACGGACACGCGCTCCGCCAGCACGCGCGCGTCCGCCTCCGCCAGCGCCAGGCCGGGCTGCGCCGAGTCGCCCTCCACCGCCCGGGCAGGCGCCAAGGCCTCCGGTGCCGCGCGCGCACCCGGTCGAACAGCTGCGCATCACCCACACAGCGCGCGCGTCAGCCTCTCCGACCCGCTCGGCAGAGCTTTTAGCCCGGTCGCCAAGCACGCAAAAAGAGGGCTTGCCAGGAAGGTCATTTTTAGTTACTCGTTTACAGGTATAAACAGGAGCATATTCGTAGCATAGAGAAAGTTACGTAATGCTGCGGAAATTCGATTTCGAGATTTCAACGGAAATGCACGTTTTGGAGGCCCTGATACCGAAAAAGTGTTTTTTTTAAAGTCCGTCCCTCTGGTGTGTGTTAACGAAACTAGCGCCTACACCGCACTCACGATCTATTCCAAATTGGAGAAACGCCTATCCATCTAGCTCTAGTTCAAGCTTCGAAATTTTGAAAAAAAGCTTTTTAAAAATTTGGGCTCATGGCTTCCCGGATATTTTCAAATTTTCTCAAAAACGGCCCAAATGTTTTTCTTTAATTTTTTTAGGATAGTAAAATGCATTTATAAAAGTAGCATAGGTCCGATTTTCTGAAATTTCGAAAATTGCAAAAGTTTGGATTTTTTCCGGCGTCTTCCTACAACTATAAAATTGAAAATATATATTTTTCCTACAAATGAATATTTGTTGTTCATAAATATCTCTTTCATTAGGGTCATGAAGATTTTTTGAACATCTAGTAGTTTTCGTGCAATAGTGCGTGAAATATTTGCACTTTAAAAAAATAAAACTAGGTTTTTACATAAACGGCTCCACATTTTTTTAATTTTTTGGTAAGGATTGTACCAAATGCACCCTATCCGATGACATAAATGCCATATTGCTCTATTCTTATCTTTTTTCAAAAATTACCAAAATTTCAATTTTTTACTAGTTTCTCATGTCGCAAATATTTACATTTGAGGCAATTTCTTCACTTTATATAATTTATGAGTACATTTGCTTTAAATAATGTCAATTAAAGTTTCTAAAAACTAGACAGCTTTCTGTTAAAATGAAATGTAAAATCCGACTTTTCAGAAACGCTCAAACGTTATTTTCTCAAAAATGGCTCCAAATATTTTTCTTCTAAGGTTTCCAATGGATCGAGCTAATTGAACTGTTTGATATGACGTAATGTTTATTTTGTTGTGTCCTTATTTTTTTTTAAATTACACAAGCGTAAACTTTTGAAATATCTCGCACACCTTTATAATGCACATTTCCATCAATTTGTGTACATTATTGCATTTGTTGGAACAAGCACTTTCAATTGCTTCAAATTAATTATTTCGAAAACTCAATAGATTCCGGTGAAAAAGAGCATCAAATTTCGCATTTACAGTAATGCTTAATCGCCATTATCTTAAAAACGGCTTGAATTTTCTCAATGAAAATTCCTATTTAGCATGACGTTATAAACTTTAATATTCTTAACCAACTGCAGGTGGTCAATGGATCAGCCAGTACCAGTCTACACCAAGGAAATTAGAAAACTTTTCTACGAGAACATTTGTGCCATTCTGTAGCACCTCTAGTTTTTTTACTAGTACATTATAGTTTGTTCTTGCCTTCGATGCGGACGGAGATCGGTATACACTGTATAACTTATTTGGATGGAAAGGATTCTGGTTAGAAGGAAATATGTAAACAGTTGAATGATGCTACATATTCTCTTTTGAAAGGGAATTTTGAAAGAGAATTATGGGAGAGTTATGAAAAGAATAGAGTCGACTTAACATTAGTTAATTAGTAAATAAATAAACCTGAATCAATAAAATTAGGCAAAAAATAAAATTATTACGTACAAAAGTTATCGTATAAAATTATTATAAAAAGTTTTATACCACGGGTGTTCACTAATTCCAATTATCTCGGAAGGACAAATTCCTGGAGAAAAAAGGCCCTTCCAGCATTTTGCCGCCGCTCGTTTAGAAATATCATAACGCTCCTAGATGCATAACAAACTATTACTTCGGGTATGCTATGTTATGTATCCAGGCAGTTGTTAAAACCCCCTTTTTCGACCTCCCCGGTCCTGTGCTAATTTCAAACGATCCCTAAGCTCAAGAATTTTATTTATTCAATTCATTTAACTTCATTTGAAGCACTTTAACTCAGAAATGCAATAATGTATACAAATCGATGGAAATATGCATATTAACGACGTGAGAGATACTTCAAAAAGTTACATTTGCGTGATTTTTTAAAAAACAATAGAATACACCAAAATGAACTTTCCATCTTATTAAACACTGTAGTTAGCACTATCCGCTCAAAAGGTTTGAAGAAAAAATTTGCAGCTCTTTTTGAGAAAATGGCGTTTGAGCGTTTCTGCAAATGCGGAATTTCGTGCTCGTTTTCACAGAAAACTATTAATTTTTCAACTAGTTTTTTTGACATAATTTAAAGCACACGTGCCAGTAAATGCAATAATGTGAACAAATTGCCGTTAATCTAAATATTAACGACGTGAAAGGCTAGTCAAAAATTACATTTTTTGTAATTTTTGCAAAACCAAAAGAATACAGTAAAATATCGTGTATGTCATCTCATAGAATACACGTAAAACAATCCCTACCAAACGTTTGAAGAAAAAATTAGAACTTTTCTCGAGTAAATCTGTTTTTTGTATTTTTTTAATTCCACATATTGCACACAATAGTGTTAGAAAACTACCAACAGTTTAAAAAAATTGTACATAAACTTCATAAAAGACCTGTACATGGACAACTAATTTCATTTTAGAAAAAGTCCCTATCTTTATTTTTGTAGTTGTAGGAAGGCATCGGAACTTTTGAAATGTTCGAAAATTCAGAGTTAATCGTGAACATCTGCCCTATGCTACCTTTGTAAGTGTAACCGGGAGTGGTAGCTCAGTGCATCAACTGATGTCACTGCAACGCCTCTGATCGGGAGGTCCTATGTTGGAGTCCTGACGGCGGCAGGATTTTCGAAACTAGCTTTTCAGCTAGGTCGAGTGCGAGAAATTTAAAGAAAAAATTTGGAGCCATTTTTGAGAAAATTTTGAAAATGTCCCAAAAGCTTCACGTAAGGTACCCCCAAAACTTAATGAATGACTTTCAAAATCGCAGAGCTTCAACTCAGAATCAGACCAGTTCGACAGGTTTTTATTCTGTTTGGAAAAATCCTACACATAATTTAAGCACAAGTGTTGTTCACATACACCAGATAGACGAACAGACAAAAACAAGTTTTAAAAAACAAAAACACGTTTTTCCGTATCAGGAGACCTCAAAACATATATTTCCGTTGAAATCTCGAAATCGACTTTCCGCAGCATTACTTAACTTCCCTATACTACGGCTATTACCCGCATACGTAGGCACATGAGGTAATAAACTAGTGGTGCTATAGAATGGCACAGACTTTCTCGTACTAGTTAGTTTCCTAATCTGTTTCGTCTGGTTTTCGGTTTTGTCCTATCTCTAGTCCTGGCTGATACCTATCGACGTCAAAAATAATTTGTCCAATTTATTACTTTTTCTGTCCCTTAGTTGCAGAGTAGAACTTGTAGTGCTACAATAGATCATTTTTGCGCTTAATTTATAACTCATGTAATTTTCGAAAATTTGGAGAGTTAAACGAAAATGAAGCCTGGACCGTTTTTTAAGTGTTCTTTGCTCTATCCGGAGAAAAAGTTGAAAGAAAATTTTTGAGTAGGTTTTGAAAACAAAAAGTTTAATTCGTCTTTACTTCAAACACTGTGAAGCAGGGAAAGCAATAGGTAATAACCATATTCTGACTACAAACTATTCAAAAACAATGAACGCAAATTATGCTTTTATCATACCCTGTTAAATTTTAATTACTTTACTCAACTACGTACGTACATTATAGCGGTTTCAATTTACGTACCTTATGATATATGATACACAGGAGTTATGAGTACAATATTTGCAACCACAAACAGCACACTATTTTAGTAATAAAATGATTCCAAAGATGCACCTGAAAAAAATACACTACGTAAGTAATACACTACGATGACACTTAAACCAGAACACGAATATGTATTATCACTAACACACTTGTACGTAATATACTTTTAATATCCCACTGAGCAAATTGCAGTTGTGTTCATATTCCAGACTGCATCAAAACAAATACTTGTTTAATAACAACATTGTTGTCATGGTAACGAATTTATCTCAGAACTACTGGCGAATTTCCTAGACGAGCGAATGCAGAAAAATCACATTTGTGTAATATTTACAATAATTCGAGATAATGTCATAAAACAAAATATTTTGTAATTTTTTAAATTCACACGATGGTTTACTTATTGTTTTTCTGCTATAGATACTTTTATTCTACTTGTGTTTTAAAAAAAACATTTTTCAGCATTATTTTGATTTTGGGTCCCCAGATAACTTGGCCCAAATGAAACTTTTTGAAAATCTTTTACACTGTGGAGAGTTTCCGCGAAATATTTTCCATAGTTTTTGAGAAACTTTGGTTCGAATATTTCAGAAAATAGCCAATATAGTTCCATTATACTCAAGGATTATGGAGAACTTATGGACATTTAAAAAATTCATCTTTAGAGATACATTCAAGTTCACGTGTTAAGATACACATTGAACAATGAAATACATCTCTAATGTAATCTTTAACAACGTGAGAGACAAGTCAAAGAAATTAAATTTTTGTAATTTTTGAAAAAGCAAACGAATAAAGAAATATGACGTTTATGTCATCGTATAGGGTTTATTTGGCACTACCCCTACCAAACATTTAAAGAAAAATATTTGGAGCCGTTTCTGAGAAAATCTTGTTTTTGTACCTTTCCAATAATTGCAAATATTGTTCGAAACCTAATTAAATTTGTGTGTGTATTTTACTCATCTTACAGTACATTTAAAGAAAAAATTGATAGATGTCTTTGAAAAAAATTAAAATATTCAGGGTCTTAATGTTAAGTACCCCCAAATTTTAAAGAATGTTTCGCAAAATCTCAAATCTTCAACTCGGGCAGATTGACAGGGGTTTCTTCAATTTGAAAAATTCTACATGAAGAGTTGGAATATTTGCCAATAAACATATAGAGGAGGATTTCATTTAACGGAGGCATGTGATATTTCCTGCAATTGTTAGGACAAGTGTTAGTAATCAGTTACTAATTAGATATACATGTTAAATACGCCTTTAATTATCAGAGAAACGTAAACCACAGGTTTTCGGCAGATGTCAAGTTTCTCTGATATTTAAAGACGTATTTCACATCTGTAACTCCAAATATTCATATCCAATACATTGGCAAAAGATGATCATTTTCTCGACTAGAATGACTATTACTACCAGAATCTCCTACTCCCTAGACGTTAGTGACATTGTGTATAGAGACGAGTGGCGGTGGGTGCTGACCGGGACGTCGAGCAGCTTCTGCAGGCGCTCCTGCACCGAGAGGCCTTTGCGCGGGCGCAGCAGCACGTAGACGGTGTCGATGTCGGGGCAGCTGAACAGCAGCTTCTCCAGCAGCACGCGCCCCACGAAGCCCGAGCCGCCCGTCAGCAGCACGCTCTGCCCGCGGTAGAATCCCGGCCACCGTCCTCGCCAGCACGTCCCCGCGCCAGCTCCAGCTCCGCCTGCTCCTCCGCCATCTGCGGGCAGCGACAACTTATTCCACCTGAAAACGACCTCAACGCTCTGCCCGCGGGTAGAACTCGGCCACCGTCCACGGCAGCACGTCCCCGCGCCAGCCTCCCGCCCCCCAAGCCGCTGCTCCTCCACATCTGCGGCAGCGCAACGACAACTCATTCCAACGAAAATGACCAATGCTCTGCCCGCGGTAGAACTCGGCCACCGTCCACGGCAGCACGTCCCCCGCGCCAGCCTCCAGCCCCCTGCGCCGCTGCTTCTCCGCCATCTGCGGGCAGCGCAACGACAACTTATTCCAACGAAAACGACCCTCAACGCTCTGCCCGCGGTAGAACTCGGCCACCGTCCACGGCAGCACGTCCCCCGCGCCAGCCTCCAGCCCCCTGCGCCGCTGCTCCTCCGCCATCTGCGGGCAGCGCAACGACAACTTATTCCAACAGAAACGAATCTCAGGGAGGAACCTGTCAACGTTCGCAATCTCCAATTAATTGATTGATGTTTTCAGACATACCAATTGCTATAAGGCGTTAATTCCGTTAGTGTAGTAAATGTTCTGATAATTTCTTGAGGTGGTGTTACCTTTTCTGGTGTTTGGGCAGATCCTAGCTTCAGTCATACATGCATTTCCTCGCCATGTATATCCACCTGCTGACCCCATGTAAGGGAACAAGCCACAAGCTCCTCATTTGTCTCCTAGTATCACGTGACCGATTGTGTGTGTGTGTGTGTGTGTGTAGAGAAGGAATTTTAGAATTGACAAAATTCAAAGTTTTTTTTTTTTGGCATTGCTTCTTCTAGCTCATTAATCACTTTACTCGGAATGAACTCTGCCTGAACCTCTCACTATGAATGCAAGTATGAATGCAAGTATCTTTTAATTGTGAATTGCTTTGTTTAACAACCTATTTTTCTCGCGTAGTTTAGCATTTAGCTCGTTCGACGGTGTCAGAAGTTGATGCCTCGATAGTGGCATGGAACCCACCCCGTTCGGCGAGTGGTCGTTTACCCTGAGCATCCCTTGTCACCCCATGCAGGGTGCTCGTGTCCGCTGGCCATCGATGCAGCGCGCCCACAAGCCATCTAAAGCTAGCAGCGCCCAAAAACCAATCTCAACCAAACTATTTTCATATATATAGGCTAATTAAGTGCTTTATTCCCGAATTTTAGGCTCTTTTGGCTTTCCCAAAATGATGGGCGCTGTTAGCTTTAGACTAAAGCTAGCAGCGCCTACTCAGAAAATCCATCTAAAAATCAATTCAAAATTTTGAAACCCTACCTAAAATGTAAGAATAATTATGGACTCTAGGAAAAAAATACTCCTGCATTTATATTCCAAAATTCAGAACTGTACAATGACAAACAATTAACATTGGTTCTTATGAATAAACACACGGACATTGGTTCTTATAGGCATTCATAGTGAGAGAGTTCAGAGTTCATTCCGAGTAAAGTGATAAATAGAGCTAGAAGAAGAAGTGGAAAAAAATAACTGTAAAATTCTTTGTCATTCTAAAATTGCATAAGTTCTAAATGTATGTAATAGCAAAAATAAAGAACACAAATTCCAAAAGTGTTATTTCGACAGCACATTTTTTTTTTTTTAATTTACATATGTATTATTATTTGGAATGTTAGTCTAGTACGATGAAACCCAAAACTCCTTCAATATAGAGAGAGCACGCTCTCGCCTGTCGTAAGTTGGTTAAGAAAACGGTAAATCAGCTAAATTCTGTCGCTACCTAAATTACCACACAGGGGTGCGGACTGGAGCCCACACCAATTACTTTGGTATATCTTGATAACCTGACACCCAACGTGCATTTTACTAAACACGCGAGGCTAGAACAATCAGAGGACACTTCACACTTGTATTTTATGAATGCAACTTACTGAATTCATTACGAGTAAAGTTAAATGCAGCATCCTTCACGTTGAACCTTATTGTCTCTTGCACTTTTCAAAAAAATTAATTTTCTTGAATTCGTTTGTATAGACTTATCTGATACACTAGTATGAATAATTACAATATACCCCTTCCTAGTGAATTATGTGTTTCCTACATTAGTATTCATTGATGCAGATAGCACAAAGCAGCGTGTCACTCCCTGGGACACATCAAATGAATGCAAATTTCTCATTCATCACGAGGTTACACGATAATTTACTTCACGATTGACTTTACCATCATTCGTTGTACGTTTTAATGGAAAACAGAATTTGTTATAAGCTATAAAAAACACATTTACAGATGTCACGTATCGATTAAAAAGTGTAGTTGAGCAAATGTGCACTGCCTATCAATAGCGCATTTGCGCAATGCGCTGGGCGCTTGTTTTGTGTCGCAGCAATCCCTACAATAGCGACAGTAATATTAGCCGGGCCACGGTAGAAACCAAAAAGGAGTAGTTGAAAGGAATGAGGATAGTAGTATTAAAAACAAGACGATCTAGTGGTGCTACAATACCACATATTTTTCCTACTATTTCTAAATTTTCATTTTTTTATTTCCGAGGAATCAAAGAAAATAAAACCTACGCCAATTATTCTATCCGGAGAAAAGTTTGAAGAACAAATTTGGAACAATTTTTGAAGAAATTGAACCAAAAAGAATTGAACACATTTTTAAGAGAATGATTTCTTTAATTCTCTAAGTGCAGGGACAAATTCTGCAAAAAAAAACTTTTTTCTTTCAAAAAAGTATACATAACTTTTTTTAAACAGCTAATTTTTAGAAAAGATTTTGTATAAGACAAATATTTTTAACTTTGGAAATTTAGAAATTTTTAAATGTTACAATTTTGCAATTTTCAAAAATATAGAGTTCACTAGAAATGCGACTAGCATCCCTATTTACTCTCCTTTTATATATAGGCAGAAAAATTTAAAGAAAACTAGAGGTAATATAACAGCAAATACTTTCTCACGTTATTAAAAACGGTAACGTAATATTATAATATTGCAATTTCTACCCTCATTTCAAACTTCACTTGCAATAGTCCAAACAAATTCAAACGAAGCGCCTGCTTATCTGCAATTATTTCGATAGTCACGAACAGTAGCCCTTCTTTACAAACAAGCATGAATAAATTTCAACTGTTACTATATTTGCAGCAATTTTTATAGATTAGCAAAGTTAATTTCATATATAAATTGTACCTTTAGATTTAAAGACGGTACAATTTATATCGCCTTATAAATGTGTACGAAACTACGGTATCAATACACAGTATATACCATATTCTTCCCGACTTCTTAATAGATGTACCATTTTATTGTACTACATAGAGACATTGTAACATTAAGGTTAAGACAATATAGCCTCTTCATCCTATTCCTTTCCCAACCGTATTGCCATTTCGAACAATGAAATTCTCAGAAGCATTGTATAGTAACATCCCGTACGGGGATCAATTATCGTACATTATATAAAAGTACGTACAACATTATTGTTCTCAATTTGTTAAATTTTCTTTCATATTGCACTAAAATCGTACTTGAAGAGAGAAACCTAATTAGGCTAATTTCAATTCAGGTTTGTAGTTTGTTTTAAATTCTCAATAAATTGAAAATGTAAACAGAAGAATAGAGTAAAAGCCGAATTTATATTGGGGTTTTCAGCTGCAAAATAAAATTAAAATAACATTTATTATTTCACAACTTTTTTAAACATTCTTGTTCTGCCAGAATTATTCTCTTGAACTCCTGTATATTTCATTGATTTCAAGCGGAAATTACGCGAACACTGCTCGTTTATTAAAAAAATTGTACATAATGTTTTTTGAAGAACTGATTTTTACTTTGTCGCATTTACTAACGTAAGAAGAAAATTGTAGTCATGCGCCGAAAAACGGCAAAGTTTCGACACAAAAACTTTTATTTCTGCGCCCTAGTAACGAAAAAGTGAATAAATCCAGCCGCTAAATATAGGGGGGTGAGGAATCCTCTAACACATTGCATGGCCAGAATTAATGTTTTGTGGGTCCTTAATACCGAAAAATGGAATTACAGCATAACGTCTGTCTGTCATGAAAATTACGAGAGCACTACTCAAATTTTCGAAAACTTGCACCTTATTTCTTAGCACTTCGAAAATTTGCACCTTTAAAGAGGATATTTCATTAAGTAAAAAATCTTTATCTTCAATACTTTAGTTGTAGAAAGACTCGGAAAAAACGCAAGTTTTGCAATTTTCCAAAACTCAGCAATTTCAATAAAAATTAGTCCTGCACCAGTGAACCATTTCATAGTGACCTAACCATTCAGAAACGGAGAGAGGACTGGGGTTGCAGTTGGCCATGGCCGACTGCACAACTGCAAGGCATGCTGTGGAGACTGCAGGGCGATGAAGGCGAACGTTAACTTGTTGAAATTGGGCATGGGCGTGGGCATTCACAAACTGCAGAGCCAGAAGTAGCAGGATCTCCTCAAAGTATCGTGCGGCCGTCACGGTGAGCGTGAAGAACATTTATCGATGAGCACGGACCGTAGTATATGAAGCCCCATGTAATAACATCACGGTGGCAGGATTTGGCTCCACACTGCGCCTTCAGACATGAACTCGGTGGTCCGTCACCGAGGCAGAAGAGAGTTTTTTGTTTTATTATTTTCAAAATTATGTAATATATGACTTACTGTAGGGATCGCAGAATTTTGAAAATGTGCACAGAATTCACTCTCCCCATAGCACGTCATACGTAGTTTCATCTGTTTTTGTCGTAAAATAAATAAATAAATAAAAAGAGAAAGGCATCACTTCACGTTGGACCAATACTAGTCTGTTTCCCGTGACAACGCTAATCCGCAGCGTCGTTGCTTGGTGATAAATAGCAGGCCTTGTAACATTCTGCATGTGGCAAGCCCTACGACCTGCATTGGTACTATCGCTTACAGAATGTAATAGATTCTGCCTATGTTGGCTCTAAGCAGAATGGGGCGGAGCAAGTTATTTTCTGGTGAACGATTTTCTACCGCCGCCATTGAAGGTGTTCTCGTGCGGTGTCCGTCAGTTTTCCCTCTGGTGGTGGATGACAGATGTCCAGACACTGCATATAGTGAATGCCTATCTACCAATAACCGGCAATGTTCCCTGATGATGGTGTCCGCACGAGCGGGTAGCAGGAGGCAACAGGACCATCCTGCCTCCCGCAGCCCCAAAATGTATCACCTCTCAAAATAGTACATCTGCGCAATTCGCAGTTGAACGCGATGCCTACGCACAGGGCTCCTGCATGTGCTGCAGTGGAGACGCAACCTGATGTCACAATAACCGGTCAATCGATTACGACCCTCTTTCACGGCCGGTGGACCGAACGCTATGTCACGTCCCACTTCTCGAAAGTGTTGAGAATGAGAAAGAAACCTCCCACCTAAGCCGACGGTGTGAATATTCGACTCACAACGGACGATCAAGCATTGAATGCAATACTTCTTTATTTTCATTGTGCGAATTTGCTTTTATATTCTCAATACACCGCGTTCTTTAGTTGCGAATGTATTGTAAAGCAGAAGATAAAAAGTCATGCTGAGTCAGCGTCCTGATGGCAGGGAGATGAAACACTTAAGAACTGTGCCTGAGGGAAGACATATTTGTTTTCTTCGAATTTTGCGAAAGAAACACATTTGGGATAATATTCAACTATGTAAAAGTAACACGAAAACCAACATTCGAATTGATTTTATAGTTACTCTTTTTACTGTTAAAACAATTTTTACGAATAAAGAAACCTTTAGATGTTATATTATAAATGTTCCGAATTGCCCAATCAAAAAAAGTTTGTGCGAAATTTTAAAACGTCATGGTTTGTCAGTCCACATAATTGGTTACTGTTCAACATTTAAAAATGTTTTATTTGCTCGCTCAATTATTAGTGTGAAATAAGTGATGTGGCACATTAATAAGATGGTGTATGAGGGTTCTAGCCATGACCGAGAAACAGTTTCTTCTAATTTCGCTACCAAAATTTAAACTGCATTTCCTTATTGCAATGATGTTCTCAAATATTTCCAGAAGCGGGGACAAGGGATTTTTCCATAATTGCATCACCTCATGTCAGACTCACGAGCCATTGACGTGGTCCAATTACACCGGTCTACAAAAGAAAACATTTCGAAATTTGATTTAGTATCATCTTGATCGTTATGTTTTATGTAAGCGAAAGTGATGCCGCTTTATCTATCACGTACAAGTTTTTTCGATCTCGAGTTCCAATCTGAAGACAGAAGGTAAATGATATGCAGAATCGGCAGGCAGTTTTTTCTTTTAAATTGCATGTTATTAGCAATACCAAATATGTTATTCCGTACGGATATATACACATCAGAGTAAACAATTGTGCATTTTTAATTGTTATTGTTGTGAAATTCTATTATTTTCTCTTGAGAACTTCTTCGTGTGTATGCTTCCGCAGGTGTCTTCAGGTGATTCACGTCCAGCAATACAAAACAACATGCTCACGTTCCACTTGCGTTTCATTTCCTACGTTCTAATTGAGCCTTTCCCCGCTATTCACTGAAGTTTCCAAGTCGCTGGAAAATAATCCATGCCAGTGTAGGAAGTGCACTTTCCTTCTCATCCATGATCTGAGCAAAATGTGGATCTGAGAAAAGTTTTCTGGTGTCTGAGCCTACAAAGACTTCTTCTTTTATCACTTACGCCAGGAAACTTGGAGCATAAGTACTTGAAACATTCATCTTCTTTATTGAGTGACTAACGAATTGCTTTATCAGCCCTAGTTTATGTGTAGAGGAGGTAGCAGGATTTTGTCAGAAGGAACCAAACTTTTCCTAATTACATTTTTGCCTGGTCAACAGAGCTTCTCGTGATACCACAATGTATTATCCATAAGAACAAACAATAACAAGGTATGCTGAGATAATAAAACGCACTAAATATTTGGAATGTTAGAACTGCAAGAAAGATATGCATTAAATATGGTTACAAATTTAAATATAAACATACGCCACAAATCAGCGATAAAGTTTTGCGAGGAAACTGTGATGAAAAGAAGTGATGGAGTGGTGGTTACTAGAAAACGCTGTAGAAAATCAAATTAATCGTCTCCCGTTCATAGCTGTGAAGTGGAAACACAGTTTTAAATAGAGTGTGCACTCGTGTTATGCGAAACGTTAACGTATAAATGATCTTTTCTCTTTCTGGTACATTATTGTTTCGTTTTTTTCGAAAAGCATGTTTCACTTTCACTGGCAAAACACGGTTCTCTGAAAGTCGGCGCGACTTTAGGCACAATTTTAGTTTAACCTACAAAACTCAGACTATGAAATTTTTTTAACACAAATTCCACTATCTTACTTCGAAACACAGATCTCACTTCTTGGTATGCGGAACGCGTGTCGCTAGTATTGCTACGACGTCTGGAAGAACATCGGGAGCGTGATTCGCGGTGGGCTTTTCACGTCTGTTGGAATTACGCATACACGTGAATAAGTTTGGTTTTACCTCAATCTATAGCATTACGTCACCCATGTATAAACGTGTATGATAGTGAAGACAATAAAGCGCGTTCCATCGTCGCAGGTGTGTTTCTCGCACGAACAAATAAATCTCGGGTGTGCTCATATCCTCACTACACACGCGTCCTTAACATGCATGGCGTAACACTTCCGATGAAGATTACTATAGGATATCAGAGCATATCAGAATGCATTTCAGCGGAAGGGATTTTAGTTCGATTTTATTCCCTCCAGCTCATAAATATTTTCAAATAAAACATACCCGTGCGAGATCTCTCGTATGATTACTCCACCTTGATTTTTCTTTAGGGTATCGTGAAACTGAAACATGGGAACATGTTGTCCGTTTCCATCGTAATTCCTTCCACAATTAGGTACAGAGCACTTGTAGACCACGGCCAAAACTTAAATGATTGGTTGCACTACACGCACAAGAAATAATTTTCATAGGTATGAAGCAACTATTAGTTGTAGGACAGTTAACTGGTTCACTTTAATTTGTTTTTAAAATAAATTCTTTTCTTTAAGCCTACACGTTAAATTTCGCATTATTTTAGTCATGCTTCTTAGTCTAATAATTTGAGGCATCTCTACAAAGAGACGAAATGCTTAGCAACACAGCCTTCGACGCGGCGTCACCCGGATAGCCAAGATCATCAACAATATAACAGAGTTGTATACTGTTCAAACCAAAGCATTTTGGTTGGTCAGGGCATCAACTGATGTCACAAATCTGCAAATACTACTTTTGAAAAAATAAAGGGGGTAACTCGACCGGACAACTTAACCTTACGGCCCAGCAGTCCAGTTAACCCTACAGCACATATTTTCTTTATATGCCTGAAAACGTATTATTAAAAACAAAACACACAATTATAAAACAAAAATACTAACAATTAATCTAGTGTGAATATTTTTCTTGTGAATATTGTTATTCATTCGCAATAAAATTTCAAAGCATATGAGTGGTAGAAAATACTTCTCACCATACAGAAAAAAATGCCTTACTGTACTCAACAATGAAGGCCTACAACTAATGAAAGTGACTTAGATTATCAGCGTTAATATTCTTACGAATGCTATTCAGTGGAAAAAGCAGGAAACACTTTCCACCAATATTTAAAAGCATGAACCTAACCGGTCCAGTTAACCTTAGTCTCCTCTACTTCTAGTTGTTTCTGCAAGAGCTAATATTGAAGTAATAACTATGCAATTAAACCTTGTCGCGCAAACTACGATGTGCACAGAAAGCGTAAATAGTATAAGATCGAGGAATCTAAACCTTCTAAGCGTGGCGTCAAAATGGCCACTCATCACCAAGGGCTTAAATGGTCATGGAGGAAGGTATTCTGTATTCCCTGAATATATATATATATATATATATATATATATATATATATATATATATATATATATATATATACTATATATATATCACTACCATATATATATATATATATATGGTATTGATAGTATCCACAAGCACAGAACCGCCTAAAATTTAATAAAAAGCCTAAATATACCTCATCCTGTAGATTCTGATGTGCGGAACGGTTTCTTGAGGCCCGTGACTTCAAAAGTTTAGTTTTTAAGGCCCTAGAAAGCTTCATTTGGGAGTTATTTAACGATATAGACGACCGAGAGTTGCGGGTTGCATTCTTATGGATTAGTTACAAGCACTGTTAAACAAATCCTACATATTTTTAAAGTAAACATGCAATTCGTCACGTCTCCGTCAAATTATCTTTCTTTAGAGACGTTATTTATAAAGATTGGTTGCTTATGAGTGCCACAGACGGTAGATATACTACTGAAATAATATTTAGAACTGAACACGCTTTCTTGAGTTTCAGAATTTCTTCCCAACAATTTGACTATTAATAGTTGAAAGAAGAGAAAAGTCAAAAGTAGTGATAATAAATAATAATAATAATAATAATAATAATAATAATAATACTCAGGAACATTACAGGGCACTGAAGAAGTCTATGTCAATTGAAAGATTCTCAACCATATAGGAATGCAATTTGGTATCGAAAACAAACCAAAATATAAGGAAGGTAAACTCATCAAAGGCGAGGTAGAACATGAAACGCTGACATAGGGGAGACTATAACAGCCCTGAAGAAATGAACTTTATAAATACCTGGGAATTCAACAAAACAAGCTGATAATCCACAGTGAAATTAAAGAAAAGCTGCAGGTGGAATTCGAGAAGAGAATGAAAGGTTTATTCAAAACCTTCCTCAATTCACGAAACCTAACTGCAGCTGTTAACATGTATGTAATACCAGTAATAACTTTCACTGGGCATCATTAAATGGTCCAGGAAGGATACTGAATCCTTGAAAGGCTTATTAGATCCAAATGAGTCGTTCCCAATACTCACCACCCCAAAAGCTCAATTCAAAGGGTAACGCTTCCGAGGAAGATGGGAGGTCGGTATCCTGAAAATAAGTAATTTCATTTCAAACAGATTACCAGTAGCGAGAGAATACTTCAGGAAGAAAGTTAAGATCTTCTCATCTGCTGACAAAGTGGTACTTAGCGGACTACTAACATACACCCTGAGTCTCAACTGCTTACTATAGAACTTCAACAGCCCTCTTCCAACAATAGATAGATCTCTGGTGCTACAAAGCAACCATGGGAGGTTACCCAGCTGAAATAGCCAAACCAAATGTGTGACGAGACATGTCACAAATGGCTCAGCATTGATATCTCTACCCAGAGACTGAGGGGTCTTGTTGCCATTCAAGATCGGGTCATTGCAAATCCGAAACTATCTCAAATATGTCATCAAAGATCCAGAGATGACCTTCGATAACCGCTGGGCTCAGGCCAACGTGGCGAGACAATTCAACATATTACAGCAGGATGGTGCATCGCCCCAACGGAGTATGAAGAACAGGCATGATATGGTGGGTCGAATTATCCACGCCCAACTCGTCAAGATCTGTGGTTTAGCACTCATGCCATGATACACCATACTACAAGTATATCCCAAAAATGTCCTTGAAAACAACATTATAAACAGTATTGAGACAGTAGTGTACGAACAGTGTACTATAACAGACCTGATATAACACTCTGAATAAAATGAGAAGAAAGTATGGTTTGTAGACATGGCAGTTGTGGGACACCTGCACCTGCCAGCATATCATACGAAGATCCAGGTTGGCTAAAGAATTGGCACATGTCGTGAAGGAGCAATGGAACATCTCGAAATCAAAACTGTTCTGTGGTTCTTTCAGCAACGAGCGTCATCCCGAAGACTCTTAAAGAATCTACCAGAAACTGAAAATAAATAAAAATGCCATAATAAATATCCAGAAATGTGTCATACTTTGTACGTGCACATTGGTCCGAAAATTCTTGGGAAGTAATGAGTGTGTTTAGTTGCTATTTTAATCACATTAGTATTTATGAATATTATAAATGTTAAATTTTTATTAGTCCATTACTGTTGATTTTTATTGCTGTCATGCTTTGATGTATTGCATCTGTATGACTACAATCAATGTACCAGTGAACTGTGAATGAATAAATAATAATAATAAATCGCAAGATTAACATTTCAAAAACTAGCCATTTTCGTTCCCGAGTTATAGAAAACTTAATTGTAACGGCGAATGCATTGCAAACAAATTATTGACTCATCCTATGCTCTATTAGTTCTACAAGCAAAGAGAGAGCTCAACAAAACGTGCGCATAGTGACACTACATTTACGTCCAAAAGCAAATCAAGGGACCATTTCAGCATTTCCTCAGTGGATCAGGGAAACTGGACAAAAACCTGATAGAGATGGGAGTCATTGACCTGGAAGCTGAAGTTCATTACTTGTTACAGGCATATTAAGTCATTTAAAAATAATTATACATTACAAGTGAAAACTAATTCATTATTCCATATCATTATTTTGTTAAAATAAACATTAATTTTCTTTTTGATAACCAGTATAGTCTCTAATTGTTTAGAAACAGTTATGCCGCAGAAAAGATTTTACTTTTAACTTAAATTTATGTACTGTAATGATTTGTGAGACTAGCCCGCAAGAATGCATGGAACACGGAACTTTTATGTAATCAAAGAGGAACTAAGAATGAAATAAACAATAGACAACAGCGCCGCGTAATAATAATTATCAGAAAAGTAATAGAAAACATAAAGGGCGGAAATATGCGTTATGAACAGTGAATAGAACCCAAATTCAGGAACATTTTCAAACAAAAATCACATTATCTGAGCCACGGGTCTGAAAAAGATCATAAATTGTGTAAATTGCATGTATAACACGGCGAAGATTGAGAATATGACACCCATTGTTGTACTTGTAAGTATATATGACAAGACGGTTTTATTAATATCCAGCGAATGCCTACGGATTTTGCCAAACTTTCGGATATTATAGAGAAAATATTTAGGATCAGGGCAAAATTAGCCAAGCAGCGCGGGGGCATTTATGTGGGGCTCGTAATAAATTAATATTCAGTTTCATAGCATAGAGGATTAAGAAAGAATTGAAAGAGAGGCCGAAGAGGTAAATGATGTGATCACGAGCTGAGAAGACGAAAAATAAAGGTTTTTGAAAAAAGGAAGACAGGAAAAGGAATTCGGTAACGGACACTACTCAAACAAAAGAAGAAATTCATGAAGCCGATAGCAAGACGCCCGAAAAACAGTGAAAACGTAAACGCTTTCGAACATTTCTTTATAGTGATGGGCATGTGTTTGAAAAAGACAGTCAGCATGGATTTTGTGAACCAACAATGTAAAATGTGTTACAGGAGAGAGAAGGTCGAGCGTTGACGGTGAACGTATCGCGTTTGATGCTAGATTTTGGAGAAATTTAGCGAAATTATTGTGCAAAAGTTTTTAATCTATATCTAGTTATGTAAAATCGTTTAGATGATGTGGAACTAAAATTTAATCCAATTTGTTTCCGAAATTCATGGAAAATTAGCATGTACATTATTCGCAAGTTAGGTGGTGTCATAGAACGCCAAAATTTAAATACGTCGCGAGATATAGAAAGAACATTTATGGAAGACGCGATTAGTTGCGAGGAACAATAATTGTGAGTACATTTGCAATTTTAAAATGATGAGTGCATCTGGATCTGATGGTAGCTGAATGTGATCTGGTGTGTACAGGAGACTGTAAGATAGCAACTAGCAACGATGGGCGCTGACAGGAAGCGACATCGCTGCGAAAAGGGAAGTGGCACAATTTGTGCAATTACTTTATTTTTGTTTTGTTCACGCGCAAGTCCGAGGAAAAAGACTCCGTCGAAGACCAAGTCCTGATAACTAGATTAAGAATAGAATTATTAAAAAGGTCACGACAGAATGCGCATTCTTGTGTGTGTATGAGATTTTGTATTATATTTTCAGTGTGCATGTTTGTATTTTTTGTGTTGTTTATGTATTTTGTGTTGTTATGTTTCGCAAGTCGGAGGGGCATATGGTATTTATGTTTGGTATATGAGGAAAAGAAATCCGACATTAAATGTATGAGCATCCCATATGGCTCATAATTGCCTTAGATCCATGTGTCGTTATTTAGTAGTTGTGTAAAATTTGACCCAGGCACGAACGAAACGGACCCTACCTCAAGTCCGTATGGAATGAGCGCGCGGACCACGACCAGGTAGGATATAATAGTGATACGAGATACAGATACACCAAGGCAAAGGCATTGTGGCAATTCCAATTGTAAGTTAGAGCCAGGGCGGGCAACAAATAGTTCACGTGACAGGTAAACAGAGAAAGGCATGAATAGGTTACTATTGTGCTCGCAGTGTGAGGGCTAAGGCCACTTACGAGGGTAGCCAACGTAGTTAAGAGAATAAGTGAAAACAGTTGTACTAAGTCAACGTGGGCGTGAGTAAATATATAAGGGAAATATAGTGAGTAAGTAGGAGAAATAGAGAAGTTGTTGCATTAGGCGCCCAATGTGTGGGCGTAAATATAAATAAAGTAAGAGAAATTAGCGAACGAGATGCTGCAGTACCGACTTTTATTGTTTAATTTCATCTGGCACTGCGTAGTAAAGTCTCGTACATGTATTGAATGTGGATTTCTTGTAGTGAGCTCTTGACACTGACATTTGATGAACATGATTTCTACGTCGTGTGATGCAATTATAATTATCCGTTTTACATGTAAACATGTTCTCACCGTTAAGTAAGTCAGTGTTGACAAATACTATAGATACGTAAATAAATAGACAAGGCATTGGTAAGATTCCAAGCTCAATGAAAAGATGTTTGTAGGGATCACGTGGATGGCATGTTTTCATTATTCGAATAATTTTCTTTTGCAATGTAAATATCTGAGTACTAGAGAATGAACTTCCCCAGAATATTATACCATGTCTCAGGCAGGAATGTACATTTTATAAATACACGCAACGAGCTGCATGAAGGATGACAGAATTTGAAAGAATTCTGAATGCGTAACTTAATGAGCTTAATTTAGTATTTAATTCTGTTATACGTACATTCCATTTGAGGTTTGACTTATTGAGAGCCCAAAGCAAATTTTGTTACTTATGAAACAAGCACTGCATATTGTTCATTTTCAATATATACGATTGCCGATTTGAAACGCAAACATGCATGGAGACAGTTTTTCCTTTGTTAACTATTAATTTGTTATTACAAAACCAATTTGAAACTTCTAAAATTGTACTATTTATTGTTTCTCTTTTGCAAATAACATTCGTGTCATTGGCAAAGAGAACTGTTCTTCCATTTTTAATAGATGTCATCTAATGTCAAGGAATATAATGTCATCTAATAATAATGTCACATAATGTCATCTAATGTCAAGGAATGAATGACATATCAATACAGTAGTGAGGCACAACACGGCTGTCTATGAATAGTGCAGTGTGCCAACTAATAACTATACTGGATCTACATTCTCCGAATTTTTAATTTAATTTATATGACAATGTCAGCAGTGCATTAGTAAAAACATCTATTTCAACATTGGTACAGAGTCTGATTGAATCTCTAATCTGAAGTGTTTCTGAAATACGTCGTGGGAATCTCTGACCTCGGTGTCTAAAATCAGTGGGTTCTCAAAGTCAAATTCGTGTGACAAATTTGGGGGCATGACGCTGACGGATACTGCGTCAAACATTGGAGTGTCTATCGTCAACTGCTAGGTATCTGATATCACCTGTAGTGAGTGTGAGTTGATTTCGTAATGTTTCCTCGATTGTTCTACTGCAGAGGTAATTCAATGGGACAAAAGTTTCCTCATTAAGCACCTGATGGTGTAACAAAACTAGTTACGAAACGTTGTGCAATTGCTGGAATAAATGATTGTCATATAAAAACTTTGGGTACTTTTATTTGCAAACATATTGTAATGCATCCCCCTTTCCTCCTCTTTCTCTCTCGGTTATTATCCCCTCTCTCTGCTATCCTTGCCCGCGCGTTGGACAGCTATATGTAATGGTTCCTTTTCCCCTTTCCTTTTCATTGTACACGGCAACAATTTACCGTCTTTCCCTCTACACTAATACACAGTACCATATAACATAAACATTCCAAGAAACAAAACACAATAAAATGAAACTTATTCACACACAATACAAAACAACATGAAATCCCACTCATACATTGAATGCACATTCCCACTTCCTTTGACCATTTCTTAATTTAATTTTATTAACAAATCTTGGTCTTCAATAAATTCCCTTTTGCTACGGAACGCGTCTTCAGATGAAGCATCTGCAAAGAATTTAGGCACACACACACATATACACACGTGTCACTTCCCTGTTTTGCGGCTCAGCTCTCGTAGCAATGATGTCTGGTGGCCGCCGTCCAATGCCCTTCGATGCGTGGTCGCCGTCCACTCCTGCTCGCGGTCGCCTTCGGAAATCAATTCTCGCGAACCGCTATTGTCCGCATAAATGATGTACACGGCCAGTTAGTCCGTTACCGCTTAGTAAAATTGTATGTATTCGTGGCGTACTGTTCGGCAAAACAAACAGAACGAAAAACGACTATTTTTCGCGTGTCATCAAACACGTCACTTCTTGAAATTGCTATCGCTCACATCCATTTACATTCGAAATAAGCGTCCGATTGTGCTGATCCCGGCATCCATTCTTTTATATTTTATAACGAGATGTCCGTAGCGTTGAATTTTCTTACAATAAAAAAATAACATCTGATTATCCGTAATCACAAAAAAATCCTATTTGAAAAAAAATAAATTAAAATTACTCCCAAATTTTGTTCCTTTTACTAATACTTCAAAGTTCCAACAAACTTCACAACGTTACTTTCTACTTGAATTGCTACACTTTCAAAAGAAACAACGCGCCAATTTCGCGCACACGAAGCGTTCATCCTGGTATCCACGACACATCTGTCCTCACATCGGAATTTTTTCTAGCAACTTACATTGTTACAGAAGATTTTTGGAACAAAATAATTGCCACTCGCTTGCTTTTAATCCTCTGTTGATTCCAAATGACTTTCTTCTCTTAGTAACATGGCGTCATTTGTTTATACTTTTAGTTCATTGTAAACTTCCAAATATTATATTATTATTCTGCTTCCGAACATGCGACAAACTTGACACTAATTTTGTCGTCTTCCTGTGTTTTAGTCTATTGTTTCCTAAATGTTTCAGCCAAATCAGTTTGTGCGTTTTGGCTGGTAATTCTTAAAAACCCTGTTTACAATCTTTCTTTCTAGCTCAACAATGGCCATATTCTGTCCATGCTGGCTTAGGAGGAGAATCGAATCGCAGGATGCCGTTTGTTTTATTTAATTTCAATTTCAATTCTACTGACGATTATGTTCAATTCTTCCAAATTTCACGCTATAATTTCTTATTTTAATTTGACTTGCAAAAATGTGTTCTATCGGCACCATTGTAATCAATATACAAGTTTATTCTTTGTCACCTTTTTGTAACGTTGCGTCTGGGGGTTTTGGTCTCGAAATGATGGATCGTTACAATATATTGACAATCAAGAATAAATATTTATTTTTTAAGTTACTGACTATTCTGAAGATTTTGCGGGAAGAAGTTTGGGAAATAAACATCGTGCCTAAAATCTTTTGAAAAGCTTGATTTTTGGGGTATGATGTTGAATTGTGTGATTTCAGTTCCTTTGTGAGACCAACCGCAATTCTAGAAAAGTGTTGGTAGAAGAGATTCGCAACTTTGTCTGGATTTCTTGCATCTCCTTCAGTATCGTTTAACTCAAGAGTACTCGCCATAGATCTGAGAGATCCAAGCCATGGCAATTTTATGTTCCTGAATCACTGTGATGCATTAGTCGTCTATTTCATGTATTCCTTCATTGTACTTTTCTGAGATCGCCTGGCGTTTTACTTTTATCCTTTCACAAAATCATTTCCCGCGAGCATGATGAAACTGCGCTGCGCGATATCGATCACATACGTTGGGACCAATGGCACGAGTGCATTGTGGGCAGCTGGCCTTTGCGGTACATATCATGGCATTATTTTCTGCCTCGTGTATGACAAGTGCCGTTTCAAAAAATTGGAATAATCTTCCTTATATACAATTTTATTTCAGTAAATAGACGTTCAGGTCATTCGCATTCACAAAATGCTGCAGCTATATCAAAGTGATACATTGCGGGCACTGGCGTGAATCTACCTGGTCGTAGTTGTTACGATATTCCACATTGCATTAGTTCTGTTACTAGCGTCTGCAATAATATCATTAATTTTGACAGAACTATTACTTTCTTAAAATTCTTTTGTATTCTCGGAAGTAGACATGAAAACCGGGTGATACGTTATTATGTTAAGAAAAGTAAAAAATAGTATTAAACGTCATTAGGCTGATAGACACCAAATAATCAACCAAGTCTGTTGTTTGTATTATCGTTAGTGTGTCGTTCAATACGTTGGCCGATCGGGAGAATAGCTACCCCCCTATGTCAAGGCTGCATTCAGTCACATACGTTTCTAAGCAATTGTTTTTTCCATTCGTTACAGGTAATACGTTTCGTAATACCATCTTCTTATAAGAAAATTAATATAACAAGAAACGTTCTGCCTTTGCTTACGTAGGAATACTTATATCGATTCAGACGCGAAGTCCACGACCAACTATATTACATGGTCTTGGCGAGACACTTCTATATGATTGTTTAATACGTGGTGGCTTTGTTTGACACTATTAAAAGGATAAAATTTCCACAAAAAGTCGAGATGGATATTCCAGAAAATTTTGTGGAGACAGCGAATAGTGCTAATTTCGATTTGTTCCTTCTCAAATTACGATATGAGAAGGAATACGAAGATTTCAAATATTGGCGTCAATGCAAAAATGTATATGAGGTGAATGAAACTAATGCTGGCGTAGCTTAATGTAAAATCTGAGAGATATTTCCACATCATCGTTGTTGACAAAATTCAATGTTAAAGTTATGTTTATTAGTTAACGAAAATGTTGACATATCAAGGTTAGTATTCCACATTTTTCATTTTTATGTTTCAGTTAAGAAAGTTTATTTAGTAAGTGACATGTGATTTGATTTTATAGATTCGGAAAACTATACGTATTTTTGAGAAGAAAATCCGAAGGTTATATTGCCAAGAAGGCGAAGATTTTATCCGAAGAACATATCAGAAAATGTTTACTGGAAGCAAATGATTACTTATGGCTACTTAAAAAGTTATTTTAATTATTCGTATTTTGGGGGCATGTCGACGGGACGAAAATGTGTCATTGACTATTGATACCATAGAAACCACGAGCAACGGAGAGCTTATTACACTGAAATGCACAAAAACAATAGTTTTTTTGTTATTCCCAAAGACGGTATTTCATTCAATGCATACGATTTGTATAAAATTACGTTGGCCTATGCCGATCTGACCTAGAAACTAGACGCATTTTCATAGGTTATAGAAACGGAAAATGCACTAAACAAGTTGTGGGTATACACACAATAGGAGATACTCCAAAGAAGATAGCAGAATTTTTAAAATTAGACTCTCCTGAGCTCTACACAGGGCATTGTTTTCGACGATCATCGGCCACAATGCTAGTGGAAAACGGTGGCGATCTGCTTTGAAAGAACTTGGAGGTTGGGAGTCCTCGTCTGTAGTCGAAATTTACATTGAACAATCTGTATCAAAAAAAGTATTAAAATTTCTAAGCAATTATTCAGCACCAACCAGATTGCATCAAATGCTTCATGTACGCCGAAGTCGGCACCTTCAACTTCTTATGAAGGTTTGAAAATTAGTAGTAACAGTAATTGTTCATTCAATACTAATATTTAATTTAATGAGACATTAGTCGGCACCTTCAACTTATGAAGGTTTGGAAATTAGTAGGCCAGAAATTGTCTAGTCTTAAATATTAATATTTAATTTAATGAGACATTAGAATAATGTGTTAAAAATAAGAATGTTTCAAGTGCTGACAATAAATACATTATGTTTTATGTTGTTTGTCATTTGTCTTAAGAGTTTAATAAATATTTTTAAGCTCACGTGATTCCTTAACGTCCGGTGGCCGTTAATTCCATAACGGCCGGCGGCCATTAAGGTTGCCTTTCGATTCCTCTATTGGATTTTGTTACGCAGATGTATTTACATCATAGTATTACGAAAAAAATGAAAGCGTACGTTCGTTTTTACACGATGTTCTAATTCCTTGTGAGATCCACGAATTACAATTCCGTGAAATCCTTAATTTTCTCTTTCTAAGAGGAAAGCACGAGTTACGCTAAAGTGAAATGAAAGCTTTGAGAAAAAAATTATATTTTTCATTTTCGTCAACAGTCTTATAAACTGCGTCCCATTATTCCTTCAGCAAGTAGTCCGTAAATAATTTAATTTTAACTTTAGTAAATGCTCTGCACACGCATGTATAATTATTATTTTTTTTAATTGGTTATTTAAGGTCGCATCAACATCTTAGCTCATTAGCGACCACTATTGCTGTTAACGGTATGGTAACTATGAGGATGAAACGAAATGGTGATAATAAGGGGGGAAAGGACGAACACAAACACAACCATGCCCGTGGCGGGACTCGAACCCGCGACCCTTCGGACCGATGTCACTACGACACTACTGTCTTATGATCTCGGCCACTGGGCCTACCTTATGTATTATTTATTGTGTCTGTATTCTTGTTATTATGAGATATACCAAAATTTTCCTCTCTCTCTACATCTATCTGCAAAGTGATCTGAGTCCGCTTGCTGGGTCATCGGTCACGATATATTATAATCCTTATTACTCCTGTAATGGATTATAGGATCAGCCGACCATACACAGCGCAGTTGGGAATCTGAACAGAATGACTTATTCCTAGTTCATTTCGTTTGGATTGACTAAATGAAAGATCACTTTTCTAAAGAACAAAATTCAAACAAAGTTTATTTTTGCCTTCTAACAAACAATTTAGAGAATTTACAATTTTAGGCCTTTGATCAAGATATTTTCCAATTTTACACCTTATACCGCGGTTAACTTATCTTTCTTCGTTGATGTCCCTCGTAGACTTCTCAGTCGAAATATCTCATGATCCGCTGCAATCCAAAGTTCCAATTTATACACCAATATTGGGTTTTCCACATCAAAAATATCTGCAATATCATTCACTGTCCTTAAAATTTCACTGATAACCCAATTCTATCTCGATTGTACTTCGTTCCTCTCACGAACATACGATCAGTTCAGTAGCGCGTTTCAGAGCAGAATGAAATCTTTCTGCATGATTCATCCTCGAAGACTTCTGCATTAAATCTACTCATTTTTTTATAACATTTGACTGTCCTTTTCTCTACCCAGCCAATCCATATGTTCGTTATATTTTTTGTAGCTGACCTTTTGATCGTCTTTTTGAACTTCTTCGCCCAATCCTACCGCTTCGGCATCCAGAAAACTTTAATGCATTTAGAAAAATAAAACTACATTGTTTATTCACGGCTCTAAGCTCTAGCTCTCGTGATATTTCGTAATGCATGTTCCACCATATTGTCTGCTAAATAAATGTTAGTTTATTTTAACGTGACATATCGGTATGTCACATTAGTAATTGTAAGAATTTGTGCATCGTGGTCACTGTAACCTATATTATTCGTTATTATTTCATATTTAATTGTGGTTTTGTTGATTATAATTTGATCTATTTCTTTTTGTGACTTAAAAGTATTTTCGTGTATGTACGTTCACTGTAATATCTAAATTAAAAGAATGAAGTAAATTGAGAAACTGCTCTTTTTCGTGGGATTAGCTCGAAACAATATTGAAATCTCCACGTACAACAATGGATTGAAAAGAGAGATGACTAATTTTGTTCAGAGTAATGTCTAGATTTTGTAAGAAATTGAAATAATCTAACACTTGCTTGGTTGCAGGTCTGTAGATGCAAAGTAAGATACTTTTGGGTGTAGTAAGATGTACGACTGATTTCAATAACTTTTTGAGCTGCATATATATTGAACTGTGTGAAGCAGGTAGAATCAATCTTATTTCTTACTTATATATACGAACCTCCGTCAGCAGGGCCCTTATTTGATCTTCTCTCTCTACAATCAAATCCTGCATGGTAAAAAGTAGGAATTAGTAGTACATTATGAGTCAATCGTTCTGTAAAGCAAAAAACATCTATTTGGCTCAGATCACACTGTAATGCTGTCTGGATAAATTCAATTTTATTTGAAAACGATTGCACATTATGGTGCATTATTCGAATATTTTGCATGTACCTACACGGACGTTTCTACTGCATTTGACAGTAGTTGCTATGCATTTTACTCTCGAATGCGTGGTCGAAGGAAGTACCGTGTCCCAAGCGGTGACAGGAGGTAGGAAGGAGGGGTGACGAATGTAGAGGAATGAGTAATGGGAGAGGTAGTACATGGGTAAGATTCAAGGCATAAGGTAATTGGGTCCGAAGCGGTCCTGGAGAATGGAAGAAAACTAAGAGATGTAGGGGTAGTCTGGGCAGGATGCTGCTGAGGGTTGTGTATGATGCGTTTTAGTAAAATATGAGATGATTTGAAATTGTTAGTTTGAAGTAAAATATTTGCTACAGGAGCACATATTTTTTGAAACGATTACGTAATTTTAATATCGCAACGTGTACATTGCTAATTCTTCAGGAATCTCTTAAAAACCTCTCTTCTGCAACAAGTGCGGGAGATGATAAATTGCAATTTTCAAGAATTCGGAGATTTAAATAAAAATCGAACTTGTACGTACATTCTGAGAGCACATCGCACAATTCCAGAGGAATATAAAATAATGTTTTTTTTATCCAGACAATCGAAGCTCAGCTTCTTATGTAGGCCACAAAGAAGGACCAGAACTAAGAGTCAATTCGTTTCAATTACCTGCCAAGAAACATTATACTCGAATACTATGGAGATTTAATAAACTGCATAAAATATTGTTTTAAGCATGTGTAATTGCCAATAAATGCACATTAGATTACAAATTAAGTATAAACAAATATTACCGTGTGAATTGCTAAAAATAGAAACGTTTCATTTGTGAAAGTTCAAAAGTTTCTTGTTCATGAATTTTTAGAAAATTGTACCCGCTCACACAGAACTACCGAAAACTATTTAATGTTTTGAAATAAGTGTGCAAGAAGTAATTTAGGGCCAGAAAATTTGATTGAAAAAGAAATCACCAGCTTCATACACAAACGTCCATTCCCGTGCAGGGAGAGGAATGCCTCCAAAAATCAAAATATTCGTTTGAAACTCACAAGGCCTCCTGTTCGTTCAGATCGTTTGGCAAACCACCTCTGTCCATAATTTTCTAAAATTCAAAGTTAACAGTGAAAATCTTAACATATTTCGAATTCTACAATAAAATATAAAATTTTCGAAATTTTATTTTCATTGAGTGCAGCGATATTGATAGAGCAATTTAGATTTTGGGGATAATACTAACAGAACCTTTAGGTGGGGATAATACTAAGAGAGTTTAGGTCCAAGTGTTCTACACAGACGGATAGTCCCAAGTGTTTGGTAAAAATAACGACCTTTATTTGAACTAAAGTACCCAGAAAACGCGTGTACAATTCTTTTACTTTAATACAAATTCTAGGAAGTAGAAATGAAAATTCATAATGCGAATACTCCTTCGGATGTGATGCTATCGACAAGTGCTGTTATTTTGATAAATTCATTCAAATAAAAAGAATGATAGCTTTGGTGGATTTATCGTGACTTTCGTGAAAGTCACTCTTTTGAAATTGCACTAATTTGATCGACAGGAGTCGTATTATCGCAACATACCTTCAGCAATCGCAAGGAGCGAGTTCCGATGATTTGCAGCGCGAGAAAATCTGAGCACCAACGGTGCGCTCTGATTCTCGCCTCAAGAAAGCCTGGTCACTGGTGGAGACTCGATTGTATGGTAAAGCCTTCGGAGTCGTCCATTAATTTCGTAACGCTAAAGACGGGGAAGGGATTTGGAGAAGAGTTACGATAAGTTTGATGAAGGTTCTGTTGTTCTTTGTCTCGGCAGCCAACGGGCGTTGACTGACCAGCGGTGACCCAGCCTCTCGGCCATGAAATAAGAGGTTAGATATTTAGATACTTTTTTAGTCTAAAACTGTTAAAAAGTGTATGTAACGTATGGGGGAGAAAATAATCTGCGCACGCTTTCGGAGTTTTTGTTGGATGGAAGACCTGAAAATATAAAAGCCTTAACACAATAATACACACAATAATAATAATAAATAATAATAAATTAAAAATAATAAAACATTTCAAAAATTAGATATTTTCATTTTCTTGTTATAGAAAACTTAATTGTAACGGAAAACGATCTGCAGATTTGATTTTTCTGTATTGCTAACAAAATAGAAACTCACCCTAACTCATTATAAGCAAAAGGAGGGTTAAAAAAATCGTGCGGAAAGTAAAACTACATTTACGTCCAGAAGCAAATCAATGGGCCATCTCAGCATTTGCTCAATGCATCAGGTCACTGACAAAACCGATGGATATGAGCCACAACTGGAAGTTGAAGTACTTATTTGTTTCAAGCATATTAAGCCCTTTAAATTATAAATACAAATATAAATTAATTCATTATATAATATCATTAGTTTTGTTAAAGAAAACATTATTCTTTTTAACGATCAGTATAAACCCTAATTGTATAGAAACAGTTATGCAGCAGAAAAGATTTTACTTGTAACTTAAATTTGTGTACCGATTTTACCTGTTTAATGTCGTCTGCCATGCGTTGTATTGTAACGTACACGTATTGTATGCGTGTATTTCTTTTAAATGAAATTAAGTACTTTCACATTCACTGTATATTAATCATTTTCACGGAGCATATGATTGCCGATTTGAAACGCAAAATTGCAATGAGACATTTTTTCCTTCGTTAACTATTAATTTGTTATTACAACACCAATTTGAATTTTCTGAAATTGTACTATTTATTGTTTCATTTTTAAAAAAATATTTGTGCCATCGGCAGATGGAACTGTTCTCCATTTTGGAATAGATGTGCACATCGTTGACGTACAGCACAAAGAGGATATGAGCTAATATCCAATCTAGTGGAACCTTATGTTCAATTGGCAAAGAATTGGAATGATAAATAAATAATGTCATTTTGCACCAGTACGGCATTTCCACTCTTTGAGATCGATGTTTAAGGTACGAGTTTATCCAATCTAGGGCAATACCACGAATTCCATTTGAATTCCATAAAACTTTTGAGACTAAGATGTCATGCTTAATAACATCAAAAACATTCCAATGGGTTCTTCATTTAGATCTATTGATGAAGCAACATTTTAAGAAAAGAAAAAATGGTAGTTTTTGTAGATTTTATTTTCTAAAACCGTAGTGAGTCTGAAAATACTTTGTTTTTGCAGTGCTTCCATTAGTTGCATAGAAAAGCCTCTCTAATATTTTTGAGAAAACTGGCAAAAGAGAAATTGGAAATTTTTGAATTTAATTTTTACAAAGTAGCTTCATTTTTGCTGTTTTTAGAATATCTGAAAATATTTCTGTGCACAAGGAAACATTGAAAGTGTAAGTTAATGGGTGTATAATAGAGGTGCAAACGTTCTAGTTTTGTTTCCGACGTTCAAATTATCCTTCTTTTTCCCATTATTTTTGCCTCAACTATTGCTTTCCTTCAAATTCTTTTATATTCTCGGATGTGGACATGGAAACTAGGTGATATGTTATGATGTTTAGCAATAAAGTAAAGCGTACGTTTCTTTTTATACGATGTTCTAATTCTCTATGATATCCAAGTATTACTTTCGTGAAATGTTTATTTTTTTCTTTTTAAGAGGAAATCACGAGTTGGAGCTTTGAGAAAATAATATTTTCTTATATGTCAATAGCGTTATAAACTGCGTGTCCCATGATTCCTTTCAGCACGCAGTCCGTAAATAATTTTATTTTAACTTAAGTAAATGCTCTCTACATGCGTGTTTCATTTATTGGGTCAGTATTCATGTTATTTGTAAGTGTAAGAATTTGTGCATCAAGGTAACTGTAACCTACATTATACGCTATTATTTTATATCTAGTTGTGGTTTTGTTTAATTATAATTGGATCTATTGCGTTTTGTGACTTAAGTGTATTTTCATGTATGTACCTACATATTTAATATTATAGACTAACCACTGTACATTTAGTTTACCCCTCATGCAACATCATCATTATTATTATTATTATTATTATTATTATTATTATTATTATTATTATTATATTATATATTACAATATATTATTTGTTTCAGGTATGTCACCTTCAATTCCATCCAAATGACATTATTTGGGAGAAGGTGGTGTATAATGAACAAGGAGAGAAACTGTCATCGACATTGAATATACCGAAGTTACGAAGTGATGCTGTACCATCTGTGTTCCCTAACTGCCCAGCTCACCTTACCAAGGAGTTTTCCAGACGGGAAGTCCCTTGTGAAAAGCGAGAAATGGAAATGGAAATTACAGAGAAAACTACATACATTCCATTAAATTCAGTGATGTATTATAACAGATGTATTATGCTGAATAATTAGGCTGAAATGTGTATTGTATTATAAGAAATATGTTTAATTAAAACATGTGCTCAGAACAAAGTTTTTAATCTACAACATATACTATTGTATTAAAAGGGGAAGAAAATTGTAAACTGATACCAACAAAAATCAAAGAAAATGTTAGATGAGAATGGGTGACTGCTCCAATGACCTCTTGTAATAAAAGAAATAAGCCTGTCACTAATAAAAGAAATTTTGTTGTTCCAATTATCTTAAATATCTGAGAGAGAATTCCACGATGCTTGTGTAATACTGTATTCAGTAAATGACGAATAAACATTTACGCTGGAAAGTCATTTATTGTTTTGTCAAAAGAAAATGATATTATCAACAAATTGCAGAAAATTGAAAATTTTCCAGTAAATTCATCAGTTGTATTCTCAATAAATAGGTTATAATATACTGTATTGAGTGTTTTAAAAATTAAAAATGTACTTAAAAGAACTTTTATCATGAATTGATAAATTTTAATACAAAAGGAGTGAAAACGTATTTTTTCCTGGCGTTGAAAATGTTGTGGAAATGGTAAGCGAGGAATGACAGACGCTCTCCATGACTATCTACGGTGACGTCACAAAACAGTGAGTAGGCTTTATAACTCTAGGAGGTGGTGGGCCAGGTCATCGCTCTGGGTAGGTAACAGCAGGGACACTACATAGGAGTTTCCAGGTGTCTCCCTGAAGAACCTGGACCTGTCTCAGCCTCTTCTTTTAGATAATGGTAATAAGTTGATCATAAGTTCGACTAGTGAAAGCAATTATTTGGACTAGCTTCTGTTTCATGCCAACGAAATTTTAATGCTTTGAAATGGTGTCATCAGTGCCGCCGCGAGCTTTTGCCTTCAACTGTTTATTACTCAAGGGAGGGGGAAGCAAGGTCATCGTTCAAGAAAAGTTGCGCGAGTAGTACACAAGGCCTGCCCCCTGGAGTTTTTCAAAGCCAATATGGCGGCTAGAGAGGGCCGACTTGTTCGAGTTGAGGCGATTCAGTTGTGTACGTTGAGTAGCACGTGTAGCTTTCGAGATGTGGTTGTGTAGTTGTGGTGTGTTGCTAATAATTGTGAGAATCGTAGTGAATAAGGACTGTGTCCCTAAGTGAAAGAATTGTGATAAAAAGTGAAAAATGTAAGTTGCAAGTTCAGTGTTTACTTTCAGCTTTAGAAGTGTATTTGTGAACGTAAACGAGGAAGAACTTTCAGTGTTCTGTTGCGATAATGGACTAAGACATGTCTTCAAACATAAATGACTGTCCGTGCGCCATGGCAAAAGCTTCATATTGCTCACTTGTCCCGCTTATTTTAAATCATCCTACTATACAGAGAAAGTTCTAAGAAATAACTGTTTAAAAATAAGTATCTGCTTGCTGAAATAGTAAGTGCAAAAGAAAATATTGCACTTATTAAATGAAATATCGTTTAGTACTTTTGATGAACTAAGAAGCAAACTGGAGTTGCTTATTTTGGAAGATTATTGGTCGATTATTAATAAGACAGTATTATTTTTCAACATATTGATTGTAATTCTGTTCCTAAAATTATCAATTCAGTTGTGGTGGATATAGAATTGAAACTCAGTGTTAATTATTATGAAAAAAGTATTAAAACTTGGAGGCACTACAATATCAGATAGTGTTTGTAATATGTTTTGTTTTCGAACAGTTAGTTTAAAGTTTTAATACAAGCAATAGTAACAGTCCTCATGATGTTTTTGCTTTAATTTTAGACCTCTTACTTCAAATCGATACTACAAATTCAGAAGTTGATAAACATATTACTTTTATGCAGGAACAAATAAAACTCCTTACTAAAAAAAGTAGTGCATACCCGTACAGTTCACGTTTTTTCATATTGTCTTGTATGCTATTTACCATATAGTCATGTTCTTAAAAATATTTCAAGCATTTAGGGTTCATAATATTTCGTTGTCCTAGTGCAATTAGAAGATTATGTTCATTTGGTTTAGAACCTCAAATGAAACAAATTGATAACAATTTTTGTAGTGTACCAGAAACAAACACATAACTAAATTAAGTAAAAGTAATAAATTAGTGACTCTCATTATGGATGAGATATATTTAAAGTCAGTGATGGATTTTAAAGCACAGAATACTGGGGGTATTGCATTTAATAATCAATTACGTGCATCAAGTTCTCCTACATTCATTACATCAACCATAATTTCAGATCTTAAAGAGATACTACACACAGAAACTCTAAATAAAATGTATGCACAGAACCTTCAAAATATTTTTAAAAACATATGTTGGGATTAGAACAGGTGAAATTTCATGTACTGTTTGTTGTTAGTGATAATAACTATTAAAAGAAAGTGTATGTTTTTTTTGTCTGAAAAACAACTTAAATTCATATACAATCTTCTAACTGAAGAAAGTAGACCTCTTTTCTTCTTCTTTGATAGTGCAATTAATTATTTATTCTCGACCGGTAACCACAATTTCACTTCACATTTCAGTTTCTATGGCCTACTTAGGCGGCCATCTTGAATGACTGCTAAGGCCTTCCCTATCTAGATGGTGTTGATTATCTAACATATCTGATATATTTCTAGCCTCTTACGAAAGATTTCTCAATGAAATAGTCATAAAAGTCATAAATATAAAATTTCAGCAATAGAAGAAGCAATATAGTTTAAACAGCGCGGTAGAGACGGCTGTCCGGGCGGACTTCGGCCGAGCAAGAGAGTGTCCCGCGGTAAGCGAGACGAACGAACGCGAAGTACGAGACTTCGACAGTTGAGGAGGACGGGAAATCGCGCAGACGGAAGGTGGAGCCGGTGTGGAAGAGGCAACGGGCGGTAGCAGGAAAGCTAATGGATGGCGGCTATGAAATATAGTTGAGAGGAATCCGATGACATCGAGCAGAAATCGAAACGTGTGGACAATGAGAAACAGTGAGAACTATTAATTGATCTCGAGTTGCTGATATAAGGTAAAGCATAAAACGGCGGAGGCGAGGAGAGTGATGGAGTGTATAGACACGTGCGACAAAGGCAGCGTGAGGAAACGAACAAAGCATGCAGCATCGGCGGGTTTAACAAACGAATTTGGAAGAACTGGAAACGAGGACGACTGCTGATCTGGCGGCGAGTGGACGCCGTGCCCGGCGAAGCAATGACTGCGGCGTGGGACGGCATCGGCGGCCGGGTAGAAGCGGCGGGGCAAGCGCCATGGCCACGTATGGCGAGATTTGGCCCTGGCTCGTCACATCGCGCCGGCGCATCCGAGTTGCGAGCTCGAAGGAATTCCCAGCTGCAGCAAACCAGTAAGACTGTTACCAGAAGGAACTCATTATTAGGCGGTAAAAGAATCCAGTGATTTGGAAAAGGGGGTAGACGATTGTGAGAGGGGGTATTAGATGAGGGAATTTGCCATGTAATGATAAATAATATAATTTGATGTGGAGAATAGAAAGGGTGTTTTGGAAAGGTACACATTGTCTGTAAATAGATTAAGTATTGAAATAACGGGGTGATTGTAAATCAGTGCATGCAAAGGGAGCCCCATTTACAGTATGAAGTGTAAAGTTAAAGCAGAAAGAAAGTGTTCCTAGCAATACGCGTAGTTAGTAAGAAAATTGTCTGAGGTTATCAGTATCGTGAGAAAGTTATTAATGCTAAACTATTATTTTGTTTACTTCTACACACCCAAATGAAACGATATTTTTGTAATATCTAATATCTTTCCTGGGAATAAATCATTCTGTGTTTTTACATTAAAAGTAATTGTTTCATTGCTGGTGCATGCACTCAGAGTCCATTCAAAAGAAAGAATACCTGACTTTCTTACAATTATTGTAGAATAGACCGAATCGCCGGTCCGTCGCTAATATATATATATATATATATATATATATTGTTACAATACATTACAACATATAAATATATTCAAGTATAAAATTATAACAAAAATCTGCATAACACAAAGCAATGAAATTTCTTTTTAAAACGACTGATTTTGCAAACACATCACCAGACAATAAACCCGTATGTGGCGCATGTATAATACCTGCAAAGGAAAACAGTCATTCAACTGGCATGGATGAACATAAACTAGTGTTACAACGAATAAACGCTTTCTTTATTGTCAGATAATTGTCCAGCATTTTTAAAGATTTAAATTTATCATTTAAAAATGAATAGAATTCAAATTCAACTGTTGAAAGAAGCTTTTATATTTGTTTCAATGAGCAGGTTTCACTAGCGAAATTAAAAAGGAACTATCCTCGTATCTTTATTGTCTGTATTTAAAGAATTTATTTTTTCAAATACACCTACTTTATGTATTTAAATACATTTCTAAAATACATACCCAAAAAACTAAAAAATACAGTTTCTCAAATACAAAATATATTTAAAAATACGTATATTAAATACGAGGGCCGTTATAATGCCCCTTTTTTCTGCACAATGAGCAAAAACTGTAAGTTGCACTTCGCAATACTTCAAGTTCAGTGTTTCTCCGCCAGGTGGACGAAGTTTCAAATAATTCCAATAGATGGCAAAGCTGTAGTGAATTTTAAATGGTGTCTGTTAGTAATCCACGTTACAAACAGCGAGCAGTGATTGAGTTCTTGATTGCAGAGAAAGAAATTGTGGGAAATATCCATAAACGTTTGTATGCAGTGTATGGCACATGTGCTGTCGATAGGAGCACAGTCGGGAGGTGGGCAAAGGGAGTGAAGGCGTCAGAAACTGCAACAACTCAACTCCAAGATCTGCCGCGTTCCGGTCGTCCTGTCAGTGCCACCACTCCAGACATGGTGAGGTGCGTGGATGCCCCTATTCGTGCGGACCGTGGCATCACAATGCAACAATTGGCCTCACAGCTGTCAGTCAGCAGTGGAAGTGTGTGTGCAATGATCGAAACTCTCGGATAATCAAAAGTCTGCGAAAAATGGGTTCCAAGAAGTCTCACAGCAGAACACAGAATGCAAAGAACAATTATGTCATCTGATTTGTTGGAGAGGTTTGATGCTGAGGGTACCGTTTCTGTCTCGGATTGCGACGGGTGATGAAACCTGTGTGCACCACTTTGAGCCGGATACCAAAGGACAGTCAATGGAATGGCATCATTCTCGATTAACTTGGCTATCCGGCAGACGCCGCGTCCTGTGCCCTGGACGCGGCGTCTCCCGGATAGCCAAGTTAATCATGACTCCGGCCGCGGAAGCCTACGCTCTCACTCGGCATCATTCTCACTCACCAAGAAAGAAAGAAATCAGGAGAACCCCCTCTGCTGGAAAAGTCATGATTACTGTTTTTTGGGACAGTGAAGTGGTCATTCTTGTTGATGTGATGCCAAGAGGGACAACCATTAATTCCGAAGCATACGTGAAGACCTTAGACAAACTCAAGAATCGTTTCCGACGTGTCAGGCATGACAAGAATCCGGCTGAAATTTTGATCCTGCATGATAATGCACGCCCGCATATAAGTCTCAGATTCCGGGAACACCTCACCAAATTAGGTTGGACAACATTGCCCCATCCACCGTACAGCCCAGATCTGGCACCGTCAGACTTCCGTCTCTTCGGACCACTTAAAGACGGTTTGCGGGAAGACACTTCTGATGATGAGAGCGTCATTCAAGGAAAACATGCTTTTGCACACAGGACAAAAGTTGGTACCGGCAGGGAATACAGGAAAATTTGTTTCACGCACAAGTTTACTGTCCACACTTAGCATTCAAATTCAAAGTCTCTATCAATATCTACTTCCCAGTAAATGCTTACACACTTCTCAGAAAACTCCTAACATTAATTGTCCACGATCCATTCAATACCACGGCATCAGTCAGAATGAATGCCTATCATATTCTTCAATCCTTCAAACTCGTTTCATCTTTGCGATGGCTTTTTTACAGACAAAGACTTGATGTACTTCGTGCCTAGCCAATCCCTAAATTTCTTACAAATGAACAAGCCGCCCGCGAATGTCAGTGCATGAAGATTGCTGATCTTGACGACGGCTCTTCCGCTAATGTTACATGCTGGCATATTCACCTATATTGACTTCTCTATAATTTACGCTGTTTATAATAAATATAGTAACAATATGTGTCTCATATTGGTATGTCACAATATGTATTCACTTCAATAGGCTTCATTTGTGTAGTATGATGTGTCGTATGATTATATTCAAAAATTATTTTGGGTAATAGATCCAACCATTTATAGTTACCTTGTATATGAAATTGCTTCCACCTTTTTACTTTTAATGTACGATTTAATCTTTCATGTACAGAAGCTTTCAGTTCTGAAAAACTAGAATAATGATGAATATTATATTCTTTCATTAGCAATTGAAAGTCTTTATTTTAAATTTCTTTACCTTTATCTGTTTGTAAATGGTGTGGAATTATTTTATCTTTAAAACATTTGATCATAGCTTTACATATATATTAATGCTTTTTTATTTTTAATGGGTAATCCCCAAGTATATTTTGAAAATACATCAATAATAGTTAAAATATAACACTATCCTTTTCTTGAAATACCTTTTAAGTTACCTGAATTCATTTCAACTAAATCCGCTTGCCATAATTCACCAAGTCCTAATGTTATAAATTTACGCCGTGGAAAGTTTTTTCGCATAGGCTTATGTAGTTCATGAATAATAGCTTCTCGAATATCTATGTTTTTTTTATAAAAAGTTACTTTTTTCTCTCTTCATTGAGAATATATATCTAATATTCTAAGACTTCCATTTTTAGTACTCTCCTCTTTTATATTATAGGTATCTGTATTTTTCTTACACTTCAAACAATAAGTATCGAGTTATATACCAAGATTAATATGAATGATAGCATGAATACATAATGAAAGAGAACGAGGAATGATCATATTTTTACTGAGTCGTAAATATATATTATCTCCTTTATTAAATTTTAATGCTTCAGTTAATTCATATACATTTTCTTTACCATCTTCCGATTGGACATTCATTAGTCTCATATCGAGTTCGTTTACACCAATATTTAAGACTAATACTGTATGACATTTCAAAATATTTTCAAAATAAGTTTCTTTAAACTTCTTGTAAGTTTTTTTGAACATTTTGTTTTATTTTTTCATGTGTTCAGTGGAAATTCAACCCATGAATTTAGAATGGATGCAGAACTAATATTATAACATGTTACTTCCCTTCACTATTAAAATCTGGATTTTATGATGAATATTTTGTGATGTGTGTTGCATATAGCAATTATGATAATGAAATATTTGACTTCATTTCAAAATTTGTTATGTGAACTCTTAGAAGCTTTTTATCTGCACGTATATTCATAGGTATCATCTGCACGTATATTATTTTTAAATTATCATAAAATTGATTGTAATTACAATCTTGGATAGATTTAGAATAGTATTTTTTAATTATTAATATTCATATATCATCATCATTTACTTCCAGCCCTACTTCGTGTAATCTTTTAATACCAAAATCATAATCTTCCCAACAGTTCACAACGATTTTATTGTGTGTATATATATATATATATATATATATATATATATATATATATATATATATATATATCATATATATCTGTGCATTTATTACAGTGAAAGTATGGTATATGTTAAATAATCGATACCCTGATGCATAACTAGAATCTTTTGGTTGAATAATATAATTTATCTCCTTTTTTAAAACGAATGAGTAAATTTAAATGATTGACTACTATTTTATCACCTAACCCTAAATAAATAAATTAATAAAATAAATTCAATAAAACTTCTTTGAATTATTTCACCATTATAATATAATTGTTGAGATCCGAGACAATTGACTAGTTGTGATGGAGGATATCCACCAAATGAATCAAAAATATATTTTGTATCTTTATTTTTATAATATATCCAATGTGTACTAGTATTTATAGAAATATCCATATTCACAACTCCACATTCTTTTTCCTTTAAAATTTTTGGGCATTCGTCGATCATAAATACTACTCCAAAATATGGAATTTTAGAATATTGAATTCATTTTTTTATATCAACATTACTTAATGGAGGAGGATTGATCGATGAGCGTTGTTAATATAGAGATAGGATTTATCTTCTTTTTTTAAACCTGATCCTCTTCTCTCCATTTCCATATGATGACGTTTCATTTCTTCTAATTCAGCTTTATTTTTTTATTGGATTGTATACCATCATAAATTGCTTTAGCACCACTGATTAATAAAGTTCCTAATGCTGCTATAGTCTAACAAATCCACCCATATTTCTAGATTTTAACTTTTATAGATGGAATGATAAATTTAAAGACATACCAGATCCCTTCTTATATTTTCATTTTATCTTTTATTTATTTAGTTGATAAAATTTATTTATAAAAAATCCATAAAAAATTAAAATTTTTAATTTAATGGTGATAACAATGTTAAAAATTTATCGGACATTTTTTGTATTTAAAAGGTTTATTTTGTCAAATCCCCATTCAGGTTCTATTCCCATACCTAATTTTCTTTTTGCAAGTTACCGCAGTTGCATACATTCTTTCTTTTAAATCAGCATCTTTACTAAATATTCGCTTGTTTGCTTGTTGTTGTAATATTTTATCCTGTATGTAATGTTGTTGTATTATTTAATTCCTGTAGGACAATATAATATTGAACATTTAGAGAATGATATACAATCACAACCTCCATTTATTTCAGCAAATATTAGTATTAAGCCACATCGAATTCTCGGTAGAATTGAAATTATTTGCGCATTTAAATTAAATTTTGATGCTGCAATTGGATCATTATTAGGCTTTCAATTAATTTGGCATAAAAAATGAACCTACTATTGGTAAAAATATTCCTAAATTCTTTCCATTTGAAACAATTGATGTACATTTTAATTGTGCTAAAGGTATGCTTCTAAAAGAAAATGAAGAATTTCATAGAGAAACACATATTTTAACATCGTTTAAACCTCAAATCAATTGCAAATGCCTATTATTTATGAACCTTCTTATCCATTATTTGTACCTGTATGACATAAAATACATCGTCTGTATGTTCGAATTACTTATGAAGAAAATAATGAAATCAATTTTAATGATGCTATGGTCACTGTTACTTTACAATTAAAAAAATAATTTTAGTTTTTATTTCCTCATAAATGGACACAGTTGAAAGTGATCAATGGCAAACCTTTCCTGCTACAGAGAGTAGTAAAAATAATGTAGGGAAGCCACATTTAAGTACTGAAATATATATGAATGTTGGCGATGTATGGATGCATATAGAAAGAGCTGTATTATATATAAATTATCGAATTATTCATAAAAATGGACACTTTTGAATAAATAGTTTCTGAGAAAAAAATATGGGGCATTATATATTGAACGACTCTCGTACAAGTATTCTGCCCAACCCTGTTCATTATAAATCGTACCACATTTGGTGCAAAACTAAATATTTTCAAGCAAGTGTCAACACACATTTGACAATTGTAACTGCTTTTCATACTGCAAAATCATATCACAACAATGAGCCGTAATTCAAAGACTTTCGCAAGTCGCGATTCGAATGCCAATGTTACAGTCCAATCTGATATTCCGCAGATGAGCAATTTTTACTTTCTAGCGGTAGTGAGAAAGTTATGTATTCTGCGCAGAAAATGCCGAATTTTCACCAGAAAACTCTTCTTACAGGTCCCTGGTAACGAAAAAGTGGATAAATCCAGTTGCTAAATTAAGAGAAAAAATCTTCTTAACACGTGGTATAGCCAGAATCCATGTTTTGTGGGTCCATGATATCGAAACGTCGATTGACGGCAAAACGTCTGACTGTCCGTCTATCCGTCAATCAGTCTGTCTGTCTTACCGTCCATCTGTTCCTCTGTGAGCTCTCTTACTAACTTTTAATTATTTTATTTTCTCACATACTGCTTAAAGCTTGTACGGCTCATCGGATATGTTCGTGAATACACTGCATATCTCCTACAATGAATTCAATGCCAGAAATATATTTTCATTTTAAGTTTTGAAAAAAATATATTTCTCGAAACTGTTTAGTTTTCATACCAAATGTTCTACGATTTGCAATGAGTTTTACTAAAACATTTGACTGAGATGTGTTAATTCGGACAGTAATTACGATATGAATATAATTACATAACAATTACTAAGATGGAGAATGTACGTGCTGTTTTAGCACAGTTGTACCCTTGTTTGTTTATTATGTTTGAAAATATATTTTAACTAGCGTACCCGTACGAGAACTCTCGCACGTTAAACTCCACCCTCTTCTCTATCCTTCTATTTCAAAACTAAGAGGGAAAGTTGCTAACGAAAATTATTTACATGTTTAAAAAAATGTATAAAGGTAACTTCCAACGTACTTATAGAAAATCAAATAAAAATAACAAACATTAAAGTTGTTGTATGAAACACATTTCTAATTCAGTTATTGACATATTTTCTTTCAACAAATCACAGCAATTTCTTAAAAGCATTTGAAGGAGTTAGACATTCTCGCTTGATAGTTGGCTTTTCGCTTTCATTGGCCGTCACAAAAATATTAGAAAATATTTGTACTCTTAAGAAAACTACGTAAATACATGATCGGGCAAATACAACCATACTCTTTGGAGTATTATTTAACTTTATCAACGAACTGAGATCCCGCCCGTGAAATTTAATCGCCTAGGATATTGGGTAATTAGTTTAATTTCATATACAATTTGAGATTCTGCTCGTCTCCGGACTAGTATCGAGAAGGAACATATTTTTTAAGCAACTGGCCCCTAAATTCCGTATTTTAGGGCTATAGAAGCTTTGTTTGGAGTTTATTTAACTAAATAGATTTAAACAATGCTGCCCGAGTGTTGCGGATTGCATTTGAATATTTCGATGGTATTTTTCAAAAAATCCTTCATATTTTAAGTCAAAGTGCAATTCGTCACGTCTCCGTGAAGTTCTATTTCTTTAGAGACCTCATTTATAAACATTAGTTGCGTTTGAGAGCTCCAAAACTCTGAAATAATGCAGAAAGAGAATTATGTAATAGTAGAGACAATAAAACATAAAACATAAGGTGAAATATCAGCATCTGGACTATCGTATGCTGTGTCAACAATATTTCCACTTTTGTTGTCTAAGAAAGATTTGATACAAATTCTATCTAACATTAATGAAACGATGCAATATGATCCATGCAATGTTTTGAACACTTCAATGCTTTGAATGCTTTGCACACTTCAAAATACAGCCGATTCTGTTTATAGTGAACTCGGATATAGTGAACCCCGGTTATAGTGAACGTAAGTCACTGGTCCCGTTTCACTTACATTACCAATAAGCATAAGTCGCCGGCTATCTATAGCTAATTTGCATATCGGCTATAGTGAACCTATGAAATACAACGTCCTGGAAATAAATTTCCTTCTGGAAAGTAATATATCGCATCAGTGCCACAAATTCCAACACTAGGCAACTTGAAAAGAATTTAGTCGAACGAAGGTTATAATAGAAGTCTCCCCTGAGGTGAAGGCAGGGGACCGGGAATTAGCACCTTACTGATGACCTTATGCCACTCAGTTTCACAGCGGAAATAAAGGCCGTGACCAGCGTGGGCTAGAACTGGCGGTAGCGACGCGAAATTGCTTGCTTCAGTTTCAGTCTTGGTGTTACTTGAGATTCAGCGGGGCAAAGCACGTTGAGTTCTACGTAGACAGAAATGTGGCTATGTGGCTATGTGGCATGCGACTGCCAATCTGACCGTATCCGCCGTGCCGCGCAGAAAAGCGATCAGATTCATTAGCCGTTTGCGTCATCCCGCAACCGAAAGCATCTCCTATATTATTAGACGAGAAAAAAGGCCTTCAGAGAGTGGGATGGTTCCAAAAGGCAAAATGCATTGAAGGGTGTCAATACTGCATTACGATACTTGGACACAGAGGTCAATGTAGAATCAATTATGGAGAGAGCACGAATTCTGCAGAAGGATCTAAAGCAATTACTAAAGAAAAAGTATGAAGCAAACAATTGAAAAGAAATTAATTTTTTAGGAAAAATAAATATATTCAAATTTTTAGTTAGTGCTGTTAATGTGTATTGCTGTACCTCTATATTAATAAAATTATTCGTTATGGAGAAATTCTGTTTAATTTTGATATAATCGGATACAGTGAATCAAACATGTTAGCCCCCAGAAGTTCACTATAACCGGAGTCGACTCTATTCTCTATGCTCTTACTGTTCGTAGTTGAGGAGAGACAATATATCCCGATTTCCTCAAAAATGTGTGTACATGAGGGGTAATAGAAAACAAAATACTGCTGTTATGTGTATTGTGAACGCTCCCTAAACCAGCCTTTATAATTGGCACCACTGTTAGTTGTAACTGGGGCTAGACCTCGTACGTGTCAGTGCAGTTCAGATTAAGCGATGGTTGCTGTAGCGTCTTCGTTGTATAATAAAGTTATATTATTGCAAGTATGTTGTTCTTATTCATCAAACAATATCATAACAACTGCAGTAAGCAGACAAATCAGCACTGAACTGTAACACTGTTTTTCTGTGTTTAATAAATCGATCTGTTAAAATAAATTTCACATGCTTGCATATAACATCTAGATATTTTACTTACCTGCTCAAAGTCGCATTTACAGCACTGAGTGTACTGCGAGAATAGCTCCTAGTTTTCGTGAAAATGCTTCAACTTGTAAATTTTTTTTACAGTATATGCAGCTGACTTGAACTTTGACCGAATCACTGCTGATAACGAAATTATTGGCACAGATAAAACACAAATCGAACATAACAAGACACAGTATTCTCTCTTTACTGTACACAATCGTCCATTCTTTGCCAATATTGTTTTATTCTCTTTTGACGAAGAATATAAATGATGATGGAAATAAATCTCGTCAGTCTGCCAAAACACGTTGTTATGTATCCATTAAACGTAAATATTAGATGGACGAACCTAAACCTTCTAAGTGTGATGTCACAAAGATGGTCACGAACACTAAGAGCTAACATATAGGTGGCATTGGTAGTATCTATAAGCGCCGAATAGGCGCAAAAATTAAATAGAATGTCCAAAAATATAAAAGGCCATTAACCTCAGAATTTTACTTTTTAAGGCTTCGTTTAGGAGTTATTTAACTTTATGATTTTTACAAGCTATCAGGTTGCGTATTGCATTTAATGTGAACATTTAGATACGGTTTTTCTATAAATTCTTCACACTTTTAAAGTAAAAATAAATTCAATAGTCACGTCTCCGTGAAACTCTTTCCTCAAAGACCTCATTAAATGGTTTCAAATGCAAGACTGCGAGTTACCATTTCTTCCAAGAACGTTGCGAACAGGCTGCAAGTATTAAATGGAAATAGGCTGGGCACGTCCCAAGACTTCACCAAGACAGATGGTTGCAGAAGACCACCATGTGGGATCCATACATCGGAAGCAAAATCCGAGGAAGACCAAGAACCAGGGGGCCATTTCAAGAGACCAGGGGGGCCACACTAGACCAGTGCAGCGAGGTGTAGAACAATTCGGAAGAAGGGCATCTTTGGGATTGTTTAAAGTTTTTCCCATTGTGAATTTTGTACTGCAAGGAGAGGATGAAAGAAGAGTAAAACAATTGTTACGTTTTTTTCTTATATGTTCAATTAGGGGTTCTATTTGAAGTTCCCTTTGAGTATGTGTATTTGATATGAACCAAGAGGCCTTTGCACATTTTCGTAAAAATTTGTTCTGTACTATTTGGAGTTTTTCAATGTTGGTTTTAGTTGTATTATTCCAGACCGGTCAGGCATATGTGAGTGATGGTAATAATAGATTTAAATATTAAGATAGCACATTCCAAATTTAAGGCTGAGGAAGTTAATTAATGGGTATAGTTTTGATATTTCCTGGGCGTGCCATTGTCATTACTTCAATGCTTTTTCCAAGCTAACTTGCTATCAATATGAGCCCCAAGGTATTTTACTGGTGTATCGGATGGAAGCCATGGGATTATAGTGTTATTTAATACTAGAGGGCGAGGTACCTTTGGTTTACAAAGAGTAAACATTTTGGCCTGGATTTTAGTTGGGTTTATTTTTATTCTCCACTGTTGAGCCCACTCTAGAAAGCATGAGATATCCGCCTCGATGTTATCTTTTGCTATTTTTATATCTGCATGAGTTGTGTATATTGCAGTATCATCTGCGAATATCGCAAGATTTGAGTCTCCTAATGTAGGAATGTCTGAAAAATAAACATTGAAGAGGAGCGGCGATAGTGCAGAACCTTGAGGTACCCCCGCTCCTATTTTTCTAGTTTGTGAAAGCGCGCTGTTTACTTTAACTCTATACGTTCGGTCTGCAATAAAATTACTTATAATATCTTGTAAATAGAAAGGTACTCCCAGATGTTTGAGTTTGAAAAGTAATGCAGTATGCCAAACTTTATCGAAAGCTTTCTCTACGTCTAAAAACAATCCTATTGTATACTGTTTATTATGGAAACTATTTGCAATTTGTTCTATCAAGCGGATGAGCTGATGAGTTGTACAATAGTTTTGCCTAAATCCGAACTGCTCATCTGGCAATGCTCTTATTTCTATGAGGTATTTGGTAAGTCTTTTTTGTATCAGTTTCTCAAATATTTTAAATAAAGAGGATAATAATCTAATAGGCCTATAGCTCGTTACTTCCTTCGGATTTTTGCCTGGTCTCTTAAAACCTATTTCGTCAGCTGTGGATTGGTATAACTGTTTATAAATTTGTTATCTAAGGAACTCTTTTCGGTTGTTTGTTAGATTCGATTTCACTTTTACACAATCGTCTCTCGAGATAAAGATCAATTCGAAATTACATTTTATTGGAAATGAGTGGAAAAACGTTCACTACGTCATGTGAATTACATATAACTAGATTTTAAATACCTATTTAGCAGTTCGAGCATAAAGAAGTTGTTCGTGACTTGTGAGAAATGATGTTTTACAATACAAAAATACGGTTTATATTGTTTTTATTACTTAGTTCGACGTAGAAGAAAGCAAACTAGTTGCTACTGATTATTTCTATGTCTTACTGAGACAAAACATTGTGCTTCAAAGACATGTCAGGCTTCACAATTGCACTCAACATTATTAGTTTTCCCGATCTTGATGTAAAAACATTGTAATTTGAAACAAATTGAACTTGTTTTGTAGTTCGGGAAGTTAACGGACTGCTTTCACAAGATCTATGTTCCTTCATTTTGCTTCGGATTCATCCTACTTATATTATTTTAGAATTAATGGGATTGATAAATGAACTTTGAAGAGCACCATGGTATAAGCTTAAATTCTTAAATTTTTAACATCACATCTAGAAGAAAATATGTTTTACTGAATCTCACAATATAATTAGAGGTACTATAGAATGATACAAATTTCTCGCAGTAAAGTTTTCTAATTTTCTTGGTGTGGTCTGACTTTAAGGCCTTGCTCCATTCTCTGGCCAGCAGTCATCTATCGACGCCCAAAGTACTTTTTTTTTTTTAATTTTTTCAACTTGTTGCATTCCTAATAGTACAACCGAATTATTACTTGAAAAATATTAAAGAAGAGTAAAAACTCGTCTTAAATAGTAATTTTCATTGAAAAATTTGTAGTCGTTTTTAAGAAAATGGCAATTAAGCATTACTGTAAATGCGATATGTAAGCTCTTTTTCACAGGAATCTATTGAGATTTCGAAAGACATTGAAAATTTGAAGCACATTCACTTACACATGTAATAATGCATACAAATCGATAGAAATTTCCTTATCAGCAGCGTGATAGGTATTTCAAAAAAATACTTTTGTGTAATTTTGAAAAAACAAGAGAATACACCAAAATTAACTTTACATCATATTAAACAGTGCAATTAGCACTATCTATTTGAAAAATTTGAAGAAAACATTTGGAGGCATTTTTTAAAAAAAATAGTGTTTGAGCGTTTCTGAAAATGCTGAATTTTGAGTTAATTTTTACAGAAAACTGTTGAGTTTTCGAGAAACTTTATTTAACATTATTATATTTATGAACACATGTGCTTTAAATAATGTGAACAAATCGTCTTTAATGTAAATTTTATAGACGAGAGAGACAAGGAAACAAAATTTCATTTTTGTAATTCTTGAAAAATCAAATGAATAGAGCAATATGGCGTTTATGTAATAGTATAGGGTTCGTTTGGAACTAACCTTACCAAAAATGTTAAGAAAAGATATGGAGCCGTTTTTGAGAAAATATTGCTTTTGTTATTTTTTATAATTGCAAATACTGCACGCACTATTGCACGAAAACTACTAGTATTTTCAAAAAAGTCTACATGACCTAATTGAAAGAACTATTTATGCACAACAAATTTCATTTGAAAAAATCTGTCTTCATTCTTGTAGTTGTACGAAGACGCCGGAAAAAATCGAACTTTTGCAATTTTCGAAAATTCAGCGTTAACCGTGAAAATTAGACATATGCTACATTTATAAGTGTATTTTGCTCTTATCTTACAAGAAATTTAAAGAAATAATATGGAGCAGTTTTTGAGAAAGTTTTGAAAATGTTCGGGGACTTCATGTAATGTACTCTCCAATTTTAAAGAATGTTTTTCAAAATTTCAAAGCTTCAACTGAGATGACATGAGATTCTTTAATTTGGAAGAGATCGTACGTATGGTCTAGGCGGTAATAGTGTTCATAGACGGACGGACGTTTTGAAAAAAAAAGAAAGAAAAAATTCGGTATCAGGGGACCCCAAAACGTGTATTTCCGTTGATATCTCGAAATCAATTTTCCGCAGCATTACATTACTTTCTCTATACTATGTATATTACTCCCGTATATACGTATGTATACCAGAAAGTAAAAATTGATCATATGTAAATGCAACGTCGTTTTTGTCCGTTCTGAACACGCGACAGTATCGAACTACTGAAACTCCCAATAATGTGCCTCATTTAGTATTTCAGCAATAGCTCTTGCCGCCAGCTATCCTAAGTACTTCAATAAGTACAATGATTCTATTTTTGCATTTTTGAAACAATGAATCCATTTTTTGGTCAACCTATCGTTTTGCTTCAGCATGCTCTCATTGCTCATAAAACGAACACACTTTCAAATTTCTACAATTCACCCGAAAAACAGAAACCATGAGATAGATTTACGTGCACTCTACTTAATATTATCAGAAGTCAAAGATAAACTTCCTTCGAGTACTGAGGGTACGTGAAGAGAATACGTTTACCTGTCTCACTTTAGAATAATTTAAAGAACTAAATATTAATCAATTGAAAAATATACTAACAATATTTCAGCCAATTCTGCATTCCCTAATATTGCAATATTTCTGGAACTGACTACTTGATAACACTGATATTTACAAGAGTATTTCACATGATGAGCTTAACAAAGAAATTCTGATAAGAGAAATTGTTTTTTAAAAAATCTGTTTTTGACAAAAACAACATCGATTCACAAAGGTAAACTCCATGAATTTAAAACGACAGAAACTTACCTGTGTGCACCAACTTCAACGGACGTAAGTATTCCGTAGGTTGGTAAGCGGCCGGCAGATGAGTCTTCGCTCCCAATCGACCCGGCCGGGCACTTGTCACCGCATGCACTCGCATGAGGCCCGAAGTTGCACCAGCGCGGGGGTTCCCAGTGCTTTTCGATTGGCCTTCAGCGCACGCGAGTTATCGAACCGCAGCCGCCGAGGTCGCAACATCGCCGAGCGCCCACCTCAGATGGCGCCGCGATCCGGCACAGGACGGTTCAGAACGACCTGCACGGGCATTCCCATAGGCAGAACTCGCGGGATCTAAATTTACAGCAGTGTTTTAACCAGGAATTTTCAAGTGTCAGAAAATGTTATGTATGGTATGGAAGTTGTAATAGTTTGATGACATTAAAGGAGACACTAAACTATTTTTATTTTAAAAAATTAAAATTAATTTAATTAATAAATATTTTAGTGCCGACCGACGTGACCACAGCGAGGTGACTCAGCGCCTCGGTCGGAAGTGTCGTGGGTTCGAGTCCCGCCGTGGGCAGTTGGTTCCTTGTCTTTCATGTGTGCATGTTGACGCAGACGGCCTCGTGAGTCTGCTGACCTCAGATCGAGGTGCCAGCATGTGTGTCTAGTGTCAAGGTTAATATGTGCCCCCATGAAGGACTTAGTGGGTACCAGGCGTAGATAGCCGAAATCGGCATCCCCTGAAAGGTGGAAAAAGCGCCCAGAAGAAAAAAAAATCAATAAGATCAGAAAACTATTATAAATAAACAAAATAACAAATGCTGATATATTTCTTAAAATTAGGGGTATGGTTCTTGTTGAAGGTCTTGATAGACTTCAATAAGCATTCACTAAAATAGTTTAAACTATATGATTTTATAAGAGTATATTCTACCAATAGAGTTATACTCTTCGGGAGAATTCTACCACTGAGAGTATACCCTTCCAATTGGCTATCCTTCTTGAGTATTTACGAGTAAGCCCAAAACAGAAGCTAATATAGCAACACATTAGTGAACCAGCTCTTCAAGGTTTTTTACCCACAACTGCCCAGGGGCGCCCAGAGTGTTTCCCCAAGACTTCGAAAATTTATACAAAATTTATTTCCTTCAATACACTGTTTTGAAGATTCACTTTAAATTGAATTGATTCACTTTAAAACAAACAAACAAACAAATAAATAAATAAATAAATAAATAAATAAATAAATAATATTCCTAAGATCTAATAATTTCTCAGATGTACCGTAATTTATGTTGGAAAACCTCACAAGTGTTGTTTTTGGAACATTTAACTCCCTTACTGGCCCCTACCAACTCATCTTGTTTTTCCAACCTACGCCAATAGCTTTGGTCAGTTCATGCAGGCTATTTGAGTAACCTTCCCTTTTATCCTCCTGGAACCTGCGACAGTATTCCAGCATAACTGTGTACAAATAAAGGCAGAATTTAAACACGAAAGAATAAGGGACACGATTTGCGCGACTATAGTCGGCACTTTGGTTCTTGACCAAATAAACCAATACATTTTTAACCAAATATCTAAAAGAAAAGATTTAAAAAGGAAGATAAACAAACATGAATTAAACATATAAAAAAGGGAAATCCATTCAATTCTATAAATATTACAAGTAATCATCATAATAAAGTTATTATTATTAATATTATATTTCTTCAGGGTGTGTTACACAAGACACCCTACTAATCCAAGCTTACGGTCACAACTATGGTTATCAATAGATGAAAAGTCAGAAAAGCATTTGCCTGAACCGTTTTAAAAGCAATTGCCTAAACTGCAGCGGAAACAAAGTAATATTAGTTAAGGCTTCTCAAGCGAACCGACATGTTATACTGTTTTCTTCAGAAACTATGTTAGCCGAGACGAGCAAATTTTGAGGAAGTTGCATTACGATTGCATAATATAATTGCATTAGTTGATGAACAGATTTTTCAAAGAACAAACTTATATTTTCAATAGAGCATCAATATATTCATTTGGTAGGGTGATCGAAAACACGAACTTTTTTAGTTTTCGAAAATTCAAAGGCTTCAACGAAAATCGGAACAGCGCCTCTTTAATAAGTAAGGCTCGAACCTTTAGATACTAAAAAAGCGTGAAATTTTTTTCTTGTTAAAAAGAGAAAATATGTGTTAAAACGACGAAAAAATTTATTACCATGTGAAAACTAGTACCCAAGATCGAGAGAAGACTCGAAGAAAAGCATGATGCCACCCTGTTTGTCATTCAACAGATTTCGTCTGTGCAATCTGAAGAAGTTCTGCTGGTTACGAGTGTACATGTATGTTATTGTCGGAGTGTCATCGGCTGAATCACATTTGCGTTAGAAATGACCTGCAAACCGTTTGACAGTCGTGAACCAAACTCCTCTCACGCATTCGAGATGTCACACAGGAAAATGTGATGTGTGACCAACCAGTGCATCCCAAACTCGCACGTCTTTCATCGTACGTAATTATGAAAAAAATTAACAGAATTAAACAAAAAAAACTCAATATATTCATTTATACAGAAATAATTTATCGTTAATATACGTTATATTTGTTTCGACGAAAATATTTATTTCTATGCAACTTATTCAAAATATTTATTTTTAGGTGATACGCAGTTTGGTATACGGAAATTATGAGGTGCGACTTGAATTTCCACTAAACTTTCAACGCCAGAGATTAAGGGAAAAAAATCTGGATTTGTCTAAAAGCCCGAGCACTATTTATAGGCGTACTTTGCAATATTTTACCAAACAATTTTAATCAAACATTAGAAGCCAGTTTTGAGAAAATTTCGAAACTACCTTTGGGGCTTTCTGTGCAGTACTCCCCCAAAACAATATCCACTTCAAATTGGAGAGGTCGCGACATCAGGCAGATTGATCAAGGAGCTTCAGTTTTCGAGAAAATTCGCTGAACAGTTAGGCGCTAGCGTTGTTCACGACGGTCGGACAGTCGGACGTTTGATCGAAAACAAATTTTTCACTACCAAAGAGCCACAGAATAGTTATTTATGAGACAAGTGGTTAAAATGACCTTGTATTTTGCGAGTAGGAAAGGTCGCGACATGAGACCGACAGGCCGAGTGGCGCATACCTACGACCAAACAAAATCATTTTTACGCGTTGACGGGGCATATGCAGCTAAGTTGTTTTGCTACTTCTTATAGAGAACAAATGCTCATATGACCAACGTTTGGCGCTTTGGAGCGCTCTAGTGGTATACTTGAGCAACAAAACAATTAGCACTAAAAGTTGAAAAAACGTGCTGCCAGTGGCTTCAACAATGACTGACCGGTAGCGGTAGCTCAGTGCATCAACTGACGTCACTGCAGCGCCTCTGACTGGGAGGTCCTAGGTTCGAGTCCTGACAGCGGCAGGATTTTCGACACTAGCTTTTCAGCTAGGTCGAATTCAGTCGCTGTCTGGAGGAGAATTTATGGCCGGCTGCTCTGATCGGTAGTTTTCCGTGGTTCCGAACACCAGGTGAATGTCGGAGCAGTACTCTAACAAACGGTGATGGACCGCGCTTTCCCTTTCCTACCTCTTCCTTATCCTGTCCTCACCCCTTTCTTTCACACACTAACACGCACTACAATACCACATACGCCGGGAGGTCGGTCGGGAGCTTAGAGCTTGTCCCGACTCAGGCGGTGCCCGCTGGTGGAGAGTACTGGCCAGAGGGAAACTTACCAGCCGACGGTAGGTCGGCGCCGGATCTCGCCATCCGGCGGGGGAACATCACCGCCATCTCCCGAGAAAAAAACATGCACTACACTAACGGGAATAATGACCGAAGCCGTTGACGCGCCCGGAAACACGAAAAAATCAATCAATCAAAAACAATTACTGTGCGCGCACGAACGCGACAACAATCAAGGCGCGCTATGTGCACACAATTTATTTGGCAGTTTAATGGTTTAAGAGGAAAAATATGTATTAACCTAAAAGTCTGACCCCCTATTTATAAGCGGACTTTGCAATATTCTACCAAAAAATTTAAAAAACATTAGAAGTCATTTTCAGAAAATTTCGAAACTACCACTTGAGTTTTATATGCAATACTCTCAAAAATTATATCCGCTTCACATTGGAGGGACCGCGACATCGGCCAGATCGATCATGGAACATCAATTTTCGTGAAAATCCCCTGAACAGTAAGGCGCTAGCGATGATCACGGAAGGTCGGACAGACCGAAGTTTGACCGAAAACAAATTTTTCACTACTAAAGAGCCACAGAATTGTTATTTATGATACAAGTGGTAAAAGTGACCTTTATTTTGGGAGTAGGAAACGTTGCGACACGATGCAGACAGCCTGAAAGGAAGCAATCCTACGAGCAAAATAAAATCACTTTTACCACGCGTGTTCATTTTTCCTTTCTGTTCTTTTGTCCATTTTGTTCCCTTTGGTCCCTATGACCTCTTTTTTTTATTTTGCTTCTTCTGGGCAGACGAAAGTCGTTGTTTTGTTTCTTGCATTCACAAATTTATTAGAACACTTGAGCGTCGTCTCACATTTAGCAACTGTACTAAAAATTGTAACTACTTCACGGAGGTTAAGCAAATTCGAGACTCGCGGGTTCCTGTTTGGGTGACCGGCTAGGAACCCCGGAATCTAACGGCGTTGAACCCCTGGTCGAAGGGACAAAAGGCACTGACTGACTGCGACGTGACGAGACGTGACTAATATAGTAATTACTGAGTAACAGTATTGAAAGTAAATTGCTCAGTAACGGAGAATTACTCCAGAAAATGCGCTCAACGCCCAACAAGTGGTAAAGAGACGCGTTGCGTCAACGATGCCACAAAGTGTACTTTTAGTGTGCAAGGCATGCCCTCAAGAGTGGCTTTTATCAGTGTCTCTTTGGAGGATTCTGAGTACTCTACGTATTTGAGAAAGTAATCTATATTACTCATTTCCAATAAGTACATAAATTGAAAACTATGAGTCTCCGGTCACATGAGGGGTGCACATGGTTTCGTTAGATAACTAGGAACTCGAAAAACAGATACTGAAAAATGCAAATATTTGATTTTCTTGTTCTGCTTATTTTCATTCTGCGGGTACCGACTAAATTCTCATACTCTGTCCGGCACTACTTTTGATTGAGTTGACGTCATGAGACTGCAAGGCTCTAAGGAAGAGGCCGCCCGTCCTTAAGTATTTGGTATTCACTGTTTAATTGATATTCTTGGTACTATGTACTTGGTACTGTGGTAACACACACACTCCCAAATGTCGTAATCTTTGCGGCTGCAGGCCGCAAATAGAGGGCAACAAAAATCCATTTCTTCGTTATCAGTGGGGAACGGAATTTAATGTAATAAACAAAGAAAATATGTACACACATATGTGTTTATATTTTCCAACATATGTAAGAAAAAATGTAAAATAAAAATTAGAGTATTTAAAATAGGTATACACAAACATTTTTCGAGTAAATAACGTCTTCCATGAGATTTTAACACGATTTCGGAGCGGCTGTAAGATAGTTCTCTCTACAGACGCAATGGTACAGTTGTCATCACACATGAAGTTTTATTCCAAAAATAGTTGCCAGTGCTCAAGTTAATAGTGGTACGGTATAGCTAGTAATGAATCCCAGACGGGGAGGAAGGTTAAAGAATCCCCCTCCCAAAACCTATAACCGGATATGACAATGACCTCTAAAAAATATTTGTTAGTTTTCGACCGAGTTACGCATTGGCTATGTGAAACATTTCGTGGTTGAAATTACTTCAGCCTCACAAATACCCGTTCATCCTTGATTCCAAGGAGCAAGGAGGAGGGGGTAAGTTTGACAATTTACGGCGAAGGTCCTCAGATCTTAGAAGCGCGGTGGCATTACATTGCTCTATAAGAAAGATGATTCTAGTAACATATATTGCTAAAAGTCACATCTGAAATGTTCCGTTTCGAAAGTTTAAATATATTGAAATGAAACGAAATAAGTGAGAAATATGTAGTTTTAGGTAAAACATGTGAAAATATGTAATACCAAAATATGTAAAATAAAAATGGTTCTAATTCATTGAAACTATCTAGTAAACTCTCAAAAATTTTATTGAATCCAGGAATCTTGTTTCTGTAAAAATGTGTATTTACATGTAATTCCGTTTCCTAGTTATCAGGGATCCACAAAAAAAGTTTTCTTGAAAAATAGGCACTTTTTACTGCAATATTATAATACTTTCTCCATATTACGGAGAAGTAATATGAGAAAGTAAAACACTTTTCAGCATCCGGGACCCCTCAAATATTTCATTTTCTATCCAGGGGTGCCCAGAGAAAACGGGACCTGAAGCAGTTAATCAAAGGGGGGCCTTATTTCAAACAAAAAGTTCCCTCCTCACCCAATTCACGAACATATTTCAGTTTTCCATGCATCAGAAATAAGTTATAGCATTAAGTTTGCATTAGAGATAAATAGATTTTTCATCTCTTTAGAACGAAAAACATCGGGAGTCGGACCCAAATTCAGTCCGGCCTGAGGCAAGCTGCCCTGACTTCTGACGTCCTTGTTTTATCATCAGTCTCTGTCTTTTTTCGGCATAATTTTCTCTACAGTATACGAGACCATCACTGGTGGTGCTACAGAACGGCATACAGTTTCTAGTACTAGTTAGTTTTCTTATTTCTCCGGCCTGGACTCATTTTCGGCATTCCCAGCTGACATCTATTGCACAATTTGGATCAGTTTTTGCGAAAATATCGTTTAAACGTTTATGAAAATGTGCAATGTTGAGTTCTTTTTCAAAGAACATTTTCGAGATACTTCAGAAGAAATCATTTGAAGCACTTGTTCTCATTGTATAATCACACTTGTATCACAAATAATAAAGATATTTTTAAAAGAGAGTGCCCAGTCATTTCCTTAACTAAATTTCCCTGTTTTCAGAGAATTTTTTAAATGTTTCACTATTTGCAGAATATTTCATACTATTTAAAGAAAATATTCAAGGAAGCCTTAAATTAATTTTTATATATACATACGGAGTATTTCAAAGTACACAACAAGTTATGTAATGCTGCAGAAAATCGATTTGAGATTTCACTGATAATGCACGGTTTTTAGGAATAATATCAGGTTTATAATCATGTCAAACTTTCCTGACTTTCATTAATTCTTTCAAATTTCTGACTTTCGAGAGCAAATGTAATGAAATAACCTGATTTGTTCCATTTTTGCATGTTATTCCACAAAGTGGTCTCTTTGTACATTAATATTAAACATTTATATAATATTTGAAAAATGAAAAGAATACAAACATGGTGTTTATGTTTGGATACTCAATGCATTTATCACTACCTGAACAATAGAATGAAAAGGAGGGAAGAGAGATCTGTGCATTTATTTCACTCAAAATTTCGCAGAAACTACCTATGATAAAAAAATAAGTATACATTGAAGAGAAAAAATCTATCTTCAATTGAAAAAAGATGCCGAATAAATTTTGATTTTTGGCCAATTTTCAAAACTTCAGAGATTTCAATGAAAATGAGTTGAATATGAGAAAAATTTTAACCAAACAATTTGAAGCCATTTTTGAAAAAAATTGAAATTGTTTTTAAGCTTTCATGTAAAATATCCCCCAAAATCAAAATAATTGTTTCAAATTCAAGGGGCACAACATAAGTCAGATTGATCAGGGCATGTAAAATTTGTATCCTATAGACAAGATTCATTCTTTTCCAGTCTAATAAATGATCCTGAAAAATAAATATCCGGGAAATTTTTTTTTTGCTACAACTAATCTTAATTTTCAGTCATCCGTGATGCCCTAAAATAAATTTAATATACAGAAATAAATATGAAATTTCTGCAAATGCTTCTAAACAATTTTGGGAAAAACTGGGTAAAATGGAAAATTCAACAATAAATAACTAAGAAATGTTTTAATAATTTGTTCCACATATTTATGATTAGTAACATGAAATAAGTATAGAAAACAATCACAAAACTTTAAATAGAACATGTAGGAATGTAACGAAAGAAGTTAATGTAGACAATAGATTATAAATAAATAATGAGAGTAGGGAACGACCGGTTGAGGGATACAGTGGAAAATAAAGTGTTTTAGTCTATTTGTGGACACGTCAGAAATTTCCGTGAATAATGATATAAATAATAAATGGAAAATGGGCGAATGTGAAGGAACAAATACTATAATACGACATAATAGCCAATGGGAAAGAACACGGGTACTAATCAGCTGAAGAGTATGTACAGTTATTAGCAAGAAGATACCATTTTAAAATGCTGTCCGTAGGAAGAAGACAACTGAAAGGAAGACATTATTACTTGCAGGACAGAACAAGCTTAGCTGTTAAGGTATGAATGTGAGTCGGCGGCATAGTTGATGTCATATAATAAGTCAGAGTAATAATATTAACCGTAAGAAGGGGTCTCAGAAATGGAAAAAAACAACACACTTTATTAGAAATTGAGTGACAGACTTCTTAGGGACGGAAATTTCGGATGTTATTAGAATTTAAACTCAAAGTGAAAATCTGAATGAGTTCCAAAAACAAAGGGGAGTGGTCATGAATGTGGAAAATGATTACATGTCGTCGGCCAAGCTTGCTGAGGAAAGCGCAGGGAAATCTATAAAGTTTTAAGATGATTCTTATGAAGGAAGATCAAGTTATGTTTTTACATACATTTAAGGATAGTTTGTAAGAAAGAATAAAAAGGGAGCATGACAAGAGATGAGAAGGGCATGAGAAGCGATAGGGAGGGAATGACTGTGTTTGTAAACAGTGTATGAATGTAATGATTTCTATTGTTATGATATTTTGTCATTGTTTATTTGTAGTGACCACACCGGAGCTTTGGAATTTGTAAGTGAATTTGAAGTGTGAACAAAATATTGTTCACACTTGCATACCACAATCCATATGTTTGACCACGCTTGCTTTTCTGCAACATTGGGGGATTTTTGTTTTGATATTTCAAACTCTCTTTTTAAGCATGCAGCAGATAACTGAAGAAGCATGCAATTTACTTACTGATCGCTTTACAATGAATTTACAATTGACAAGTTCCTACAGAGAGGGAAAACAGGAGCAACATATTTTCGTGAGAAAGTTGGGAACTCGACATTGCAAATACATTGGTGTTTTATACACATTAATTCAATTACACAACTGTCCAGGATGAAGTAATATTTTCCACAGTAACTCTCTCATATCAAATTCAATACAATTTTTTTATAAACAGTATTTAAAGTACGTACTGTACATTTTTTTTCAAAAACAAAATTATAGTCAGAAAATGAATTCAATCCATAGAAACAATTTTCGTTTTAAAACGAAATTTTCAAGGGAAAGAAAAAAATCGATTTATACAGAATTTCAATACATAGAAGTTAGGCATATGAAGACTGTGTGTGTACTAATGTTTTGCCAAAATATGTAAGAAAATGTGGGTAATATGTAAAATAAAAATTCTTTGAACAGTTTACAATTCCTCAATATAAGCATTTTCCAGGCACAGAACATCTGTATTTAAGTTGTATCAGTGGTTAGAGTAATAATATTCACAATGCCCTCAATATGTTCGGTATATAAGTGCAAAATTAGACGTCTTTACACCACAGACAGACGCAGACAGACAGAGACACACAGACAGATATAGATATTTATTTATTTATTTTACGTCAAAAAAAACAGTTAAAAACTGCGTATGACGTGCTATGGGGAAAAGTGATTGTGTGAACATTTTCAAAATTCTGTGATCCCTACACTAAGTCATATACTACTTAAATTTTGAATTTTTGAAAGGGAGAAAAAAACAAAAAAACTCCCATGTAATAAAATCTATTTTCAAGGATACATAAGCAATAAATTTTGAATTTTGAAAGGGAGAAAAACAAAAACAAAAAAACTCCCATGTAATAAAATCTATTTTCAAGGATACATAAGCAATAAATTTTGAATTTTGAAAGGGAGAAAAAAAACAACAAAAAAACTCCCATGTAATAAAATCTATTTTCAAAGATAAATAAGCAATAAATTTTGGCTCTTATTACTTCCTGCCGCGACAACATGGAAACGATAATTTGAATAATTGTATTTCCCACTGAATTCTAGAAGACGTGCACAGAAAATGAAGTTACATTTATGTCCAGAAGCAAAACAAGGGCCATCTCAGCATTTGCTCAATGGATCAGGGAAACTGGACGAAAAACCTGATCGAGATGGGGTCATGGACCCGGAAGCTGGAGTACAATAGTTGTTACAGGTTGTTTATACTCATTTATACAGTCCAAATGGTAAATAATGCATTATGTATCATTGTTAAAATTAAATGTTACTTTTCTTGTGATGCTCAGTATAGTCTCTAATTGTATAGAAACAGTTATGCAGCAGAAACGATTTCACTTGGGATTTAAACTTTTCTATGGAAGTTAATCGTTTAATGTCATCTGGCAAAGTGTTGTAAAATAATGTACATGTATTGTATGTGAATTTTTTGTAATGAGCTGTTGATACTGTCACCTGATGAATATGATTGCTACGTCGAGTGTTATAGTAATAGACTTCGGCATTTTCTGAAAAAATATTCCTGCCCTTGAGCAAGTCATTTTTACAAAACCACTGATTCGTAAATAAAAGACACGGTAATGGTAGAATTCCTAGATTAATGAAGAGAGGCTTCATGAATCACGTGGGCGGGATTTGGTTATTATTCGTACAATTCGTTTTTGTAATCTAAAAGTCTGGGAGCTATAAGATGTATTTCGCCAGAATATTATGCCATATCTCAGGCGGGAATGAACATTCGCGAAGTATACACAACGAGCAGTATGAAGGCTGACTGAATTTGCAAGATTTCTGAACGCGTAGCATAATGAACTCAATTTTGTGTTCAATTCATTTAAATGGACGTTCCATTTAAAGTTTGACTGAATTGAGAGACCTAAAAATTTTGTTGCCTTAACATCAGTCAATGGTACACTGTTCATTTTCAATGGAGCACAGAATTGTTTATTTGAAATGGAAAACTGAATTAAAACCGTTTTCTTTTCGTTTACTATTAATTTGTTATTTCGGAACCAATTTGAAACATTTATTTACGGTTTCTTTTTTGCAAAGGATGTTCGTATCATCCGCAAAGAGAACCGTTCTTCCGTTTCGAATCGTCGAGGGCATATCGTTTACGTAAAGTAGGAACACAATAGGGCCTAAAATCGATCCTTGAGGAACTTGACATGCAACGGGCAAAGAGTCGGAAAGGTGCGTACGTAATGTTCCATCCTTCCAGTAAGGTATTTCAACTCTCTGAGATCGTTGTTTAAGGTACGAACATAACTAATCTAGAGCAATATCACGAATTCCATATGAAGGTAATTTGGAAAGTAAAATGTCATGATCAATGACGTCAAAAGCTTTTAAGAGATCTAAAAATAATCCAATAGGTGCCTCGTTTTGATCCAATGATGAGGCGACATCTGTAAGAAAAGCAAATGTAGCTGTTTCCGTTGATTTTGATTTTCTAAATCCATGTTGGCAATCTGAAAGCGCGTCGTGTTTAGTGAGAAAGGTATTCATTCGTACGTAAAAAAGTCTCTCTAATATTTTTGAAAAAAACTGATAGAAGAGAAATGGGCCGATAATTTTAATTTCATTTTTGTTGCCTTTTTTGAAAAGCGGCTTAATTTTAGCTGTTTTGAAAATATCTGGAAACGTTCCAGTGCATAAAGATGCATTAAATATGTGAGTTAACGGGTGTATAATGGCATACGCACAAATCTTTAACAAAGAATCCGGGAATTCATCTAAACGGACGAATATTTATTTTTTAGTTTACCCATTATTTTGAGAATTTCATAGGAAGAAGTTTCGGAAACGAACATTGTGTCTAAAATTTTGGGTGAACTGTCTGTTTTTGAAATTTGTGCCTGAAGACCCTTAGTGAGATCGGCAGCAATTCTCGAAAAGTATTGGTTAAAGAGATTAGCCACTGTTGCCGGATCGTTCACATTTATATCGTTATATTTTAAAACAACATTCTCTACGGGTTTTCTAGTTGATTTGGTAGTATTTTTTATAATATTCCACATTGCTTTTGTTTTATTACTTGAGTTCAAATTTTTTTTTAATTTTAGCCTTCCTTGACTTTTTTTTTTTTTTTTTGTGATCCAAGTATTACTTTTTCGTGAAATGTATAATTTTCTCTTTTTAATAGGAAAGCTTGCGTTAAAGAGAAATGAAAGCATTGAGAAAAATAAATTATATTTTTCATTTGTGTCAATAGCGTTATAAACTGCCTCCCATGATTCTTTCAGCAAGTAGTCCGTAAATAACTTTATGTTAACTGTAGTAAATGCTCTGCACATGCGTGTTTTATTTATTGTGTTAGTATTCATGTTATTAGTAATTGTAAGAATTTGTGCATCGTGGTCACTGTAACCGAGATTATTCGTTATTATTATTTTATATCTAGTTGTGGTTTTGTTAATTATAATTTGATCTATTGCTGTTTGTGATTTAAGAGTATTCCGTGTAGGTACGTTCACTGTAATATCTAACTTAAAAGAATGAATTAAATTGAGAAACTGCTCTTTTTCGTGGGATTTGCTCAGAAAATCAATATTGAAATCTCCACATACAACAATGGACTTAAAAGAGAGATTACTAATTTTGTTCAGAGTTATCTCTAGACTTTCTACGAAATTGAAATAATCTAAAGCTTGCTTTGTTGGAGGTCTGTAGATGCAAAGGAAGATAATTTTGAGCGTAGTAAGATGTACAACTGTTATTTCAAAAACTTTTTCAACTGCATATAAATTGAATTCTGACTAGAAGGTAGAATCAATATTATTTCTTACATAAATACACGAACCTCCGTAAGCAGGGCCTTTATTTGTTCCTTGCTCTACAAAAGATCCTGCAAGGTAAAAGATAGGAATTTTGAGTGTGTTTAGATCATTATGAGATAACCAATGTTCTGTAAAGCAAAGAACATCTATTTGACTGAGATCACACTCTAATGCTGCCTCGATAAATTCAATTTTATTTGAAAGAGATTGCACATTATGATGCATTATTTGAATCTTTTGCATTTAGCTACACGGATGCTTTTCTGCTGCATCTGACTGTAGTTGCTATTTATTTATCTCATTTTTACCTCGAGTGCGTGGTCGAAGGAAGTATCTTTTGCATATTGGGTCCAAAGGGGTTCCGGAGGATGGAAGAGAACTAGGAGATGTAGGTGGGGATGAATCATGGATAGGATACTGCTGAGGTGTAAGGATGTGTTTGGCAAGTTCGCTACCGAGTGCATGTTTTCCGACAAGGTTCAAGTGAAGACCATGCCGGGTGAAGTGCTTTTCTGAGAGAAAGTTAAGATGCAGTTTTAATTTGTTGTTTGCGTGTCTAATTTCTTTGCACAGTGTTGGTTTGTTGTACCAGAAGGGCAGAGTCGAGATTACAATGTTCGTGTTTTGGGCGGCACGTTGTAGTTTGTCAACATGTTGCTCAGGTGTAAAGTGACCACCCAAATTGATGTCATTCTGCCCTCCTATGATGATGACTGTATCCCGTTTGGTGAGAGTTTTTGTGTGGGTGTCCAATTCACTGATCACGTCGGCAAACCTCCCGTTAGGTTTAAACACACACATGACAGAGAAATTGGATGGGAGTTTCCCACTGAGCAGGGAGGAGATTTGTCGCCCATGGCTATCTGCTAAAATTAGTACCTTTTTGGTGGGCTCAGTAGGAATGTCCTTGTTTACTTGTGGGCCAGGTTGCGCAACTCTATGTGTTTATATATATATATATATATATATATATATATATATATATATATATATATATATACACAGTCAGACGGACGTTTTAGAAAAAGACTTTTTCGGTATCAGGGGCTGCAAAATGTGTATTTCCGTTGAAATCTCGAAATCGATTTCTCGATTTCTTCGAAATCGAAATCAGAAAATCGATTATATACATATCATCCCCTATTCTACGTATCAATACATATCATCCTCTATTCTACGTATATTACACCGTGCATACATACGTATACGAGAAATGAACTAATGGTGCTATAGAATGGCACAGACTTTCTCGTAGTAAAGTACTATAATTTTTTTGGTATGGATTGGCTTCACGATCTTGGGCCATAAGCTTGCCAGCTGCATTGTTTAATGAAACCGAAATATTTTAAGGATATTAAATAAGGTAAAAAAAGTAATTTTCATTGAAAAAGTTGATTAAGCTTTACAGTAAATGCGAAATCCGAAGTTCTTTTTCACAGAAAATTTGCGCCAAAAATACTACTACCTGTTTTATTGTATGGATCACAGACGTGGTCACTAACGCAAAAACAGAACGATATGTTTTTGCCCTCCTTCACTTTCAAAGAAAAATATAATTTTCTGCAATTCATTTGTGGACTAATGTGCTTTATACATATGAATAGTTACAACATATTCATCTATCTCTAATGTAACTTGCATTTCTCACGTTGGTATTCATTAATGCAGATAGAAAGTGTAAAGCAGCGAATCACTGCGTGAATATTCAATTAAACCCAACTTTTCTGAAGATGGAAGTAAAGATTGTGGGTACGTGAAGTAAAGATTTACATCACGTTTACCTTTATCATTCGATGCAATTTTCAAAGTAATAATGTATTTTCTTCTATACATCTGTACAGATGTCACCAATCTGTACATATTGAGACCATTCTCTGGTTTTAAGATTATGTTTCTCGACTGATCCGAAAACGTAACAGAGAAAGCGAACATCAAGAGGGTTAAGAGGTTATTAAGAGTGTTCGTGGCTCCTCGAAATAAATTTTGGGGAAAACATGGGTTTATTCCCTTAAATATTAATATAATTTTAGAAAATTGCACATATTAGAAATTACATTCATTGTATCTAAATTCACTTATATTTTGGGCCTTCCTCACACAAAACTAATGAATATGAAACAGTATTACCCTTCCCGCAAATATCATACACAACTAATGCAATTAACTCCATAATATATTAAATAAGTAAAGACATTTGCACACTGCCAGTTGTATAGTATTATACAGTTGCACCAGGGCTTATGAATCTTTGAAACTAAAAATAGCAAAATCTGCCGGCTAATAGCAAACACTGCCATTTCATTACATCCCCCTAAAATACCATACACAACTTATTCAATGAAATACAAACATAACCTATTGAACCAGTACAGAAATTGCGTGCAATATCACTTACATTATTATATTCAATTACACCTGCGGTTGTGATTTTTTGACAGTAAATTCCATCTATTTACTGGCCAATATACCAATATAATTTCACTTACACTTTTGATTCAAACTGAATCTAATCATGCTGACAAGTAGTTGTGTGAAGTAATAAAGGTTTATTTATTTATTTTTCGTCAAGAAAAACAGTTAAAACTGCATATGACGTGATATGGGGAAAAGTGAATTGTGAGGACATTTTCAAAATTTTGTGATCCATATACTAAGTCATATACTACTTGAATTTTAAATTTAAAAAAACCATTCCCAAACAAAAGATTAAATACACTATGCATATAATACAAATGAAAAAGTGGTGTGAATTGTTAAAGAGTTTTTATCAGTCTTTCACACAATAAAGGTTTGTACAAAAGGCTTTCAATCATTCCTTATATAAGATTTCCTCAATGATGCACAATTCATACAAGATCATTCACAAAATCATTCAAAAGATTCATAAAACTTTCTCTAATAGAAAGTTAAAGCAACAAGACCTCTTTTTGAACAAAGGTAACGAACGAAGATACATTCTGGCCCCTATGCTCAAGTAAGCCTAGATTAGTTCTGCAAAGATAAGAAAAATTTACAGCATACCTGAGTAGGGAAACCAAGAATAATTTCTGAATATTTAATATTACGAAATTAGCATTGTATGTTATTTTGCAGAAGAGGATTACAAGTTGAAATCTGAAGTGATACCACTTGACCTAACAAGTTCCATAAAACGTTCTTTTCCGTCGCTTGTATAACATTTTATGTAGTTTCTACATAAATTCAGGTTATCACTCACGTTAGTTCCCCAAAGAGTTTGTACAACGTAACCTCACCAGCCGTTAGACGTGTCCATTAGTCAAGAGCCCGAAACGTTATCCTCCTCAATCAAGACACTAGTTGGGCACGGTCAGCAACAACCGTCAGGCTCAGTTCCAGGGACTCTCAACTCCCATATAACGCGATGGAGACTATTATATTGATTGATTGATTTTTTGTGTTTCCGGACGCGTCAACTGCTTTGGTCATTATTTCCGTTAGTGTACTGCATGTTTTTTCTCGGAAGATGGCGGTGATCTTCCCCCGCCGGATGGCGAGATCCGGCGCCGACCTACCGTCGGCTAGTGGGGTTTCCCCCCAACCAGAACTCGTCGAGACAAGCTCTAAGCTCCCGACCTGTCTCCCTGTGGTAGTGTAGTGCATGCTAGTGTAGGTGTGTGTGTAAGGGGCGAGGATAGGACAAGGAAGAGGGAGGACAGAAGGCACGCGGTCCGTGGTCCGTTTGGTAGGGTACTGCACCGGCATTCGCCTGGTGTTGATCGCAGAAACCACGAAAAACTACCGATTAGAGCGCCGGCGCTAGAATTCTTCTCCAGACAGCCACTAAATTCGACCTAGCTGAAAAGCTAGTGTCGAAAATCCTGCCGCCTTCAGGACTCGAACGTTGTTGGAGAGTTGCAAGGCCCTGCGCAGTTTCTCGTCTGTCCCCGTCACTCCGCAGTCCTACACCAACCACACTACGCACAATAGGGAGTTTGCGCACGCCATAGCGGACAGTCCTATCGATCTACTGCGCGTGCGCAGATGCACAAACGAGATTCCAAATGTCACCTGCGCAAGCGCAGATCATATATAGTGCTGTAGCGTTCTGCTTGATACGGTCGCGATCTTGCGACAAATTGCGGCAGGAAACTAATTTGAAGATAATGCCCACAGCTGCCACGTTACGAAAACCCAAGTATAATGAGGCCGTTTCCTCGCACGCACACCCCACCCCAACAGATGGTGAGTGTTTACTCTCTGAACTCACTACCTCTCCATGTGGGGTTGTTCATCGCTAGGCAGTGATTGCGCGAGCATTTAAATCGCATGTGCCTGCATCACGTAACAGTAATTTGTGATAGGTATAGAGTGAAGCTTATGTAAACTCATGGCTGCACCTCATTCCCCCCTTCCCAAATGAATCGAATGCACTTTTCCGCAATCCTTTATTTATTTATTTATAAACAATCCTTGTGAGTTACAATTAGTTAGTTAATGCCTTATTTTGCACTTCACCTTCGCGTTCGAATTTATCAACATTGTTTGCAAGTTTTAAAGCAGAAATTAATTTAAAGATTAAAACATGTCAGGAATGGATTTAGATAAGAATATGTCAATAAAATAAACAAAAGATTTTCATACATTTAATTTTCATAAGGATTATAAAGTTCTTGATCCTACGTTTCGACCCGTGTATGGGGTACACACTCGCCATCTCTCTCGCACTCTCTGGGCCGAGAGCCTCTGTTCCCAGCGTGCAGACTTGTACCGCGATGCACGCCCACATCCCGGCCAGGCAAATTCACCTCATCTCCTGACATTTAGGGAAAGTAGAGCGAGTTGTTTGTGTGCCGTTAGTGTGATTTTTGTTCGTGTTTTCTTTATGAATCAATAAATGACGCTAAATATTTAGTGTTATTAAGAATGTCCCACAGACAATGAGCCACTCATTGACTTCTAAATAGTTTACGATATCGAAATGCAGTTTTCGCTCAACAATGCTGAATCATGAGGCAATAATATGCTAAATAGAAAGAAATAGAAGAGATACGTAGTAATATGCCGTGTTAGATATAAAGTGACTACTGAAATCTGCATCAAAGCAGACATGACAATGAAGTTTCAGGGTGAGAATTATTTGAAATAAGCAGTTGCTTCTTTTGAAAGTATTGATACAGTAGTGACTCACATGGAATATAGGTTTTAAGATTTTGAAAACGTTCAATCTATTGAATTTCTTAACGAGAATCAGTTTTCCACCTATAAGCGTCCTTTCGTTAAGAAAAAGTTTTGTTTCTAACAAAACATGTCGATTACATGTCATTTAATTCACTTTTATTAGTATATATGAGACAGATAATTTAAGAAAGCCCTGAGACGTTTGACAATACATTAAGTAGTACTCTATTCGTTGAGTTACTGACGGTGTTGATTGTTAGTGATTCCGGGCGCTTCAACTGCTAAGGTCATTAGGCCTGTAACTCTAGAGCATGTTCTTTTCTCGGGAGTTGGCAATGGTCTTCCCCGCTGGATGGCGACATCCGGCGCCAGTCTGCCGTCGGGTAGTGGGGTTTTCCTCAACCAGGTAACTCCGACTAGCGGGGCTCCGTCCCACCAGGACAAGCTCTAAGCTCCTGACTGATCTCCCGGAATGTGTGGTAGAGTATGCATGATAGTGTAAGTGTGTGTAAGTAAGAGGTAAGGAAATGACAAGGAAGAGGAAGGAAAGATCGCGTACGGTCTTTAGCCAATTTGTTAGGGTACTGGTTCGGCATTCGCCTGGTGTTGATCGGAGAAAGCGATCACAGCAGCCCGCCACTAGAACTCTCCTCCAGGTAGCGTCTAAACTTGACCTATCGGACAAGCTGACAGTTTTGACAAGTGTATATTGTGTGATATATTTTTCATTTTTATCAAAAAGGTGTGAATTCAGGCATTAGATTTCTCAACGACATTTATAATCTAGGTTTGCAAATCCACGCCTTCTACTCTCCTACTCGCTACCCTACCTTGCCCAACCAGCTACCAGATATAATAGATCTCGGATTATCGTTATACCTCCCAACAACCATAGCAGTGGAAACCCATATTGCACTACCCTTCGATCATCGCCCAATCATCTTCAGACTAGGACTTTCAGTATCTTCTGTTAAAACTATCTTCCCCTTCAACCTAAACAAAATCAACTGGCACCATTTCCAATCACTTCTAACTCAATTGCTTCCCCCAGTAGAAACCCTATCACTCAAAATGAAATAGAAAAAGCCATATCCGTACTAACCATACTATTCTCGATACTCTTGATTTAACCACATTTCACCTAAAAATCTAAATACCCTCCCCCCATCCCTACAATACTCCTAAAACTCATATACCACAAGAGAACCATTCGAAATCATTATCTCCGTCATCATTATCTTACTTATCTAACATCGCACTTAACCCGCCAAATTAAAATATTACGGAGACTCCTTTTCCTATTCCAAGCTCAATATTTCCACAAACAAATCCAAACCGCACATCCAAATGACCACTCACTTTGGAATCTCACACGACGACTACTTAGAAAACACAACCACATCCCCACTCTCCAAACACCGTCCACCCTCGCCTCATCGCCTACAGATAAAGCCAACACCCTAGCAGACTATTTTGCATATGTCTTTATTCCACATCCTCCCACGAATGCAGAATTCAATCAATCAATAGAGCATAAAGTAAATAATCCCCAATTTCCGTACCCCTCCCAAAAGGAAAAACCATAGGCCAGATAAAATTAATACTTTTATTCAAAAAACTTCCATTCAAAGCAATTACCCCTTCCTTTAAAATTTTTCCCCAATATGCACATGTTATACCCATTCTTAAGCCCGGCAAAGACCCGTCTTCTCCATCCAGCTACAGACCCATAAGCCTTCTCCCTACCATCAGTAAAATCTTTGAAAAATGCATTCTCTCTCGCCTAAAAGCTTACTTCAACGAAACGTCAGCTATTCCTAACCATCAATTTGGCTTCCAATCGCTTGTCTCAACAAACCATCCGATCCTTAAACTTACCGAAGACATTCTCGAAGGTTTCCATCAGTTTTCACATACAATAGCCGTCTTTCTCGACATCGAAAAAGCCTTCGCTTCGGAATGGCATCCCGGGCTACTATTCAAATTTCATAAACTTGGAATCCCACATTACCATATACTCCTTATTAAAAGCTTCCTCACGAATAGGTCCTTCTCCATACGACTAACTGATGCGATTTCTGTCCCTGCTCATATCCTAGCAGGCGTAGTTCAAGGCTCTGTATTAGCTCCAACTCTCTTCAATATTTTTACTTACGACGCACCAAGCACCCCTCACACCTCCCTAGCTCTCTTTGCCGATGAGCAAATCGTATACTCAACAAACCAAGTAATAGATACGCAACCATTGATATTCAAAACCACCTGGATCAAATCTCCGATAGGGTCAGCAAATGGCGCATCAACTTTAACCCAACTAAATTTTAAGCCAAACTCTTCCCTCTCCGCAGACCACCCTTACCTCCACCTGTAGCATACAAGTCCACACCAAACCCTTGGTTACCATCCAACACGCCAGTCAAATAACTCGGAGTCCTCTTTCACCGTCGCCTAACCTGGAAACCCCACATCAACCATAGACTTGCTCTAGCCACACAAAGAACTCACCAGCTTTTCTCAATACTACGTCGTTTTTAACCTAACAAATCTAAACCGGTACCCATCTATAGAAAGCTATGATCAGACCTATGCTTACATACGCATGCCCAATTTGGGACTCAGCTGCCAAATCTCATATCCATAAGCTCCAGACCTTTCAAAATCGTTTCCTAAGCACCATCACCAAAGCACCTTGTTCATCCAATGACTTCATCTCGAGCTCGACATACCCCTCATCACCACCAACATCAAGCTATCCGCCCTTACGTTTTACCACAAAATCCCTTGAATTTTACAATCCCTCTACTTCCAATTAGGGAAACAAACCCCAAATAGAGCACGTATCCGCAGGAAACTCCCCAGACACTTTTTCGACCCACCCTAAGCATTCACACATCAACAACTCTCCTTTAAATAATTCTAACCAAAATACAACTTCTAACTCAAACTCAGTTCAGTTGTTCTATATCTAATGTACTCCAATCCATTGTAAAAGAGGCTGTTCGCCTGTAAGCAAATAAATTTTTAAAAAAGAAAAGTGTGAAGTGGATATGTCATGATTTGAATGTTTGTCACTCAATTGTACTCAGTATTATTTCTAAGTCGCATTAGCGTAACTTACCTTCAGCAAATTCAAACGACTACGACGGACGTCGACGAGTCGCTACAACTAACGGTGCGCTTGGTTGTGCAGTGCACCCGTCGCAGAGCTCGATTGAAAAGTGAAAGGCTTTTCCCCTCCCAACCCGCCGCACCCGTTTGGTCTTCCTCCTCGCACGCCATACGCCTGCAGAACAAGGTCGTGCGATCTAGGGCAAATGAAGTGCGCGAAGTTAACGACGTTCGTGGTCAGACGGAAGAGCAGACGTCATGGCCTGAGTCTCGCCACGTAAAATAAGGTAAATTAAATTCAATGCAATTTTATCCTCACAGCGCAACCGGTCGCCAACGTCTGTTTTTTTCTCGCATCTCAAGTGTTCACACGGCCGTCTGACAGTGTTTCGCCAACACCTACGCCTCATTTGTCGATCGTCCAAGTTCGTTTTCGTCAGAGGTGAGCGCGTATTGCTAGCTAATCTTGGTTCAAGGTTGCGCAACGCCTTCACAATAGGCCAACCACGAACTGAAGAAAATCAGGAGCCGGCCTGTTTTGTTTGTATCAGATGTACAAGCTGTGACCACCGACGATCGTGCTTGTTTGAATATGTAGGATGGATTTGGCGAATCTCTATCATATCCTGCGAGTGTAGCCTTTATACCTTTTCCTCTTCTGAGGTGACCACTGACAGTCAATAACTGGCGGTTTACCTTTGCCTTCCTTTATATGAAAGAAGGTAGGGTGATCAGAGTACCGGTTCGTACTCAGGTTGCACGGTTGCAGAACCCCAAATAATCGAAAAATCTTATAACATGTTTAGGAATATACATTTTCATTTTAATGTTCAATATTCAATATACTGCAACGCTATCGATGTATACGAAATCATTTTGAAATCAAAGATCGCCTAACGAGAGATCTCTCCCAGGCAATACACTTGTCACGCTCTAAGTTCTTTTACTGTCATTACTCTTTGGCTTTATACTTCAACGTGGCTCTGGGCTGGTTTCGAACGTCGACCAGCCAGCAGATGTGCAGCGCAGGAGGGTGGCTGGCCTAGTTTGTGAGTGCGGTGAGGTACCCGTGATACCAATTTTCTGCCTTCGCCTGACAGCAACTTAATTTTATGAATTTCTCGTGTAATTGAAAGTATAAAAAGAGCTGTCAATTCAAGATGGTATTATGACCTCGTGAGAGACACAGACACTCAGTTTTTATGAACAGATTTATTTACATTTACTATACAATATTTTAGATTCCTCTGGAAACTTCCGCTGCAATCCACAACACTACAATTTCCGAGGCAATCGCCTCCCGCCCCAACCTGACAGAGTACCCCATTATGCTAAATCTCAGCGCCGCTCTTGGCCTCTGGTCCCTTGGCGAACGCCATCCTCTCACGGGTGACAAGGTGCCTCCGCACCGCGATTCGTCTGAAATTCGAATGCCGTTTTCTACACCAGCCTCTCTCGCGTGGAATCACAGAACTCCCACCGAAGCTGAAGACCCACTGACAGCGTCACTCAGTTTTGCGAAATGGGGCCCGCAACCAGCTGCATGGCCCGGCAGTTCTCACGCACCCTCCCCCGCCTGTGCTAGCTGACACCGGGGTTCCCAGAACATGCCCCCGGCGGCCCACGCCCTCCCAACGGTTGTGGTTTGGTTGCCGCCAGCTTGGCGCCTGCGGACCGACCACTCCCCCTCGCCGACCGCACGCCTTGTGCGTTCTCACAGAGCGAAATGCCATGATATTACAATATTGAACGCATTATTTCAGGGACCAAATACTAAAATTATAGCGGTAAACGTATACCGGTATTAGGAAATTATACCTGTATAGAAATACTTGTAACCCTATTATACCTTTACTCGATATACATTCAAAAATATCGGTTGTATAAAACTTGTGTGTGCTTCGAAAAGGACAAAGCTGTATTCACAGCTATTGGTAGCTACAATAATAGTTTTACTATAAATGATATTTTAAGACTGCATTACTGTTAGAAATTTAAGTATAATTATTTGGTAATTAATATAGTGATAGTTATTAAGTATTTGGGAGTGAGTATATATGTATACATACACACACATTAGTCAAATGTCACAGAGAAACGTTCCTCACATCATAATCTGCATGATGAGATATTCGTGGAGCTTCTATTACATTTTTGCCGGTTTGGCGCTTATCGATACTATCAAAATCACCTGTATTTCAGCCCTGAGTGCTGGTGGCCATCTTTGTGACGTCAAACTGAGAAGGATTTGATTCCTCCATCTTATATTTACGATTTCTGTGTACGCTGTGGTTTGCGCAGACTGATGAGGTTTATTTGCATAATTATGAATTCAAGATTCGCCCTTGCAGCAACATATAGAAATACTAATAATAGCTCCTTGATACCGACGAACTTTATTTCTTATGCGTGTAAACTAACTATACATTTAACATTTTTCAGTGGTCTACAAATGCCGTGAACGTAATCTTAAAGGGAAATACGTTGGAAACGGACCACGTGTTCCCATGCTTCAGTTTCACGATAGCCTTAGGCCTTAGAGATGTGAGGGCCAGTGGGAACATATTTGGTGGGGGTCCCTGTGGTAGAGGGTCATATTAAATGCCACTGAGAATACCATTGACACATTACAAAATTATAATGCTATTTTAATGTATATTATGTTTTGTACATATAGTAATCACCTTTACAGAGGAACATTCCGTGCTTTTCTCATAGCAAAATCGTTAATCAAGTCGCCAAATTTTAGCATTCTTAAAATATCGCTATTGCTGAGCAAAAGCGCGAAATCATTGAGGCGTTGTTGGACCATTGTCGTTCGCAATCAATTTCTCACATTTCTCATAATTTTGAAAATCATCTTTCAGCCGTGCAATTAGTGATCATCAGAACAAGATACATTTTCGAATTGTTAACAATGTGACAATCACGGCTTAAATATTTGCCTTTTTCTGATGCAAATTATTTGTAAAATTCTGCGAGTTGAACAAGCTCGATCTCAAGATTTTCGTCAACATCGTCATCGTAAATCTGGTTTAACAGTCTTGCTTGTTCCACCAGTTGCTCTGACTCTAATTGCACGGGTTGGGCCAGGAAATGAAAACTAGAAACCAATTCATTTGCAGAATGTCGTTGATCCAACGACGCTAAAAGCTCGTCAATCACGGGAAGGTAATAAGACGAGGCCGTTCGATAAAATACAAATACCACCTGAAGTTAGCGGCTTGAGGACGGTGACGGTAGATCACAGAATTGTGTACGACCAACTGCGGAAGTCGGCAAATCGATGGAAAAGAGCTCAAGGGCAAATCTATCGGGGGGCGTTTTGTGTGGCGGACCAAGTGTTAGTCCGATCGCCTCATTCGTCCTCGTCCGATCAGAAATTGTTTCGGAAGTTTTTTCCCTCTAAGTCCGTACACGGTGACAAAAGTGTTAGAAAACAATAATGTAGTACTATCAAAAGAGGAATAGGAGGTAGGGTACAAAATTGGTACAATATAAGTTATATAAGAGACAAGGTGTATAATGTATAATGACCGAGTAAAGAATGTAATATAAAGTTCGAGTTAGTGTGTAAGCAAATAATATAAGCAAGAAAGGAAGATTGTGTATGTTAAGGCACAGGTGCGAAAAGGGTGACAAGTGTAGCGTGTGACAGTGCAACTAAAGACGGTGCAATGTGCGGTGTAACGGGGACGCAAGTGTTAGCAGGTACGTCCGTCGCAGACAAGTGTAGTGACTTGAGGCATTGTTACCCAAGGCCGAACGCATCAGCACGATCGGGAAGAGAGTGCGAGAAATAGCAGGTGCAGGTTCGCGCTGACAATGAACGAAGTGTAGACTTCTCAACGAGATAATAGTGGTAGATGTCAACTCAGTATAATTGTGTTATAGACTGAGTAAAATCTTAGGCGGGGGGAGATGTAATGATTTGCAAGACCCAGAACGTGAAAAATATAAAAAGAACAGGACTTTACTGGTCAAGGACAAATTAAGTATGCAAAGAAAACAATAGACGGCAACGCTGCGTGCTTATAATTCTCAGAAGGCAGTAGAAAACGTATAGGGTGGAAATAGGCAACATAAAAATGGGTAGAACCCGATTTTTGAAACAGTTTGAAGCAAAAATCAAGTAATTCGAGCCACGGGTTCAAGAAATATCAGAAAGTGTATGCATTGTATGTAACACACTAAGCACGAAGAAGATGGCACCCATAGTTTAGCTGTTGGAAGTGCAAAAGAAACTCAGTTTTTATTGAATATTTCAAGAACGCTTGGACGGATTAACGTCAAACCAATTACCACGAATCTTCTTCTCTTCTTTGATAACGAACACCGCCGATTCACCGCTTCGCACCACTCAAATATTTGTTCCAGCTCCACTATATTATGTCTGATGTCCGTATAAATATCCTGTGTCTCACCGTATAAATATCATGTGCTTTTATGATTACACCATAAAACAAATCTCTCAGTTCTATCTTCCACTTATAGCAAGAAAATATGCAAAGTCCGGTATCGTTTGTGAACCGCATACTTTTATGATGTGTCCAAATTCAACACACACAAAATTCAATAAACAATTTATTGATTGAAAACAGGTACAGAGCTACAGTGCCGAAAATCCAGGAGAATGTACAGTGAAACGTAGCCGAGTTATCCTAACCAGAAGATGCACCACAAAATTGCCGAGTCGCTAAATCTCCCTAAAGGGAAGTCCGTTGTCGCAGCACTGTCGTCGTAATCACAATCTTCACACCGTACTATCTCGTATCACCAACTCGTCGCTCTTACTCCGCCGCTCACTCTCTGTCCTCTCTCCGGGCCACGGCCGGCTTATATTTCCCCGGGCCCTACGGCCCGCTGACTGGCAGGCGTAGTAGGGGGCGGGGGTTGGGCCTCGCCCCGCTCGCTCAGGCGTGGCGGCCGCACACCGTCGAGCCTCGCTGGCCTGCGCTTGTCGCTGGCCGCTGCCGCCAGGGGCGGTAACTCCCTACTGTGGCGGCACATTCAAATCTGTGCGGCCGGTCACGACAATTTATAAGTTCAAGAATGATTAGAGTTCACTCGCGAAAAAACTCCAAGTCTTATTTTGATGCACAGCAAAATATTCGGAACTCGACACGTTCTCCAAATTAAGTTCACTTCTGGTTCTACCAGAAAATATTCAGAGTCCAAATATGTCCCTTAAGTCCGATTCTTGCTCTACCACAGGAAAATATTTCAAAGTCCCAACGCGTATTGTAGACCCCCGAAATTTTTGTAAGTCCTAACATGCACAAATTAATCTATTCGCCAGCGAACTGCTCACCGTCACAACATGCGACCGAATGAATTTTATCATCCCTTTTAACCCTTTAGGCGCTACGTTGTTTGGCCTCAGCGCGTCCCCGGGTCCTGAGTCACCCGGCCCGCTTAGGTCGCCTGTGGCCTGCATTCTTTTCGGGCGCGCGCCCTTTGTAGGGGGCGCGGCGCAAGGTGAAAACTGCTTATATTTCCCAACCTTATTTTTGATCCCAGCTTTGGACCGGACACTGGCGAAGTTGGAAATTTTTTTAAAAGAATATTTAGAATTTTTTATATTTTTTAAAACTTTTTTAAGACAGTAAGTGATTTAATATGTTCTTTTGGTATGGTAAATCATGAAATATGGATGCACACATAATCCTACGTCACATTGCGCATACATGTAGGTGGATTCACGACGTAGCTAGTTCTTAGAATCAACGATGCATCTTCGCTGAGCTCTTTTATATATTTTTTTTTTTCGTTTCTGATGGGACGATAGTCGGAAAATGTCGCTGGTCAGGCTAGTCGGTTATCTTCCGACCTTCGGCCTCAACACTAAGTAGGCACAAAAACCAGATGGGTAGATTTTGCACAAATATTTTATTGCACCAGCACCCTCCTTGGTGGAGGGTGCTGGAGCTATATAATCTATTGGTCAGAAAAAAATACTATAGCTACTTAGTACTTTTAGGAAGCTGCAGATGTTGTGCCAAGCCAATAGCTTGTACTGCCCCCTAGGAATAAAATCAGAAGCAGACGAAACATCGTGCGCCGAATATTTCCGGCATTAGCACTCATGGCACGACCGACCCGCGCCGGAGATATCCGGCATTAGCACTCGTGGCACAAAAGTCTTGCGCCGGATATATACAGCATTAGCGCTGAAAGGGTTAAAACCCACAATGCCTCTCCTTTCTTTTATTTCGACAAAATGCCCAAACTTCCGTTTTAATAATCAGTCCACCTTCTTCAACCAATCCCCAAATCTCTTATATTTCGTCCTACTCACGCCGTCACCTCCACGGTCAGATGAATGTTTGTTTATCCTGACAACAACCACGACGTCGTTACTAGGCGCCATATTGCTTATTATTTGCCCTAACCAATTCAGATAGAAACACAGTGGCGTATACTGTGGGCTCCTGAGGTTACAGGCAGTAGCCCGAGAAAATTACGAGAACAAAAATCTGGCAAGATATTGGTGACCGTACTTACCTCCGTTCCCAAATTAGGAATTCAAAAATACTTGGGCCAGAACTTACCACACATTAAAATTTTTGAATGCTGCATAATATGCTGTAGTCGAGAATTATCAAGGACAAGGGATCGTTCTAGGGGGTGGGCGCCTTTACTAGAATGATGTTGGTTTTGTTTTTGTCACTCCTCTTATTGGATTCATTAGCCATCAATTTACTCGTAACAATTATTTATTAACTCACCAAGAACAAGAAGGTTTCATAAATAGAAAGACCTTCATCACAAGATCGAATAATAATAATTTAACTATAATTACTATTGATCAATGCTATTTGGAATATACCCATTGTTATTCGGGAGCTCCCATAATCTTATACATTAATAATCCATCAATATTGTGTCTCCTTCTCTTTTATTCTCAATACTGCGTTTGCCCCACCACTAAGCAATGACAATACACTCGCCCCTCATTGAACATCTATAATCAGTTATCATTATCCCCTCTTCCCATTGTACGCAAGTTAATGCGTGTATGACTGCATCAGTTCACCTCTCACATGTATTACGAACTTCGTTACTAATCTGTTATTCTTTCACTCCTGCCGTGGAAACAGTGACATCACTGCAAATGTCTTTGAAGCCGCCGGTCCGGGGTGGTCCCTCGTTGCCGTCGTGGCCACCTTTTCTCCCTCATCGATCGTTTTTCCTTGGGGTTTTGTCCCACAGGTATAATTTATGGTCCGCATACATCACACACAACGTGCTTTTCACTCTACCTTATAATTTCCGTCCTTGGCGTTTGAACACAATGACGTCAATCGTGTATTATTTCCGATATTTCTGGCGTTCATCTATGCATGTAATAGTATATCCACACACGTCTAGTCCTTGATGCTACTCGATTTCATCATCTCACCTTACTAGCGTTACACAGCACGTCCACATCACCCACCATCAATCCCTCCTTTTTTCTGACTGCCGCGTCCCACCGGCCGTGACTCGTTCTTGGCCGTTCCCGGAATCGTTCCTCACGTAGACCGATTTGCGGCCTATGGCACGCGCGAATTGGCGAACTCTGTCTTTTTTTATTTGACGGTCAGATGACCGTTAGGTCATTATATATATATATATATATATATATATATATATATATATATATATATATATAGTATAAAGAATTAGTTTACATTTGCATTGTATAATTTTAAATAAAAACTTCATATGCCTGTAACAAGTAATGTACTTCAGCTTCCGGGTCAATGACTCCCATCTCGATCGGGTTTTTGTACAGTTTCCCTTATCCATTGAGAAAGCGAGATAGTCCCTTAATTTGCTTCTGGACGTAAATGTAGATTCACTATGCGCACGTTTTGTTGAACTTTCCTTTTGCTTGTAGTGGTAGTAGAGCTTAGGTTGAGTTTCCATTTTGTTACAGAAAAATCAAATCTGTTCGTTCCTTTACCGGTAAAAATTTGTTGTTATTGTTGTTATTATTATTATTATTATTATTATTATTATTATTATTATTATTATTATTTTTCATCTCCCAACTATTAATAGTTAAATTGTTGGGAAGGGATTCTGAAACTCAAGAAAGAGTGAGCAGATGATTTTCTCCCCCATACGTCACATAAAATTTTTGAATGTTTTGACTAAATAAATAAATAAGTAAATAAATAAAAAATAAATAAATGAATAAATAAATAAACAAAAAATAAATAATAAATAAATAAACAAACAAACAAACAAATAAACAAATGATTCTCATACACGCACGAATAACGAGGTAAAACTGGAAAGGAAACCGATTTCCTTTTGCCCTGGTGCAGATAATACTGATATTTTCTTCTATATTTTAATGCCAAAAGCAGATTCTAACGCCAAGGGTGGTAACAGTCCTAAGTTGATTTGTAATAACCTCACATACTTCTCTGGCATCTCCATTAATATTTCCTTCAAATTCTCGTCTACATCTTTTCGATGGGATGGGAATACATTCATCTTCAGCATTTGCTTGATAACTTTCAGTTTTCCCTCGAATATCAGACAATGCCGTTTGAAAATGGTTAAAGCGTTGTCTACTTTCACAGTATTTGAACTTTGATTTGAAAATTGATTATGTTTAACAAACGTTTCAGATCACAAGCTTTTCTCATTGTAACATCCCTTCCATCTTCTTCACAGTTTTCTCAAAACATTGCAATAACACCCCTTTGTTCTCGTTAACGCAGTTACAGTAGCAAGCCTTCCAAATATACTTAATGTATAATGCGTTAGCATTGAAGTTTTATGTAGCATGACAAGCACGTCTTGTTATGTACCAGCAATCCAATTTTCTACAATTTTAATGCCAATTGAATTCGCTTGTTTAATTATTACTAGTATTAAGATACAACGGATTGAAAAGGTACCGCAATCTCTCTCTCGCCTCAGATCGTCGGAAATTCTCCGAACTCAGCCCACCTACATATCTTGCAACGACACGTTCAGAATTCCTGGAACTGTTATGTAATGTGAATGCCTGTTAAATTTGAAAAATTTAAGAATTCATAGTTACTGAACTTCGGCGTGTGAACATCTAAAAGAAGCCAACAGTCATCCTAGAAGATCACCTGAGAAGATTCTACATCCATAGTTTGTAAGGTTTCCTTTTGTAATTAGGCTTACAATGGTATTATATGGATAACTTTTCATCTGTAATTTTCTCTTAAAAGGTAATAGTAAACAGTCAAACTGTGATCTCATGGCCATGAGTAGGGTTCAAAAACCTAAGCATTTGTTACTAAGAACTAGTTTTTTGCTTTGGTAAGACCTGAGAAAAAATTTGCAGTATGTGCAATAATTTTTTCATGTTTCAAAACAGGTTTTTATTTATTATAAGAGAACCACTTGATGTAGCGGATTCTTATATCAATATTCGCAATTTACGTTAAAGTTAGGACTATTTGGACACCTCATTTGCCTCTGTAGCTTCAGAATTAATGTTTTTTCATCAGTTTAAAAATTATTTCTGTATCCCCCGAGAGTGTATACAGTGCCTTATGTTTCTACAAGATACCGGCACCTCCGTTGAGGCGTCTAGCGGGTGGCCTAATCGGACAGGCGTTACATTATACGCTCTTAGGCAAAGAGGTTCCTGATAATGGATCGATACCTCCCCACTACTGTACCCCCCCTCATGCCACGCTGTTACCCCTTCGGGGGATGGTATATAAGACGTGCGCTCCACGCGCACAGTGCCCTTTGTGCCGCAGACTTGCTTCGATGTGGCCTTTGTTACTAACTTCTTGCAGTTTTTTAAAACGTTGTTATGTAGTTAAATTGTTAAATGCCTATTATTTTGTTGAACCATATGATACTATTTGATTTGTACCTGAGCCATTTATGGTGTGTTTTAAGTGAAAAGGGCCCGGTTCCTTCAGAACCGTATATTTTTATGAATTAATTAATGCTATGTTTTTGTTATGTTATTTGCAGCAAGTTTACTCTATATGTTCTGTTGTTGACAGTAGACTGACCTCCAACTGTTGGGGAGGCTCAGTCTATGAGTACGAAAGGTCACTGACCTCCGATTGTTGTGGAGGTTCAGCTTATGATACTGCACATTTCTTATGTTTGTTGTTAATGTTGCAGTTCCTGCCATGAGTAAGACGGCACGGCCGCATTGGCATGGGAGCTTACGAAGGGCGCCTGCTAGGCCGTGCGGTAGCTTGAACTGCGGCGTTGAAGAGCAGCGCACTGGTCCTGTAGCCGGCAAAGGAGTCGGCTGGCTACAGCACGTCACCGGAACTGAGCGGTGGGGTCACATGCAGGCTTTGTTACGCTGCATGTTGATCGACGTTCGTGTCCGGTCACGGCTTTGTTCAACGAGAAACGGGCGGGCACTGGGACCGCTCCTTCTCGTTTCGGAGTAAACCTGCTGCATTCCTATGTTTGTAAAATTACGTAAAATGGTAAAGCTCCATTTCCAAGAATTTTGTATATGCACTCGTATGAAACCTCGTTCAATGGCTCATTAGTAATTCAGTTTTTCATGTTCATGTATGAAAAGAAGACTGAGGACGGCTTCTTGTAACAAATTTGCTTATGTATGTATCAACTTCGTCCTAAATTAGGCATTTAAGAGGTTGATTGAAAGCAGTAATTCTGTATGTGTTCGCGCATTGTTGACGCGCATGGTAATTGTGTTCCCTTTTTCCACAAGGTTGTATATATATGTATTCAGCTTCCTCGCCCTAAAGTGGGTTTTGTTGAGAGGTCGACTGAAATACGGTAATTCTGTATGTCGGCGCATTTTTGACGCGCCAAGATTCAATGTTATATGAGACTGCCGCTCCTTCATCTTCTTTGCTTTGTATTTTGTAATTCTGTGTTGTTTTCCTGCAGATGTAGATCCTGCGTTCAGGAAAAGCATATTTGTAGAATATTTTTGTAAATAAAATTGTAATGTGTAAAGTTATTTGATTGTTATATCCCATTATTGAGATCCTTTAAAGTTATGATCCTGTTTATTTAAAACCTGGGGCGTCCATTTGAAAGGTTCGAATGTGACGACAATCTTCTCGAATTTGATTGCTTAGAAGCTTTTGTGTTAGCTTTGTATAAATATTTCATTAGGCAAAAGCATGGTCAACTCGCTATTTCTTACGTAGCGAGAATTATGTAAGATTTGTGCTGTCTTGTACAGCTGGCGACCGTATGAAAGTAATTTTTCTATAAATTAAACTGTCAGCCAAGTTTGAGATTTAACAATCATTAATCCTATTATCATCCCAAATCTCACTATTTCTCAATTTTTAATTTCTCATGTGCTCATGAGACATTTTTAATTGTAATTAAAATTACAACCGAAGGTAAACGCTTATTGACCCTCGCCTTCCGCAAGCGCCAAATGCTTGCCACCCTTCCGCCACGCTAACGAACGCAGTCAGTCGGAAAATTATTCTCACACGATTCGGACCTATGTTCGTCTCGCCCGCGCTCACTTTACATATTGTGCTGAAATACAGCAATAAGTCATAAAATGCGCGTGAATAATACATTTCTAACATGTGAACAGTGTAATATTCGCTTGCAGCAAAAGCCGCAGTGAATTTACTGTAGTGCTGTGTTTCAACATTACTCACAGTGCAGCGTGATCGCTCGTAATTAAATTATTCGAGCTCATGAACAGTGCACTACTCTTGTTACGATCAGTGTAACTTACAATAATGCAATTATCTGAACTCAGCACGTGCGTGTAATGCACCATTCCGCAATGTTCGCAGAAACTGTGTTGATTATTTTGTAACAGTCAAGCGTGCATACTGTTGCATAATCAATACATTGCTCGCCACAATGACTATCACAATAAGATCAGTGCTAATTTTTCTACTACATAGTGAAGGCCGAATTGCTTCGTCTGTGCCTCGTAATGTGTGCCGCTCACTAGAGATGATACGTGCAACCCCTAAGGCAGCTCAACCAACAGACGCAATCCCGGCTGCCGTCAGATGCCTCGCCTTCGTGGGCGTGGTCATCATGCGTGTGGGGCACCACGCTGACACAAGTTGCACCACCAATGCCATTGTTGTCTTTCTCTTACAGTGCATTCTATATGTGAAGTTATATATTTTAATATGAGTTGCGAATTCATTTCAGTTATGTCATGCTCATTTTATCTCTGATTCAATGATACTCTGTGTGCCCTTTAATATTTATGAAGTCGTGCCACATTAAATTGATTATTAATTTATTAACACAAATAAATAATAAATTAATAAATGTCTTTATTGGTGACGAGGCCATTTACCTACTCTTCCGCGTGACCACACACACACACACACACACACACACGCACACACACACACACACACACACACAGTGTTTCACCTGACTAATCATCACAACAACTGTTTGTAAATCAGCTGATTGTAATTCAATCTTCTAGAGTAATATAAACTTCAAATATTAATATTTAATTAATCAGTGTAAGTTACGTAGTCATTATACATTTAATTCTTAATTTTCCTGAATCCCTTCCCTTGAATATTTATTTCAGATGCATCAAAGTTTCCAAGTAGCTTGCAAATATGGTGGTCCTTTTAATTTCATAATCGATTTGAGGTAAGTGGTGGAGTAAGCACAAACCACTGGATCCCCCAACAGACCACTGCTCAAACACTACTTGCTCCTCCAGCTGTTCACAACACGGAACTGAAAGTTCGATCGTGTTGTTGAAATAGTGGGAATGCGACTACTGCACACTGAACATAGCAAGTCACTACGTTTTGGCGAAGAAGAAAAGAATGTTGTGAATCCTGTTATGTTTGTAAAAAAATAACCTTCCTTTTTATGTTGTTTAAAAACCCTGTTTTATAATCAAATTAAGTTGGTAGGCGTAGCAATAAACATACTTGACATAAGGAAATCTTGCTTTCAAAAGGGTTTGAACACTTAATTTCTACCACTCATTACCGCGTCCCCATCATATGCTTGAGCAATAGTTTTCGTTATATATGTTAAAATTTTTTTGCTTTTTCACTCAGAGCCCAATCGCTTTTCGATTAAGCACCGACAAAAGAATATATTTTCGTCAGGTTTGCATCCCTTAACATATGTCAAATTAAGGAAAGTTAACTTCGACTTGTTATGCAAGTTGTTTCATCGGCCTGCAGAGAAACAAAATCAACTATATCAATGTATCTCTTCAGTTCTCCAATACACATCATACACAATTTATCGGCTCGTTCTGTGACATGTGTTATATTTATAAACAGAGGAATTACTTAAATGATCTAACACACTATCTCGATTGGCGAGTAATAATAATAAGTTTAAAAATGTCACGGTTTTTTCATTCTTCAGATTCATCATGCTCCCTCAATGCTCGTTCATGAGTACCAGATTTTAAACTGAACTTTATGCTGAACTCGTGGCTCATTGCAAAGTTGCAAGCCTTTCACCACTGAGATCCGGGTTCAATTCCCGTGGAATCTCGTGTTAAATTTGTTCCAACAAAACGAGTTTGGCTGCTTCACAAGGCTAGTCCAACCTGTGAAGTGTCCAAACCCTTCCCTATCCTTATTACTTTCTAATTCTGCGCTGGGCTGTACAGGAGCGCGCGGTAGGAGCACGTACGTGGAGATGCTACCTGGCGGTCCTCTTGACAACCGACTATGACTAGACGCGACAGACAATGTTAACGGAGCAGGGGCAACCGAGTCATGCCACGAACGCACGTTGTGTGGATGCCGCTGAATGCCAGCGGTTTCTTCGGCATTGCCGCTCCTTAAGAGGACTGGTGCACAGACTAGCGAGCAATTTAATACACGTCTCATCAAAACAAATTATTTGGAATATTGAAAAACATATGACACTGAAAAACATGTGGCCTGAATTATTTTTAATGTAATATATTATGACCTAACGGTCATCTGACCGTCATATCAAAAAAGAACAGAGTTCACCAATTCGAATTAGGCGCGTGTAAGTGGCCGCAAATCGGTCTACGTGAGGAACGATTCCGGGAACGGCCAAGAACGAGTCACGGCCGGTGGGGGGAGATGAACGCCAGAAATATCGGACAATAATACACGATTGGACGTCATTGTGTTCAGAACGCAAATTATAAGGTAGAGTGAAAGCACGTGGTGTGGTGATGTATGCGGACCATAAATTAATACCATGTGGAGACAAGAACGATCCCGAACTAGTGAATCGCCATGAGAAGAAAGAATTCGTATCCATATTACGTAAATGAATGATCAAGGAGCAGAACACTGGATAACGCACGGCGGCAGTAAGGGGAAAAAGGCGGCCACGATATGATGAGGGACCACTCGGAACTGCGGCTTCAAAGACATTTGTAGTGACGGCGCTGTTCCCACGGCGGAGCAAAAGAATAACAGGTAAGTAACGAAGTTCGTAATACAGGTGAGAGGTGAACTGATGCAGTCATACACGCATTAACTTACGTAGAATGGGAAGAGGGGATAATGAGAACTGATTATAGATGTTCAATGAGGGGCTCATTGCTTAGTGGTGGGGCAAACGTATACTGAGAATAAACCGAATATCAATGTGTATATTTCAAATAGCATTAATCAATAGTAATGTTAGTTATATTAATCGATCATGTGATGTAGGGGTTCCTATTTATGAAACATTCTTGTTCTTTGTGAGTTAATAAATAATTGTAACGAGTAAATTGATTCCTAATGAATCCAATAAGAGGAGTGACAAAAACAAAACCAACATCATCCTAATAAAGGTGCTCCCCCCTAGAACGATCCCTTGTCCTTGATAATTCTCGACTACAGCATATTATGCATTCAATATTTTAATGTGTGTAAGTACTTGCCCAGGCATTTTGAATCCTAATTTAGGAACGGATGTGGCATCACAATATCTTGCCAGATTTTTGTTCTCGTAATTTTCTCGGGCTACTGCCTGTAACCTCAGTAGCCCAGAGTATACGCCACTGTGTTTCTGTCTGAATGCTAGAAAACGACCCTGTCATCATTCTGATAGGGAGGATAGTATGCTATTAATATAGGTTAAATTTTCATAGAGTTCATAACGTCAAATTTTCATTAATTCGTAAGATCGGTTAAATTTCTCAATGTTGATTTTTAATGATAATTTTAAAAAATCTAATGAGGATAAATTCAGTTTTTTATTCAATTTATTTCATATATTGGTAGACATTCTTCCTTTGTTTTCACTGGTTTTCCTGATTGCTAGAAATGCCAGGATGTTTTGAATGTTTGTAAGTCATGGCGTTAGGCGTAATTCTGGAACGTTTTCAATTAAAAATTTAAGAGTGAATTGAGAGATTTATTAATTTCAAAAATTTATATTTTTCATGAAGTTTTCTGAATTTTTCATTTAGTCATGATTCTTGGCATTGAATTATATTCAATTTATAAACATTCATATTTGACTGTGATGGATTAACATGACATAGAGGCCAATAAAACAGACATAAAATGTGTATTACATAAATATATTAATAATAAAACTTGATTGTGCTGACAAGTCTCGACTATAGTATGGGGTTTTCTTCAGGTATAGAGTAACTCACAAAAAAGCGTAGGTCAATCTAAAATACAATCAAGAAACTACTTTGCAAAAATATATATAAAATAATGGAAGTGTTTTTATATAAAAAAGAGGGTCTTATCTCGGTATAGCTGCAAAAAGTTTATTTAGGATATAACATCAAAGTAGGGTCATCATCAAGATAGTGAATCATGGTAGATCGATGATATAACATTACAATGATAGAAATGCACTAGCTTTCTAAATATAACATATTATATGATCACCCATATATAGTGTAGAGTTAAAGACGGGTTTAAGGAACGTGTATATTATAAATACCAAAGATGTTATAACCTAGTCATAACCCAAGCGCAACGTAATAGGACTGGAAAGAGATTCAACAATTGTAAGTAAACTAATACACAAATACGTTGAGTATAATATAGTGTAATAGTTCCCGGCTATCCTGGCCTCGCGTTGGGCAGCCAAAATGTAATAGTTCCTCTCTCTCTCTCTTTTCTGCTACTATTTTCTGGCTAATATCCTTGTATATTATAGTATTACAGACTGTTGGGTGCCATATTTAGTACTCGTACTTAATCGAACCTATCGTTTGGCCCTTTAGCCAGCTGTTTTTATAAAATTTCTCATACCCTGCAGCCTGGATAACGTGGTATCCTGATACAGGAATCCAAGCGAGGTGACTTGATTGTGCGTGCTAGGGATTATAGTAAATGACTGAGTCTCAATTGGTAAAATGAACAATAGTTTGTCATTAATTTATTACTGCTTTCGGCTCTTTCCTCCTTTCATCATATACGATAAACAACTCACCATCTCTCCTCCACATTGGTACACAAGTAATCCTAGACATAAACATACATAGAAACAAAACACAACCAAGAAACTCATTCACATAATAATAACAAAACAATATGAAACCTCACTCACACATCGAATGCGCATTCCCTGATTTTTACCATTTCATAATTTAATTTTATTCAACTAAACTGGTCTTCAACAAACTCTTTTCAGCTACAGAATGCGTCTTGGATGAAGTGTCTGCAAAGAAAATCAACACACACACACGTGTCACTTCCCTGTTTTGCGGCTCAGCTCTGTGGCAGTGACGTCCGGTGTCCGCCGTCCTGTGCCTTCCGATGCGCGGTCGCCGTCCACTGCCACTGTCGCCTTCATAACCAATTATCGCGAACCGTTATTGTCCGCATAAATTGTATTACTCAGTTGCTAGTCCGTCGCCGTTTGATAAAATTGCATGTACTTGTTGCGTACTGTTTGGCAAAACAAAACAAAACAAAACAAAATATTTTTTTCGTGTTTCATCAAACACGTCATTTCTCGAAATGAATATTGTTTACATCAATTTACATTCAAAAATGAACGTCCACTTGTTCCGATCTCAGCATCTATTCTTTTGTATCTTATAACGAGATGTCCGAAGCGTTGAATTTCTTTACAATAAATAATAAAATCTAATTGTCCGTAATCACAAAGATTTTTACTCAAGAAAAAAAAATTACTCCCGAATTTCTTTTTTTTTTTGCTAACACTTAAAAATTTTAATAAATATCACAACTTTACTCCCTATTTTAAATACCACATTTTCGAAAGAAATTTAACTACGCGCCAATTTCGCGCACACGAACCATTCTCTCCGGTACCTACGACACATCTGTACTCACATCGCAATTTTTTTCAGCAACTTGCATTGTTACAAAAAGCTTCTGGAACAAAATAGTTGCCACTCGCTTGCTTTTAATCTGTAGTTAATTCCAATGACTTTCTTCTCTTCGTAACATGGCGTCATTTGTTTATACTTCTAGTTCATTGCATATTTCCAAATATTATGTTATAATTTTGCTTCCGATCATGCGACAAGGTTGACACTAATTTTGTCGTCTTCTTCGTGTTTTAATCTATTGTTTCCCAATGTTTCAGCCAAATCGGTTTTGTGCGTTTTGTTACAATTCTTAAAAACCATGTTTGCAATCTCTCTTTACTAGCTCAACAATGGCCATATTCTGTTCATGTTACATTAAAAATTCCAATTCTATTTCAATTTATATCTTCCGAATGCGTTGACCGAATTTGATGCCGTTTGTTTTATTTAATTTCATAATTTCTGTTCTACCAGACGATTATGTTAATTTTCACAAATTCCACGCGCTATAATTCTTTATTTTAATTTTGACTTGTAAAATGTTTTCTGTCGGCACCGTTGTAATCGATACACAAGCTTATTCCTTGTCACATTTTGTAAAGTTGCATCTGGGGGGTTTTGTCTCGAAATGATAGATCATTACAGTAGGAACAAGAGACAATCTTGCCCAAGAATACTTACTTGAACAGGGATTTATTGATATATGTAAGTTGTTGGTGTCTGGATGTTCAAAGGTCTATTTGTGCTAAATATACACAAAGCTTCCGCAAGTAATCCTTTATGAATATTGTTTTCTGTTTTAAGAATATGAATATTTTCACAATTCACAGCTTATTCTCGATTCTGTTTTTGGTATTATTTTTATCAGCAGTTAATTTGATATTGTCTTTATGCTATTTTATTTGTAGTTTTAGGGCATGCTTGGTGGTACCTACAATTGTGGAATTACATCCCGTTGCTTTTCAGTTAATTTTGTAAATAAAATTGTGTTATAGTTCCAAGGCTGTGTGATCTTTACCTAATGCGATGAATCGACTTAGTTTATTACAAATTTTGAAAAACACCTGTACTCCATATTGTAACACCCCCACTTTCCGTAACAGCCCCAAGTAGAGGTGCTCCCAGGGTTGACCTCGACTTACCTATTTCCCGGAGCCAGCTGCAGGTTGAACCTTTGCCCAGCTACCCCCACTAAAAACACTGAAATTTCTAGCGGGAACATGCGTGGCGTAGGCATTGGCATGCAACTTGGAATGAAAAATTTTCCTCATTTAGCTTAAATTTAATTCACAAGAGATAGGCAAAATCACGGTGAATCCGGATACATAAGAAACGGACTTACAGACTAACTTATAACTATATTACATGGTTGGCGTCTCGGGCCCCCCGGGTCACGAGCTCGTATCCTTCCCAGATGGCTAGCGCAGCCGTGGCGACGACCCGGACGCTTGCCCTACCCAGCGGCGATGAATAGTCTGGATCAGCCGCTGACCACTCAGTAGCCGAGCGCGTTAAGAGCGCCGCTCGGGTGGATGGCTGCGGCGGTGGCGGCGTGGTCGGCGCCCACGACACAGAAAATGTCCGGGCACGCCTCTGCACCAGGAACGGCGGCTCTAGCCCTCGGGTTCGCCTACCTCCGGAGCTGATCGTAACAGGCGGGGCCGCTCGCGATGCGGTGTGACCGCTTCGTCGCGCCCTGGCCTCTGGCGGTCGACGACGCGTAAATATTGGCGGTTCGTACTTCCTATTGCTGATCATATTTACCAAAGCTCGGACCGGCAGAGCCAACTTGCACACCCGAGGCCGTTCTACTGTGCGTGTACTCGCACGTACGTGGCCAAAGCCAAAAATAAGACTCGCGCTTCCGGGAGAACACCTACGCCCTCGCCCGCTGTTCCCCTCAGCCAGGCGTCCGCTCTCCTCCGCAGTACGAATCAGAAGAACCCGCATTATCTTCTCGCAGCTCCGCGGCTCCATAGGGTCACATGATCGCGCCCACGCGATGTTCACGCCTATTGGCCTGCGGCATCACGGATACACGGGGTGGCCAATCGCGGCTGTACCGACGTGACAGTTGACGCTATGAAGTAGCGTCTTCAAGGGAATTTGTTCGACGTCAGAATTTCGCCGAAACGCCGGCACTGGTCGGCGGCGGCCGGAAATTCCATTGCCGTCACGGGCGCGCCCATTCCCACAGTGTTACTTAACAAAGGCTAGCCTGCCCGCCCGCATCGACGGCGCGCAGGTAACGGGAAAACGTCCCCTTTCCTGGTGCCCTTCCACAAGCGCCTTCACTACGCATTTCAATATGCGTTTGAAAATACAATTTATATTTATGATTTGCGATACCACACGTGAGCGACTGTCCCATTACAATATTTATTCACTAGTGTTTTGATATTGCTGTCTTTGGTAAGGTATCAATACACAGGGTTTCCTTTCAGTGGAATATTGTATTGTATATGATGTGGGATCCAAATTTAATGTAACTTTATTAATCCTTTTTAAAATGTATATGTGAATGAAATCTCTAGATAAATTATATCTTAAGATGTAATTTCCAAATTGTTAACATGATGTTTATTTTCTGCCCAAAGAATACCTCTATCTACCAGGTTATAAATAATAGCAATTTTTTGAGATTCTGGATGGGAAAAATCAAAGTTAAGTTCTCTACTAGTACTAGTAGATTACTGATACCAGTTAAATGAAAATTTGTCATCAGTTCTTGTGATGGTTAGATCCAAAACGTTTAAACTCTTATTCATCTCAGTTTCATGCGTAAACTTGATATGATTATTATACCTATTGAAAATGTCTACCAGAGCAGGTATATTATCTTGAGTAGTGATACAAAAGATGTGATCTACATTCTAAAATATTTAAAGGCGGGTTTTAATTTTATATTCCTAGTGTATTTCAAATCATTCCAAATTCCTAAGTTTTTTTTTTTGTTTTTTAAATTTATTATTCACATAAATTTTAGACTGTTAAACTAAAAAAACTATCAATTTATCATTTTTTTATTTTATAATTTCAATTTTTATAATGTGTTGATTGAAAATTAAAATTATTTTGTTCTTACATTTCCTTTCATCTTTTTCTAAACCGCATTTTTGCTAGTTTCATAATAAATTAACTTGTACTATTTCATTTATTCTTGTTTTAAGATTTTATTAATTTTAAAAATTCAAATGTTTTTAAATTTATAATTAATTGATTTAATTCAATGAATTTTATTTAATTCTATAATTAGTAATAAAAATACAATTTCTCATACGTAAATTATAAATAATATTATTTTACTGTATGTCTGTTGTGATTTATAAGTCGTAAAATAACATTAATATATCATTTGAGTAAATCTGCATTTTTGAAGGGCACTACGTTAATTTATTTAAACAAGGGGCACTTTTACGTTTCATTTCGATGACATTGGCAATGGCGAAACTCTATGTTGAATTTTTAGGGACACATCTTACGTGGAAACACGTAACACCAGAGAACTGCTACAAGAGACACAGAAATAGTAGTTCGAATACAGATAAGATTTTATATGTGGAAAATGACATTAAAGCCATTTTCATGTATACTTTTGATATATTGAAAATTTGAGAATAGTATTTTTTTTTCAATATACATTAGTCGTTAAATTTACATTACGGACGTTGTATACATTATTTCATGTATGTATAAATGTCTTCAAGTGATTCTAATTAAGTATATCAAAAACTGTATAATTTGTAAAATCAGCTCGAGATTTCACATTTACAGAAACGCTGAAACGTCACTTCCTCAGAAACTCCTACAAATTTTTCAACATTAAATGTGTATAGCACTTCGTTTAACTCTTATATAATATTATTTAAATCATACGTACTTCAGTTGTTCCCTTGGGTAACTGGCAAAATGTGAAAAAAATGTCCTTTTGGCGGCAATATAATAGCAGCTGGGAAGAGGGTGGAGGAAAACCAAAATGTTAGCCTCGACCAAAGAGCCGAGAAAACTAACTAGTACAAGAAAATCGGTGCCATTCTTTAGCATCATTAGCTACTTCGTGTAGCATCAAAAATACTCGATACATTCTTAAACTAGTGATGATTTTCTCTCCGAATTAACACACCTCAGTCAATTTCTGTAAAACTCATATGAAATCGTAGAACATTTGGTGTGAAAATTAAATAGTTTCAAGCAATAGATTTTTATTCAAAACTTTAAATGAAAATATATTTCTGGCATTGAATTCATTGTACATGCAGTGTATTAACGAACATATCCGACATATTTTGTAGCGTTATAAGATTGTGCTTTAGCAGTATGTGAGAAAGTCAAATAATTAAAAGGTAATAAATACTACGATCCACCAGAGGCGGATGCGGCAGCCGTTTGTGCTTAGTTGGACTTGGACGGTTGGCATGTAGGTTCATTTCACAACGCAGTAACACTGAAAGCGTTCACAAATAAATGCAAGATCGAAAAATATACAACAGTAATTATTAAACACTATAGTATTGTAATATTCTGCAAATATGGTCGTTTTAACACGAATTACACGTTGCTCCTAGTCTGAACATGTAAAGCATAATGCTCGTTACGTTTTCACACCTAAGGAACTTTTCCCAAATTATCGTTACTAATCGAACAGTAATCGTTTCCTCTCAATCTTCCATTTCGAATTAAGCGGAAAGTTGTTAACAATTCGTGTTTGTTTACAAATTGTATAAAGGTAAAATAAAAAACAACGCAATTGATGTTAGAAACACGTTTTTAATGAAGGTTTATTCAGTAGTAGAGAGATGTTCTTGTAACAATTCACAACACTTCCTTCAATCACATTTGATGTAATTATGTAATCTTTCTTGACAGTTGGCTTTTCGCTTTCCTAGATAGTCACAAACAATATTAGAAAAGTGTTTTACTCTTGAGAAAGCTACGTAAAGTTCTCCATGCGAAAATACAGCATTGGGTCTACAATCCTACTGTTTGCAATATTAACTGCAAACTTTAATTTGCAATTATATAGTGATCCACGTGATCCCTACAAGTTTCTTTTCATTGAGCTTGGAATATTACCAATGTCTTGCCTATTTATTTACGAATCTGTAGTATTCGTCAAAACTGACTTACTTAACGGTGGGAACAAATTTTCATGTAATACTGATATTTATAGTTACAACACACGACGTCAAGGGTCAGTATCAACAGCTCACTGCAAGAAATCAACATACAATACATGTTACTTTACAACGCAGATGCCAGATGAAATTAAACAAGTAAAATTGGTACACAAATTTAAGTTAAAAGTAAAATCTTTACTGCTGCATAACTTTTTCTATACAATAAGGGACTATACTGATCGTCTAAAAGAAAAATAACGTTTACTTAAAACAATGATATAGTATAATGAATTAGATTACATTTGTATTGTATAATTTTTATAAAAGACTTAATATGCCTGTGACAAGTAATGTACTTCAGCTTCCGGGTCAATGACCCCGTCTCGATCGGGTTTTTGTCCAGTTTACCTGATCCATTGAGGAAATGCTGAGATGGCCCCTTGATTAGCTTCTGGACGTAAATGTAGCTTCACTATGCGCACGTTTTGTTGAGCTATCCTTTGGCTTGTAGTGGTAGTAGAGCTTAGGGTGATTTCTATTTAGTTAGCAATATGGAAAAATCAAATCTGCAGTTCGTTTACCGTTGCAAATAAGTTTTCTATAACTCGGAAACGAAAATCTCTAGTTTTTAAAATGCTGGTCTCTCGCTTTTTTAAATTTATTCTTTTTCTTCTTCTTCTTCTTCTTCTTCTTCTTTTATTATTATTATTATTATTATTATTATTATTATTATTATTATTATTATACTACTACTACTATTATTTTTTCATCTTTCAACTATGAATAGTTAAATTGTTGGGTATAGATTCTGAAACTCAAGAAAGCGTGCGCATATAATTTTCTCCCCCATACGTCTCATACAGATTTTTACTGTTTTTGACTAAATAAATAAATATCAATCACTTTAGCTGCTATCGATGTTCACTGGCAGTCGGTCGGACAGACCTTTTGCCGTCAATCGATTTTTCGATTTCGAAGACCCGCTAAATATGGATTCTGACTATACCAGTGTTATAGGATTTCCCCCTTAAATTTAGCGACTGGACACTTTTTTGTTACCAGGACTATGTAATAAGAGTTTTCGGCCGAATATTCTCCATTTTTTCGCACTGCATTATATAACTTTCTACTGCATAAGCGGTGGCGAAAAAGTAAAAAAAACTGTCATAACCCGTTAAATTGCAGTAGGTAAGATGAAAAAGAAAAGGAATCCAGGTGGAAGAAAGTTCTATTCCTTTCTTCTGGATTTGCTAGATGCAATAGACTTTATTAACACTATATTGGTAAATCATTTTTAATGAATGATATAATTATTATAATAATTATTATTACTAGTATTGCTATTATTAGTAACAAGTGTTGTAAATCAGCTGTAAGATCATTGACACCAACTAGCTCAAGGTTTTCGTCTACTTTCCTCTGATCCTTTGTGGAAATCATGAGATAGTGCCCTTGCATTGATTTCTGGACAGTAAATGTAACTTCATTATCTCCAAAAGTTTTCTTGTGCTTCCTTTTGCTAGACACGAGAAGAGTGGAGGATTAACTATTTGTTAGCAGTATATTCAAAATCAAATTTGAATGTCTCTGGCAGTTTTTACATAGAGGTAAACATTTCTTACAATAAAATGCTGCTTTCTACCTTTACATGCAATAGTATTCACTAAGAGGGAGTAGTAAATCTCGAACTGACGTTCACATGTGCCCTCGTATACATAATACTCGTCATACACGATTGAAATTGTAGGTAATGGTGTCTCAAATATTATTAAGTACAAATCCATCTAACAGAAATCGCAGATAGATGGTTAAGGTGTTTTATACACTTTTATATAAACATTAAGTCCGTTGACACTTGTTTAGCTGTGACTCTGCCATCCAGTCGGGAGCTTGAACGTCAGTATAGTGTCGTCATTGTGGTTTTATTTTAATCAAATTATGGTCAATATTTTAATCGATGTATGGAAGTATTGCGTACTGCTTTCAGACCCCGTTGAGGCAAAATTGTCTAGCCTAAACTAGATTCCAAACAGCTTACCATTGACTATTTTTTTTTAAATCAATGAATACTGCACAATAACAAGTTCACTTTTTTATATAAATTCGATCAGAGATATATCACTGTTCGCGCGGAATATTAATTTAACAATTTCCTGTTACACTATTCCAGGCTTGAACTATATGGAACATAATAAAATGAAATATAATAAAAAATACAACCAAATCAACTTGATACCTTACAGAGAATGTTGTTTTAAAATATAGCGATAAAAATATGAATGATCCGGCAAAAAGTGGCTAGTCTCTTTAACCAATACTTTTTGAGAATTGCTGCCGATTTCATCCACAAAATTCTACATCATGCATCTGTCCAAAAATTTTAGAGACGATGTTCGCTTCCGAAACTTCTTCCTATAAAATTTTCAAAATAATCGGTAAATTAAAAAAATTAATATTCGTCCGGTTTAGATGATTTTCTGGATTGTTTGTTAAAGACCTGAGCGACTGTCATTATTCACCCGTTAACTCACATATTTAATGCATCCTTATGCACAGGAACTTTTCCAGATATTTTTATAACAGTTAAGATTAAGCCGCTCTTCAGAAAAGGCAACAAAAATGACACTCAAAATTATCGGCCTATTTCTCTTCTGTCAGTACTTTCAAAAATATTCGAGAGACTTTCTTTACGTACAAATAGAAACCTTTCTCTGTAAACACGACGCGCTTTCAGAATGAAAACATGGATTTAGAAAATCAAAATCCGGAAACAGTCATATTTTCTTTTTTTAAAGATGTCTCCTCATCATTGGGTCAAAATGAAGCACCTATTGGACTATTTTTAGATCTCTGAAAAGCTTTTGACGTCATTGATAATGGCATTTTACATTCAAAATTACCTTCATATGGAATCCGTGGTATTGCCGTTGATTGGTTATGTTCGTACCTTAAACAATGATCTCCGAGAGTGGAAATACCTAACTGGAATGATGGAACATAAGGTACACTCCTTTCTGACTCTTTGCCAATTGCACGTCGAGTTCCTCAGGAATCGATTTTAGGCTCCATTCTCTTCTCATTATACGTAAACCATCTGTCTTCGTCTATTCGAAACGGAAGAGCAGTTCTCTTTGCGGATGATACAAACATTCTTTGCGATAAAGCAACCGTAAATAGTACAATATCAGATTTTGAAATTGGTTCCGTAATAACATATTAATAGCAAATGAAAAAACAGTTTTAATGCAGTTTTCCATTTCAAATAAACAATTCTGTACTCCATTGAAAATGAACGGTGTACCATTGACTGATGTGAAGGCAACAACATTTTTAGACCTCTCAATTCAGTCAAACCTCAAATGGAACGTCCATTTAAATGAAGTGGACACAAAATTAAGTTTATTATGTTATGCGTTCAGAATTATTTCAAATTCAGTGACCCTTCATACTGCTCGTTGTGCATATTTCGCGAATGTTCATTCCCGCCTGAGATATGGCATAATATTTTAGAGAAATACATCTTATAGTTCCCAGAAGTTTAGATTACAAAAAAGACATTACATGATTCCTTGACGAAGGACTTGATGAGTGATAAGAGCCCAAATTTATTGCTGATTTGCCCTTAAAAATGGATTTAATTACATCGGAGCGAATACTTGTTAACTATCCTTGCAAAAACCCTCATTTTTTCAGAATTCAAAATTTCAATTGATATATGGTTTAGGAATTGGATCGCATAATTTTGAAAACGTGCACAGAAGTTACTTCTGCCCATATCACGTCACACGCAGTTTTTAACCGTTTTGACGTAAAATACATTAAACAAAATAAACTGTCGCCCGTTGAAGGTGGTTATTTCCTTCATACTTTTACGCAATATTATTCTAACAATTCTCACGTTTCATGCAGTAATATAACTCTTTTTAATATCAGGAATGAAGAAAGAGTGTAGATTAGGAAAAATATATTATTTATTAATGCCACCAATGTAGATTACAAACAATCGAACTAAACTATATAGTTAATATTTTTTTAGAGAAGAAATAAAAGAGGTCATCTTCGTCAACATATTAGTTTTATTAAGATAGTCGGCTTTCGAAGGCTTTGCCGTCATCGTCAGTCTCGCTGCTTTCGGCAAAAGTCTACCGACTTCGGCAAAGCTGTCGAAAGCCGGCTATCTTAATAAAACTAATACGTTGACGAAGATGACCTCTTTTATTTCTTCTCATGAGAACGTTAACAACACCACATCAGAATACCCATAATATTTTTTTGTTACCATCAATTTTTTATTTGAAAAAATGATTTTTTAAAGTAACAAGATGCATGAATTTCAGTTTAAAATTTGAGTTTGTGGTGTTGTTGATTTTCTTTTTCTGAAACACCAGCGTCATTCCGCAAACAGCAGATTTTTTAAAAATTTATTTATTGAGTGATTGGAAATTACACAGATCAGTACCAAATTACTATCTCATGTGCATTTGCTGGCTTACATTGTAACTTATACTAAACTTAACACTAAAAACTTAGAACTAAACTACCTTACTAGAGGTGCAGGAAACTACAAGAGCCCTACATGAACAATTAGTAGAGAAAATGTTCAAGAACGCTTCGGACGGAAATCTATTCTTAATTCAAGTAGGGAAGTTATTTATAGTGACCAGGTTGTAGTGGACGGCTCGGTTTATTGTATTTAGGTTGGAGTAAAAGTTATTTGAAATTGGGCAATATGTTTGATGATCGGTGATATATTCAGTTCTTTATAAGTTGGGAGTTTGTGCTAATTGGGTGTGTATTGTAGTGAGTATATCAGCTGTGTGTATGTTGAATAGTGTGAGAGTAGTGAACCTTGTGGAAGGCCTGCTATTATTTTTCGGGGGTTGGAGATGTGATTTTCTACGGAAACTGTAAAGGATCTATCATTTAGAAAACTTTTGATGACGTTTACTAAGTAGATTGGTGTTCCCATTGTTCGGAGCTTGTATAATAGTCCTTCGTGCCATACTCGATCCTCGTGCCTGTGAAATGTCAAGAAATGAAACTATTGTGTGATGTTTGTTTTAGGTATATTTGATGTGATACGTGACTTAAACCAAAGGTGTAATGGATTAATTTGGGTTGATTGAAGGTAGCTATTTAACCTTTTTAGAATTAGTTTCTCGAGAATTTTTGAAAATGTGGTTAGTAAACTTATCGTCTGTAGTTTTCTATACTGCTTGGTTTTTATATGGTTTTGGAATAGGTATTATGATTGATTTTTTCCATACTACAGGGTAATATCAATTCTTATTATTGTTATATATGTTGTTTATATAGGCTATATTTGAGGATGGGACGTTTTTTAGGATCTTATTAGTGATTTTATCGTGACCAGGGGCTCTTTTTGTGGAAGTGTTTTAATTATGTTTTTCACTTCATTTGGGGATATGAATTTTATCTTCTGTGGTACATCATAGTTCGGGACTGAAACTGTTAGTAATATCATCGCATGATCGGAATGAGTTGGTGTGTTGTTGAGCGTGAATGTTGTTTCAAAATGATTGGCCAATGCTTCGTCTTTGTCAAAAGGGGCGACTTTTTTCCCCATTGACGTATTTAGAGGTGGGATGCTATTTTTCTTTTTTAGGATTTTTTTAGTGAACTACCAGTGAGAATTATTGGTTGTGCTTAATAATTTTATTAGTTTGTGGTAGGTTGAGCTATGAAAGTCGTTTATTGCTTGTTTGTTATTGAACTTAAAAGGTTCAATTCTTTCTTTAAGTGTGGGTTTCTGATTTTGGTCCATAATCTTCTGGTTCTGTTCCTAGTGTTTATTATTGTTAGTATTTTTTCTGGCAGTAATTTGTTAAGCGTTTTATGAGTGATGAGGGGTCTATTGGCTTGTAAATGTTTAATAGTGTTGGTAATTATATCGTGTAAGTATGAAATTTCCCTTTCTATTTCTAATGGAGTGTTAAGATTTTTCAATTTGGGGGTTTTATTTGTTATTATTTGCCTAAATTCCTTATGTTTATGTTGTTCGTGTTTAATATGTGGGTAGGTGGGGGTGGGGTGGGGGCGAGGTGTGTGTAGAGATGTTGATTGGTAAGTGGTCGGAATCCAGTTAAAATAGAGGTGTTGAGTAGTATGTGGTTTGTGTGTGTTCGTAATTGCGATAAATGTCTGGATGTTTGTTCGTGTCGTTTGGATAATATGTTAGTTCCGGCGGGATTAAGGTTTTTAAATTTAGGTCAGTTATTAGTTTTAATAAGTGTCTGACGGCATTATTTGTTATTCTACAGCCCCAACTTTTTTTTGCGTTTAGATCTCCAATGAGAATGGTGGGGGCGTTCAGTTGAAATAGAGATTCTATATTTGTGACTTCTATTTTTATGTGGTGATTTGTATGCTGCTATTACTGTTATAAGTCCATTACTTAATGGGAATTTGATTGCTGTTGTTTCTAAGTCAGGCGTAGTAGGGAGGTTCACTTGTAGTATGGGAGAGATTTTTCGATAAGTATTATGACTCCTCCATTATTGTTAAGTCTGTCGGTTCTGATTGTATTGTAACCTGGTATGTTGAATACTTTATTGATTTTCAGATGGGTTTCAGTTATGCAGGCTATTTTGATTTGTTTAGCTTTTAGGAAATAGTTAAGTTCGTTTTTTATTGGTTATGGCATTTGCATTCCAGTTTAGTAGATTTATATTGCTAAGGCGTTGTACTGCTATTGTTATTATTAAAATACGCTGAGAATGAATTTTGTATGTTGCTTATGATTGGTTTATTATATTGATTATATAGGCTGTGATTTAATTAATTAGTGAGTGCATAAATTAATTATTACTTTGATTAGGAATATGATAGTGATTGCCCGGGGTTTTGATTGAAATGGGTATTTGGATTTGTTCTAGGTGGATTATTCATATAAGTGAAGTTTGAAATTGATTGTTTGATTGGAGAGTTGAGAAGTCGTCGGTGGAGAATCGGGGTGCAGGAGGCCTGCCATTGTTTGATTTAGTTTGATATTCCTTGCATGTGCTTTGGTTGGGAGGGATTCTATAAGTTTTTTGTGGAAGGGAGATTCCTCAGTTCGAGTATCTTGGTGGTGGGGGCCCTTGCAGTTCTTACATATCAGTACTTGTTCCCGCTGGGAACAATTTACTGAGTAGTGATTTTCAGCACAGTAAATACACGCGATTGTGTGGTTGCAGTTATTTTCAGTGTGCCCAAAGTCCAGGCAGCGCAGACATTGAACAGGCAAACAGCAGATGGTGGAGCTTGGATAAAATCATCCAGCTAATCGTGGCATACACCAGTGTCTTCAGGGTCAGATGAATATAATATTTCCTGCGCAAAGATAATGAAATTAGTAGTTACCATTGAAATATTATTATAATTACTACATAACAAACGTTAAATATATTGTTATAGTTTAGTTTTTTCTTCACTTTTTGCCAAAAATTTGAGTTTACCAGGTCTAGGCACAAGTTTTTGCCGGTTTTGGTAAAGAAAACACATAAAAAACACACGCATGCCCCATTGATAAGAAGAGGTGACAGATGGCGCCAGGTCAAGGGAGTACGGAAAGATGTACTGGGAGCGGTAGCTCAGTGCATCAACTGATGTCACTGCTGCGCCTCTGACCGGCAGGTCTTAGGTTCGAATCCAGACGGCGGCAGGATTTTCGACACTGGCTTTTCAGCTAGGTCGAATTCAGTCGCTGTCTGGAAAACTACCACATATTCCGGGAGGCCGGTCGGGAACTTAGAGCTTGTCCGGCTGGGGCGGTGCCCCGCTGGTGGGAGAGTCCTGGTTAGGGGGAAACCCCACTAGCCGACGGTAGGTGGGCGCCGGATCTCGCCATCCAGGGGGGAAAGATCACCGCCGTCTCCCGAGAAAAAACATGCACTACACTAACGGGACTAATGACCAAAGCAGTTGACGCGCCCGGACACACGAAAAAATCAATCAAACGGAAAGATGCCCCATTTAAGCGATTTCAAGGTATCTTTCACTGGTGTTTCTGTGTGAGACAGGGCATTGTCGTGCATTTGTCGCTCATTCAAATCGTGTGGGACCCATTTACCGACTTAGCGATCTTCTCCATTGCTCGTAAACGTCTGCTGGTTGTTGCTTGTGACATATTAATGCTTTTGCCAATTCCTGTTGAATTTGATCATTCATTCACGCCAGCAATTGGTCGTCTTCGCATTTTTGTGGCTTACCAGAGGGCGCACGGTCTTTCATATTGAAATCGCCACGTTTAAATAGTCGAAAACATATTGCACATGTTCTAATTGCTGGACCGTGTTCATTGTATGTTTTTATCGGCAAACGATGACTTTCCACAGTCTTTTTCTTATGATTAAATAAGAAAAGCAAGGAGTGCCCAAATGTTCTTTTTCAGGCACAATCGTCGACATGATCACTGAACCACACAACACAGACGCTTTGGTCTGGCGGACTCAGTTTATGTTTTTGGTAGGTTAATGTCAGACGAACCAACTTGACATAGAGCAGTGGGGGGGGGGCACTTGCGGATGGTATCCGACTTCAGCCAATGAGCTTCAGACGCCAGGTTGCGGCAAAATATTAGCGGGAAATTTCAAATGCAGTGAGATACGAAAATTATCACATCGTTACAAGACATTGAAACAGATTGATTGACATGGAGCATTTCTTTTAAATATAGCATCTTGTCATCGTCATCGTTTCATCGCGTTCTTTTCGGTTGGTTACCGTAGAAAATTGTCGTTTGGTACCACATGCAAAATGTTTCTCAACACTACTCGCTCTCCAAGCAACATGGCGACCAGCTGTGGTCACGTGGTTCGTGACGCAAACTGTTGGTGCGCTAGAACAAGCAAAAACCGGTGCGCCGGAGGAACTCATTCATGTATTTCTACCATGACGTAAAGTCAAATTCATACGCAACTTAGTTTGCAGGGGCCATCTCTTAGTGAAACCGGAAAAGACTTATGCATACACCTATTATAAGGGAAACAGAGAAATAGGAAGTTTGTTTTGAAATTTATTGAAAACCAGAGGTAGCTCGTCAAAATAACAGAACGAAAAATCAAAGTCCTGTACTAATAATTCATTAAAACCAATAATAGAACACAAATTAATTTCTTCAATTCTAAATTAAACCATCCCATGGCAACAGGAGTCATATTTTTCTTCCATAACAAGTGAGCATCGGACATCTTTGCTTCTCGTGAGAACATATTGCAATAGGCCATGTCATGTCATCCATTTCCATTATTGAACGAGTCAATAAATATTTGGTATGGCTCAAATTAAGAGTTTACACATTTACACATTTACAATTCGGTTTAAAGTTCACGAAGTCGGTACTGCGGAGGACAGTGTACTGTGATACGTTGGAGCCAAAATGGCATTGATTCCCGGATTGGGGTTTCGATGCCATTTTTGCTCCATCGGTCACAGTACCTACCTCATGGACTTTAAACATGACGTGTGATTGGATTAAGGCAAGATAACAGAACTAGTGTATTTTTGTACGCATATAAAACGAATACCCGAATGCGAGTGGAAAGGCACCATATTTACAAATCATACATAACTTACTCGTTGGGCACAGTGCGCACGATACGCCTGTCTAGTTTTCAGAAGAGGCTCTTGCCATCAACCCAAACAATTAACCAAATAACCCTGAGTCTGCCCAACGCATTTCCAAACGTAATCAGTCTGCTGCGATCGGGAATTAAATAAAATTTTGTTTTTCTAAAACAGGCTCTCAAGGGAACAAATTTTTGTTCCTACGCTATTCAAACATTTTTACTTTCATAATTTATACTAACTTCAATTGTTGCGAAATGTAAATATAAATTTGTTTGAGTTTTATGATCTCTGGGAAAAGACAATTAAGGGATGTAGCGTCGGTTACCGTAGACGCAAGTTTGTTAAAAAAGAGACTGGAGAGAGTTCGCTAATAAACGCGTATTTTGTATTGATAATCAAATCAAAATGGGTACAGGAGCAAGTTAATTATTTTACAATTGAAACCCAGTTCAAGCTTCATGCATCGAAATTCCGCAAACGTACACTGGACAACCGTAAATAACGCGGGACAGGCGGTATCTCGACAGCTTTCATTAAACTTGGTGGTGAGGCAGTATTGCCATATTTGTTAAGATTTAATGTTTCTATTAATAGTTTTTACTTTATCGGACGACTGGAAAAAGACCTGTAGTTTTTTCAATTTTCAAAAATGGTGATATAACTGTCGTGACCGTCCGCACACATTTGAAGGAGCCGCCGCCGAGTGACGTCAGCGGGGCGTTACCGCCCCTGGCGGGAGAGGAAGGCGACCGGTGCGAGCCGGCCTGGACTGTCCGCGCGCGGCCGTCACGCCCGAGCAAGCGGGTAGGGACTCGCCACCGCCCCTACTCCGCAGCTAGTCGGCGGGCCGCTAGCCCTAGCGGGTTATAAGGGCTCCGACGCGACGCCTGGCGAGCGACTTGGAGAGTGAAGAGTGGAGATCAGCTACGACGGCGAGCTGTGCAACGAAAGTGGAACTCTCTTGTGGATATTTGACGACTCAGCTAATTTTGGGACTTCTTCTGGACAACGATAACACGGCTTCGCTTTTGGTACATTCTTCTGGTGGTGCGGAACTTCCGCGATTGTACCTGGTCTTGAATAAAATTGTTTTATGAATTCTTGCCTTTTGATTGGATACTACAAAAACGAAAGTAATTTATAGACCAGTATCTCTCATATCAATAGTTTGCAAAATAATGGAGCATTTAATAGCCGGAAACATTCGCCGCGAATGGGGAAAAAGCGAACTGAAGTTTCCAGCTTGGAAAGACATTGAGGTGAGACTAAAAAAAACAATTTATTTTGGCCGAAGCGATCACACCCACAAAATTCGAACAAGGAAACAAAATTTAGATTTGGGGAAATTTTGATTTTGTAACAGAGCAATTAGAGAATAGAACAGTTTACCCCTAGCAACTTTCAAAGCCTTTCCTCTAAGTGTCCGAAATTTTATAAATACGTTAGAACAAGCTGAGAATAATAGATTTTAAATGTGTAACTAAAAAAAGTGAAGTGCGATGAAGTGCTAGTCAGTGTAATTCAAATCAAAATAGTGTAGTGTAGTTTAGTGAAGTGTAGTGCACGCGATCAATGCCTTTTTCAAAAATCTAAGTTAGCCAATATCTATATAGCTTGTATTAATTTTTAGAATCACCAACATATAATTGTTCAATAGCATGATAGAGTTGAAATAATTGTTATAATACTTAATATTATTGATAGTATTACTCTTGCATCCTCGTATTGTATTGTACTATTATTATTATTATTATTATTATTATTATTATTATTATTATTGTTAATTAACTGTCATCGGGCCATATCCAATAGCAGTTCAAATAAATGACTGTATGTAAATGGTCGCCTGAAGGTAGGTGTGTAATATTAATGGATCATGCTGGTTTTGAAACCCAAATAGTAGCGACTTCAGAATATTGGAAGTTTGGTGAAACCTTCGGGAAAGAACTCCGGCAAAAATTAATTGGTGGTTCTCAAATAAAGAAAACGATATCCGCGAAAGTGGAGAAGGTAACATTTGTCAACTGATTCTGGTTACATGAATTCACGAATAATACAATTGATTTTTCTTGTGGACAACAGTTAGTGAGACTTCTGCATATTTTTAACACCTATCAACATTTCATCTACGAGTATTTCAGCCAGAAATTAGGCAAACCAACCAGTTTCTCAAACAAATGTACATGATCTTTTTTAAAGACTTGTTTTTTTAGAACAGATTTCTTGAAGACCAAAACCTTATTTTCCATTTTGTGATTTCTAAATGTAAAGTTTTTGCAATTTTCAAAAATATGGAGAGTTGAACGAAAATGAAACTTGCGCCATTCTTTTATTGCCCTCTATCCATGGAAAAATTTTAAGAAAAAATTTTAAATATAGTTTTATAATTTTTAGAAATTGCGTAAATTTCAACCGCAAATTCCGCAAAAACCTGTTTAATTCAACTAATCGGTTCACGGCGAATTTGTTTTATTACAGATAATATTCAACATGTCTTTCCGACAAATTTTGGCACAGAGTGAGCATTATTAAGGGCAATTGATTAGAAGAAATGGTTTCATTTTGACTTCTTCTTTTCAGGAATTCAATCCAGGTTATTTTGAACTAACCGGCTCGCGGCAAATTTTATTATTCGATATATACTTCAACACGTGTTTCCGGCACATTATGTCGCAGAGGCTGTATTGTTCGGGTAAATACTTAGAGGGAACGGTCCCCTACCATCTTCGACAGTATTCGGGGATTTAATATCGCTTAATTTGTGATATTTTTTTCGGGGAGAAGGTTTCTCGGGAATTTAATATCGCTTAATTGGCTTCTATAAAATATATTCATTTTGTGTGACGGTTCCCTGACAAATGAAATTTGGATTCGCAATCAGAAAATTGAACGACAAGTTTCTAAATTACCGAAGTAAATGTATGGAAGTCAGGGACTCGGGTAGGTTTTTGCAATAAATATAAATTTCAGTTAAGTGTTGAACGCCATTGTAATACATGACGACCAAATACTTCACGTGTTGGTCGCCGAAAATCTCAAGTACGTTTGCGTTAATGAATTGCAACAACGACACATTTAATAATAAGATTAAGAGTCATGAATAAAAGACAATGAATGTTGAGTGACAATTTTGAAGGGACTTGACTTTCGAGGAGGACAATTCAATCGCGTGTAACAACTGCTTTTACAAAGCATTTCAAAGGTCCAATAAATGACTTTGGTATCACACGGGCCAATTTTTCGACAAAGTAGATGTGTTTTTAGAAAAATCCTATTTTTCTTCTGGTGAACTGTATGAAGACATCTCCAGATTAAAAAAACGTTTCTTAAATGAAACTTTCTCAAAGGGATTCGCGTTACATTTTCTTTTGAAGAAGTATAAAATATTGCTTTCTAATTCATATGCGACAGTTTAATTTCGTTCCGTCATCTTCGACAGGATACTACTAGTTTTACCATAACCTCTTGTATAATATTTATGAAAAATCTGCCTGTACTTTGTTCGGAGAATAGTAATCACAATGGTAAATCACAGATACGGGCGAAGACGATGTTCGCAGCACGAGGAAGTTAACTGGAGATTGCCGTTAGGGAGCGGTAGTTACCATTATTCATTTCATTCTCCTACCACTCCATTCTTCAACCACTTCCTTGCCACCCACTTCATTGCCACCCACTTCATCACCACCCACTTCATTACCAACCACTCCATTACCACCCACTTCATTACCACCCACTTCATTACCACCCACTTCATTACCACCCACTTCATTACCGCCCACTTCATTACCGCCCACTTCATTACCGCCCACTTCATTACCGCCCACTTCATTACCGCCCACTTCATTACCGCCCATTTCATTACCGCCCATTTCATTACCGCCCATTTCATTACCGCCCACTTCATTACCGCCCACTTCATTACCGCCCACTTCATTACCGCCCACTTCATTACCGCCCACTTCATTACCGCCCACTTCATTACCGCCCACTTCATTACCGCCCACTTCACTACCGCCCACTTCATTACGCCATCATTACGCCCACTTCATTACCGCCCATTCATTACCGCCCATTTCATTACGCCCATTCATACCGCCCACTTCATTACCGCCCATTCATTACCGCCCATTCATTACCGCCATTCATACGCCCATTCAATACCGCCCACTTCATTACCGCCCACTTCAATACCGCCCACTTCAATACCGCCCACTTCAATACCGCCCACTTCAATACCGCCCACCATACCGCCCACTCATACCGCCCACTTCATACGCCCACTTCAATACCGCCCATCTTTATTCGCATAACCAGCCACTTCATCCCCCCACTTCAATACCGCCCACTTCAATACCGCCCACTCAATCCGCCACTTCAAACCGCACTTCAATCGCACTTCAGCCCACTTACGAATACACGCACTTCAATACCATCCCTCCTCAAGATGATATCTTTCATTCGTTTATTAATTCATTTTATTCGTTCGTTCATCCCTTCCATTTATACCTTGAGTGCATACCTCTTAAAAGCGCGACGGGCTTGTGGCAAATTGCTGTCGGGTTCCTTGATGAGGTAGCGGCGCGTGCCAAGTAGCGCGTCCCTGAAGACCTGGGGATGTTGTCCGTTTGGTAGGAGAATCCTCGCGGTCCTCTGGCCGCAGCCTCTTCTCCAGATCCAGGAAGCGTTTGTTCAAGAAGTCCCAACTTTGCATGACGAAATACTCCAGCGCCATGTTGGCCGCGTATATTCGGCGCTGCAGGCGAATCAACCTGCGACACAGTGGTGCACCGTCAGTGCGATGGTGGGAATAGACACGCCCTAAGATTACACAATTATACAAACTCGAATGCATCAGGAAGTAGGGCTATATCTTATGAGGAACCTCAGGTGGTAGATGAAACAAGCAATAGTCTTGAAACCCGAGTTAGGAACTCTTCCAACTTCTCTTGAATAATGGAACAATCGACTACCACCAAGACTGATAAGCCCAGAAGACTGCTACATGAGCACAGAAATAATATTCCGAAGGAGATAAGGTTTTACTACTGGCAAATGACTTAATGACATTTTATACTTTTGATTTTTTCAAAATTTCGCAAATGTGTTTTTTAAATTTATATTCAGTTGTTCATATTTACATTACGGACGTTTTATACATTATTTGATGTGTGAGTAAAAATGCTTCAAATGATTTCCTATCAAGTTTATTGAAAACATGTTCATTTTTCTTGTGAAAATTGGCTCAAGGTTGTCCATTCACAAAACGGCTCCAATTCTTTCAACAAAAATGCATATAGCACCAGGTTGTACTTTTATATAATTTTGTTTAAATTATACGTATTTTAGTTCTATCATTAGTTAACCAAAAAAAACTGGCTCAATATCAATAATGTCCTTTAGACTGCTACAGATGACATCTGGGAAGAGTGCGGGGAAAACCAAAATGTTAGGCTAAAGAGATTAGAGAACCAACTAGTATGTGAGTCTGTGCCACAATGAGTTTCCTTGCCTTCCCTATCCTCTCTACCCCTCCCATCATCCACACGTCCATCCACAAACCAACGCAAACAGGCTAGCATGTGCAAAGAAACAAAGACATGTAGATTTGCGCAACCTGTCTCACAAATAAACCAGAACATTCCCACAGAACCCATCAAAAAGATACTAATTTCAGCGCATAGTCATGGGCGGCACTCTCCTTCCTGCTGTGTAAAATTCCCAATTTCTCTCTCACGGGTGTGTTTTAAACCTAATGGAAGGTTTGCTAACGTGACCAGTGAGTTTGACACCCCCACAAAACTCTCATCAAACGGGATACAGTCATCATCATAGCAGGGAAGAATTGTTGTATTTGTAAACACGAATATTGCGAGACGTTAATGTGTTTACATAATGTAACAATGTTCTTCTGAGTTTCCAGGATACCTGCTGGTTATTGGTTTAAGTTCCGAAAGAAAATGATATCTGATCGAATTGTACAGCTACAGATGTAGTCATCTTGTATTATTTAACGTGACAATAAACTGTTACTTGTTGAAAACTGCGTTCCAGTATTGATTTAATCATAATAATGACATCTATTGGGGTGGCCACTTTACACCGAAACAACATGTTGACAAACTTCATCGTGCCGTCCAAAACACGAACATTATAGTCTGGACTCTGCCCTTCTGGTGTAACAAACGAATACTGTGCAAAGAAATTAGACACGCAAACAACCAATTGAAACTATTTCTGAGAACCACACATGTGAAATTATTTGACCGAAACTTTGTCTCAGAAAAACAACTTACGTGGCATGGTCTTCACCTGAGCCGTGTTGGAAAACCAGCACCCGGTAGCGAGCTTGCAAAACACACCTTTCACAACATTGGCAGTGTCCTGCTTAAGACCCATCCCCACTCATATCTCATAGTTCTCTTTCATCCTCCGGGAGCCATTTGGACCCAATAGTCTTATTCCCTGAACCTACTCTATGTACTTTCTCTCCCATTATTCGTTTCTTTATATCTCTCCCCCTCCTTCCTCACTTCTGGGTCATATTTCCTTCAACCACGCACTCGGGTAAAAACGGGAGAAATAAATAACTACTGTCGGATGCAGTAAGAAGCATCTGTGTAGGTACATGCAAAAGATTCAATAATTATCTTAATTTCAATCTATTTCAAATAAAAATGGATATATCGAGACTGAATACAGTGTGTTCCAAGTCAAAGAGATGTTTTTAGATTACAAACATTGGTGTCTCAAACCTAAACACACGACAAATTACTAGTTCTTACCTTGCAGGATCGTATTGTAGTGCGAGGGATTAAAGAAGGGTTCTGCTTACGGACGTGCGTGTATTTACGAAAGACATGAAATTGATTCTACCTTCTTGTCAGAATTCAATTTATATGCAGGTGAAAATGTTTTGAAATAACATCTACATCTTACTACGTTCAAAATTATCTTACTTTGCATCTAAAGACCTCCAACAAAGAATTTATTATTTCATTTTCTGGAAAATGTAGAGGTAACTCTGAACAAAACTATTAATCCCTCTTCCTCTCAAAATTAGTAATCATCCATTGTTGTACGTGGAATTTCATATGAATATCTGAGTGAATCTCACGAAAAAGAGAAGTTTCTTAATTTACTTCCTTGCCTTAATTTAGATGTTACAGTGAATATACCTACACGTAATACACTTAAATCACAAAAAGCAATAGTTGAAATTATAATTAACAAAAACACAACTAGATATTGTAATCTTTCTTGGTAATGACTATCAATATTTAAATACTATTTCCCGCTTATACCTTGGAATTAAATAGATTATCTATAAATATTTACACCGACGTGAACCATTTGGTATAAATATTTACGTAATTGACTTCTGCTCTGCTCATAGATTTTCTTTATGCTCAAATATTTATTATGTTGGTAATAAATTGTTTGTGGGAATGAAAATTGTTTGTGGATATGGACACACAACATTCTAATCTTACCTTGCTGTATGCGGAGTACAGACTACGATTTCTGGGAGTTATGTTAATTTTTTTAAATTGATGGCAACTGACTAAAAATTATCGGCCTTGTTCCAAGAAAAGAAATCAAACATTTACTAACAATTTAATATTACAATACTATATGAGCTCAACATATTTGTTTTTACACTTATTTCATAATTACTTATTTGATCATTTTTGTAGCGTCTTAAAATATAACAAAGATACATATTTGGTAAAACAAGTTGTTACTACTAAAAGAACACTAAAACAAACTTAAAACACTTCAAAGTGATTTAATGTTTATATTTACAATTCAGTAAATATCAATGCTGTAGCGTTTTCCTGTGGAAATACTTAGAACGAACTTGGTCTGGTTATATTACCTTCCGAACACAGACTGCATTTCAATTTCATTTCCACAAATATCGTTTGGGTTCGAAGATTGGATGATGCTCGCCATCCTATGAAACACCCGGAAACTTGAATTTTGCACAACCATCTGTACTGGGAGAACGTAGCGGTTTCTCAAAAGAAAACGAACCATTCAAGGTTTTAATGTTCATTCATTGAAAACGTTTAGCCATTATAAACTACTCCTAGGAAAATATCAAATAATCAATGTTAATAATCAACATTGCGTTTACTATTTAGATGTTTTCAACATAACAAAAACCTATTGAAATCGCATTTTTTCAGGTTATTATAAAACCAATTCTATAAGTATCAGCATTTATTCACATTATTATTTTAAAATACTGAAATATCTAAGATGTTATTTGATTCATGTCTTCACTGGAGGTTTGAGACTAAAAAAGACAAAAAAGAAAACAACAACCAGCGGAAACTGCGAAAAATATGCGAGGAAAATTAAAGTAATTGTGAGTGATTTATGAAGTTGAATGATCAAATGAAAAACAATGCTTCTTGCTTGACAAAATATCACCTTGTTTCACAAACATGCAATTATATATTTAAGTAACATATAATTATATTTTTATCTTCACGTATACTTGGGCAAAGAGAGAATTATGTAATGCTGCAGCAGAAATGTCCACAGAAAACATGTATTGTGTGCCACTTATTCGATAAAAATGGATTGTTGATCTCGCTCGTATATTACTTTCTATTCATAGACTGTAAAAACGCTTAGATTTTGAGTAATCTTGAACCTAAAAAAGGGATTTTAAAAACCCCTCTTGTCAGTCAGTCGATGATGAGTAATTTAAATAAACAGCATTTTTACCAAAATGTAATTCCTCCACGACCAGGCTGATGTCACGAATCCGAATTTGAAACGAATCTTTTAATTTTGAAGGTACTTCATATCAAACCCCCAACATATTATCCTGGTTTCTCAAAAAAAGTTCCATTTTTTCCTCTTTCATCTTTTTCTCGAATTAAGCAAGACACTTTTCCCGTTTGTATTAGTAAGTAGCGCAAATATATGTTCTCGCCCCACCATGTGAAGTCAGAGGAGTAAAAAAATGGTAGTGATACGAAGTATAAAATTTAGTTTACACAAACTTTTAAGCGAAGTTCTCAATGTTCATAATACTCAAAAAGAACGTGCAAATGTTTCCCGAAAACAGAGGGGGATCAATATAATATTACGCAGACCACGTGAACGAAGAAATCGATCGTTTTACTAAAGAGGAAAACGGCTGGAGATGCTGTCGGGCTACGACATTTTGGAGAGGAAAACCGCATACGAAAAGTTTACCACAGGATGAAGTGGGGAATTGGTCCGGCGCGCGACGGGTCACGGACTGTCATTCCCTCACGGAATGCCGCCCCGACGACGGCGGTTTTGGTCATACGACTTTATACCTGTGACGGCGCCGGGTCGTCCCGTGAGTGAGATATGCTCACGTAGGATGCTGGCAAGGCGCTGATAACCAGTGCTGCACTCACATGGGTTTGCGGCCGGTGGCGGCGAGCAGGGCGTCGCCGATCACCGCCGGCAGCAGGTTGAAGCACAAGAACTGCATGTAGAAGAGCAGGCTGTTGCGGGTGATGCCGCCGCAGGGGTGGTACATGTTCTCCGTAAAGGGCAGCATGTCGGCGCACCCGTACGCGAGGTCGAGGATGCGGCCCTGGGTGATGTGTTGCAGCCCCGACGTCGCGCCCTGGTACACGAGCGGCGGCCCCACCCTGCGCAGCCACACCCACACCCTTCACTCAGGACGCAATAGACGGTGCCGGGTTGATGGATTGAATGTTTCGTGTTTCTCGACCGGGAGCGGTAGCTCAGTGCATCAACTGATGTCACTGCAGCGCCTCTGACGGGAGGTCCTGGGTTCGATTCCTGACGGCGACAGGATTTTCGACACTAGCTTCTCAGTTACGTCCAATTCAGTCGCTGTCTGGAGGAGAATTCTAGGGCCCGGCTGCTCTGATCGGTAGTTTTCCGTGGTGTCTCCGATAAGCACCAGGCGAATGCCGGAGCAGTACCCTACCAAACGGGCCACGGACCGCCCGCGATCTGTCCTTCCTCCTCCTTGTCCTATCCTCTCCCCCTTACACACACACTAACATGCACTACACAACCACATATTCCGGGAGACCGGTCGGGAGCTTAGAGCTTGTCCGGCTGGGGCGGTGCCCCGCTGGCGGGAGAGTCCTGGTTAGGGGGAAACTCCACTAGCCGACGGTAGGTCGGCGCCGGATCTCGCCATTCAGCGGGGGAAGATCACCGCCATCTCCCGAGAAAAACATGTACTACACTAACGGGACAAATGACCAGAGCAGTTGACGCTCCCGGAAACACGAAAAAATCAATCAATCAATCGTGTTGCTCGAGGCGTCAACTGCAAGCTCACAGTGTAGTAAATGTAATGCATGTTTCATTCTCGAGTGGTACGTGATTTTCCTCCGCTGGATGGTGACGTCGAGCGCCGAACTACACGTCGGATAGCGGGCTTTTCCTCAACCAGGTATCTCTGTTGTTAATTGGAAAACCACAGAAAATTATCGATCACAGCAGCCGGCCGCTAGAAGTTTTCTTCAGGCAGCGGCTGCATTCGACCTAGCTATGTAGCCAGTGCCGAAAATCTTGCCACTGTCGGAACTCGAAGCCTAGGACCTCCTGTCAGAGGCACTGCAGTGATATCAGTTGATGAACTGATCCATCTAAGCCGGTGGGGTTGCTGGGGATCGATTAAATATTCAATGGGCCATGAAGAGAGAGAAGAAGAGAGACAGAGAGAGAGAGGACAGAGAGAGAAGAGCAGGGGCAGAGAGAGAGAAGAGAGAGAGAAAAACAAGCAGAGACGGGACGAGAGAGACAGAGAGAGCAGAGAGAGACAAACACAGTGTTCTTATAATGTTGTTATGAGATTAGAGAGAATGGAAGATTGCTTTGTGTTCTGTGCCAGTAGAAGTATTTTTGGTTTGGGAGTGTATTAATGAAAATGTAATATTTTTGGATTGGAGTACTGTGTCCATTAGTTCTTGTAATGTTGTTATGAGATTTCTTGTGGATTTTAAACCTTGTTATTTATTGGATATGTTATATATATTTCTTCCTTGGTAATTTATGATAGAATCATAGAACTTTATATGAGGCCAAAAACTTAAATATAGAGGTGTTACAAGAAGTCTTGGAAATTGTGTTGCCGAACATTCAGTTAGAAAAGTTTAATAATGTACCATGACGATGTAGGCATTATGGACAAAATATCCCAAAATATTTTCAAGTTGAAGAAGTCATGTCATATTCGACCATATTAAGAATTATGTAAAGAATGAATGCCAGAGTAGTAATATATATTCTCCCTAAATTCAAAGAATTCGTCAGTATTTTCATCTTTTCAGAGAGAATCTACTTGTACTGACAATGCACGATTCCAATGATTTGATTTTGTTATCAGTTTATATACCGCCGTCAGTAAGATTATCTTTTGCTGAGTATAAAATTTTATATTTAATTTTATATTACGTCAGGTCAAAGTGTAGCTAGTAATTAAGTAGAAATGGATTACAATGAAGTTATTTATATGGATATTTTATTTTTAGTAGTAATTAAGTAGTTATTATTTGGTTTAGTAGTAATTTGAATTTGTGTTTATTATTATTATTATTATAGTTTAATATTACAGAGATGGATTTATGAATATATTGAAATATGTATTTTGCGGGGGAAGAGTGTTTATTCGATTTCGAGAAAAAATTTGACCGTTTGCAAAATCAAAACTTCAGACATTTCAACGAAAATTATATGTGCACCATATTATGCATTCTCTACGATATTCAAGGTCAAAGTTAAATAAAAAATTGAAGCCATTTTTGAGAGAAATTTGAAAATGTCAAGACTTCATGTAAAGAACCATCCAAAATGAAAATATCCGTTTCAAACTCGCAGGGCCTCGAATTCGTTCAGATCGATCGGAGAATATCAAATTTGGAGACCATTTTGTGAACGGTCTAGGTGCTATTGTTGACCACGGACGGACAGACGGGGAGAGCTGTTTTGCCATTAATCGATTTTTCGCTATCAAGGACCAACAAAACGTGGACTCTGACCACACAACGTGTTCGAGGAAGACATGTATTATTTATTTAGAAACAGGATTTATTCACTTTTTCGATGCGAGGGCCCCACAATAACTGTGACTGTCGAAAATCGCTGTTTTTGCAGCAGCTTCACAATACTTTCTGTGTGCTCCGAAAGTCAGAGTTGTAAACACATTGGGTATTCTGAGGAATCTCACCCTTTCCTGGCGATCTCGCAGCTGCTTATGACCAAGCCCCTTGACGACGACGTCGCAGGGAACGTAGTCGGTGTAGCATTCAGGGTCGCTGTAGACGAAGTGCACCACGCCCTTTTGCGGCACCCACCAGCAACCCCATGGGGCCGTTGAAGTTATCGATCCAACCGGGGAACGGGTCATGGGCGGTACAAACCACTGCAACAAGAACACGACAGTAAGAAAGATTTAGGATCTCTTATTACTTGATGGTTTCCGGGCACGGCAGGTGTTGTCAACTGCTCCGTTAGAGTAGTGCTTTTTCTATATCGGAAGATGGCGGTGGAACGCTACAAGAACTGCCGACCTGCAAATCGGTTTGTAGGTAATTTCCGTTTCCCGTATCTCCCTCAGCGGGGTACGGCCTCTCCTGGCGATCTCTATGATCCCTCGACATGTGTAGTTGTGTACTGTGTGTGTGTGTGTGTGTGTGTGTAAAAAAGATAGCGCAAAGAAGAGAGAAAAGATCCAGTCCATGGTCTGCTATTTAGGGTACTGTTGTGACATTTACCTCATATTAATATGAGAAACCACAGAAAACTATCGTTCAGAGCAGCTGACAGCTAAAATTCTCACTCGCACAGCGGGTGAATTAGACCTGTCTGTAGGGCTAGTGTAAAAATCCGCCACCATGGACTCGAACCCTACGACATCCCAATCCGAAGTCGCTGCAGATACAGCAACAATACTGTCTGCCTCTAGGCTAACGCAGCCGGAGCAGGAACTCTCGGAGGCAAGAGCATTTCAATACGATAAGTCGTGTGATGTGTGGTGCTCTTGGAAATTCGTGCGCATATTCACGCTATTGAAGAATTATGACACAGTTCGTTGTGACATCTTTTTGGGGACTCCCTGCGAAAGGTCTTCATCTGGGAGCTAGGTGGAAGCTTAGCGCTGAAACTCCCCGACATCCTTTCAAAATTCCGTCCGCATTTCCGTAAGAACTGTTCTTTCACACTCGCCACCCATAATATTGCTGGTAGATGAAGTAAGAGCTAAATAAATTGATATCCATAGAAAATAAGATAGGCTTAGAAAATATTTATAAAGCATTTTTTCTCGCAAATAATTTTTTCTAATTTCAAATGTTGTTTTCTCAAAAACTATATAGGTATTTACTGCATGGACCTTCGTGGGTTAATTAAATGTCTCTATTTTTGCCTATGGAATGTACATTAGTTGGAGGGTCACAAATATTCAAAATAGTGGTATTACAATATTACATAGTTAACTAGCTTTCTCGTACTAGTTAGTTTTCTAATTTCTTTGCTCTCGGCTAGCTTTTCGGACTTCCACATACAGTTGCCAGCTGCCATTCAATCGCCGCCCAAAGAACATTTTTCTAAAATGTTCCCAATTAGTTGGTTTTCTAATAGTAGAAACGAAATATTACTTTAAGAATATTATATAAGGGTAAAATCAGTCCTATACAAAAATGTGTGAAAACTTTGAAGCAGTTTATAAGAAAATTGCATTTAAGCGTAACTGCTGCATTATAAGGAAATTTTCGTTTATAACATTGGAGCCATTATATTTGTGTTATAAAAATTAAAAAAAAAAGTTTGATGAAAAAAGATTGAAAATATTTTTGTTTTCGAGAAATTTTTTAAAGCAAAACAATAATGTGATTAAATTGCCGCTCATTAACGACGTAAGATACATAAAAAAATATTTTTTTGTAAATTTGAAAGAACAAAACAGTAGAGAAAAATGTCGTTTAAGTAATTTTATACTGTACATTTAGCAATATCCCTACAAAATGTTTATAGAAAAAATCGGAGCCATTTTTGAGAAAATGATTTTAGTATTTTTTTTTAAATTGAACACATTTCACGCGATATTGTGCAAAAGTAATAAAATTTTAAAAAATATACCAAACCTTAAAAGAAAGCTCGGTTTGCCGTTAAGAAAGCTTTTTGAATGAAGAGGATGGCTATTGAGTAATCTTCCCAGAATTTTTCCGCTGAATGTCGCCTTTACTAGCAGACACAATTCCCCTGCGTTCCAAGACGCAATGTGGTCAAGCCAGTTTTGCGGGGAAGGCATTTATAATATGAAAGCGACGGACAGAACAGCGTTTAAAACTTGTCTCCTGGCCCTTTAAGTGACTGCTAATTTAACTCTCGAAGTAACTTTCTGGAGGTTAATTTCTTTAAATAGTGAAATGAAATTTCCGAGCTCTGAGAGAGCGCCTGGCGCTGTAGCGTTGATACCCGGTGGCGCGCCCGCAGCGCCGTTCTGTAACGTGTGTTGCATCTGCCAGGGATGGATTTTAGATGCGGGAAATTTTGTGCGTTGTTCTGTGGTACTCCGCGGAACACGGCAGTAGCGGTGCGCCGTTCTTTTACTTGTTGCATTGATTGATTGATTTTTTCGTGTTTTCGGGCGCGTCAACTGCTTTGGTCATTATTCCCGTTAGTGTAGTGCATGTTTTTCTTGGGAGATGGCGGTGAACTTCCCGCGCTTGATGGCGAGATCCGGCGCCGACCTACCTTCGGCTAGTGGGGTTTCCCCCTAACCAGGACTCTCCCACCAGCGGGGCACCGCCCCAGCCGGACAAGCTCTAAGCTCCCGACAGGTCTCCCGGAATATGTGGTAGTGTAGTGCATGTTAGTGTAAGTGTGTGTGTGTTAGGGGGAGAGGATAGGACAAGGAAGAGGAAGGAAGGATCGCACGCGGTCCGTGGCCCGTTTGTTAGGGTACTGCTCGGCATTAGCCTGCTGTTGATCGGACGAACCACAGAAAACTACCGATCGGAGCAGCCGACCGCTAGAATTCTCCTGCTGGCAGCGACTGAATTCGAACTAGCTGAAAAGCTAGTGTCGAAAATCCTGTCGCCGTCCGGACATCCCTTTCTTATTGATAACGCAATCTTCCACGTTGACCACTGTCGCGTCAAAAGTACAAGTTCCAACTTCACTTAATTAACAAGAACAAAAAAAATCCTTGCCTCGTTTCTACTTCCAAACACCCTCGGATCCATGTCTCGCCTCCTCTTTTATTCATCTTGCGCGCCTCTCGACTGTTTTTATAATAATGCGCACTGCCCCCCAAAACGTTTCTATCCTGCATATCATTCGATAACTCTAATATTATGTAAATTCCTATTGGCTTTTGTCGAAACATTTTATTATTTTCATTCCTCCACGGAATTTGCTCACTTGTTCATTATGTTATATAAATCTGTTACCATATTGTTTATTTTCGCCCTTGTTGATTACATTCACATTCTATTTAATTACTGTTTAAATTTTCAAGTCTCTGTATTCGTTCCTGACTCCATTGTTGCTATCGTCATATTTATTTTCGTGTACATTTATCGTCACATGTAATGATCCATTACACTTATGAGAAACTTAAGAAAGAGATCATTGTCAGCCCGTAAATTATATATTTAATGAAAGAAAATTGCTTGAAAGTATAATGAATGCCGGGGGAAAAGGACTTGGATTTGAATAAACAAGTTGTGGCTACGTTCATGGGCAGCAAAAAAGTTCCTAACTATAAAAGCATTGTTAAAACCCTGTTGCAGAAGTTAATGAAATCGGGATACAACACGAGTTGAAACCACATTTTCTGCACTCCAATATTAATTTTACCTGCGAACCTCGGAGATGCCATTGATGAACAAGGATAATGTTTCCATCAGAATGTCAAAAACATGTAATGGAGATATAAAAAAAGGTAGAATACAGTCATGATGGCTGATTACTGTTTTATGCCAGACGACACTAATGAAGATAGCTCGTTTTCCGAGCATGAATGGGACATTGGAGAAGAAGGGTTGTTATAAGTCATTACATTTCTTTCTCTATCCGTTTTTCTCATTGGTTTTAAGTTTCGCAGAAAGCATGTTGAGAGTTCACAGATAACATTAATCCATGAATTACTTCCTGTCATCCGTTAGCGCGACCCACAGTGACCTCGGTACATGCCCGTGCAGGGCCCAGCAAGGGTCCCTCCGATCGCCAGTGGGCATTACGAAACTCTAGGGGATTTTCACTGATTGCTGAAGGCAGCCTCCTTTGATGGCTAATGTAAAGTTTGAGGATCCATTCTAATCAGTGCCCTGATGTGCCAACCCAGTTTCTCTCCTGTACCCTTCATGTCGATTACTAGTTTCTTTTTTTACTGAATATTAGTGACCAAATTACTCCTGGTACCAAGTCACAGCATCCGATATATCGTGCTCTTCGCTGATTATTTAAATATAAATTTTCTTTTCTGCTACCCTTCGTTCTGCTAGCGTTAAGCGTTCTGCTGATCTTGTGCCTTAAATCAGTTAGCGCTTAAATCAGTTGTACGAACACGGGATACGGGTTAACCAGGGATAAACTGAGGGATAACAAGGTGTTAAGTTACCCCGTGATCTCGCACGCAGTTAACAGTGTGTTAAACTGTACACCTCAAATTACTGGCAAAATCTGCAGTACTTCAGGCTGAAATGAACGAAATTCTGGAGTATTTGTTTTCTGACGAGAGTGAAGGAGAATAAATATTCCAAATGTATTTAAAAAGTCAAAAGTTGGGGAGAGTGCGGAAAAGACCAGGCTTACTGAATGAATGTGACGATTTTGATTTTATTGCAATATTCAGGTTAAAAAAGCAAACTGTTCTTGAACTGTTAATGCTTATAAATTCCTATAAATTCTGATAATGCTTATAAATTCTCACATTACGTTGGGGCATCAGTGATTTCAGTTTCAATCACGTGTCGAAACGTGTACACCAAGTCCACAAGTCTCATAGTATCTTCCCTGATGTAATTTTGAGTTCGAATTCGTTTAGAATCGCTCATTCTCAAAATAATTAAATAATAACGATTAATAATTAATAATTTATAACGATATAACAATAATTAATATTAATAATAATTTATAACGATATGAATAACAATAACGAATAATAACAATAATTTATAACGATATGAAAACTGCGGAAACGGCAACAAACCAACGCAATCCAATTATCAATCAGTTCACCTTCGCAGAATATCGAACTATAACCAATATCCCAGTATGTCTTTTAAAGAAACACATGAAACACATCAGGGAAAACAAAGCTTTTACTTCCACAAATGACAATTGCCAGTTTTGCCAACACACTTTCATTCAGCTTATTCGATGGGTACGTAACACTGGTGAAGTAAAGTGTCGTACAACTGGTCGCCCCATTTAACCCAGGGTTAAGCAATATTCAAGGTTACTAACCACAGATTTATCCTCGTACAACAGGCCCTAAGTCTGCATTAATCTGAGCATTTGTGTTCCTATTATCTATATCTATACTAATATATAAAGACGGAAATGAGTTGTCTTGCAGTGCGGTAATCTCTGAATCTACTGAACCAATGCCGATTAAACTTTTGTACTAGCATCCTTTAAAGTCCTGGAGTACTATAGGCTATGATTTACAAACACATAAACAGTAATATATTCTCAAAATAATTACTTTTCTGGACATTTGTCGCCTAGCTTTACATCGCAGATTCAAGAGTACAACAATGCCAATAGTTTAGCTGCGCGCCACCAGAGGATGACGTCTGAGATCTACTACTGATTTCATCAATGCCCAGTATTATTACGACATTCATTGGAGTTTGAATAAGGTTATGTAATGTCTCTGTGTGAACATTTGAAAGAAAGCCGCAACTGAAGTGGTAAAGAATGTCAATGTTTATGCATTGCTCTTTGTCCGTGTTACATACAAAGTGGCACGAAATCATTGCGAGATTGAAAGTGTTTATTAATTGAGGTAGGTTGAGAGAATAAAAAGTACAATAATATACAATGCAGAATATACAGTAATGTACTTTGTACAATATATAGATGTCGTACACTATCTAAGCAACGTCTTCTTTTATATAAATTTGTGACAACTTAATTGTTTGACGAAATGAATGTCACAGCTGTCAAAACAGATTACAAATGCCAAGAGATGGTCATTCTACTAAAATTTTGAATCGGCTACTCAGAGGGAAGATCGACTTGCTGAAGTACTCACTCGCCCCATTGAAAATAATAATTCAAGAAGGGGAGAAAATCTGAATAATTCTCTAAGTAGCAGGGCAGCTGTTCCTTAGGGCTAAATTTGACTATTTACACAGTTCTTAGGTTCAAAATGGTAAAATGGAATATATATATTGTGACGTCACGGGGTTATACGAACCCGTAACGCCACCATAAGCCACTAGAAAAGACCAGAGAACTGAGAAATAGGGTACGCGGCGGAGCGATGGTCCGAGAAGGCGACATCTACCCGCAGGTTTTCGCACTCGATGTCCAAAGTTAGCGGATAATATTTTCTCGAGAGGGCGCGAAGGAGGAGAAAATTCACCCCTCCAGAAATTTTTCCCCAGGCGGAGTTGCATAAATACCGTGACGCACTTCAGTAGAGCTCTCTTACGACTTCGACGGCGACGGCGACTCAACTAAATTCTTCAGCGGTAGTAATCGGTTAGTGCAGGAGTATAATTTCACTAATTTCACTTGAAGGTAAAGCTGATTTAAGAAACGCGGTGATAAGTGATAGAATTCAGAAGCAAAGTGCATGTACAGCATTTGCACTAACATTACGCGAGTAAGCAAGCGTTGTGACTGCTCGAACTTGAAATAGTTTCATCATCGAAGTAAATTCGCGCAGAAGGACTCTGAACGAAATCCAGTATTTAATTTTGTACGCCACGACCACGCACGCTCAAAGTGTGGTATGTCGGCCGAGTGCTAGAAGTAATCAATTCAAGCACGTTAGTTATTTAAAACTGGTAGCGCGAGCAACGGGTACGCGGCAGGCGGCAGAAGGACGACTCCAACACTCAAGCGTAGGCGAGAAGGACTTGGACCAATCCGTCGATGGTACGAGCCCGAGGACGAGAGAAAGGTTTGGAATTTGGACGTGTGGCGGCATCCTGAGATCGAGCGAAAGAAGAGCTTGTAACCGCGGAACATCGAATCAGTCAAGTGACGTGGCGAGGACTGCGAGCGGCCGAACCCCCAAGGTTAACTGACGGCGAGCGGGAAGGAAATGTCGAGGTAAAGAACTGGCAACTTCTATGCGACCATTTGTTGGGAAACTGTGTAGCGTTAAACACCAGGCGTAGCTTCTAAAATAGGTGAAAGTTCCAAATAATTACTGGGAAAATATTTCGAACGTATGAGCGGCAGTTTTGATTTCATTCGCTGTACGCACCAGTAAATTCGTTTGAATGCCATACCTTGTACAACTTTTCTAAAGTAAATTATAATTGTTCATGTAATGTAAAAGTAATCTTATTGAAAGTATTGTTTCCATTGTATGATGTCAGGAATAATCAGTTGCTATAATTTTGTAAAGGGTACGATTTAGTAACGTGTGTGTCACGTTTATTCTTGTGCTAGAGTTAACAGCGTTGTAATAAATGCGCAGCTCAAGGCTGACCTCTGTGAAGTCTATAAAAGAATAATTATAGAGAATCACTTAAAGGGCCGTGCACGGAGAAAACTTTAGATTAACCAAAGTTAAATGAGGTACATAAAATAATTGAGAAGGAGGTCAAAGCAAAAGTATTGTAAATAGTGCGTATTGAAGTAATCAGGCAGTCAAGGTGACGCCTATACATTCTCTTATGGTTGTGTTATTTTGTTCTTTTGTTTCTGTTTTCTTTGCAGTGACCATCTACGTAAAATACATACTTATTGTATATTTGTGCCACTGTGTAATTTGTTTACTGAATATTTTACCAGAATTTTATATATTTCATTGTGTCAAGGGTTCAGACCTTTCTCATACCCGAAAGATCCTGCTTCCTGAGAATTCAAAGCTCGCTTCACGAGCATTCATAGTTTCACGCTTCATCGCCATCGGCTGCAAGGTAGTAGGTGGGCGTGTTATAATATATATATATATATATATATATATAGCTCGCTTTAATGTTTTTAGTTACATGTAGTATTGTAGTGGTTTTTGAACTTTGGTGTGTAATTTAGTAATGATCAATTTAATATTAAGACTAATCTGTACAGTTGTTTGTCATATTAATTGCAGTTGTACTTTTTCCTTCTGTATGTGAAGAAGTTTAGTGCAGTGGTTGGTAATTAAGCAATCATCATTACAATATTAAGACTAATCTATGCAGTTGTTTTGCATGTCACTTGCTCAAAATGAATTCATGTATATATTTCAATAAATAATAGAAAAAATTAATCTCCTGTAGAAATTGGAAAAATAGAATGTAATTTATGTTTTTGTAAAACCAGTAAAAGTTTTTCTTCAATATGTGATAGATTTCTATGCAGTGGTATGTAATTTAGGAATGATTATTTATATATTAAGACTAATCTGTAAATTTTTCATTTAATTGAATAATATCTGGAAGTCCTTGGTTTCTATTATTCATATTTCAGGATCCATAATCTCTGTCACTTGAGATAAAATAATGATGCTAATATTGTTTTGTTATGTGGCTCAGTGTATTGTCAATTTATAATTTACACTAATGTAATGTTGGTGGATCATTAGTTTTCTAATATATCAGTCGTATGTTGATTTGATTTACCTCAACATTTTATACTACATGTTACTAGCACATAGGACATTAAATTATATATTTTTGTCATCTTCAGAATTTAAAAAAGTGGTAATTATGTTTCAGAATAGATACAAGTATTTTCATTTATTTTTGTAAGTATGATTCATTAATTACTTTATGACATCTATAACTATTACTCCGGATCTACTTACTACCGTACCCGTGCATGAGCTTCCGCATGTTATGCTCAGCTTAAAACAGTATGTTCCTTCTAGGTCACGAGTTGACAGATCAATTTGAAAACTTTCTTTATGAATACAATAGAGGAAAAAATATAAAATAAGGATAAGTTTTACAACGTGACAATTTATTGAGAGTGTTGGAATATTATATAAAACTCCACAAAAATTATATTTGTGAGTCTAGAAGTATTTTATATTTTATAGATTAGATTTGTTTATTGCTTTTAGTTATAAAGTGAATGTTTAGAAACTGGAACTTCAAATAAGAAAAATGTAATTATTTGTGAAAAAGTGAGCGAGAAAATCCGGTAAATTCCAAATGGTGGTCAAGAGAAAACAGCTATCGTGGCGTGGCCGGGCAGAGCATGGCAGGGAGTAGGGCGCAGAAGGTCAATGGAAGAGATAGAGGTAGGTCCCGCCACAGGGCATGAAAAGATTGAGTTCCTTTTTCTATATAATAATTTACTGTAAGAATTTCCCGAGCAACGCCGGGTACTTTAGCTAGTTATATATATTAGCCATAAAGATTGCACATCCTTTACTTCCCAGCCAGCGATTATCTCGCTTATTCTTCTCTTGACTGGCGATGCAGTGAACTTTAGCTGTACACTCCTCAGCTAAGTTCCCGACTTCGCAGCGTTTATACCAAACATTTCTTCAATCTGGACCCGTACACCTGGTTAAAATACGGACACAATTAAGACATATGAAGCATTTTAGTGTCGTCTACTTTTTCTCTCTAATCCGGCAGTGTATTTACGCAATTTTGATTTTTTCATTTCCAACCATTTTTAGCAATTTTTGCGGGCAGTAACATTGTCACCGCTTGTACGTTCCCGTACCCTTTCCGCAGTCTGCAGTACCCTGTTACCTGTGCTATCTGTGCCCCTATACTGGGTTGCAACCACATTCACAACTTCATCTTTCTCTATAGTCTCCATCTACAGCCAGTATTTCTATGTCTCTTTTTGGAATCAGCGAATTAACTTCAGCTTTTTCGCCTACTGCTTTGGCTACGGCCCCCTTCAGTGGAGCGATATCGCTATCTTTATCTAGAATCATCAGTATTTCCTACTTTTGTGTCCTGTGGATTTTCAAGATCTCATTACCGTGATCCTTCAGGTCTACCACAGTCTTCATTTTCTTAATAGTTTCAGCATAAGTTTGGGTTTCTTTTGCCGTTACTTTAATTGCCTACTTGACGGGTCGGTTCCTCTTTGTCAGGCCTGCTCTGTTTCTTTCTTTCATTCATTCTTTCTTCATTTTTGCGCTTTTTCGGACTTCTCCACTCTTCTCCTCAGCTCCTGCTATAGCCTCCACTTCATCTTCTGCTTCCACTACCATCCGCTCGCTGGCTGGGGATTTCTCTCTTCTTACGTTTTTTTCTGGTCTCCACAACCCGCCTTTCGACCCTTAGTGACGCCTTCTGGAACTGTTCCATGAACTCGGTTCCTTTCTTCCAAATTTCCTTACATTTAATTTAGATCATCTGTATTTATTCTATACCCTTTGTAATGGAATCCTTCATGACCGTTGGGTTGTTTCGTAGCATTGTCCGTGCAGCTAAACTTGTTTTCCGCTAGACTTTCTACTAGTTTCAGCTGCGCCACGTGCATCTGAATCACTGGCCATTTCTCCAACAGTCCACTCACACGCTCCCCAACCACACCGAATGCGTCGTCGTTCCTGTCCCGACCGCTAGGCAGCGCCATTCCGCGCGCTCGCGTTTGCAGTTATCCCGCTAGATGACGCCGTAGGTGCACCCCGACCATCTCATACCCGTCCTGTCAGCTAGGGAGCGCTGCAGGCGCGCCCGGGTTCACGCAGCATGCGTTTGTAAGCACCCCTGACGTCACGTGTGGCTGGCCTACTTTGTGCCACGAGGCGCTGAAACGCAGTGTCAGGGACTGGAATAAACTGCCATCGGCCGTTCGTAGCCACCGTCTTTGGTTACGCGTTTCTATGACATTGCCAGATCTTATCGCATCAATTCCACATACCTGACGTTCCAACAGCGATGGTTATCCCGCCGAAATCCTCAAAAAGCACAGAACCAACTTGGAGCACATGCTAACATTGCAGACCAGGCGTAGAACCGTTTTTATTATTATTATTATTATTATTATTATTATTATTATTATTATTATTGTATTTCAAATGTATCAAATTGTCATGCCACGTTCCTACCTGTATCATTACATTACAAATGTTCTTTTACATGAAAATTTGGATTTAATAGGTTTAATCCGGCGCTGAAGATTTGAAATGCATCTTTGCTACGCATAAAGCAATGCAGCATTTGCTAAAGCTCTTCTGAACGTTCTTCCTTCAGATCGTAAGTCGTTAATGACGTGATCAATAGAGTTTAAGGATAACACCTTCTGCCTGGCGCTAAAACTGCCTGATACTCTGTTTCAAGAAGTGTCCATTGACGCGCGTTAAGCGCAGGTGGTTCGGGAAGATCCGAAGCCGCAGGCGCAACACCTACCCACTGACGGCCGCAAGATGCCCACGGGCAGGCGGTCCGAGTAGTGATCCACGATGTGCTCCGCCAGGTTCTTAGTGAATGTGTACGTGTTGCTGTGGCGGCCCAAAATCCTATGACCAAAAAAACGCAATGCATTTTAGACAGCGTACATGTAGAACCAAGTAAGTCTTAATAACAATTTTACTAGTCAAGGCTAATCAAAAGAGTTATTATCATGCATGAAAAATATATTGAATTATGGCAAGTTAAGAAAAGATATTCGGTGAAATTACATTAAAAATATAACATAGATATCTAACAGAAACATGATCTAAATTTTAATTTTATTTTCGTCAAGGAACCTGTATGAAAACTATAGAACGTACATAAATGAACAATGCAAATATTTGATTGTACAATCCAACCCTGAACCCTGTCCTAAATGTGGCGCTACCGTGTCTACTCCTCTTTTTATTCTTGACTGCCAAGAACTTGTTAATATAAGAAAATCATTAAACATAGAAGGCAGCTTATACTCACTGTTCAAATCAGAAGAAGGTTGTAAAAAAATTTTGAAACTACTAAAAATAAGTAAATTGTTGAATGTAATATAATAATGATGCACTTTTTGTAATGATATATTGATATAATGTTTATGGTGTAATGATTCAACTATTTGTAACTTTAAATGTAATGTACTGATGTAAACACAATGAGGTCGCTGATGACCTGAACTGTTATAAAGCGACCATAAATAAAGAAATTAAAAAAAAATTCCGTCTATTCTCAAACTGCAGGTTCCGACAGAATTTTCGTATTAATTGCGTTTCTGTTTACTACTCAGCTGTTTCCATGCCACAGCAAGGCTCCTTCTCCAATAGACCGCTGCTTAGTAATAGAGAACGGGCCACGTCCCGTGCGTGTGGGTGGTGACTCACTTGGTGGTGAGCGCGCGCAGGGCCACCGGGTCGTTCTGCCCCTGCGCCTCCACCAGCGCCAGCACGGAGCGCCAGTCGCCCGCCACCGGGTACAGCTTCTCCTCGAACACGCGCCGGTTCTCGTTGCAGAAGGTGGTCGACACGTGCACGAACGCCTGACACACATGATTGATTATTTCGGGCGGGTCAACTGCCAAGATCGTTAGCTCGGAAGTATAGTGCTCTCCCAACGCCATGAGTTTGATTAGATGGATCGGAGAATATTAATTTTGCAAAAAAAAAAAAAAAAAAAAAGTTGAACAATTCAGGGGTTATTGTTGACCGATTTTTCAGTTTCAAGAAATCACAAAACATGGATTCTGGCTGCACAACATGCTAGAGGAACAATATTGACGCACTTGTTTGATATCTACAATGCTAGGGCTCTACAATGCTAGTTTTGTCTGACGCATAATCTCCACTACGTGCAGCAGCATTGCAATATTTTCTTGTACAGGTGTAACTAATGCGGCGTACCTTGAGCTTGGTCATGCGCGTGGCGAGACGCGCCGTCCGCCGGCCGCCGGCCGCCAGCGCCAGGCCGGGCTGCGCCGTGTCGCCCTCCACCACCTGCAGGCGTGCCAAGGCCTCCGGCCGCTGCGCGCGCACCCGGTCGAACAGCTGCGCATCACCCACACAGCGCGCGCGTCAGCCTCTCCGACCCGCTCGGCAGAGCTTTTAGCCCGGTCGAGAAAAAAGAGGGCTTACCAGGAAGAAGGTCATGGATTGATTTCCTAAGGAATGTTACGTGTACGCGGGTACCAGTTAAGGGGGAACAGAACGGGTACATGAAAAAAATATATTTTTTGTTTTTATTTATTTTAAATTCTTCCAAGTTTTCTGCGCAATTTGATATTTGATTTATTTCAATATCTTGTTAAGAAGTATTTTAATTTAATTTTTTTCGAGTTCCGACGGCGAGATTCCTTGTCCTTTTAAATCAATATGGCGTCTGGGTTAGCTGTCAAAGTTTGACATTCAATTAGATTATTTTTCGAACAATATTATTTTTAAATTTGCCGCCAGTGACACTTGTGTGTTCATTAGTTGGCGAACCTGCACTAGCTAGGTGTCTTGAGAACGTTCAACGTTATTCATTTGTTTGTTTTGTTTGAAGTGCGAAGTACATGTGAGTGTACACGTACGTTTGTTGTGAGGTGTTTTTGCGTGTTTGTTTTGGCGGTAATCGGATTTGATGATGCCTCGATTTAGCCATAAAGTGTTTAAAAAAACGTGTGCCTTGGCAAAAGAGAAAGGGTGTTGTGAAAAGTGTTGTGGAAGAATGTTTCAACGCCGCCTCCCTCTAACCTCAACAGTGCTGGAACGCCAAATTCTTCTCAAAGAAAATTAAAATATAAAAATAATATAAATATCAAAATATAATAATAATATCAAATATATAAATAATAATATCAAAGAATATAAAAGGGGCATTAAGAGGAAATTGCTTATAGAAAATGAAGTTGATGCCAATGAACCTAGCTATGGTGCTGGCTTGTTTTGATGACTCAACTTTAAAGCTGAATTCCCGTAAGTTTACTTTTTCAGTACATAAGGAACATTTTCTCAGGTTTGAGTAATGCTATTCTAATAAAACTTGCAGAATTCAAAAACTTGTTATTAAATAAAAAATGTATATCTTAAAAAAATTAATTGATCAAGCTAACAAGGAAAATTCTATTTATAACCTCTAAAAATTTCTTAATTGTAGGTGGAAAACTTTTTAAAAAAATGTTCCTTAAATAAAGCATAATTTAACATTGGCAGCATAGGACGTTCCGTACCCCCTTAAAATCTCACGTTTTTGACATCTCAGACACTGTGCTAACTCCAAGAGGTCCGAAAAACCGTATTTTTCTTATTTTTTTCTTTATAACTATCTAACCTTACGTTCTGTAGAAAAATTATTCCAATCAACTTTAAAGAAGATAAATTTTCTATCTTTTGTGTGAAACGTGTTTTTCGTATCCATATATCAAGCAATGAAAGTGAGCTACAAATAAATATAATAACTGTTAAATAGAATACTATTATTTATTTTGCTGTCTGTGAAACCTCACAAATGTTCCTATTGCCGGAAATACGGATATACAAATCAATTAGTAGATGTGTATATTATTGTGTTCGTGTTAGAGCTTAACTCGTCAACACGGATATTGTCACTTTCCATTTTCTTATCAATCAGGCAAATCGTGTCATCCTTCGCCTCTGTCCACAGGGCTGTTTAAACGAGTTAAACGCGCGCCCAAAAACAAAAGAGGTAGTGCAAAAATGTTACGAGAGAGTTCGTTAATATAGCAGAAAGGAAGGAAGTCGGCATAATGCATTGCAAGAGTCTTTTGGAAGCGAACCGTCGACCGGACAAGACGTTCAGCAAGATCGGACTACGAGAGAATACCGTTACGAGCATTCGTTTTCAAATAGTGTCCGAAAAATTCTTCGGAGGAGACAATAGAAGAGGTAAAGTGTTTATTTTAAATGCAATACGACTAATTGTGAATATAATCAAGAGGAGTGTTTGCATAAATTGAAGGGGTCACCAGCAAAAGGTGCTAACTGATACTTTGCCGAAAGTTATATTTCAATGTAGAACGGTTGTATGCAAGGGAATTATGTAGCTGGTGCAATCACGTGAGCGTACACTTACTACAAAGCATTATTTTAGATATTCGAATGTTGGCATTCGATGCAGATGGTGCTACTCGGCGGAGAAGGCGCTCACGTCACCCATAACATCGTAAAACGCCTGAATCAAGGTAAAAAAAAGTATGTAAATTATGATTATTGGTAAAGGGTGAAGAATACAAAGCTCAAAGATGCTGAAAAATAGTACAAAAACCACAAGGGGGACGCAGTTCAAGTGAAAACGTGTCCAATTACGGTAAGAAGCAAAAGGTGCTATCTGCCGTGGGTACTGCACACCAGTGGCCGATTTCATGGAAAAGCGTGGCAGGGGGGCCCTGCCAAGGCCTAGAGTTTTCATTCGTTACCGTCTTTTATTTGACGAAATTGATTTAAATATTTATTTAGGGAACCTGGAATTGAATTTATTATGTATTTATTTGAACAATCATATTGTGGAGTACCATATATACGCTACAAAAACAATATACAATATAACATATATTTATTATTTAACAAAAATCTATAATGGCCCTCTCCAAAATAATCAGCTGGAGCATTACACCAAGAGCATTAAACGAAACTGGTGAACACGTTAAAAGAAAATCTCTAGTACTAAAGTTGTTTTGAACTGGCTTCCATTATGTTGACTTGACAAGATAGTGTCAATTGTTTGATTGATGGGTAGTGTATGACAATAAACGTATTACATTTCTTCCAAAATCAATGGATATTCCAATACAGATTTTATTTTATTTACTGTGTTTGTCAGACGTGAAAAGGTGTTAACTGGTGCATATATCACACTCTGCAACTAGATTGTTCCTAATATGACCAATATTCTGTAATAGCTATCTTCAAAAGTAGCAATGCTGATGCTGTACACAGAATGAGGCAAATATAAACCATTTAGACGCAAAACCTGAGCAGAATTAACAATAGTTTGATAATTAAGTGTTTTGTGGTTCCTGTAAAATTAGGTTTTTGTCAGTTAGCACCTTTTGCTGGTGACACCTTCAATTATTGAGAGCAGAGAAGTGAGAAGCTCGTACGAGTTTTACAGACGATAGATAATACTCGAATGTCTCTTTATCTCTTCCAGTTTTATATTTTGTCTTGAAATTCTGTTCCGTTACTAAGTTGCTGTTACATGGGATTTCATTGGGGTAAAATTTCATCAGGGCAAAATTTGTGGACAAATCTCTACGCAAGCGAACGCGCGAGCTACTACATATTTTATAACGGACACGAGCCGTCCCTCCAAGGTCAGAAGACACCGTGGAGGTGCTTGGTGGCGTCGCGAGGACGTTTCAACCAGAAGGTAAAATATGTTTATTGTCCAGTAAGAACGTTCCAGATAGAATAATTTTATGTTGGACTTTTGATCAGAGTTTCTGTAGGTCAGGAAATAACATACGAAAAATCTATTTTACATGTGGAGATTTTTTTAAAAATTGTTTTGAATCAAGATCATTCATTCTTAAATCTTAATTTCTGAAAAATTATACCAAAGTATTCGATGTGTGTGAAGTAAAAGAAGACGCTCATAAGTGTATTTAGAAATCAAGTGTTCAGAGGAGAGTAACTAGTATACAAGGATTTGTTGGAAACTTCTTGTTTTTGTGAAATGTTATAAAGAATTTAGGACTTTGCTGGCAGATTGCTGGTTAGCTACAAAACTGTATGTAGCAAAAGTGTATTAGTTGTAAGACTTTTTTGGGGTGTATATTATTTTATGTGTATGTGTTTATTCGTTTATGTATTTAATGTATGTGCAGGATTGGAGATTATAGTATTTTGTTTAAAAGTGATTCAAACTTGAGTGATTTCGTGAACACCAGAGTGAAGAGTATTCATGATACTGATCCCTGTATTTTGTATACAACCAACTGTCGTCCGACTGAGCTGGCATTTTACCACGTGAATAACTTCACCTCCTCCTGAAACGACGGTTTAAGTTATAGTACAATGTTTTTAACAAAATGTGGTGTACATTATTCTAATAAATTACGATGGAGGAAAATAATACTGTGGAGGGAAAACCCCTAGAAGGATGGAAATGGAGTGTCATTTACAAACAAAATCGTTACGGAACCCCCAATGCACTCACCATGTATAACGTGCACTTAAGGGCACAGTGACCGTGATGGCCAGGGCTTTTTAACAGATGATTGTAATAAATAAATACAGCGAATTCAATGGGAAACGAATGTTTCAACTTCTATATATTTTTTCCCCAAACGTAAAATTATTGGCCCTTTGTGCCCCTGGTGGGGAAACGTATTTTTTAATGACCTTTTATTTTTGATATAATATTACCTTTTTCTTGGAGAAATGTAAAAGCCGACAGAACTAATAATGGGTTTAAATGATATTCGCATGAGCTGCGCAATGGCGCTGCTGTGGCGGTTAGTGGTGCGCACCCACCACCAGCAGCGCAGACGCGCTTCCGCACCACTGCCGGCAAGCAAAGTGACGACCCCGACATCACGCCATTCGGAAGCGCCATTGAGCTCGCTTCTTAATACGCTGACTGCATTGCGACTGCTGGCTCTTACAACAGCTGGTCGATGGCTCGATGGTCGAATTGGCCCTGCGCTTCTCGACCTTTCTTCTCATATGACTACGCACGAGCGCGAACTTAGAGCAAGCAATCCCCGCAGGCACCCGTTTGTGATGTGTGACGCTCACCCTCTCTAGAACCAAACGTTCCACCAGCGCTCGCCGTTCGCTTCCAGGAGAGTCGCCGGTTGGCGAAACAGCCAACCGGACCTCAACCGGCACGTATGCGCTCTGGTACAGGCTCGCAGAATAAACATTACAATCATTTTGGGGATGTAGAATAGTGGAAAATGAACACTTTTTGCCAGTGAACATTTTGGAGGAATTTCATAATTCAGAAATTTCAACGGTTGTAAATGTTACATTTGTTCCCGAATATTAGACAACACGGTACGCAGAGGTGTTCTGCAGGTGACGTTCACGTTTTGACGTAGCAAAGGATAGTTCGTATAGCTATGAATCATCTGTGTATTGGAATTCAGTAACATGGTCCATCTTATACAACGTGATAATTCTAGTTCTCACAGTTGCATATCTTACTGGAACCTGCTGTCCGCCAGGAGCCTGACGCCGCCGGCTACGACCCCCACTCACCCCCGTGTGTCAACGACTCTCACGGACACACAACTACGACCACAGTTTCCACGGCTGCACCTGGCTTCCTACAGTACGCGAATCTCCGCTCGGCATATGCATCGGAAGCACTTCTCGTGAACTTCGTTGTAAACAATCGCGTACATATTGACGCATCGCCTATCCTTCTGAGCTATTGTGAATACACTATGCTAGTAATTGCGTCGTTCTATACCGTGCAACCTTATCTGACCTATTTGTTTACGACCGTAAGTAGCGATCAACAACATTGAAACACATACTACCCAGAACGTTGTAGTGCTACATAACTACCGAGAGCTGCCAGCTCTTCTAGTCTCAGCGCGTGACTGCCAGGGTAATTGCAATGTCATTGAAGGGGTACACGTTGAGCATGCGATTGTCTATCCAGAAATATGTAAGTGTATCCGAATAAATTATATAAACGTGTTGAGCATGAAGAGGGATTGAAATGTTTGCTAATAAACATGTGAGAAGTTTCATTCAACGGAGTACATGTGGCATTTGCCCTCTCAGAGAACTTCGTTAGCATAATGTTCTGTAAACACATGAAATGTTCTTCACTACCTTATAACGTGACCTTCCGAACACCAGTGCATCACGTTTCTCTGACAATTCACGGCGTATTTCACATCTGTTTCCGTATTTTCACTTACCATCGTTCATTGGAAAACTATCATTTTCTCATCTATAATGATTATTACTACTAGGAACTCCTACTCTAGACGTAAGTGAATTATTCTCTATGAGACGAGTGGGTGGGTGCTGACCGGGACGTCGAGCAGCTTCTGCAGGCGCTCCTGCACCGAGAGGCCTTTGCGCGGGCGCAGCAGCACGTAGACGGTGTCGATGTCGGGGCAGCTGAACAGCAGCTTCTCCAGCAGCACGCGCCCCACGAAGCCCGAGCCGCCCGTCAGCAGCACGCTCTGCCCGCGGTAGAACTCGGCCACCGTCCACGGCAGCACGTCCCCCGCGCCAGCCTCCAGCCCCCTCGCCGCTGCTCCTCCGCCATCTGCGGGCAGCGCAACGACAACTTATTCCAACTAAAACGACCCTCAACGCTCTGCCCGCGGTAGAACTCGGCCACCGTCCACGGCAGCACGTCCCCCGCGCCAGCCTCCAGCCCCCTGCGCCGCTGCTCTCCGCCATCTGCGGGCAGCGCAACGAAAACTTATTCCAACAAAAACGACCCTCAACGCTCTGCCCGCGGTAGAACTCGGCCACCGTCCACGGCAGCACGTCCCCCGCGCCAGCCTCCAGCCCCCTGCGCCGCTGCCCTCCGCCATCGCGGGAGCGCAACGACAACTTATTCCAACAAAAACGACCCTCAACGCTCTGCCCGCGGTAGAACTCGGCCACCGTCCACGGCAGCACGTCCCCCGCGCCAGCCTCCAGCCCCCTGCGCCGCTGCTCCTCCATCTGCGGGCGCGCAACGACAACTTATTAACAAAACGACCCTCAAGCCAGCCTCCAGCCCCCTGCGCCGCTGCTCCTCCGCCATCTGCAGGCAGCGCAACAACGCACAACAATGGATGATTCCAGGACGAAGTTTGTGTCTGGTTTGCGAGTGTATAAAATACTTTATACACCCCCCTGCGCCACTGCTTATCCGCCATTTGCGGGCAGCACAACAAGGATGATGCGCAAAAAAACGGCGAATCGTGTCTGGCTTGCGTGTGTATACAATACTTTTATACACCCCCCTGCGCCACTGCTTATCCGCCATTTGTGGGCAGCGCAACAATGGATGATGCGCAAAAAAACGGCGAATTTTTTGCAGATAAAATTCATTCCCGGACCCTGATAACGAGAATGTGGATAAATCCAGTTGATAAATGATCCTTGATGCACGAACTGAAAGCAAAATGTCCGTCCGTCTGTCTGTGCACGCTAATACCGCAACAGAGTCAACGGCAGGAGCAGTAGCAGGAAGCACGAAAGGAGTGACAGCAGCAACAGCTGGTGGCCTTACTGCAGGCATTCACGGCCATGACCACGCTAGCTGCGGTGGAGTCTGTGGAGAGTCTGAAGTTTAGTGAGATCATGGATAAGCTTAGCAAAGTTTATATTAAAGAGCCGCACGTAATCCTCCCCGGTATAAATTTTATCAGATCAGAATGCATCCGGGGCAGCCATATGCACAATGGGTGGTCAATTTGAAAGGTTTAGCCAGAGATTGCGGGTTTCATTGTGAATGCGGGAAGTCATATGCAGAGAGCCTAATGAGAGACATGTTAGTTGTGCATACGCCGGAGGAGAAAGTGAGGTACCAATCATGGCAGGGGAATAATCCGCCGTTAGATGAAGTACGGAACTTGGCATCGGTCAATACATCGACGGCGCAGTAGATGGAGGCAGGTCGCGACGTTATGCAAGTACAGGGAAGCATTGAACAGAATCCGAGGCCAGGGGTAAGCGAATATAGTGTCCGTCAGCGCGAGCACTCCAGAGAAACGAGGACTCCGCACTTCGAAACAAATATTTTCTTTAAATTTTTGGTAGGGGTAGTACCAAATCCGATAACATTCTTTTTTAAAAAATCACAAAAATGTAACTTTGTTAATTGTCACTCACATCGATTATATTGACATTGGAGCAATTTCTTCACATTATTAGATTTATGCGTACATGTGCTTTAAATAATGTCAAATAAAGTTTTTCGAAACCTCAACAATTTTCTGTAAAAATGAGTTCTAAATTCCACTTTGTCAGAAACGCTCAAACGCCATTTCCTCAAAAATTGAACTGTGTTATATGACGTAAAGTTATTTCGGTTATTCTTTTTTTTTTTCAAAAATTACTCAAATGTAATTTTTTTAAATATCTCTCACGCCGTTAATATGCTCATATTTATCGATTTGTATACATTATTTCATTTGTGAGTGGAAGTGCTTCAAATGACTTAATATAATGGTTTTTGAAAACTCAATTTATTCCTGTGAAAGAGTTTCCAATTTTGATTTACAGTAATGCTCAATCGCCATTTACGTAAGAACGGCTTCAAATTTTTCAATGAAAACTGCTATTTATAGATTCTTTAATATTCCTTAAATATAATTTAGGTTTTACTATTTGGAAACTGATAAGTTACGAAAATTTCAAAACAAATTTCTGTTGGCCGTAATAGATGGAAGCAGGAAAGAAGGAAGACAGGACTATGCTGTTCCTGTCAACGCCATGGAAATTAGAAAACCTTACTACCAGAAAGTCTGTGCCATTCTGTAACTCCTCTAGTTCTGTCTTTTTTTTAAATTGGTTATTTAAGGTCACATTAACATCTTAGATCATTAGCGACCATCTAGTTCTATCTTGAGTAGAAGAACTTAACGTTCAAGGAATAAAAAGAATTGAATACCACCAACTATACAGAAGAGATTAGCAGAAAATTGTAAGGAGAAGTTTTGCTGTCTTTAATCACCTAGGTTATAATTCCGCTATTTATTTTTAAATTTATTTCCGGGGCAACACGTCGTCATAATATTGATCGTCAAGAACGAATCTCCGCAATACTCCGTGGATGTTGTTTGATTATCGTGTTGACATGACTATTATCTGAAATTTTAGATCGTTCTTCGATGCAAAATAGTTTCAATTACCTGGAAGCAAACATTTCTGGTTATCAGAAGTTGTCAACAAAGCTTGTTGCTATCATTTATTCTGAATTCAACTAATGTTTGCAGAGGAATGGGGGTAGGTATGTCGGGGCTCAAGAAAACGTGCGCGTATAGTAAGCGATAGGATGTTGAACGAGCAATTGAAAATTAAAAGATTTTTGCGTACTTGCATTCATTGTAAAAACCTCAGAGAAAATTATTTAGTCAAGCTAGAAGTGGAAGAAAACTAAAATTCCTTCCATTTGTAAAATCTGTATAATTTATGAATTTGTGTGAGAGAACAATCGAAGAGCATATGTTTCGGTTTGTCATTTCGGTACCAGATTTCTTAATTTACGTAAGTATTATCGTTTGAAATGTTAGGCTAGTGCGATGCAATCTAGAGCTATCCCAATCCAGCGAGAGCACAGTCTTGTCCGTCGTAAGTTAGTTAAGAAAAGGCTACGTCTGCTAAATTCTGCCGCCATCTGAATTACCACGCAGAGGTGCGGCCGGAGTCCATATCCATAATTTCGGAATATATTTATAATCATACATCCGACGCGCATTGTAGCGCACGTGCGAAGCTAGAGCAACCAGGCGGCACTTCGTCCTTGTGTTTCTGCGAATGCAACTTACTGAATTCATTACGAGAAAAGTTAAATGCCGTGTCCTTCACGTTCGAATTGACACTTTTTTGCACTTTCACATGCACACAAATATAATTTTCTTTTGATTGATTGATTTATGTTTCCGGGCGCATCGACTGCTCTGGTCATTAGTCCCGTGTAGTGCATGTTTTTTCTCGGGAGATGGCGGTGATCTTTCCCCGCTGGATGGCGAGATCCGGCACCGACCTACCGTCGGCTAGTGGGGTTTCCCCTTAACCAGGACTCTCGCACCAGCGGGGCACCGCCCCAGCTAAAAGCTAGTGTCGAAAATCCTGCCGCCGTCAGGACTCGAACCTAGGACTCCCGGTCAGAGGCGCTGCAGTTACATCAGTTGATCACTGAGCTACCGCTTCCGGTATATATAATTTTCTTCAATTCATTTGGGGGCTAATGTGATACATGCACGTGAATAGTTCCAACATATTCACTCATCCCTAATAAAATATGCCCTTCCCACGTTGCTATTCATTAATGCAAATAGAAAATACAAAGGAGCTGTCACTGCGTGAATACGTCAAACTACTCAACGTTTCTCATTCATCACTAGCAAAGTTCAACGCTATTTACTTCACGTTCATCATTCGTTGCACTTTTTAAAGTAAAAATAAAATTTCTTCAATACATTATTCAATATATATACATTATTCAATACATTATTCAATAATATACAATTATTCAAATTATCGTTTCCATGTTGTCGCGGCAGGAAGTAATAAGAGCCAAAATTTATGGCTTATTTATCCTTGAAAATAGATTTTATTACATGGGAGTTTTTTTTGTTGTTTTTTCTCCCTTTCAAAATTCAAAATTTATTGCTTATTTATCCTTGAAAATAGATTTTATTACATGGGAGTTTTTGTTGTTTTTTTTCTCCCTTTCAAATTTCAAAATTTAAGTAGTATATGACTTAGTGTAGGGATCAGAATTTTGAAAATGTGCACACAATTCACTTTTCCCCATAGCACGTCATACGCAGTTTTTAACTGTTTTTTTTTACGTAAAATAAATATAAATAAAAAAAATAAATACATTTGTACAGACGTCACAAATCTGTATGTATTGAGACCATTCTCTGATTTTAGGACTATGTTTCTCGACAGATCCAAAAAGCTTAACAGAGAAGGCAAACATCAAGAGGATTGATAGGTTATTAAGCAAGCTTAGGGCTGAAATGTTTGGGAAAACAATGAAAACCTATGTCCATTTTCTTAATAATGAATAGAACCTAAGAGAGTTGCACATGTTACAAATTACATTCATTGTATCCAAGTTCACTTATACTTGTGAGTCTTTCCTACACAAACCAATCAATATCAGTCGCAGTATTTTTACTATTCTTCCCTGAAATATAATACAACTTATTCGATGAAATCCTAAACAATCTATTAAACAAGTAAAGACATTGTGCACACTACCAGTTTCATTTGTAATATGCATGCACTTGTGCTTATGATACTTTGACTACTAAAAATAGCAAACAATGCCAACCAAAAGCAGACACAGCAATTTCATTACATTCTCGATGTCTCCTTCCCTTTCCTTGTCCTATCCTCTCCCCTTACACACACACACACACACACACACACACACTTACACTAACATTCACTACAGTACCACATATTCCGGGAGACCGGTCGGGAGCTTAGAGCTTGTCCCGGCTGGGGCGGTGCCCCGCTGGTGGGAGAGTTCTGGTTAGGGGGAATCCCCCTAGCCGACGGTAGGTCGGTGCCGGATCTCGCCATCCAGCGGGGGAAGATCACCGCCATCTCCTGAGAGAAAGAGCATGCACTACACTAACGGGACTAATGACCAAAGCAGTTGACGCGCCCGAAAACACGAAAAAATCAATCAATCAATCAATTTCCCTCAGCATGATACTTTGCTGAAGAGGATCACTATTTGAAATCTGAAGTAATTCCTCTACACCTAACAAGTTTCAGTGAACGTTCTTTTTCGTCATTTGTATTTTTTTTGTAGTTGCTATATAAATTCAGTTTATCACTCACGTTAGTTCTTCAAATGCCTTGCGCAACGTAACCTCACCAGCCGTTAGACCGGCTGGTTAGGCTTAGGGCCGGTTTCACCAATGCCTGTTAACTCGCTACCTCGACGTTAGGAGATTTTAAGTGTCCGCCAGAGAAAATACGTGTTTCACCAAACTTTAACGCTTATTAACTTTCTGTTAAAGTTAACGCACAATCTCAGCTCCATTAGCAGCACTTAACGCCCGGTTAAGCTGATTGCAGCGCAGCGTTCGAACACACAGCAGAGAAAAATGGAGAAAGTTCTACAATATATATTGGAAGACGACGATAATTGAGAAAGCCTAGAAATGTCTGTGCGACCGTGTGTATTCAGGGACTTTTAAACCAGATTCAGTGGTACCAGACAATCGACCCTAGAAATCCTGGAATTTAATTGAGCAGGATCTGGAGTTTTCATCAAACAGGTCCGAAAATATTACATGTGATAGTTACCATTTATCACAACCAAACCATATAAGTAACAGTTTTGCATGCACATTGAAAACTATCTTATTATATAACCTTCATGAATGCGAATTAAGTTATGGTTTCGTTCATTACGTACATTATACATGAAATTGTCTCTATTTATTCTTATCAGAAGATAGGCTACAGTTTTCTTCAGACACAAGTCATTCCAAAAGCTTTAGAAACTGAATCATAAAGTTCAAAGTATGATATGAATTAATTACATAATATCATTAATTTCATTATTTATTAAAAATAAGAACTCATTACTAGAAATTTGTTTCAATTTATATTCATTTACAGGAACGATTCAATCGCACCAATTAACCAGTTACTTATGGCTCTACGTTATTATGCAACTGGCAGCTACCAGCAGGTTATGGGTGACTATATTGAGCCAGCAAATCTACGGCTACCCGTATTGTCCATAGAGTTAGCTGCGCGTTGGCTAGACTGTTGCTTTATTCTCTGTAAGCAGAGTAAACATACCCACCATAGAGTTTCTAGTTCACAGCTTTCTAAAAACAAATTCTTACGCATTTTGTACACCCATTAAAGTTAACTGGCGGTTTGCTAACTAAAGCCGTGGAAGCGTTGGTGAAACTGAACAAATCTTAACGCAGACGTTAATTTTAACGACTCGGTTACTAACGTCACGTTAGGTGTATGTTGGTGAAACCCGGCCTTAGTCCGGCTCCCGAAAAGTTCTCCTCAATCGAGACAGTAGTTGGGCACGGTCGTCTAACATCCGCCAGGCTCCGTTCCTCGCCTACCCCGTCAAATTGATGAATATTTCAAAAAACTTCATGAAACATTCTTACAAATATGTACGCACAAATGAATGATATTAAATTATATGCATAAAATAAATATTAATTTGTAAACATTTAAAAATTGAAGGTTTAATTTTTTAAATTCAATCAAAACGATCGAGCCCTGTTTTTGAAAATTGAGAAAATGTTCCGGGGGCCTAATGAAAAGCAACCCGCTTATTTGCAATATCCGTTTCAAAATCAAGGAACGGCAACATTTGGCAGATTGATTGCGGAATATAAATTTTGGAGGAAATCGACTGAACTGTTTAGCCCCTGACGTTGTTCTCAGTCGGACAGACCGACGACGGATGAATGGATGGACAGACGGACGTTTTGCCGTCATTCGATTTTTCGGTATCAAGGACCCACGAAACTGGACAAAAATAGATTTACCCACTTTTTTGTTACTTGGGCCTTGAAATAAAGGTTTTTCTGCGGAACTTTCGTCGTTTTTACATTCTTCCTAAGGAGTAGAAAGTTATGTAATGCTTAGCAAAAAAACCGGCGAATTTTCGCTAGAGAAACTCTCATTAAAGGACATTGGCAATAAAAAAACGGGATAAATCCTGTTGCTAAATTTAGAAAAAGAATCTTCTATCACGTGGCGTAGCCAGAATCCATGTTTTGTGGATTCTTGATGCCGAAAAATCGAATCACGGCAAAACTTCTGTCCATCCGTTCATCTGTCTGTGAACAACGCTAGTGGCTAAACCGTTCAGCTGATTTTCTTCACAATTGATATTCCCCAATCTATCTGGCTGATGTCACGGCCTCTTGAATTTCCAACCGATATTTTAATTTTGGAGTGTAGTTTACATGAATCCCTCGGGGCATCTTCGACATTTTTAAAAAAATGGCCCCATCGTTTTTGATAAAATTTTGTTGTTGGATAGTGTAAAGAACGTGTAAGAGAATGGTGCAGGTCTCGGATTCGTGGAAAACTCTAATTTTTCGGAAATTGCAAAAGTTCAAAATTTTTTGGAGTCTTCCTACAACTAAAATATTAAAGATGGATATTTTTCCTATAATGAAAACTGTTTCTTAAAGATGGATTTGGAAATAAGTCATGTACAACTTTTCATAAATTTGAGTACTTGTGGCGTTATTTTTGGTGAAAATAGGAGGGGAGTACGTCCTGTTTTAGCACCACTAGTTTCGCGCAGAATTAAATCACTCTATACGCCATAGGAAGAAAGTAAAAAGGTAACAGAACAAAGAGGGTTTTACAAAATCTTAGTTCTTGTATTTTTGCAAAATTCTTACGAGTTCACTGAAAACTACAGAAAACTATTTATTATTTTAGAAAAAGAGTACAAAAATTAGTTTGGAGTCAAATAATAATAATAATAATAATAATAATAATAATAATAATAATAATAATAATTGATTTGAAGAAGAAATCACTAGCTTCATACGTAAATGATCTTTCCTGTGTAAGAAGGATGTCCATCACGTGTTTCCATCACGTTAACAGAAGCGAAATAATCCATATTCATAGCAGCCAATCACTGCACTCTTTTCTTCCGCATGAGACAGAGCGAAATAATATTGCTAATTGGTGTCGAGTTTCCAGGCGTGTCATTGTATGTCCGAAGAGCAATAAATGCGTGATATCGCAAATACGCGTGCGAATATTCGACACAAAATTCTCACAGCCGGCCTGGATAGCTGAGGCCGCTAAGGCTCTAGAGCCACAGTAGCCTGGGCTCGTAGGGTCGCGAGTTCGAATCCCGCCTTAGACATGGATGTTTCTGTGTGCTTGAGTTGTCCTTACGTGTCGTGTTCCCCTACAGTTACTTCAATGTATGCTATCAAAGTGATCGTTATATGACCTTGTAGCTAAAAAGCGACCTTAATGAAATGTTTAAAATGCTACTGACAATTACCCAATTGAAGTAATTTGTTTCACTACAAATAAATTTTTCATCGCCGTATTACTTTTCCAGTGGCCGAATGCATAAGACTAATCCACAATGCTATTAGAAACCAAATGAAAAGGGTTCATAAAAAAGTGCATACATTTTTCAAGGCAATATGATATTTCAGGTTTGAAACTTCAAACTTCTTTGTCACAGTTTTATTTTTAATTATTCATTATTAATTTTAGTAATACTTCATTAATATATTAATTGGGCTCAGACTTTCTCATTTTGAGATCTTGTTTGGTAATAACACCATCAATGCAAAAGTTAACTAAATGTGTCAGGTCACTATTGATTTTCTTTAAATCTTTAAGTTCATCTAACCTTAATTCCTGTAAACGAGTAATTTTTCTTTCGAACCTGTCTCCATTGGAATTTTTTCTTAGTCCTTTCTTTGCCAAATATAACTTCACTTGCTAAGTTTTTTTTTTTGTCAAGAATTGTTAACAAAATATTCGCTGCGATATAATAAAATTTATTTTCAAGGTTAAATCAGTTATATATTTTGATTCTTGTCTCTCATCATGTCCTTTGTGAAGCAATTTACTTCCTGCCGTGACACCATGGAGAACGATAATATGAATAATGATATTTCCCACTGAACGTTAGAAGGGAAATAATGAAGTTACATTTATGTCCATAAGCTGGACGAAAAGCCTGATCAAGATGAGGGTCACTTACCCAGAAACTGAGGTACAATACTTGATACAAGTTGTTTAGAATTATGCCGTCCAAATGATAAATAATACATGAAATATCATTGTCAAAATTAATATTACTTTCCTTTTTAATGCTCGACAAAGTATCTAATTGTACAAAAACAGTTATGCAGCAGAAACGATTTCACTTGGGACTTCAACTTTTGTATCGATTTTACTCATTTAAAGTCATTTGGCAAAGTGTAGTAAAATAATGTACATGTATTATGTAAATTTTGTTTACAGTGAGTTTCAGATATTGTTACCTGAATAATATGATTACGAAATCAAGTGACATAGTTATAGCCATCGGCGTTTGTTGAAAATATATTTCCATTCTTGAGAAAATCATTTTTGACAATTTTTGATAAATCAAGAGACATGGTAATATTAAAATTCCTACATTAATAAAGAGAGGCTTACAAGAATCACGTGGTGGGATTTGGTTATTATTCGTACACTTTTTTTTATAATAAAAAATTCTGGGAGCTGTATGATATAGTTCCCCAGAATATTATGCAATATCTCAGTCGGGATTGAACATTTGCAAAATATACACAACGAGCAGTATGAAGGCTGACTAAATTTGAAATAATTCTGAATTTTGTGTTCAATTCATTGAATAGACTTTCCATTTAAGATTTGGTTGAACTGAGAGACGTAAATATTTTGTTACGTTAACATGATTAGTATACCGTTCATTTTCAATGGTTTTAATTATTTATATGAAATGGAAAAAATACATTGAAACTGTTTATTTATTTATTTATTTATTTTACGTCAGAAAAACAGTTAAAACTGCATATGACGTGCTATGGGAAAAGTGAATTGTGTGCACAAAAAAATAAAATAAAAAAATAAACAAGTAATATTTATGAATTTTAAAGGGAAAAAAAAACAAAAAAAACTCCCATGAATAAAATCTATTTTCAAGGATAAAAAGCAATAAATTTTGAATTTTAAATTAAAAGGGAAAAAAAAAAAAAACAAAAAAACTCCCATGTAATAAAATCTATTTTCAAGGATAAATAAGCAATAAATTTTGAATTTTGAAAGGGAGAAAAAAAAAAAAAAAAAAAACTCCCATGTAATAAAATCTATTGTCAAAGATAAATAAGCAATAAATTTTGGCTCTTATTACTTCCTGCCGCGACAACAAGGGAAACGATAATTTGAATCATTGTATTTCCCACTGAATACTAGAAGACGTGCACAGAAAATGAAGTTACATTTATGTCCAGAAGCAAAACAAGGGGCCATCTCAGCATTGGCTCAATGGATCAGGAAACTGGACGAAAAACCTGATCGAGATGGGGTCATGGACCGGAAGCTGTAGTACAATAGTTATTACAGGTTGTTTATACTCATTTATACAGTCCAAATGGTAAATAATGCATTATGTATCATTGTTAAAATTAATGTTACTTTTCTTGTTATGCTCAGTATAGTCTCTAATTGTATAGAAACAGTTATCAGCAGAAACGATTTCACTTAGGATTTAAACTTTTCTATTAATTTAATCGTTTAATGTCATCTGGCAACGTGTTGTAAAATAATGTACATGTATTGTATGTGAATTTTTGTAATGAGCTGTTGATACTGTCACCTGATGAATATGATTTCTACGTCGAGTGTTATAGTAATAGACTTCTGCATTTTCTGAAAAAATATTCCGCCCTTGAGCAAGTCATTTTTACAAAAACCACTGATTCGTAAATAAAAAGACACGTAATGGTAAAATTCCTAGATTAATAAAGAGGAGCTTACAAGAATCACGTGGGTGGGATTTGGTTATTATTCGTACAATTCTTTTTTGTAATCTAAAAGTCTGGGAGCTATAAGATGTATTTCCCCAGAATATTATGCCATATCTCAGGCAGGAATGAACATTCGCGAAATATACACAACGAGCAGTATGAAGGCTGACTGAATTTGCAAGAATTCTGAACGCGTAGCATAAAGAATTTAAATTTTGTGTTTCAATTCATTTAAATGGACGTTCCATTTAAGGTTTGACTGAATTAGAGAACCTAAAAATTTTGTTGCCTTAACATCAGTCAATGGTACACTGTTCATTTTCAATGGAGCACAGAATTGTTTATTTGAAATGGAAAACTGCATTAAAACCGTTTTCTTTTCGTTTACTATTAATTGTTATTTCGGAACCAATTTGAAACATCTGATATTGTACTATTTACTGTTTCTTTATTGCAAAGGATGTTCGTATCATCTGCAAAGAGAACCGTTCTTCCGTTTTGAATCGTCGAGGGCATATCGTTTACGTAAAGTAGGAACAGAATAGAGCCTAAAATCGATCGAGGAACTCCATGCAACGGGCAAAGAGTCGGAAAGGTGCGTACGTAATGTTCCATCATTCCAGTAAGGTATTTCAACTCTCTGAGATCGTTGTTTAAAAGTACGAACATAACCAATCTAGAGCAATACCACGAATTCCAAAGAAGGTAATTTGGAAAGCAAAATGTCATGATCAATGACGTCAAAAGCTTTTGAAAGATCTAAAAATAATCCAATAGGATGCCTCGTTTTTATCTAATGATGAAGCGACATCTTTAAGAAAGAAATATAGCTGTTTCCGTTGATTTTGATTTTCTAAATCCATATTGCAATCTGAAAGCGCGTCGTGTTTAGTGAGAAAGGTTTCCATTCGTACGTAAAAAGTCTCTCTAATATTTTGAAAAACTGATAGAAGAAATGGGCCGATAATTTTGAATTTCATTTTTGTTGCCTTTTTGAAAAGCGGCTTAATTTTAGCTGTTTTGAAAATATCTGGAAACGTTCAGTGCATAAAGATGCATTAAATATGTGAGTTAACGGATGTATAATGGCATACGCACAAGTCTTTAACAAAGAATCCGGGAATTCATCTAAACCGGACGAATATTTATTTTTAGTTTACCGATTATTTTAAGAATTTCATAGGAAGAAGTTTCGAAACGAACATTGTGTCTAATATTTTGAGTGACTGTCTGTTTTTGAATTTTGTGCCTGTAGACCCTTAGTGAGATCGGCAGCAATTCTCGAAAAGTATTGGTTAAAGAGATTAGCCACTGTTGCCGGATCGTTCACATTTATATCGTTATATTTTAAAACAACATTCTCTACAGGTTTTCTAGTTGAGTTGGTAGTATTATTTATTATATTCCACATTGCTTTAGTTTTATTACTTGAGTTCAAAATATCCTGATCGTTTTCATGATTTTAGCCTGTCTTATGACTTTTCGTAACTGTTTTGTTTTCTTTTACTATTAATTTGTTATTATGGAACTGATTTGAAAATTGATATTGTGCTATTTACAGCTTCTTTATTGCAAGAAGATTCTTATCCGCAAAGAGAACTGTTCTTCCGTTTTGAATCGTCAAGGTCCTATCGTTTACGTATAGCAGGAAGAGAATATGGCCTAATATTGAAACTTGCGAGATTTCATGTGCAATTAACAATGAATCCGAAAGATGTGCTTATATTATTTTATCATTCTTGTACGGTATTTCTACTCTTAGACCGTTATTTAAGGTACGGACATAACCTATCTTAGATCAATGTCACGGGTTCGATTCGAAGGTAATTTTGAAAGTAAAATGTTATAATAAATGACGTCCAAAGCTTTTGAAAGATCTAAACGTATTCCAATAAGTACTTCATTTTGATGCATGTATGAAGTGACATCTTTAAGAAAAGAAAACATGGCTGTTTGCGTATTTTTGATTTGCGAAATCCATGTTGGCAATTTGTAAACGCGCTGTGTTTATCGAGAAAGATTTCCCTTTATACGTAAAAAAAATCTCATTTTTTTTAAAAAACGTACTTACAAAGGGAAATTGGCTGATAGTTTTGTATTTAATTTTTGTTGCCTTTTATGACGAGCTACGTATTCTTAGCTGTTTTGAAAATATTTCGAAAATTTCCGCTGCATCAGGATGAATTAAATATGTGAGTGAACGGGTGTATAATGGTATGCCACAAGTCTTTAACAAACAATCCGTAAACTCATTTATATCGGTGGAATTTTAATTTTTTTATGAGCCGATTGTTTTCCGAATTTCACTGGAAGAAGTTACGGAAACGAATATTGTGTCTAAAATTTTTAGGAAATTGTCTGACGAGAAGACCCTTAGTGAGATCGGCAGCAATTCTCGAAAAATTCTGTGAAGAGGGTAGCCACTCTTGTTGGATCGTCAAATCTCTGTCAATATCTTTTAAAATAGCATTTTCTCTGCAAGGTTTCTAGTAGATGCGGTCGATTTTTTATTATATTACACATTGCTTTCGTTTTGTTGTTTGAGTTCAAAATATACTGATCGTGTTTCATGATTTTAGCCGGCCTTATGACTTTAGCAAAAGTCGTCGGAAATATGTTCGTCTGTAAGGCACTAAAATGTACTAAAGGCGTAGTACAGGTTTAAACTAGTGGTGTTACATCTACACGTTCTTTCTCGCATCGGTAACGGTTGCGCAAAATTACGAATCATCAAAATATCAAAAAATCAAAATATACTTTTGAAATTCGCAAAGGCCTCCAGTTCGTTAAAATTGTTCGGGGAATTTCAATTTTTCAGCAAATTGTCTGAACGATTTAGACGCTAGTGTTGACCACAGACGGACGGTCTCATGGATGGATCAATGGACGGAAAAATAGGTGTTTTGCCGTTAAAAGATTTTCTGTATGAAGGACCCACGACACATGGATTCTGAGTACACAATGTTATACGAAGGGCATTCAAATGTTCCAGGAATTGCTTTGTCGTTACCAAACTAGAGATAAGGCAGCATTCACATTATTGTGATAGGTGACTGGACATGTTCGCACGCGCACAGAATTGGTCTGGACTCGCTTGAGTGTATTAATGTCACTGCTCCGAGTCAAGTGGTTGTGAGTAGTGGTCCATCGGCGTAAAGTCGCAGTTCGATAAGAGTGCCAAAATCAAGTTCATGTGCAAACTGGGAAAGTCGTCTTCAGAGACGCTATCCCGTAGCAAGTTTACTTAGCAATAAATAAAACGGCACTTTACAATGGTGACTCCTGGGGTCTTCACCTACAACCCAAAAGCAAAACTGCAGACATCGGAGTGGCACACGCCAGTGTCACCCAGACCAAGATAAATTACGTATCGCAAGATCCACAGTCAGTGATTATCCCTACCTTCTTTGATATCGACAGTTTGGTGCACAATGAGATTGTACCGCCTGGACTGTTTCTTAAAGTGTCTATGTAGAAATTTTGCAGTTTGCGCGATGCGTTTTGAAGGACGCGACAAGTGTCTGCATCACGAAAACTGCTCCAAGCCACATATCGTTTGTTCTATAGAAATTCCTTGCCGAGAACATTACTGTCCCTCCTCACGTATTCTCCGGATCTCACACCCAGTGGCAATTATCCCTTCTTTAAGCTGAAAATGGTGTTCAAAGAGAGAAGTTTTGCAACTGTGGAGAACATGAAATCCAACGCGATGGTTCCTGCAGGTGCAGAAAGAAGCCTTCTACCGCTGCTTCCAACAATGACAGGAAAGACGGATCAAATGTACGGGCGCGCAATGGTTCTATTTCGGCGGTTTGTTATTTAAGCGGATTCGGTGGCATAACGGTCAGCGTACTGGTGTACCCGAGTTTGCGGGTTCAAACCCGATCGAAGCCGTGGATTTTTAAGGGCGAAAAAATCCTTCGTACGCCTTCCTTCGGAGGGGAAGCAGCCGGCTATCCCATGTTAGTAGATTTACTGCATGTAAAACATCCTCAAGCCTAAAAGGAGCCTCTGAGCAAAATTGAGATCCGCCTGTTTCGTCGCTCAAGATAATACCTTCTTTCTCCGCTGGGTGGTGAAAGGAGCGTAACGAAATTTGCGTGGTTAGACGGAAGAGCGGGCCTGATGGCCTGAGTCTCGCCACGTAAAATAAGGCATTAACTAACTAACTATTTCGAAAGTGAACTATTGCCGGATGTTGTAACATTAACGTGCTAAATCTTCATTCAGGAAACTTGTTGAACGCCCCTCGTAGACTTAATTAAGTGTAAGAACAAGATTTATCCACTCCTTGGTTACTAGGACTCGGCGATAAGAATTTTTCTGTCAAAAAATCACGGTTTTTCTCGCAGCATTACAATTCTTTCTTTACACTGTGTAGGCAGTTCGCGAGAAAGTAACGTGAACCTAAAACAGGACATCCTTTCCCAGTTATTTATAGATATACAAATTTCCAAAAATTTAGAGTGCAACGAGAGAGAAGAGAAGATGAGGCAGAAGAAGTGACTGTACTATTCTTTGAAACGTTCCTTTTTCTATCGGTGGAAAAAGTGGCAGAAAAAATTGGAATGGCTTTTGATAAAATGTTTTTTCAATCGTTTGGTTAAACTCAAACAGTCATTGCGCGAAAACTACTCGTTTTTTCACAAAAAGTGAACACGATATTTTTAAAGATCATTTTTAGAAAAGATTTTGTTTAAGTGCTGTGGAAGCGCAATATCACCTCATCTTCAGGTTCATTGGTTAATTGAATAGTTTATTTTAGAAACCCATCAAACGCCAAATTTCGAGAAAATTGAGAAAAAGTGTCCCAGTTATTCCGATTTCAAACTATTTTAATATTAAAGCAGTTTATAAATGAATATTTTTCAGGTATGGAATAATCGGTGTCTATCTTCCTGGAACAATATTCCACCGCTAAAGCACATTTTATATTTTGGCGTTTAACGGGTTACTGAAATAAACGATTCAATTGTGAGTAACATCGAATTATCATCTAATGGAATCATACGTATAAATTACATATTTTAAGCAGTAGACAATCGCATTAAGGTATAGTATAATACCATATATTCGTACACAATTTCTACATGGATACGTACAATTTGTACATGCGTCGAAACATTGTATCATAACAGGTTATTAATATAACTAAGTTATTAACACGTATAATTTACCAATAACCGTGAGATGATTTACAATACATTCACTAGTCCTTCTGTCCGTTGAGTTAATTACGGTGTTGATTTATTGATTGATTGATTGTTAGTGATTCCTGGCGCTTCAACGTCTAAGATAATTAGTACCGTATGTGTAGTGCATAGTGAGATGGCGGTGGTCTTCCCCCGTTCGATAATGACATCCGGCGCCTCCCTAACGTCGGCCAGCGGGGTTTTCCCCAACCAGATATTCCCCATCATCGGACCACCGACCCAGCCAGGACAATCCCTAATCGTTCTCCCGACATATGTAGTGGTGTATGCATGTGTGTAAGTAAAGGGTGAGTATAGGACAAGCTAGAGAAAGAAAAGATCGAGCGCAGTTCGTGGCCCGTTGCTTACGGTACTGCTCCGGCATTCGCCTGGTGTTGATCGCAGGAATCACGGAAAACTACCGATCAGAGCAGCCGGCCACTAGAATTCTCCTCCAGACAGCGGCTGGATTCGACATAGCTGACAACCTGACAGTGTTGAAAAGTGTAAAATTTGAACTTTATTTTTCACTTTTATCGGAGAATGTTGAAGTGGACGAGTCACGTTTTGAATGTTTGTTATTGCACTCAATACCTTTTGTACATGGTAGGTGAACTTACCTTCAGCCGACAAAGGAGGAATTTAGATGACTGCGGCGACGAGGACTCCGAACAACTAACGGTGCGCGCGATTGTGAGGGTCCCCGTCGGAGAGTTCGACTGAAAGGAAAAACGCTTTGCTCTTTTACCTGACAACCGAGCGCCCGCTCCCGTGTCCCTGCTCCCACGCCGGCGCGGATTGGCGAGGGACGGCGCGGGGGGGGGGCGGCGCGGGGGCGGCGCGGGGGCGGCGCGGGGGCGGCGCGAGGGCGGCGGGCAGGGGCGCGCCATGGCAGCGCGGGGCGGCGCGGGGGCGGCGCTCAGGGGCGGCGCAGGGGGCGGCGCGGGGCGGCGCGGGGCGGCGCGGGGCGGCGCGGGGGCGGCGCGGGGCGGCGCGGGGGCGGCGCGGGGCGGCGCGGGGGCGGCGCGGGGCGGCGCGGGGCGGCGCGGGGCGGCGCGGGGCGGCGCGGGGCGCCGGGGGCGGACGAGGTCAGTGGGGGCGCACAGCCCATTGCCAATGCAATGCGGGGGCGGAACACGGCCTTAAGGAATTGCATTGCAAATAATCAGTCTCTGTATTTCCTTCCCGATTTAAATCTCATGGCGCAATCGGTCGCCAACGTCCGGTGTTTGCACGTCTCGAGTTTTCACACGGCATTTACGTCTGGCTGCTTCGCCCGCCCCTGCGCCTCATTCGTCGATCGTCGAAGTTCACGGCTGGGTCGCTTTGGTCTGCGGCGACCTTGGATCAGGGCTGCGCAATAAGGGCCATCACAAACCGAAGAAAGGCAGCAGCCGGCCGGTTTCGTTCGTGTCCGATTCACAGGCTGGGTGTGGCCACAGACGATCGTGCTTGTTTGAACAGGTACGATGGATTGGGCGAATATGTAACTATCACCCGAGTGTGCCCTTTGTACCCTTGCCTTTTTCTTAGGTGACCCCTTTTCTTGACTGGTGGTTTGCCTTTGCCATCCTCTATAGCAAGAAAGGTGGGGATCAGAGTGCTCTTCGTCTAAGTTTGCACGGTTGCAACCCCCATAATCGAAAAGATGTTCAATGTAATAGTTATGAATTATTATTAAATCATTTTATTTTCTCTTTCTCTACTTAAGTCAACGAATTATGTCACTGGCGCCAAAAAATATAGCGTCTTTTCGAATAAATCAGTCATCTTACTCCCTATTCTTGACTTTCTTCATCATTTCAATATTTTACCTTAGGTGAGATCACATAAATCAATTACCATTGTGGAGTTCGTAATTGGTATTCTTATCAATTAATTAGCGTGACTTCCTTAAAATATTACTGAGAACGTGTAGTCTGAAGGAAAAATTTGTTTGTTTGTTTTTTCTTTCCTAGTAGTGGAACGAAATATTACCTCCAGAATATTAAAGAAGAGTAAAACCTCGTCCTAAATAGACATTTTTATTGAAAAATTTGGAGCAGTTTTTAAGAAAATTCCAAATAAACATTTTTGTAAAAACACACCAAAATGGGTTCATGTCATCTTAAACAGCGTAATTTTTACTATCCGTACACAAAATTTCAAGGAAAAATTTGGAATTTTCTGGAAAATGTGGAATTTTGAGCTCATTTTAACAGAAAACTGTCGAGTTCTCGACAAACCTGGTCTGACATTATTCAAAGCACATGCTCAAGCTCATGAGCACAAGCTCATAATTACAATAAAGTGAAGAAATAGCCTGTAATGTAAATATTACCGACGTGAGAGACAAGTCAGTTAATTTACATTTTTGGAATTTTGGAACAAAATTTTGAAAATGTCCGGGGGCTTCATGTAAAGTACCTTCATGTAAAGTAAATTTAAAACTTCAACTAGAGCCAGATAAACAGGGAATTCTTGAATTTGAAAAAGATCGTACGCATGGTTTAGACGGACGGACGGACACAGGACAGACGGACGGAAGGACGTTTTGAAAAAAAACTTTTTCGCGATCAGGGGAAATAAAAATCTCTGCCTTCAGTTTTGTAGTTGTAGGAAGACGCCGAAAAAATTCAGACTTTTGTAATTTTCGAAAATTCAGAGGTAACCGTGAAAATCGAATCTATGCCACCTTTATAAGTGCTCTATTTTACCCTATTCTTACAACAAATTTAAAGAAAAAAATTTGGAGCTGTTTTTGAGAAAAGTTTGAAAATGTCTGGGGAGCTTTATGTACAGTAACCCCAAATTTTTAAGAATGTTTTTCAAAGTCTCAAAGGTTCAACTAGAGCCAGATAGACAGGGGTTTCTTCAATTTAGAAAAAATCCTATGATTTCGGTGGTAGCAGTGTTCCCAGAAGGACAACGGTCAGACGTGCGCACAGACACAGTCGGACGGACGAACGTTTTGCTTTCTGGTGGTTTTTCGGAATCAAGGACCCTCAAAACGGGGATTCTGGCTACACCACATGTTAGAGGATTTTTTTCTTAATTTAGCAACTGGATTTATCCACTTTTTCGTTGACAGGGCCCGGCAATGAATTTTTACTTTCTCCTATTCGTACGGAGTAATATACGTAGTTTTAAGAACGTTATATAATGCTACGAGAAAAAACGGCCGATTTTCGACAGAAAAAAATTCATTGTGAGGCCGTGAAAAGAAGAAAAGGTGCTATCCAGTTGCAAAATTAAGAGAAAAAAATCCTCTAACACGTGGTGCAGTCAAAATCCCAGTTTTGTGGGTCCTTCATGCCGAAAAACCAATTGGAAACAAAACGCTCGTCCCTCCGTCTGTCTGAAGGCCCGTCTGTGTTGAAGGCAGAGATTTTTACTTTCCTTGATCCCGTAAAAGTGTAGTTTTTGTAAAACGTCTGACCGTCCGTCTGCCTAAACCATGCGTACGACCTTTTCCAAATTGAAGAATCTCCTGTCTATCTTGCCTTAGTTGAAGCTTTGAAATTTCGAGAAACATTCTTGAAAATTTGGGGGTACTATACATGAAGCCCCCCGGATATTTTCAAAATTTTGTCAAAAACGACTCCATTTTTTTTAAATTTCTTGGAACAATAGAATAAAAAAAAATGCAATAGGTCTGATTTCACCGTTTCAAACAGAATTTTCGAAAATTTTGAGATTTTGAATTTTTTCGTGGTGTTCCTACAACTAATAAAATTGAAGATAGAAATTTTTCCTTCAATTAAAATTAGTAGTCCATAAATAGTTATTTAATTAAGGTCATATAAATTTTTCAAAAAAATTAGTAGTTAAGTAGTTCTATTCTTCTTTAAAATTGTTGTAAGTATAGAGTATAATACACCTTTAAAGATGCCGTAGTTCTGATTTTCACAGTTAACTCTGAATTTTCGAAAATTTCAAAAGTTTAAATCTTTTCGTTGTCTTCGACAACTACAAAATTGAAGACCTCTCCTTAAAATTAAATTTGTTGACCATAATAGTTGTTTCTTTAAAATATTGTTGTCACGTAGAATATTTTGAAAATTTTGGTAGTTTTCGTGCAATATTTGCAATTTTAAGAAATAACAAAAACAAGATTTTCTCGAAAACGGCTCAAAGTTTTTCTTTAGATTTTTGGTAGTGGTAGTGTCAAACGAACCCTTTACGATGACATGAATCATATTGCTCTGTAATTTTCTTTTTTCAAAAAATACTAACATGTAGTTTGTTTACTTGTCTTTCACATAATATTTATATTACATGCAAGTTATTTACGTTATTGTATTTATGAGTACATGTGCTTTAAATATTTACAAATGAAGTTTTTCGAAAACAACAGTTTTTCCTTAAAATGAACTCAAAATTCCGCGTTTCAGAAACGTTCAAACATCATTTTCTCAAAAATGGCTCTAAATTTTTTCTTCAATTTTTTTTCCATTGCATAGTGCTAATTGCATTGTTTAATATATGTTAAGTTAATTTTCGTGTAGTATTTTTTTTTTAAAAATCTTTTAAATATCTCTCGCACCGTTAATATTCACATTTTCACCATTTTATATTCATTATTGAATTTGCCAGAAGACGTTCTTGAAATTATTATAATTGAAGTTTTTCGAAAATCCAATATATTCTTATGAAAAAGAGCTTCAAATTTTACTTTACAGGAAAGTTTAATGCCGTTTTCTTAAAATCGGTTCCACATTTTTCAATGAAAATTGCTATTAGGACGAGGTTTATCCTTCTTTAATATTCATAAAATAATATTTCGTTTCTACTATTTGGAAACCAAAAAGTTGAGAAAATTTTTTAAAAAAAGTATTTTTGGTGGCGATAGATGGCAGCAGGCAAGAAGAAGGGGCAAGTCTGTACAGTACCATTCCACACGAAGTATATTAGAAAACTTTTCTATGAGAGCGTATGTGCCATTCTGTAGCACCACTAGTGCCCTATCACGTACAGATTTTTTCAATCTCGAGTTGAATTTGTAAAGGCCCGTTTTCACGGTAGCGCAAGTCACGGCTTTTCGCATGTTTCTCGGGCGTGCCGCTAGGTGTCGCATGAGTGCAACTTTTTATCAAGCATTTCTTGATTCGTTTTTTATTTATTTACGTCAAAAAAACAGTTAAAACTGCGTATGACGTGCTATGGGGAAAAGTAAATTGTGTGCACATTTTCAAAATTCTGTCATCCCTACACTAAGTCATACACTACTTAAATTTTGAAATAAAATACCGTGTAATCAAATATATTTTCAAGGATAAAAAGGCAATAAATTTTGGCTCTTATCCATGTTGTCCTTCGGAATAATACTTCCTGCCGCGACAACATGGAAACGATAATTTGAATAATTGTATTTCCCACTGAATTCTAGAAGACGTGCACAGAAAATGAAGTTACATTTATGTCCAGAATCAAAACAAGGGGCCATCTCAGCATTTGCTCAACGGATCAGGGAAACTGGACGAAAAACCTGATTGAGATGGGGGTCATTGACCCGGAGGCTGGCGTGGGGGTCATTGATCCGGAGGCTGGCGATTCGTGGCGTGGCTTCCGCGACACACACGTAGCGGTAGAATTTGTAAGCATATCTGTCAGCTAGCGTTCCCGGCAGGAGCAACTTCACTAGCTCCTGGCTAGTTCCAAGCACGTCAAGACATAGTATACTCCCTGGGTCAAGGGCCACAGGCTGTGTCTGGGGTCCACGTTGGGCGGATTCGGGCGGGCTGGGCGGAAGTTAAATGGGACTTGGTATTGACTTCACGTGACTGGCGTGATATGTAGCTTTGCCTTGTCTCGAATAGAAATTGCGAGTAATGTTAATAACTACTTGCCTCGCAGGAAATGTATTTCACAATTTTAATAGTAACGCCAAAGTCCTGAGAGCATTAACTTACGCATGTGAGTAGAGAAATGTTTGTTTTTAGATTAGGTTGGTGTGAAACAGTGGCTTGTGCATTATTTATTTGTGATTTGTTTCTAGCGTCTACGATTGAGTGAAATCTGTGTGAATTTTCATCTTCAAATTGTGTGCAATGTCACTTATCTTCGAAATAAAAATATTTTATTAGATTGCTTTCCCAGATAGTATTTTATATGTACGAATTATAATTGTTCAATAATTCCCCATTCAATAATATTGACTGTATTATACCTCAAAGTAATTTATGATTTACTGTCAAAAATTTACAAAATTCAATTGAACTCCTAATGAATAATTCTCATTATTTATTCGATACTTTCACAACATTAAAATAATTGAATTTCTTATCTGAAGTGTGGTAGTAATATATAGCAGAGTGAAGCGAGTTAAATATATTCAAGTTGTGTGTTGACTACAATGTAATGTTTGGAAATGTCTGCATTTTATATAAGATTCTTGCATTTTTCAAATGAGGAACTCTAGGGCATTTCGAGACATCAATGTATTGAGTTTGTATCAATACATGATTACAAGACTCAGGAATGAAGATTGAAAATGATTTGACAATTCTTGCTTATCAAGCAACAATGGGCATTTCTGCTCAAATTTGGAAGAAAATATTCAGTTTTATGTACAAATTTAATAGTAGAAATAATAAAATGAATCTTCAATGCTCTATCTTATATATGTAAAACAATTGATAAGGGCATTTTCTTATAGGCATTCTCATATCTTACTGGCACTAGCTAAGGGCAATTTGCCTTAAGGAACACTTCTTTTCTTATCTACTCATATTGTATTCTTGCAATCCCATTTATTTAAAATATAAGGCTATGTAAATATACAATTTCTCAGTATCAAGTCAGTAACACTTTTGGTGTGATTTTTTTAACAATTATCTTCAGAAATTTTCAAAATTTAACATGATGCTTAAGAATCTATATGCATATTGAATGAGAAGTAGAATCTGGATTTTGAAGTAAGTGCATATTTTCTGTTTATCGTGACTCAGAAAATGGCCCTTAGAAGTAATAGAGTAAAATGGAAAAAAAGAATTCCTCTGAAGTTAAAATGTAAAAGCTCTTTTAAACTTGGGGACAGTATTTTCTCCTTTTCACAAACGAAGGAACTTGGACTATAAATACTGTACAACAGTGGAGGGCACTAAATTCAAATTAAAAGTACAAAAATATCTGACCAAGCAAGTACTTCATTCTGTGAACAAACTTAAGATAATTTATGCCTTCCATTGTGAATTTTAAACAACTTAACTTCAGAAGTAAAAACCAAATAAATAAATTATAAGGTAGTTAAACACACTCACTGAGAATTATTAGCATCTGGTGAGAGTAATGTCATGTATGATACTGCTTAAAATTATGTCCCACAGTTAAAAACCCATGAAGAATTAAAGTATTATTATTATTATTATTATTATTATTATTATTATTATTATTATTATGATGATGATGATGATGATGATGATGATGATGATGAAAAAGTAATTCCATAAACATTTCAAAAATTCCATCAATATTGAATATTCATCAGGCTGTGATTGTTCCAGTCTGAGACAATTTAACTTTGGGTTTGGTTTTTCATTTTCACTTAATTTCACTTTATTCTTGGTCATTGTGAGAAATGTGTTCCATGATAACAAGACAGTGGTGTTATTTTTCCCTTTCAAGAAGACCTATTTCAAATTTTAGCCACTGAAATATTCTCATCACATACTATCTCAAATTTGCATTTTTTTGGCTAGTAGTATTTTGGTTTTTAGTTCAATAGAATTTTATTTTAGTTGTTAATTGAAGTTTCATGATGTTACCATTCAAAACGAAACTGGCGCGCATGCTTCGGTGTTACGTGACTAAACGTTATAGAACTAGATGTCAACGTTTAAACGCGCAGTCTCGACTTTCAAGAAAAGTGACGACTGTGAAAGTCATTCCTTTCAAGTATCGTGGAATACGCCATGACTTATGCCACTGTGAAAACGGGCCTTAAAGACAGTCATAACAAGATAAGAAAGCAGAATCGGCTTCAGTTTTATTTATGTACATGTTATAAATAATACCCAATACATTATTCCGTACATTTGTAAGCTTGCCAGAGTAAATAATGATGTATATTTAATTGTTATTGTTGTGAAAACGTATTATTTTCTCTTGAGAACTTCTTCGTGTGCGCTTCCGGGTATATGGCTCTTCAGGTGATTCACGCTATAGCATCCAGTCATAGTCCGTCATCATGTTCACGTGCCACTTACCGGATACCTACGTTTCATCCACGAGATGAAGTATTTCGCCTTCTTCTTCACTGACGTTCCGCAACCTTCACTGACGTCCCGACTTCTCCGTCACTGACGTTTTCCCGGAAATAATCCACATGCGACTGTAGGAAATGAACCTTCAAACTCGTGAGGCAACCTAGTATTTGGATTTGAAACGCCTTCCAGCATAAGTTCCACTATACATCTGTAGTTAGGATCCTTTGTCACCAAGGAACTAGTCAACAAACTCCGTAAAAGAATTCCAGGTTTCCCTCGCCTCAACCATGGTCTGAGGAAAATGTGAATCTGAGAAAGTTTTCTGATGTCTACGTCTCTAAAGATTCCTTCTTTTATCCTAGAGTCACTTAAACCAGGAAACCTGGACTAATTGAAACTTTCACCTTGTTCATTGAGTGACTTAACGAATTGCTTTATCAGCTCTAACTTTATGTGTAGAGAAGGTAGCAGGATTTTGTCAGAAAGGACCAAACTTTTTCTAATATATTTTTTTTTCACCTGGTAACAAAGCTTCTCGTCATGGCCCGTCTTTTTGTTCCAGTGTGAATTTATACCACGGCTATCCCAAACAAGGAAACTTTGTGTACCTTGCCTGCTGACCAAAACCTAAGAGCATGGTGAGTACTTTCAATTTTTACAAATCAACCACTTATTCTCATTATAAGGAATTCGTTCGACAACCAATACGAAATTGTCGCATGTTTCCTTTAAAAGTACCCAATGGAAATTGGAACTAAAACATAAATATTTCCATTGTAGCAGATGCAACACGTTGGGAGGTGCCGTGCTGCGAGTACGACTACATACTACTCGCGCAACTTTTCTTGTTTGAGGAAATGCGGGCGGAGTGGGGGTATTAGTAACAAAGTTAGCCGCAAGAGTATTTACAGTAACGCCAACCTCTGGAAAATCAAAGTCAACCTGCTACGCGTGCGGCCAGGTCGTCGCTCTGGGTAGGCAACAGCAGGGACACTAGATAGGAGTTTTAGGTGCCTCCCTTGGAGGACCTGGACCTGCCTCAGTCATTTCTTTAGATATTGATAATAAACCTGAACAGAAGTTCTTTACTATGAAAGCATCTAGCTTTGACTAGCTTCTGTTTCGCGCCAACGAAGTTTTAATGCTTGGAATGTTGTCATCAGTGCTCGCTGCGAGGTTTTGCCTTCAACTGTTTATTGCTCAAGAGAGAGGAAGCAAGGGCATTGTTCAAGAAACGTTGCGCGAGTAGTACGAGATCAGAACGGGTTCAAGGGATTGTTTTCCTATAGAGTGAATGATAGTCGATATGCAATAATAATAAATTGAAGTGTAATGTTGGCATAAACACAGAGGTTGTTTTTGTGAGTAGTAAACCGGAGGACCAATGAAAGTTTATAAAGTTTATGAATGCTCTTCTTTTTGACGTTCCCTTTATAGTTTGTTGTACTGCAAGCACTATCCCAAATCACTGGGCTGAGTGTGTGGATGCCGTCAGGGCTGAGATTGGCTCCAGGCAAATCGGCGGTGCGAACTGGATTGGGCGCGGACTCAGTTGACCGGGGCTGGTGGCGGAGTTTTCCATAATTTATTTTATTTTACATCAAAAAATCAGTTTAAAAACTGCATATGACGTGCTATGGGGAAAAGTGAATTCTGTGCTCATTTTCAAAATTCTGTGATCCCTACACATTACTTAAATTTTGAAAAAAAGGCTCCCATGTAATAAAATATATTTTCAACGATGAAAAGGCAATAAATTTTGGCTCTTATCCATGTTGTCCTTCGGAATAATACTTCCTGCCGCGACAACATGGAAACGATAATTTGAATAATTGTATTTCCCACTGAATTCTAGAAGACGTGCACAGAAAATGAAGTTACTTTTATGTCCAGAAGCAAAACAAGGGGCCATCTCACCATTTGCTCAGTGAATCAGGGAAACTGGACGAAAAACCTTATCAAGATGGGGCCAGTTTTGCCAGGTGGCGGCTGACGCACGCGAGTGACACGAATTTAGAGCTAGCGGCCTGTTGGCCGTGCTGGTTGATTGACGTAGCATTGGTAGGCGAAGCAGGAACAGCTGACTCGTTCGCGGGCTGTGTGACTAGCGAGTATTGATACATTCACCCGTTGTTAACAGATTAGTAGTTGAATAATGAGTAGTAGTGTCAGTTCTGTTTTAATTAGCATGTTAGAGTTAGTCTGTTCTTTCTCTTCCCTGCCCGCCTGTGGGAACGAAGTGCAGTATCTATGACGTGGGGGTGTTATTGAGGTCGTGGAGGGGAGTCTCACCTGACTTTGAGTTTAAGAGGCGGTGGGACGCGAGGTGCCCGCGATCGGCTTCCTATTGTGGGATGTGTCTTCGGGCCCGGGGAGAGGAGCGTCACGTGACGTTGGCGGCGATCGGATGGTAAGGCGGTGTCACGTGAGGTGCCCCGATGGCGGCTACCGTTTGTTCTATTTGAAAGTTCTGTTCTCACGGGAACCGCCGCATCTGGCTGGCAGATAGAGCAGCGAGGCGGCCACGCGGGCGCGTCCGCATTGCCGATAAGGATCTCTTTGTCGGCGAGATTCATTAATTAGTGCTGTATTGGCAAGGGAGGCACGTAGCGATTCTGAGAAATGTTTCCATTTTGCGGTCGGTGGCAGGTAGTGAAGTGATGGGGGTGAGAAAGTTGGCCGCACGCCGGGGTGGGCCCAGCCCTTGCTATTGTCTAAGCCGGCTGCCGGGGCGGCGTCGGGGAGCAGCGGTCAGGGTACGCGGCGGACGGAGGCTCAAAGGAGTTTGTTTTTGAAGTAAGTGCTTCGGCCGAGGTGACGGCGCCGTGAGAAGAGGTCCGCGCGAAGACACTCCGCGTAAATTATTTTATTGCCCATTTGTATTGATTGATTGATTGAGTTTTTCGTGTTTCCGGGCGCGACTGCTTCGGTCAACTGCTTCGGTCATTAGTCCCGTTAGTGTAGTGCATGTTTTTCTCTCGGGAGATGGCGGTGATCTGTCCCCGCTGAATGGCGAGATTCGGCGCCGACCTACCGTCAGTTAGTAGGATTTCCCCCTAACCATAACTCTCCCACCAGTGGGGTACTGCCCCAGCCGGGACAAGCTCTAAGCTCCCGACCGGTCTCCCGGAATATGTGGTAGTGTAGTGCATGTTAGTGTAAGTGGTGTGTGTGTGTGTGTAAGGGCAGAGGATAGAACAAGGAAGAGGAAGAAAAGATCGCGCGCGGTCCATGGCCCGTTTGGTAGGGTACTGCTCCGGCATTCGCCTGATGTTGATCGGAGAAACCACGGAAAACTACCGATCAGAGCAGCCGGCCGCTAGAATTCTCCTCCAGACAGCAGCTGAATTCGATTTAGCTGAAAAGCTAGGGTCGAAAGTCCTGCCGCCGTGGGGAGTGGGAACCTAGGACCTCCCGGTTAGATGCGCTGCAATGACATCAGTTGATACACCGAGCTACCGCTATCGGTCCCATTTGTATTGTGGGCTTTCTTTCAATACGCGGCTACGTGCTGGATTGTTCTGGGAGCGAGCTCTGCGAGGGTTGGCGAAAGCATGTTCTGAACAACGGGTGGCCGCGTGGATATAAGGCAATTTGGAGCTGCGCCCTGGTAGCGAATTTGATCACGAAATTGAACACCCGTTGCGTAACAAAAGTTTTTGTTTTTTTATGAGTCCATAAATAGACACCAATGATTTGGATAATATTTTACACCCAATTGACCCATCAGTCCACGAATGTCTTTACAATAAACAAGATTCACATCTTGTGAAAAGTAAGGTCAAGTAACTGAGCAGTAGCTTTTGGAAGTCCAAGATCTCTCACTAAGTCATTCAACTCCTGTTAAGAAAAAACTCAAATTTACTATTTGTTTCAATTGTCTTCCACCCAAGCTTCTGTTTCCTACTCAATATTGTCAAAGTCACGAAGGTGCAGAGGAACTGGCAATCCAGAACCGTGTGATACCGGACGAACAGGAAATTCAAGATTAGGATATTCAATCAACTTATGATATTTGAAATCGAAACAGTTATCTCCACGGTTTTTGCTCCCTTTACATCATTTGGGATAGCAAATTTAAAATATTGTAATTCTCCTTTTTACCATAGGCAAAGTTATTCTATGCAGCTGTGAAAAACTTTGTGTGAAACCTACATTTCATCTTGATCTCTTATTCTCAACCAAAAGATGCAAAATACACTTTTTGACGAAATATGTTATATTTCTTGGATAATTTTTGGTTGTGCACTCACCACAGATAAAACAGAAGTAGTATGAACTGGCAACACAACAAACAGAAGCAGTCTGAACTGGGAACAAAACAGAAGTAGTCTGAACTGAATATTAATTTAAAAATGTCCTGCTTAACCCAATTCAGGCTTGAACTATTGCCCATTATTCCCTTCATACCTCTACACAATATTACTATAGTAACTCTCATGTTTCGTGCAAATAACTCTTTTTGCTACAAGGAACAGGGCTAAAGATTGAGGATAGACATTCAAAAATTATATTATTTATTAATGACACTTTTGTATTACAACCATAAAACTTTACTACGTATTTAATAGTTTTGCTAATATTTTTTCATTTCAGGAAAGTTATTTTTATAAGAAAAACGTAAACCCTAGTTTAAATTGTCGTTGGTGATCTTCTTTTTTCGGAAGCATCAGCGTCATTCCGCAAACAACATTATGTGGAGCTTCGATAAAGTCAACCAGGTAATTGTGGCATAAAACAGTGTCTTCAGGAACAGATGAATTAAACGTTTCCTGTGCAGAGATAATGAAATAAGTAGTTACAATTGAAATATTCTTATAAATACATCATAAACGTAAACATAGTATTATTGTTCAGTTTTCCGTAGCCCGTGAAAATAACGGGAGGAAAATTCAAATTCCTATATTAATAATTTATTAATATACTAGAATACAACCCGACGCTGAGAGCCATCAGGAGAACAAGAAGAAGACAATACTACTACTCGCGCAACTGTTCTTGAACGATGGATTGAGGAAAAGCGGGCGGAGTGGGGATATTAGTTACAAAGTTGGCCACAAGAGTATTTACAGAATCGCCAATCTCTGAAAAATCAAAGTCAACCTGCTGCGTGTGCGGCCAGGTTATCGCTCTGGGTAGGCAACAGCAGGGACGTCATACGCAGTTTTTAACTGTTTTTGTGACGTAAAATAAAAAAAAATAAATAAATAGACACTAGATAGGAGTTTTAGGTGCCTCCCTTGGGGGACCTGGAACTGCCTCAGCCATTTCTTTAAATATTGATAATATACCTGAGCAGAAGTTCTTTACTATTAAAGCATCTAACAGACTAGCTTCTGTTTCGCACCAACGAAGTTTTAATGCTTGGAGTGTTGTCATCAGTGTTCGCTGCGAGCTTTTGCCTACACCTATTTATTGCTCAAGGGAGGGGGAAGCAAGGTCATCGTTCAAGAAAAGTTGCGCGAGTAGTAGATAACAATCGAATTTTTATAATACTAAATTAAACACTTATGGCAATGGAGTCAGAAAGGATATTTTTCTTCCATAATGTGGGAGCATTATATATTTTTCTTGTCGTGAGAACACATGGTTATAAGGCGTGTCATGTAATCTTTTTCTATTATTTGACGGTTATAATATATATTTGGTGTGGTTGAAAGTACCAAACCCACAGACTTTAAAAACTAAGTGTGAATTGATTTAGCCAACATAACAAAACTAGTGTATTTTTTGTAATCATGTACAAGGAATAACCACGAGTGGAAATGCATTATATTTACAAATCATACTTTAATTACATAACTTACTTGTTGGGCACAGGGTGCACGATACGCATGTCTAGTTTTCAGAAGAGGCTCTTGCCATCAACCCAAACAATTAACCAAATAATCTGACTCTGCCCAACGCATTTCCAAATATAATCAGTCTGCGGCGATCGGGAATTAAATAAATTGTTTTTCTAAAACAGGCTCTCAAGGGAACAAGTTTTTGTTCCCGACACTATTCCAAACATTTTCACTTTCATAATTTCTACTAACTTCAATTGTTGCGAAATATAAATATAAATTTGTTTGAGTTATATGATCTCTGGGAAAAGACAATTGAGGGATGTAATGTCGGTTACCAAGGACACACGTCTGTAAGAGGGAGACTGGAGAGAGTTTGCTAGAAACCTGAAGATAGGCCGGGAATATTAACGTGACATTCTAGTTTTAAAAAAACCCAATAATAGCGACTTCAGTGTATTTAATGTTTGTCGAAACCTTGGAGAATGTATTCCAGCAAAACATAATCGGTGGTTATCAAGTAAGCAACAAGACATTCCCAGAAGTGGAGAAGGAAACATATACCGAATTGGGTCTGGTTTCATGAATTCACAAATAATAAATTTGATTTGTGTTTGACTTCAAGTTATCTTGAAGGTCGTAGGTTTCCGCGGCCAGAGTCTTGGCTGTCCAGGTGAAGCCGCGTCGAAGGCTGTGTTGCCGACGTTTCGACCATCTTGTCGTGGTCTTCCTCAGGGCTGTTGCACAACAGCCCTGATGGTCGAAACGTCGGCAACACAGCCTTCGACGCGGCGTCACCTGGACAGCCAAAATCATTTCAAGTTATCTTATTTTTATCACCTCGAGGGAGAGGTCAACCGACAGCGACGTTTTATGAGTGGCAACACAGCTGCAGTTGAATTTATTGGCGTTCAAACAATCGCGATTCACGTGTGCATACCTGTTGCGGGAATATTGAACATTCAATAGATTCGAAACATCAATTCATCGCCATTCTTGTACTGGCGTCAATGGCCGTACGGTAAGTAAAACGACACATATAATCTTAAAATTGTTAGATTGGCAAGACTTGGCAACTAGCAATGAAATACGTATGCCGCATAGATTCCATGAAAGTAAACTTCATTCAAAACGAATGAAAGAAAAAGAAAAAATCTAGCATTTTGAAGACTTCAAGTTGATTACAAAATTTATTGCATTTATGTTTTAATCATTTTGCATAATTTCAGGATATATACAATTCGTTTTAGAGGCATGACTTTATATTGAATTATCTGACGAACAGAAGACAAGTTAAACTTAATGATATCTGTAATACAGAATTGATTGTGAAGCGTGGGCCATTGATCTTCCTTTTTAACTTTCTCAAAACATTCAATAACGACACTTCGTTCTCTTTAACGCTGTTCAGAAGTAGGTACTGAAAGTTCCATCGTGTTGTTAAAACAGTGGGAATGCAACTACAACACACTGAACTTAACAAGCACGGCGTTTTAGCAGTGTCTCGTGCTTAGATTGTAGGGTTGCACAACCGCCAAAAAATGAAAAGATCTCCTAATATCTTAGGAATATACAGTTTCCTTTTAAGACATTCATTATTCAAGATATTGCAGCATTATCAATGTATATGAAATCATTCTGAAATCCATCTGGCGCCCTCTCTGGTGCATCACGCTCTTAGTTCTTGGCTGTATGAATGGATTTACTGTTTACTCTCTGGCCCTTCGATTTAACGTGGGTAACATATGACCTTTTGGTTGGGCGCCCAGATTACTGGCGCTGTCGCGTTGCACGGCAATGGAGGAAATTTCAGGGGATTATCTATATTCTGCCTTCGTCTAATTCACTGCAACGTAGTTTCATGATTTTCGCTTGTTATTGAAAGTATACGAGTTAAGTTAATTATTGGCGTTATTCAATGCATTGTTCATGACCTTTGGAGAATTTGTTTTCATTTTGATGTTAGGTTTGTTGACTCAAAACGTACATTTGTTGTTCTTTGTGTAAAGGTGGCGGTTCTGGATGAAAGTCCCTGTGTGGCTGCAGCTGGCCAGCGGTTTGCGAAGGTGCTTGTGAATACGAATGTGTGTCAAAGATCTTTCATTATTGCCAAATATACCAGGGTTGTGAAATTTTGAATATAAAATAATTTTATTTGGTGAAAAGTGTCGAAGCAATAGTACTTGTTGAGATGTACTGGAGTCGAATTTAAGTGCCTAGTGGAAATAAAAGCCAGAACCACGTGCACGGGAGGTGTATAGAACGATTTTCCTAAGGATGAGCCAAAGTGACAGTTCGCGAAAACAAGTGAACATCACATGTATTTCAGAGAAGTATCCCTCCGCCGCGACAGCTGTTCAGTCACGCCCCTTCGTAAAGTGCTAATGGCTCCTGTCCAAACATCCCTATGAAGTCTAAGAGTTTTGCTGAGGTATATGCACGTACATGAGTCCGGGAAATATTTAAATTAAATTATGTATACCGAAAATCTCTAAACATGCTCTCACAACATAAAATTAAACGCCAAAAAAAAAAAATTTTTTAAGGAAATTTTAAAATAAACATAATATTTATCACACAAAAAGTAAATTCAATGTAATATATAAAGAAAAAAGAATTTTTACAGAAGAGCACATTTACACTGCACTTCCTAATATCAATTATTGCTCGCAGCGCACTATATTTTTGTCGGACAAGGACATCACGAAAGGAAGTGTTGAAGCTATTTACAAGTTAGCCAACTGCAAACGAGCGAATGCGAGAAAGGAAGTCTAATGGGCTCAAGGGCGCAACGACCACCGAACCTTCAGTTATGTTGCCAGCGATAGCTGTCACTTTGGCTCATCCTTAGGAAACTCGTTCTATACCACCCCCGCCGTCGTCGGGGCAGCTTTCTGCGAGAGGGCAGGGGGCCTCTGACCCGGACTAGCCCGACTGCATCCCTCGATCAACATTTCCTAAACCGTTTACTTACCTCTCCAAAAAGGCTTAGTCCGACAGCTTCCTGATCTGGTTTCCTCCTAAGTGTAAGGATTGCTTTCTATGTTTACCGTGATCTGCTTAATATTATATTGATCGAATACAATTAAACCTATCTGATTTTGAAAAACATTTGCACGTTACGTTAGAGCACGTTGGAAACTGGTTTGTGTAAAGTTTATGGAAACTAGAACTGAACCTTCCTATCAAGAGCATTTTCTTACTCCTATGCCTTCACAATTCCGAAGATTCTGCCACGTCCGCTTGTTTTCAAGGTTTTCTCTGGACTGAGTGAGTAAACTAATATAGAAAAGTACTTTAATCTACAAAAAAGTGAAAATTTTTGTATAATATTTCTTGATCTGAAGATTATCCTGCAGGTTTTTGTGGGAGAGATCACGAAGGGAAGTGTCGAAGCTATTTACAAGTTAGCCAACTGCAAACGAGTGAATGCGAGAAACGGAATCTAATGGGCTCAAGGGCGCAACGACCACAGAACCTTAAGTTATGTTGCCGCCACTAGCCGTCACTTTGGTTCATCCTTAGGAAAATCGCTCTATATATGCCTTACCCCTTTAAGCCCAGACTCTCACGACCGTCAGGGTTCCGCCATTCGACGTTTTGTTGAGCCTGGTGTGTCTGCGATAGCAAAGACCGACGCACAACGATCGTGAAGATTTTGGAAATGGTAGTATTTACTTATTACACCGCTAATCGTCTTTTCATCGCACTCATAGGGTCCGTTTGTTTTAGAATTCAAATAACATTGGCTGTGTCAGTAAACTCGTACTTTTGTTGTTTTGTTTATTCATGCGTATTGTAAATTATAGACAATTGCTTCGATTAAGTTTGATAGTTAATATTCTTGGAATTTTTTTAAACAGTGAGGGTTCGGTGTTACGTGCTACTGAAATTTTATAAAGTAAGTGGTAACGGTTTTTTGCATATTTTTTAATGTTTTTGGTGAATATTTGACGTTCAAAATGCGCAGGGAAGTGGAATGTTTATTTATGTTGTTCATGAATCAAATATTGTTTTAAAGATTTTCACAAAAAAGTTAATTTTTATGTTATGAATATATAAATGATTGCTATTATTTTTTAAACAATGTAAAATGCAATATTTATTTATGTTCTTTAATAAACAAAAATTCTTTTAAAGATTTTCATATAAAAATAAGTTAATTTTTGTTAAAAATGCTTTTTTTCTGCTATCTTTTTTAAAACAACGGGGAGTGCATTGTTTATTTATGTTGTTCACGAAATAAAAATTGTTTTTAAAATGTTTTAAAGTTGTTAAAATTCTTTCATTAAAAAAGTTAAATTTTATGTTAAAATGTATTTCTGTTCTACTATATTTTTTTTAAACAATGGTTTCATTAGTTTCATTTTAAAAATTCTGAAGTCATTACTACCTAACCACTCACAATCGTGCTGGTACGTTCCCCGCCCATTCTAGAAACGCAATATTTAAAAAATATTTTACACAAATCTTTACACATAGAATTGACATAAAAATAACATTTATTTGAAATTGGGAAGAAAACTAATTTCAGGTCTTAAAGGATTACACGAAGCCGACGCCAAACATTATGTAAGTAGTGTTTCAATATAGACTTTTATTTCACTAAGTTTGAATTGATTTGCGTACATTTTTGCCTATATGTTCGAATTTTGAAAATTTTGGAAATTACATTTCCGTGATTCAATGGAGGTGCAACATTCAGTCTGTTGTGGCACGAGCCGCCTCTGCGTTTCAGCAAAGAAGAAAAAAGTGTTGTGAATTCTGTTACGTTTGCAAGAAACAACCTTACTTTTTTATGTTCTTTCGAACATTCCTGTTTGATAACGAAATTAAGTGGGTGGACGTAGCAGTGAACCAACCTGAAATAAGGAAATGTTTCTTTCGAAACGGTTTGAACACCCCTTTTTTACCACTCATTACCGCGGCTCCATCATATGTTTGAGCAGTGCGTTTTTATTGCCCTTTAATGCCAGTTTTGTTGTCAGAATCTCACAGAGCCCAATCTCTGTACGATTAAGCACCCCGCCAACGAAATACATTTTTCGACGGGCTGGCATTCCTTAACATATCGTAAAATTTAGACAATTTGACATCGATTTGTAGCTGATTTTTTTCTATTCAAGCAATGAAACAACTGACATAACATGTTTATTTCTTCAGGTCCAACAAATACACTTCATACATAGAATCTAGCAGCTCGTTTGTGTCTTGTGTGAGTTGTATTTATAAACAGAGGGACTGTTTAAATGATCATCTAACACACTATCTAGATTGGCGAGTAACGATAATCAGTCCAACAAATTGCCACGGTTTGTTGAATCTTCAGTTTCATTATGCCACCTCAAGTTCATGAATACCACACAATTATAAACGCTCAATCACTCTCCCTAAAATATGTCAAAGTTTTTAGACTTATTCATTATCTTCCTGGATAGAAATTTTGACCATTTCCGACGTCGTCCGTCTGATTGTCGCCGTCCGACGCTGCCGTCACCGACGATGTCCGTCCGTCCGACTGGCTGTCCGTCACCGACTGTTCCGTCCGACTGCTGTCCGTCCGACTGTCGTCGGACTGTCCCCACTGTCCGGCCTATGTGTGCGTCCGATCGTCTGGTCGTACGAGTGCCTTTCCCTCCGCGGGTCCGTGTCACTAGGGTTCTCTTACTGTTTCCCCGTCCTCCTTTCCGTTTGCTGTGCTCCTCCCCTTCCGTCCGACTGTCTGTCCGTTCGTCTGTCCGTCCCTTTGTCTGTCCGTCCCTTTGTCTGTCCGTTCCTCTGTCTGTCCGTTCCTCTGTCTGTCCGTTCCTCGGTCTGTCCCCCTTTTTCTGTTCGTCCTTTGTCTGTTCGTCCCTTTGTCTGTTCGTCCTTTGTCTGTTCGTCCTTTGTCTGTTCGTCCTTTGTCTGTCCGTCGCTTTGTCTGTCCGTTCCTCTGTCTGTCCGTTCCTCTGTCTGTCCGTTCCTCTGTCTGTCCGTTCCTCTGTCTGTCCGTTCCTCTGTCTGTCCGTTCCTCTGTCTGTCCGTTCCTCTGTCTGTCCGTTCCCGTCTGTCTGTCTGTCCGTTCCTCGGTCTGTCCGTTCCTCGGTCTGTCTGTCCGTCCGTTCCTCGGTCTGTCTGTCTGTCCGTTCCTCTGTCTGTCTGTCCGTTCCTCTGTCTGTCTGTCCGTTCCTTTTGTGTCTGTCCGTTCCTCTGTCGTCTGTCTGTCCGTTCCTCGGTCTGTCTGTCTGTCCGTTCCTCGGTCTGTCTGTCTGTCTGTTCCTCGGTCTGTCTGTCTGTCTGTCTGTTCCTCGGTCTGTCTGTCTGTCTGTCTGTTCCTCGGTCTGTCTGTCTGTCTGTTCCTCGGTCTGTCTGTCTGTCTGTTCCTCGGTCTGACTGTCTCGTCTGTTCCTCGGTCTGTCTGTCTGTCCTGTTCTCGGTCTGTCTGTCTGTCGTTCCCTCGGTCTGTCTCGTCTCGTTCCTCGGTCTGCTCTCGTCTGTTCTCGTCTCGTCTGCGTTCCTCGGTCTCGTCTGTCTGTTCCGTCGTTCTCGGTCTGTCTGTTCGTCGTCTGTTCCTCGGTCTGTCTGTCTGTCTGTTCCTCGGTCTGTCTGTCTGTCTGTTCTCGGTCTGTCTGTCTGTCTTTTCCCTCGGTCTGTCTGTCTGTCTCGTTCTCGGTCTGTCGTCTGTCTCGTCTGTTCCTCGGTCTGTCGTTCGTCTGTTCCTCGGTCTGTCTGTCTGTCTGTTCCTCGGTCTGTCTGTCTGTCTGTTCCTCGGTCTGTCTGTCTGTCTGTCTGTTCCTCGGTCTGTCTGTCTGTCTGTCTGTTCCTCGGTCTGTCTGTCTGTCTGTCTGTTCCTCGGTCTGTCTGTCTGTCTGTTCCTCGGTCGTGTCTGTCTGTCTGTTCCTCGGTCTGTCGTCTGTCCTCGTTCTCGGTCTGTCTGTCTGTCTCTTCGTTCCTCGGTCTGTCTTCTGTCTGCTCGTCTGTCTGTTCCTCGCTCGTCTGCCGTTCGTCTGTCTGTCTGTCTGCTCGTCTCGTCTGTCTGTCTGTTCGCTGCCGTTCTCGGTCTCGTCTGTCTGTCTGTCTGTTCGTTCTGTCTGTCTGTCTCGTTCTCGTCTGTCTGTTCGTCTGTCTCGTCTCGTTCCTCGGTCTGTCTGTCGTCTCGTTCTCGGTCTGTCGTCTGTCTGTTCTCGGTCTGTCTGTTCGTCTGTTCCTCGGTCTGTCTGTCTGTCTGTTCTCGGTCTGTCTGTCTGTCTGTCGTCTGTCTGTTCTCGGTCTGCTGTCTGTCTGTCTGTCCGTCTGTCGTCGTTCCTCGGTCTGTCGTCTGTCTGTCGTCTGTCTGTTGCTCGGTTCTCGTCTGTCTGTCGTTCCTCGGTCGTCTGTCTGTCTGTTCTCGGTCTGTCTGTCTGTCTGTCTGTTCTCGGTCTGTCTGTTGTCTGTCGTTCCTCTGCTCGTCTGTCTGTCTGTCTGTCTGTTCCTCTGTCTGTCTGTCTGTCTGTCTGTCGTTCCTCTGCTCGTCTGTTCCTCTGTCTGTCTGTTCCTCTGTCTGTCGTTCCTCTGTCTGTCTGTCTGTCTGTTCCTCTGTCTGTCTCGTCTGTCGTTCCTCTGTCGTCTGTCTCGTTCCTCTGCGTCTGTCTGTCGTCTGTTCGTCTGTCGTCTGTCCGTCTGCTCGTCGTCGTCTGTCTGTCTGTCTCGTTCTCTGCTGTCTGTCGTCTGTCTGTTCTCTCTGTCTGTCGTCTGCGTCTGTCTGTTCCTCTGTCGTCTGTCTGTCTGTCTGTCTGTTCCTCTGTCGTCTGTCTGTTCCTCTGCCTGTCTGTCTGTCTGTCTGTTCCTCTGTCTGTCCGTTCCTCTGTCTGTCTGTCCGTCCGTCCGTCTACAAATTTCAAAAATGGTTCCAATTTCTTCGTTTTAAAATTTCAAACCACTGCCGATCTGGCTCGAGTCGAAGCTTTGAGAATTTGAAATACATTGTTTAAAATTTGAGAATACTTTACATGAAACCTTAAAAAATTTAAAATTTTTTTCAAAAATGGTTCCAAATTCTTTTGTAAATTCCTTTTCAGAATAGTGTACAATACGTAATTTTTAGGGTTAACTCTGAATTTCAAAAATTCTAGTTTGAATTTTTTCCAGATTCTTATCTTTACAAATTTGATGATAGATATTTTTCCGAGGAGTAAAATTTGTTCTCCATACTTAGCTTGTTCATTAAGATCACGTACATTTTTTGAAAATTTTAGCAATTTTCGCGCAATTGTGCGTACAATATATGCAATGTGTACATCCAAATGACTTTTAACGAAGGTTTTCGAAATCTCTCTAATTTCGCATTTACAGTAACGCTTAATCGCCATTTTCTTAAAAACGGCTCTAAATTTTTTAATGAAAATTGCTACATAGGACAAGGTTTTACTCGTCTTTAATATTCTTAAAGAAATATTTCGAATCTATTATTAGGAAAACGAAAAATTGAGGAAATTTCAAATAAATTTGCATTGAGCGTTGATACATGCCTGCTCTCAAGAGGATGGGCCAAGACCTCATAGCCAGTTTACACCAAGAAAATTAGAAACTTTACTAGGAGAAAGAGTGTGCAATCAACGCTAGTTTATTCATATCAGTCTAAATTCATTTTATTAATCATCCATTCCATATTATCCTTCTCATGAGCATCTTTTCCATTCATTCATTTCAGTCGTTCGTTCATTCCTTCCGTTCATGCCCTCAGTGCATACCTCCCTTGTGTGCGACGGGCTTGGGGCAAATTGCTCTCGGGTTCCTTCATGAGGAAGCGGCGCGCCCCGCGTGTCGCGTTCAAGAAGTAGGGCTCTGGTAGGATGTCGTCTGTTTTGTAGGCGAATTCCTCGCAGTCCTCTGGCCGGAGCTTCTTCTCCAGATCCATGAAGCGGTTGTTCAAGAAGTCCCAGTTTTGCAGGAGGAAAAACGAAAGCGCCATGTTGGCCAAGTAGATGCGGCGCTGCAGGCGAATCAACCTGTAACACAGTGGTGCACCGTGACTGCGATGGTGGGAATAGACACGCTCTAAGATTAGACTACTATACAAACTCGTATGCATCAGGAAGTAGATTGATAAAACAAGCAATATGCCTGACACTTAACTTAGGAACCCTCCCAATTTCACTTGGATAGTAGAACTACCACCAACAAGACCGTGAAGACCACTTCCACCAAGACCGATAAACCTAAGGGACTGAGACTACAAGAGACACGAAAATCATAGTTCCAAGGGAGATAATGTTTTACATCTGGAAATTTGCATTAACATTTTCATTTATATTTTGAATTTTTCAGAATTTCCCTACTTCATTTGTGGGTGAAAGTGCTTCAAATGTTTTCTAATCAGGTTTATCGACAACTGAATACTTTTTGTGAAAATCAGCTCAAAATTACACATTTTTAGAAACAACAAACGTCAGCTTGTCAAAAATGGCTTCAAATGTTTCAAAAAAATGTGTGTAGCACCCGGTTTTACTCTTATATAATATTATTTAAATCATACGTATTTCATTTCTACCATTGGGTAAACAAAAAAACTAGCAAATGTGAAAATGTCATTTAGGCGGCAATAGATGTCAGCTGAGAAGAGGGTAGAGAAAAACCGACATGTTACCCGAGAAAGAGATAAGAAAAGTAACTAGTACGAAAAATTCTGTGCCATTTCGTAGCACCATTAGTTACATTTTCGTGTCTATACGAGATACAGAGACAAATGTGTTTCAGAGAAAGTAGATTTCGATAATTCAACACAATTTCACAATACATACCGAAGCCAATGGTGCTAAAACAGCACGTACTTTCTCGTCTTTATTAATGTTTATGTAATAGTATTTATACCACAATTTCTCTCCAAATTAACAAATCTTAGACATTTTGTGTAAAGTTCATTTGAAATCATAGAACACTTGGTGCGAAAATTAGTTTCAAGCAATAGACGTTTATACAAAACTTTAAATGAAAAATATATTTCTGACATTGAATTCATTGTATAAGATATGCAGTGTATTCACGAACATATCCAATGATTTTTGTAGCCTTACAAGATTGTGCCTTATGCCTGGCCAGTATGCGAGAAAGAAAATTATTAAAAGGTACGAAGTACTACGATTCAGGTTGGCATGGAGGTACATTTCACAACGCAGTAACACTGAAAGCGTTCACAAACAAATGCAAGGAGATCGAAAAATATATAATAGAAATTATTAAACACTATAGTATTGTAATATTCTGCAAATATGGTTGTTTTGACACGAATTACATGTTACTCCCTGTCTTATCATGTAATTCTAAATGCTCTGTACGATTTCAAAGCTCAGAAAATTTCCCAAATTGTCTTTACTAATCGAACAACAAACGTTTCGTTTCGCAGTTCGTCACAGGCAGCGGTCGAGTCAACATCGTGCTGTACGCAGTGACAGTATTCGTTGTACGTGGAGAGCGTGTGATTTTCTTTATTTTGAGTGTTACTAGTGGACATTTTAGTGAACAGCAAATACTGCAAGAGTAGTATAAAACTGTTTCATTTTCCTCCCCTACGGGGGGATAAGACGTGAAATGACCTCGCATCGGCATGACGCATCGGCTGAAGGGAAGGCCTCGGGTCTCACTAACTGGAACAAAATCGTACAGAATTCTATGTATCCGGCCAAAGAACAAGGATTGTTAATTGATGGGAAGGACTGTAGCACATCACTAGAAAGGTATGTAGAAGCCTTAGCTACTATTGTTTCACCACGAAACATAATATACGCGTCGAAGATCTAGAATAGCAGAGTGTGCATCTTTCTCAGCAGTAAAGAACTAGTTAATGAAATAACAGATAAATATAAAACCATTAATATTGATGGCAGTGATCAAAATATGCGACCATTTGTTAGTAAGCAGAGGCGAGTAGTTCTTTCAAATGTATATCCAATGATCCCTAATGCTAAAATTGAAGAAGAACTTGATAAATTGAACGTAGTGCGAAGTTCACAAGTATCATTCCTTCGAGCGGGTTTGGAAAAGAAGAATTCACACATATTTTAAGCTTTCGTAGGCAAATGTATGTATCGGAAGGCTCACAAACAAATTACCTGATTCTATAGCAGTTGAGTATAAAGGAGAGAGAAATTTGATTTATATATTTTATGGCAATATTAAATGTTATCAATGTAAGGAAGAAGGTCATGTAGCAAGAAACTGTAAAAATTTAGACAATATTAATTCACCAATAGCAAGTGAAAAAGTTCATCAAGTGAAGAAGCAGAATAAAAATCAAAATTCTGCAATGGAACGTGAATGGCTTCCTGACACGATACGAGTTCTTCCAGAAACTTCAAAATGATAATAACTTTGATATTTTCTGTATACAAGAATCTAATTTCAAAACTAACTATTGTAAGCATATCAAAGGTTTTAAGTGTTACTACAAAAACAGATCGTCATGTGTGAAGGCTAGGGGAGGTGTGGCAATTTATGTTCGTGAATCGATAGTGAGTAGTGAAGTGCAAATAACAAGTGATCTTGAGGTGGTTGTTGTCTCGATAAATATAGGAGCTAGGAACATCGTGCTGTGTAATATATACATTCCAAGGTCATTTCAACTGCGTAGCTGTGAACTTGAAAGTTTAATTCAACAAGTTAAAAAACCATTGATATTAGTAGGTAATTTTAATTGTCACAATGAACAATGGGGCTCAAAAAGAACGGATACTAGGGGGGAAATAGGTGATTTTTCAGAGAAAGAAGACTTTGTTCTATTAAACAAAGACAATAAGCCAACATACTTTAACGTGGCAACAGGAAATGTAAGCACTATCGATATAAGTATGTGTACGCCGAATTTAGTAAGATATTTACAATGGAATGTTCTCGATGATTTATTCAACAGCGACCATTATCCTATCACCGTGACCTTCGAGGACACACCGGAAACTGAGGTTATTTATGCGCCCCGATGGATTTTCTCGAAGGCAAATTGGAGCTTATATCAACGAATTATTGAAGAAATAATTAATCATTTAAACAGTAATGATGATTCTGACTTCAACCAAATAGATGTTAACTTAGATACATTTGAATAAATAGTAATGACCACCGCCGAGGAAACCATTCCGAAAACTACTGGCAAAATAGGCAAAAGGTGGTCCAATGACCTACAAATTGACTACCGTGGTGGTCAAATGACTATGAGGAGGCAGTAAAGAAATATAAGCAATTGTTTAATACCTATAAGAGGCACAATACTGATGAAAACAAAATTGTTTCAAGTCTGCCAGAGCAAAAGCCAGGAAAATAATAAAAGAGGCCAAAAGAAAATGTTGGAGGGAATTTATTTCATCCATTAATTCCAATACAAACAGCAAAGAAGCGTGGAAAAGAATCAACGCCATAAATGGAAAATACAAAAGTACTAGCATTACGTCACTACACTTCCGATGGTACCAACTTACATGACCCTTGTGATATTGCAAACAGCTTTGGGACATTATTTTCATCAAATTTCAGTGATCAGAATTATGATAAAACCTTCATCAGTACAAAGAATAAATCGAGAAAATTGAACCCGATCTTGAAGAAGGAAGCACAGTAGATAATGATATTCAACATTTAAACGCTCCTATCACACTCGGAGAACTACATGAAGCAATACGCAAACTTAAAAACACCAGCGCCGTCCCTCATGGAATTCCCAATGTATTCATCAAGGAGATGCCTTCATCTGCAATAAAGTATCTGTTGCATATATACAATCTGATTTACATTTACAATGTATTTCCTAAAAAGTGGTCTGAAGCTCTCATTGTACCGATACATAAACCAGGGAAAGATACATTTTTGATAGCAGCTACAGGCCTATTGCTTTAACATGCTGCTTATGTAAGCTTCTAGAAAAAATAGTGAATCAGAGATTGAGGTGGTACTTGGAAAAGCATCAACTGATTACTCCATATCAAAGCGGCTTCCGAAAAAATCGGTCAACGATGGACTGTCTTGCTTCACTAGAAAACAGCATATACAACGGTTTTGCTAATAATATGAACATATTAGTTTTAAACTTAGACATAGAAAAAGCTTATGAGATGGTGTGGAGAAGACGGGTTGTAAATATAATAACGTCGGCTAAGATTAAAGGCAACATTAGCAAGTTCATTTACAATTTCTTAAAAGAACGCTCAATCAAGATTAGAGTAAACGGCATTCTATCAGACAGCTATAAAGTTATGAATGGCGTCCCGCAGGGATCAGTACTTAGTGTAATTCTATTTTTACTTATCAGTGACCTCCAAGACAAAATTAAACCTCCAGCTGTCATCAATATGTATGCGGTTGATAGCAATATTAGTATACATTGCAAAGATATTACATCATTAGAAAAAAGGTGCAAAACATCTTAGACGCAGTCATAGAATTTTCAAAGAAAACTGGGCTCAAGATTTCCAAGACAAAATCCACGTTCATAATTTGTTCTAGGAAACGATCTTTTAGAAGAAACATTGAGTTGAAAATAGGACAACATAAGTTGGAAAAGAGTAAGGAAATTAAAATCTTAGGAATGATTTTAGATGAAAGAATGACATGGGTTCCACATATCAAAAATTTAAATAATGAGTGCACCAAAAGAATGAGCCTTGTCAAAGTCATCAGCCATACATCCTGGGGAGCGGATTATACGATCATAAGAAGAACTTACCAGGCAATAGTTAGATCCAAATTGGACTATGGCTGTATATTATATGATGCGGCCAAGAAGAATATCAAGAGATTGCTGGATCCTATCAATAATATGGGAGCGAGACTGACGTGTGGGACCTTTAAGACCAGCCCAACTAAGAGTATTTTGTGTGAAGCCAATTTATTATCTTTAGAAAAACGTAGAAGAAACCTAATTATGGGACATACGATCAAAGTAGCAGCCAACAAATTGAATCCAATAAACAGAGTATTCGAATATGCCTACAAACATTATAGAACATTAAATTATAAAAAGAAGCTCCCGGGGCCCTTAGCAATTCGGGCAATTCAGATATTAGAGAAGATACAAGAGAAACTTCCACTCCTAAGGAATACGACCTTACCTGACTATGCTCCGTGGATAATACGAGACATCAACGTTATTGAATTGGCGAACATCCCTAAAAAGCAGAATGCAAATCTTCGTGAAATCTGTGTCCAAATAAGAAATGAACTAGCAAAATATCATGATTACAACACAATTTATACTGATGGCTCAAAGAATCTAAACAACGTAGGTTGCGCAGTAATAGCTTCACGTGAGGTGATCACCAAAAAATTACCTGATGACTTTTCAGTGATGTCCAGTGAACTATATGCCATAGTAGAGGCCCTTACATACATTACAAGGGCCAATCAAGAGATTTATGATAATAACAGACTAAAAGTGCTGTATCTGCTATAATGAATCTATCTATTGATAATGTACTGGTCCAAGAGATAGTTGGAAAAATCAACCAACTAAGCAGTGAGGGCAAAGAAATAGCATTGAGCTGGATACCTTCGCACGTTGGCATTGCAGAAAACGAATTAGAAGACAGAAAAGCTAAAGAAGCAGCACGAAGCGTAGTTAGAAGTGATATACCAGTAAGTTATCAAGAATATCTCAAGAGAGTCAAGAACAAATTAGCTGATCTGACACTAATGAATGGAACAACTTACAGGGGTGAAAATTAAGATCAGTTAGAAAGTTTGAAGATGATAATCCAACGGTCAGCTTCTGCAGAAACGATCAGGTTTTCTTGACAAGATGCAGAATGGGACGCACAAAATTTTCTCACAGCCACTTACTGAACAAGACTGATGCTGATAACTGCAATTCATGCAAGATTTCTCTTTCAGTAGAACATTTGTTTGCATGCTCTAAATATGAAAGTTCAAGAAACAAGTACATTTAAGTTCTCCTAAAGACCTCAATAACAAAGAACAGTGCATTAAATTCATTAACTTTATAAGAGAAATTGAAGTTTATAATAGTATTTAACCATATATGTATAATTCAGAGTTACTGTGTTATTTTGTACTGACTGTGTAATTATAAAAGTAGTCGCTAATAACCATATGTAGTTGATGCGACTATAAATAAATTCAATCAATCAACGTTTCGTTTCCACCTGCATTCAGAATTCAACATGTAAATGGGTTAGGGCAGGAATACCAGAATTTACAAAACGTTCACAAATTTCTTGAAATAAAGAAGGAATTTGTTTGTTCTAAATTAAACTTTTAACCTTCCATCAATGTACTTTCTTTTATAAGAATGGCAAAAACTTCCAAATACTTCTCAAGGCGCAGTGAATTCGAAGCGGGTGACTATGTTAGTAGCCAAATTACCCCAAAATACTCATGTTTAAAAACTTCAATATGACCTTATTCGAAGATGTTTTTTATGAACATATTTAATTAAGAAAATTGTATCTTCATAACTGTAGTCCTAGGAAAACGCCGGATTTATTTTAATTGTTTACATTTTTGAAAAATCAGGCATTTCAATGTACACGATTCGTTCACCAATCTATTAAGCGTCCTTTACGTTATCTAAGGTCCTTTACGCTATCTAACTTCAAAAAATTGTGTGCCATTTTCAAGAAAAAACTAGTACAAAGAAAATAAAAAGTCTGTACGACACAAAATTTCACAAAAATACTAATGTTTAACAGTGAAAAACGCTCCTATGCCATCACTATAAATCTTTTTTATCTATTCTTTTAAAAAAATTGAAGCCTTTTTTGAGAAAAGTTTGTAAACGTACCTGAGTTTCGTGTAATGTTCCCCACATTTTTAAAAATGTTTAAAAACATGAAAAGCTTCGTGTTGAGTCAGTTCGACCGGGCAATATCTGATTTTGAAAAAAAATTTTATGTATGGTTTAGGTACTAGTGGTATTCACAGACGGGGGATGTTTTGAAAAAAACAACAACACACATTTAATTTAATTTATACGGTATCAAGGGCTGACTATTCATGAAATTTGACTGCCTAAAATGATAGGGGGAGGAATTTACTGCATATTAGAACAGGATTTATCCAGTTTCTCTAACAGTGCCTCACAATACGAGTTTTTGAGTCGAAATATAGCCGACTTTTGCCGCAGCATTACATAACTTTATATTGCGTAATTACTCTGTATATCTGTGCGTATACGATAAAGTAAAAAAGATTTTCTCAGAAAGGGCACCGAATTTTTTTCTTCAAACTTTTACAGTATAGCTTAGCTAGATATGAAATGTGACGTTAAGAATATTATAGAAGAGTAAATCCTTATCCTTTATGCAAAGTTGTGTTTGAAAATTTGGATCTATTTTGAGTAAATGATGTTTGAACTCAATTTCATAGAAAACTTTTGAGTTTTCGAGAAACTTCATTGGTTATAGATTTACATCAATTGCTCGCTCGAAAACAAAAATCACAAATAAATGACTAGTTAATTTTAACATCATTCCTAGTATCATTCCTATGTTTTTCAAGAGTACTTTATACTCTTCTAATTAAGGTTTTTGTTTCCATTAAATCTTCTTCTTCTTCTTGGCCGTTTGGTTGACCATCAGGTGGATCGTACGGCGCGTAACTTCTTCCACTCATCTCTATTGTTCCGAGTCCCAGGAGGTATCTGCCATCAAGCCATTGTCTTCTCTACGATGTCTCTCCAGCCAGGTCGCGACCGGCTTCTTTTCCTTCTTCCTAGCGGTTGCCAATCCAAAAGCTTCTTTGAAAGTCTATTGCTCTGCACGTGTCCAAACCATAATAGTTGTCTCTTTTCAATTTCGTGCAGTATATCCTGCTTCAGGCCCATCATTTCTCTAATTCATTCATTTGGTATTTTCTCTCTTCTTGAGATACGAGCGAATCTTTTAAGAAAATCCATTTCCATGACCCTCAACTTTGTTCTCATTTGTTATGAGAGTGCCATATCTCAGCACTATACAGTATAACACTTTGTATTATTACTCTATATCTCATTTGTTTTGTTTTCTTACTTATATTCTTGACCCATAGGATAGAATTCAGGGAACCGATGAGTTTTCTGCCTTGTGTAATCCGTTCCAAAGCCTCTGTCTCATAAAGCCCCCGCTTCCCAAATTTTACCCCTAAATATTTTATTTCTTCAGTTTTCTTAATTTTGTATCCTGCGCCCATAGTTACGTATTTGTTGTTACTATTTAATGCACAGTACATTGTTTTATCTAAATTGAGTGTCAGTCCTCACTTTGCGTATTCATCGCTTATCAGCATAAATTCTGTATCATCTTGGTCATGCGCCACGATTACCTGATCATCGCAAACTGTAAAGTGTAGAGAATGGAGCATGGAGAATCCAGCAATATTTCCATTCCCACACAACTGCTTTTCATTTTTGCAGGACCTCATTCACATAGATTTTGAAGAGTGTCGTTGAAATGCAGCATGTCTTAGGCCTTTAGTTATTGGAAATGATTCGGTCAAGTTCTTTTCCCAACTTCACTATTCCTGCTTGTTCGGAATATAATTCTTTCACTGCAGCAATGAGTGTACTATTTATATTTAGACTCGCGGGACCTTCCATAATTTCTCTACTGGCACACTGTCATACGCTTCTGCAATATCGAAGAAGACGATGTGTAATTCTATCCCCGTTTGCCACTTCTTTTGCATTACTTGTGAGAAACAGATTGCATTAGATGCATTACTTGCGATAAACAAATTATCAATGCAAGAGCGCCCTGCTCGAAAGACACTTTGTTCTTCTTCGTGCATCACATACTTCTTTTCTAGGCGATTTCTCAATATCCTCCCATATATCCGTATATTACTGTTAGTATTAGTTACTGCTATCCCCCGTAATTCCTGCAGATGTCCTTCCTTCCTTTCTATGGACAGGTGAGATGTGTACTACTTTCCACTCATTTGGTACATCTATATTTATGCACTTGTCCATTAATAACTGTATCATTCGCATTAGTTTTGGTGTTCTATTTTTAGTAGCTCACCTGGGATGCTTCCAGGTCCTGAGGCTTTTCCATATTTTAGTTTTTTTGCGCTTTTCTCTACTTCTTCCATTGTTATTTATGGAAAAATCCTTCGGACATATGATCTCGGTATAAGCATAAACTCAGACCTGTCTTCCTTGAACAGTTTACTGAAATACATTTCCCATTGTTTATTTAGAATACTGTAAGTCTGAACTTTCTCTCTGCAGGATGATTTGTTATTCCTAATGTATTTACAAACTTCAGTCGTTTGGTTCCATTAAATGAAAATTTTATTTTACCCTTCTCATAATATTTGACACGCCATCCTGGGTATACGCTGAAAATTCTCCAACTTCGTCAATGCTATCAAAAGAGGGCCAAGAAGAGAAATAAGAAGAGTACCAAGAAATTGAAGAGAAAGGAAGGGCGTGTAATTGCCTGATTGTATCCCGCTGTCAGCTTTCCTTCACCTCCACTTCCCAGATAATCCGCTTTTACATTGATTGATTGACTTATTAACTATTGCGTGCGCGTCAAATGCTGCGCTCATCAGTCCATGCGTGTAGTGCATGTTTTATCGCGGAAGCAGGGTGCCCTTTTTCCCCCGCTGGATGGTGAGTTCCGGCGTGGACCTACCCGACTGCTTACGGGGTTTTCATAACCGCACTAGCTGAGCACCGCCCCAGATCTATACTATCGACTGGTCACCTGGCATGTGTGTTAGTGTAGTGCATGTAAGTGAGTAAGGAAACGGGTGAGGACAGGACGAGGAGAAGGAAGGAAAGATCAGGCGCGGGCCGTGGCCCGTTTATTAGAGTATTGTTCCGGCATTCGCCTGGTGTTGATGGGAGGAACCACTTAAAACTACCTATTAAACCGCTGATCGCTAGAATTATCCTACAGACAGCGTCTGAACTAGACCCAGCTATCTAGCTAGTATCTAAAATCCTGCCGCAGACGGGACTCGAACTCTAGGACCTCCCCTACTAGGCCACCTCAGTTGGTAATCCCCTTTCAGTTTTAGCTATTGAGAAGGCATAGTCCTTTCGTTCATGCGTTGTTTGGGAAGGTGAACATTTTTTTTTCGTTTCCATTAATAACTAGTGCAAATAGATGTTCTCGCTTAACTCCAGACAAAACCTTGAAAACAAGCGAACGTGGCAGAATCTTCGGAATTGGGAAGGCATAGGAGTAAAAAAATGCTCGTGATAGGAAAGTTCAGTTCTAGTTTGCATAAACTTCACACAAACCAATGTTTCCAACGTTTACGGTGCTCTAAAGAAACGTGCAAATGTTTCTCGAAATCAGATAGATTGTTTAATTGTATTCGATCAATATAATACTAAGCAGATCACGGTAAACATATAAATCAATCCTTACACTTAGGAGGAAACCAGATCAGGAAGCTGTCGGACTAAGCCTTTTTGGAGAGGTAAGTAAACGGCTTAGGAAATGTTGATCGAGGGATGCAGTCGGGATATTCCGGGTCAGAGGCCCCCTGCCCTCTCGCAGAAAGCTGCCCCGACGACAGCGGGGGTGGTATAGAACGAGTTTCCTAAGGATGAGCCAAAGTGACAGCTAGCGCTGGCAACATAACTGAAGGTTCGGTGGTCGTTGCGCCCTTGAGCCCATTAGACTTCCTTTCTCGCATTCGCTCGTTTGCAGTTGGCTAACTTGTAAATAGCTTCAACACTTCCTTTCGTGATGTCCTTGTCCGACAAAAATATAGTGCGCTGCGAGCAATAATTGATATTAGGAAGTGCAGTGTAAATGTGCTCTTCTGTAAAAATTCTTTTTTCTTTATATATTACATTGAATTTACTTTTTGTGTGATAAATATTATTGTTTATATTAAAACCGAGATGTGTACTGGTGGACGTGTTTCCGTCTGCTGTTGTGTGGCGAGCTGTGATTGAGAGCTTTCTATGTACATTCGTGGCAGTTTTATTTTACTGATTGTGAGAGCATGTTAAAAGATTTTCCACATACGTAATTAAATTTAAATATTTCCCGGACTCGCGTACGTGCATATACCTCAGCGAAACTCTTAGACTTCTGCATAGGGATGCTTTCACAGGAGCCATAATCACTTTGCGAAGAGGCGTGGCTGAGCAGCTGTAGCGGGGAGGGATACCTCGCTGAATTATATGTGATGTTCACTTGTTACGCGAACTGTCACTTTGGCTCATCCTTAGGAAAATCTATAAGGTCAGTGCGGGCACCGGCGTCGGATCGTCCCGTGGGTAGGGTATGCTCAAGTAGGATGCTGGCAAGGCGCTGATAACCAGTGCTGCACTCACATGGGTTTGCGGCCGGTGGCGGCGAGCAGGGCGTCGACGACTATCGCCGGCAGCAGATGGAAGAAGAAGAACTGCACGAGGAAGAGCAGGTGGTGTCTGGTCATGCGGCCGCACGGATGATACAGGGTGTCGAGAAGGGTACTTCAAGCCGGCCTGGTAGGCGATGTCGATCATGCGGCCCTGGGTGATGCGCTTCATCCCCGACTGCGCGCTCTGGTACACGAGCGGCGGCCCCACCCTGCGCAGACACACACCGCTCACCCTTCACTCAGAACGCAATAGGCGGAGGGTTGCCGGGATGATGGATTGATTATTTCATGTTTCTGGAGGCGGCAACTACTAAGGTCACACTAGTAAATGTAGTGCATGTTTTTATCGCACGAGGTACGGGTGTATTCCTCTGCTGGATAGTGATGTCCAGCGCCGAACTACACATCGGGGAGCGGGGTTTTCCTCAACGAGGTATCTCCCTCCAAGACACCACCCCTGCCGCAACATGTTCTAAGCTTCCTATTGATCTTTTGATATATATATGGTAGTGTAATTCATGGGTGTAAGTAAGGGGAGAGAATACAAAAAGGAAGAGGAAGGAAAACTCTCGTGCGGTCCGTAACCGGTTTGCTAGGATATAGGTGCTCGGCATTCGTCTGGTGTTGAACGGAAAAACACGGAAAACTTCCGATCACGGCAACCGGACGCTGGAGTTCTCCTCCAGGTAGCGGTTGAATTCGATCTAGTTATACAGTTAGTGTCAAAAATCGTGGCACTGTCGGAACTCGAACCCTAGGACCCTCCGATCAGAGGTACTGTAGTGATCAGTAGACCAATGAGCACAATTCAATTGCTTTTTTATTTCGCGGTTAACTTTCCTTTCTGATCAAATATATTCATTTTTTTGTAAATAATAAACAATTAACATGTCACCTCTCAACCAGACATCTCCCCCATCGGAGCATCGCCCCAACCGGGACAAGGTCTCCCGACCGGTCTCCCAGCATGTATTGTGAATGTTAGTGTAAGTGTGAGTAAGGGATGAGAATAGGACAAGGAAGAAGAACGTAAAGTCTTACAATTCTGCAATACCAATATGATTATATAAAGCAGTAATGGTTGCAGCATTGTAAGACTTTACATTCTGATAATAAATTACTAAACAATAAGATACCAAGCCTAATAAGATATTATTAGGAATTATTTTAGTTTTATTGGAAGCCATAACTAACAGAGCTCAAATTCCATTTACTTTCTCCCTACGGAGTAAAGAGAAAGTTCTGTAATGCTGTGGAAAATCCATTTCGATATTTTAACGGGATACACGTTTTGGGGTCCTCTGATACGGAAAAATGGTTGATTCTTTTTTTCAAAACGTCCGTCTCTGTTTCTGTCTATCCGTCTGTGAACACCATTCGCCTGTAAACCGTGCGTAGGATATTTTTAAAATAGTTATTCCGCGGTCGATCTGGATCTACTGTCGAATGATTTATTATAGTTTTAACGTAATATTGCGTGAATTATATGAATTGAAAAAATAAAAAAAAAATTTTAAAAAGGCAATTGTTTTCTCTTACGTTTTGAGTGTAATAGTGTTAAATGTACTCTATAAGATGACATAAACGCCATTCTGCTCTATTCTTTTTTATTTTTTTCTTCAAAAATTTCAAAAATTTAATTTTTTCAACTAGCCTCTCACGTACTTAATATTTATGGTAGGGTCGATTTCTTTACATTACTGCATTTACGAGTACATGTGCTTTAAATTATCACTGAGGAAGTTTATCGAAAACTCAAAAGTTTTCTGTTAAAACAAGTCCAATTTTTCACATTTTCACGAACCCTCAAACGCTACTTTCTCAAAAATGACTCAACTTTTCTTTTTTAATTGTCGTACGGATAGTGCTAATTGCACACTTTGAAATGACATAAAATTAATTTGCTGTATTCCCTTGTTTTTAATCACATAAATGTGTTTTTTAAATATCTCTCACGCCGTTAATATGCACATTTCTAGCAATTTATGCAATTTGTATAATTTGTATACAATATTGCAGTTGTCAGTAAACGTGCTTTTGATCAAGGTATTCGAACACTCATAACATTTGTGAGTAAACGCTTAAATGTTGCATTTATTCTAATACTTAAATGCCATTTTATTAATTAATTTATTTATTTACATAAAAATAGTTAAAAACTGTTTGACGTGCTACGGGGAGAAGAAAATTTTGTGCACGTTTCCATAATAATGTGATCCCTAAGCTATAATCTAGTTGAATTTTGAACACGGAAGAAATAGCGTTTTTTGCGAGGATTGTGAACAAAATTTTCCGATGAATAAAATTTATTTTCAAGGGTAAATCAGCTAAAGATTTGGGCCCTTGTCAGTCATCATGTCCCTTGTGAAGGAAAAAAGCTTCTTGCCGCCACATGGAGAACGATAATTTGAATAACTAGATTTCCTACTGAATTCTAGAAGATGTGGATAGATAATGAAGTTACGTTTATGTCCACAATCAAAACATGGAGCCATCTCAACATTAGCTCAAAGGATCAGGGAAATTAAACGAAAAGAGCTGTTCGAGATGGTCATTGACATAGAAGCTAAGATACAATACTTTGTTGTTACAGGTTGTTTAGAATTATGCAGTCCAAGAGGTAAATAATACATTAAATATCAATTTTAAAATTAATATTCTTTCCTTTTGGATGCTTGATATACTTGGCACAAAGATTGCATAGAATTTAATTTAAGCAAAGTGATGTAAAATAATGCACATGTATAGTGAGTAAATTTTTTGTAGTGAGCTATTGATACTGTCACCTGACGAATATGATTCCTACATCAAATATTATGATTATAGACATCAGCGATTGCTGAAAATATATTCCCGCCCTTAAGTAAGTCATTTTTGACAAAAACCACTGATACGTAAACCAAGAGGCAAAGTAATGGAAAAATACCTAGATTAATAAAGAGAGACTTACAAGAATCACGTAGGTGGAATTTGCTTAATATTTGTACAATTTTCTTCTAACCATAACGTTTTAGATTACAATTTTTTTTGTAATGTAAATGTGTGGAAATTATAAGATGCATTTCCCGAGAATATTATCCCATACTTGAGGCGAGAATGAACATTCGCGAAATATACAAGCGAGATGTATGAAGTCAGACTCAATTTGAAACAATTCTCAAAGTCTAGCTTAACTTAATTTTGTGTTCAATTCATTTAAACGGATATCCATTTAGGTTTCACGAAATTGAGTGACCTAAAACGTTTTTTTCCTTAAACCTTAACGTTATTTTTCAATGGCATATCGTTCATTTTCAATGGAGTATGCAAGTGTTTATCCCCGCGGGACTCCATGTGCAATTGGTGTACTCTTTGAGATCGTTGTTTAAGGTATGAACTTAACCAATATAGAGCAATATCACGAATTCCATACACAGGTAATTTTGAAAGTAAAATGTAATGATCAATTACGTCAAAAGCTTCTGAAAGATCTAAATATATTCCAATAGGTGCTTCTTTGTTATAGGAATAGTGAGGACAGGGATGAGGTGATATCTTTAAGAAATGAAAATATGTCTGTATCAGTAGAGTTTGATTTTCGAAATCCATGTTAGCACTACGAAAACGTGTCGTGTTTACTGAGAAAAGGTTTGCATTCGTACGTAAGAAAGTCTATTTTTGAAACAAACTAAGAAGCGAAATGGCCGATAATTTTGAATTTCATTTTTGTTGCCTTTTTGAAAAGCGGCTTAATCTTAGCTGTTTTAAAAATATCTGGAAAAAATCGTAGGAAAAAGTCACCAAAATGCTTTTTAGGGTTTCTGAGGACAAACTTGGATTTGTATTTTAAATATTATGTGTGTTGAATTAGTGAATGTGAGCTTTAGTTACGTTTTGTGGGTTTATTATGAATTATTGTTGTAATTTGTTTTAAATATGTATCTATATTGAAGTTATATTAAGATGATAAAGTTAATTTTTGTTATTGTAATAATGATGGAATTAATAAACGATTTGTTTAGTCATTATATTGAATATTTCTCGTAAGTAATCAGGAAAAATTAATTCCTAACTAGAAGCCTCATATTTTTCTATTCTTTGAGATATTCAAACCAAATGCTTTTGAAAATAAAATATTTCCCAAGAACATTTTAAAAATGTATTCAGACTGTGTTGCGTAAACAAAGATATTCTTCATTTTCTACTCAATTCGCAGATTCCACTGCCTCTGGTTATTTGAATGCAAGTTGTGAATGTCAGGAAATCATTTTTTAACATTGTTTCACGCAAAATTATGCAAAAACTACTCTCATTTTTGAAACATTGTATACGATCGTATTTAAAGATCAATCTTATTAAAATTAGGGGGAAAACGTATCGTCAATGTTGTAGTTATAGGAAGACTCCGAAAAAAAATGTTGAACATTCACTAATTCGAAAATTCAGATTTCAACGAAAATGACAGCTATGCCACTTTTATGCATTCTCTACGCTATCCGAGGACAAATTTTATAAAAAAACTGGAGCCATTTTGGCGAGAATTTTGAAATTATTGGGACTTCATGGCAAGAATCCTCCAAATAAAAATATCCGTTTCAAACTTGCTGGGCCTCGAGTTTGTTCAGATCAATTGCAGAATATCAATTTTAGAGAAAATTCTTAGAACGGTTTATGTGCTAAAGTGGAGCACAGACGGACGGACGCAGACATTTTGTCGTTAGTCGATTTATCGGTATCAAGGACACACAGAACTTTCATTCTGACCGACACCGTGTTAAACGAATTTTATTATTATCTAGGAACAGGATTTATTCGTTTTTTTTTCATATCAGGGCCCTACGATTTGAGTTCTTTCTGTCGAAAATCGCGTTTTCTGTAGCAGCTTTACAATACTTTCTACGTACTGTGAAAGTTGTACGGCTGAAGTAACAGCTTGGGTATTCTAAGGAATCTCACCCTTTCCTGGCGATCTCGCAGCTGCACAATATAAGCCCCTTGACGACAATGTCGCAGGGAATGTAGTCGATGTAGCAGTCGGGATCGCTGTAGCCGGTGTGCACCACGCCCTTTCCTGCGCCCACCATCAAACCCATGGGGCCATTGAAGTTGTCGATCCAACCGGGGAACGGGTCAAGGGCGGTAGCCACCACTGCAACAAGCAAGCACACGACAGTAGGAAAGATTCAGGACCGCACACTGTTTCCCGGCTCGTCCGCTGTTGCCATCATGTGTCCCGTTAGATAAATACTTCCTCTATCTCGGAAGATGGACCGGGAGCGGTAGCTCAGTGCATCAACTGATGTCACTGCAGCGCCTCGACCGGGAGGTCCTAGTTCCCACTCCCCACGGCAGCAGGATTTTCGACACTAGCTTTTCAGCTAGGTCGAGTTCAGTCGCTGCTTGGAGGAGAATTCTAGCGGCCGGCTGCTCTGATCGTAGTTTCCCGTGGTTTCTCCGATCACACCAGGCGAATGCCGGAGCAGTACCCTACGAAACGGGCCACGGACCGCGCGCGATCTGTCCTTCCCCTTGTCCTATCCTCTCCCCTTACACACACACTTACACTAACATGCACTACACTACCACATATTCCGGAAGACCGGTCGGGAGCTTAGAGCTTGTCCCGGCTGGAACGGTGCCCCGCTGGTGGGAGAGTCCTGGTTTGGGGGAAACCCCACTAGCCGACGGTAGGTCGGCGCCGGATCTCGCCACCCCGGGGGGGGGAATCACCGCTGTCTCCTGAGAAAAAACATGCACTACACTAACGGGACTAATGACCAAAGCAGTTGACGCGCCCGGAAACACGAAAAAACTAAATCAATCGGAAGATGGTGATGTTCCTCCTCGATGTGCCGCCACAACAACCGCCGATCTACAAGTCGGCTTGTGGGGGATCTCCGTCTTCTGCTATCTCCCTGAGCTGGGCACCGCCCAAAATCGGGCGATCACTAACGCCCCGACTGCTCCCCCTGATGTCTGTGGTAATGTAGTGCATGGAGGAGTGTGTGTAAAAGGACAAGATAGGTCAAGGATGATGTAAAAAAGATCCGGTCCGTGGTCTGTTTGCTAGGGTACTGCTCCGACATTAAATCATATTGAACCGGCAAACCACAGAAAACCACCGATCAGAGTAGCAGGCCACTCCGATTCATCCTTAGACAGTGGTTGAATGGGACTGACTCTGGCTGTATGGGTAATAGCAAAAATCCGCCACCGTAGGACTCAAATTTTAGGACTTGCCGGTCAGAAGTCCCTGCAGAAACAGCAGCATTGCCGTCTCGAAGCTAACTCTGTTGCTAACTCTGTAGGATCTTTTAGAGATCACGATTCGAAAGTCGCGTGTTATGTGGTGCTCTTGGAAATTCGTGCGCACATTCAGGCTATCGAAGAGTTATGGCGCAGTCCGTGGTGACATCTTTTTCAATACTCACTGTGAAAGGACGTCATTTGATTGCTAGACAGAGGCTCTGCAATGTAACTGCGCCACAGCCTTTTAAGAGTCCCTCACAACTGTTCTTTCTCACTCGCCACCTACAATATTGTTGGTATATGAACGAGGAGCTAAGTAAAATGGTGTTCACGAAAATGAAATAGAATTAGAAAACTCTTCTAACGATTTTTTCTCTTCAGTAATTTTTTCCGAATTCAAATCCTGATTTCTCGAAAACCATATAATTTATAGTATGGATTACCTTAACTAAATGGCTTTATTTTTTGCCTGTGAACTACACATTATGTGAATGCTCAAACATATTCAAAATATTTGTATTACTATTTTACATAGTTAAATATGTTTCGGTATATTTAAAACCTATATTTCATGCTCCATATTTCTGAGAGAGAAGACACATAGTTTCATACATCACTAATATTTTGTTTATAAAATAAGAAAATATTAAGTGTGTACAGTTTCAGAGGAATATGTGCTAAGAATAAGTACTGCGCCTTCATTTCTCTTTCCAAAATGTGTAAATAAAATAATTTTTAATTTTTAATTTTCCCTTTTTTTTAAATTTTTATGAATAAAGTTGTTATTGGAGTATTCCTTGGTTTTTCAAAAATTACACAAATGTAATTTGTTTAAAATATCTCCACGCAGTAATATTCACATTTCAACGGATTTGTATACATTATTGAATTTGTGAATGGCAGTTCTTTGAATTACTTTCAATAAATTTTTTCAAAACTCAATAGCTTCCGGTGAAAATGATCTTCAAATTTCGCATTTACAGTTTCAGCATTTACGGCTTCAAAATTTTTAATGAAAATTTGCTTTTAGGACGTTTTGGCCATCTTTAAAAGTCTTAAAATAATTTTTCGGTTGTACTATTTGGAAACCGAAAAGTTGAGAAAAGGTAAAAATATGTATTTTTGCGGCGACTCATTGCAGCCGGCAAGAGGATGAGGCAAGACCGTAAAGCCAGTCCACACCAAGCAAATTAGAAAACTTTACTACGAGAATGTCTGTGTTATTCTGTAGCACCTCTTAGTCACTTTCTCGTATGAATACCTTATGAACACTAAACTCACGTACGATCTTTTCCAAATTGAAGAAATCCCTGTCCATGTGGCTCTAGTTGAAGTTTTGAAATTTTGAAAAACATTCTTTAAAATTTGGGGGTTCTTTACATCAAACCCCTCGGACATTTTAAAAATTTTCTCATAAACGACTCAAAATGTTTTCTTTAAATTCCTTGTAGGAATAGAGTAAAATAAACTTATAAAGGTGGCGTAGGTCCCATTCACACGGTTAACTCTGAATTTTCTAAAATTGCAAAAGTTTGAATTTTTGTTTTATTAACCTTTTGGTTTTCAACGTGCACAATCTGTATGACTGTCAAAATAAAACTGGCCAAAAATTCTAAAATAATTATGAAGACCGAAGAGATCAGACTTTATTAATTTCATACATTTAAAATACCATAGAAGTTTAATTATGTATTAAATATTCCTTTCACATAAATAATAGGCTTTCGACACTAAACATAATTTTGATATCTGGGAGAAATTCCGATTATCACAAGAAAACTGAAATAGGAACATTATCCCCGACAGTAACTTCTAAACATCAAAAAGATTCTTGAATAGAAAGAATTTGGTTTAGGAAAATTGAGCCCTGGCTTCGTCAGGAAGAAATTCAGAAATAAGTCACATTATTGAAAAATAAAAAATATTTTTCTACACTAATTCTAAAAAAATTGTAACACTGAAAAATTATATTCACTTCATTTCAAAGTACATCTTTTTAGATTTAATTTAAATGTAGTTGTATGTTTCCGTAGAAAAAGATGTGTGATACATTAGCGCGCGTAGGATTTTTTCCAAAAAATTTGTAATATTTTTTGTCGTTATCGCCACCCATGTACCGCCACGCTCCATCTCTAGGTTCATGCCCAAGTTCTTACGCACTAAACGTGTACTAATAGGAACCTCTTAAAAAATCTTTTTACTATTTCCCCCAATGAAGACCTCTCCGCAGGAGCCCGCAAACATTAATCCGGCCCTGTAAGCTTGAAATGCTGCCTTTGTTGTAATGCATAAATCATTGCAGCATTTGCTAAAGGTCTTCTAAACGTTGTTCCTCTCGATCGTAACGTCGTTAGTGACGTGACCAAAAGAGTTCAAGGACATCACCTTTTGCCTGGCGCTAAAACTGCCCGATACTCTGTTTCAAGAAAGTTGTCCATTGAGAACGTTAAGCGCAGGTGGTTCGGGAAGATCCGAAGCCGCAGGCGCAACACCTACCCACTGACGGCCGCAAGATGCCCACGGGCAGGCGGTCCGAGTAGTGATCCACGATGTGCTCCGCCAGGTTCTTTGTGAATGTGTACGTGTTGCAGTGGGGGCCCAGAATCCTGTGATCATTATAGAAACAAAGCGTTTTAGATAGAGTACATGTTGATCCAAGTAAGTTTAATAAGAACGTTAAAGCTAATCAATCGAGTCATTACTTGCTTTTATTTTGATGAAAGTTACAACTTTTTACTACAACGTAGTTTAATGAAGAAAAGTACCAACAAAGCGTCGTTGCCAATATTTGAAAACTAGAAATATTCGCTCCCAACGGTGACAACGAACTACAGATTTAATTTTATAGAACTGCTAACAAAATAGATAACCAAACACTCGGCTGAAGTCCGTCTACCCTTCCGCACTCTCCTAGCAAGAGGAAAGCTCAACAAACATAGTGTAGTAAAGTATATTTCTGCCCAAAAACAAAACAAGGGACCATCTCAGGATTTGTTCATTGGATCAAGCAAAACTGGGCAAAAAACCTGATCGAGATGAGTCATTTACCTAGAAACTGAAATACAATATCTGTTATGAGAATATTTACTCTTTTAGAATTATATTATACAATCTGAATAATTCATTATACATTATCTTAAAAAATTAATTCTCGCCAATGCCTACAAGTTATTTTCAAGCTGCTCTATTACACATTTACATGTATCAAATTAAATTTCTAATCTACAATAATCACTGTTATCTTTTGTAAAGTTCTTTTATGCTGCTCAAACATGATAATTACTGAGACCTCGTTATAGATCAAACAATCATGATCTTCACTTCAGTTTGCTCCTAAACTGTAATTTCCAATTGAGTCTAGTTCTGGCAAATTCTTAATTAAAGAGTCCCTACTGTTCTGCGCCAATTACGAACCTGTAATCGGATGCGTTCAAAAAATTTTGTTTAAGGAGCAGGTATTTGTTCGTGAATGGGTCCCTGACGCAAGCAAACTTGGGAAAACACAAGTTGCTCGATTCAAACAACAATTTATTGATCACAATGGTTTCGTGACGTTATCCCAAACTGTATTGTAACCTGTTATGGTGAATACTATAAACTGAGGCCTGTTCTACAATACCTTTACGCCAATAACCCTTTGGTTTCGTGATAACGCAGGCGGCAACCTTTGGCTCGCTCGGCTCCCTTCGCCGGTCGCCATGAGGCAGAACTGGACCTTCTGCGGGACGCTCATTGTTTCAACTCTGAGTATTATGGTGTTTTTGTCAGACACATCACATTCACCGAACACAACGATGGTTACTGACTCAGATCCTCTGTGCACGATGAACGCCAGTTCGTTATTACTCTCCTGTGTTATTCGCCTTCAACAGTGGCGAGTCCCCGTCGCCGACATCAACTCCTAGCGTTATTTCTTCCTCCGCTTGATTTCCTCACTTTAGTTCTTCTTCCTAATTTTACTGTTCGACATTATAACTGTAATCCGTTCACTTCTTGCCTCGTTCTTCCTTCTCTAACTCACTTTTCCGTAACACATTACACGCCTTATAGCCACAGCCTCTCCTCTCCCGACCACCCACCCTTCACCATAACATATGTACTAGACTGGCAACGTCCTTCTCGTAACATTGCGCTTGAGCCCAAATCTGCGCTCGACGCCATCTTTGTCACTCAGGTTCGTCCTTCTGCGCTGTACCTGTTAAATTAATGAGCTTTTTCTTAATTTCGAATTGTTTCCGTTGTACTTTGTGATTTCTGAATCACTTCCACCGCCATGGTGAATACTTGCGTCGTGTTTGGATGCAATTTTTTTAATTCGCGGCACAAGGGAAAGGAAATTGGAGTTTCAATACACCGGTAAGTTACTACCTTTTCTTTACCTAGTTACTGAATTTTACTGACTGTTGACGATTTTTGATGTTAAGATCGTATGATTAAACAACTAATTAAAATTGAGTAAGAAAAAAATAAGTTTGTGTTGATTAAAGTTCCTGAGGAGTCACTTGTAAACCTAACCTCTAATGCCTTTTTGTTTTGTTCTGATTTTGATTAGTTTTCGAAAGCGAGAAGATTGCAGAAAAGCATGGGTTAATGCCATTAGGAGGGAAAACTGGCAACCAACATCTGCGTCTGGTGTTTGCTTCCAACATTTTCGTCCAGAAGATATGGACTTAACTGGCCAGAACAGAAGACTGAGAAAAGGAGCTGACCCGAGCATTTTTCCAGCATATCATTCACATTTTCAAAACCATGTGAAGACAGCACGAAAACGACCTAAACAAAGACATTTGTCAGAAAACGAAACAGATGATTGTCTGCAATTTTGTCTCTATTTAAATTTGTTTTGGCGTAAATTTTATTGTTTTAATGAAAGAGATCGAGGTGATCATGATATTGATTTCAATGCTGCCTATAACTGAAATTTATTGTATGTGTAAAGAATGTAATTTACTTGTGGGTCAGCTGACCTCCATCTCCATCAGGTTTTCATCCAATTTCCTTGATCCATGAGCAATTGCTGAGATGGTCCCTTGCCTTGCTTCTGGATATTTAAATGTAGCTTTTTATCCTCTTAAATGTCAATACAGAATGGACACTAGTTCTGTTTTTGACAATAAAGCAAGAAAACCGATTTAAAACTTTGATATTAATTGTTTTATTTCCCCAAAATATTTCCTGTTCAATATTGGAGTTTTTATTAGCAACTGTACGTCGAAAATTTGCGTTCATAGATTTTCTAAGAGTTCATTGACGTATAGCAGTGACTGATAGTGTAGTGACCCAATATGGCGGCGGGCGCAATCAGTTGGCTTAAAAAAGAATCGTTCATTGCCAGTCTAGTGCTATATCTCTATGACCTTCACCGACCTCTCACTCGGTCTCACCACCCTCTCGCGCTTCCCGCGACTGAGTCGTTAACAACAATGCGGTCGGCTTTCCGCTGCTGCGCCCGCGCTATTCAAACTACACGTTTTACAGAACGCGGCGCGTTTCATCATATATATATTGTGACGTACCGGGTAGGCCGGCTTGTTCTCAGTAAATTTATTTGTAAGGGACAGGTGTTCTTTCTCGTGAATGGGCTCGGGTATTAATCAAACACACTGTTCCGTGAACAAAATAAAGCTGAACTATTTATTAATTCTATACAAATCACTAATGATACAATATCTATGAGTCTCTACCCTTCTTTCATAACCTAGAATCACTGTTAGTCTCTCGATCTTATCGATCGAAGAAATATTTACCGTTACTTCTTCCACTACGAGCGTCGGCGGCTTCGGGGACCCTCGGGTTGCTTCGCGCTCCTTCGCTGCTTGCCGGGGTCGTTTCTCTTGGGACCAGCCGAGGTGAGGCGCTGCGCTTCCGAAGTACGTCTCCTTTCCAATTCTCCGATCCACTCGACGTCTTTTGATCTGTGTTACTCCAAATAGCAGCTATCACTTTGACAATATGTCCGATCGACTATTGATTGTTATCACGCACAAATTGTCCGTCAATTAATCTTTCTGCACTCGTTCGTTCGCGATACTAGTTTGCTCTTCGATCGCGGAGCAGCCCCAGATACGTCCTTCCTCGCCGGCGGCCAGCCAGACACTCACTCCTCGCGGCCTCGTTCCCACGGTCGGCCAACCGACGACGCCTCGCCGCCCGTAACCGTTTTTCGTGGCTAGCGAGCGCCCTCTTGCCACCGTTCTGCCGCGTTCTTGCTTGATGTCTCGCCGTTTCTTTGGGTGGAAACGCGGTGCGTTTCAATATATAATTAATTATTGCACTATTATTGCACATTATAAACTAGCCATAATGAATATGATACCTATGATGAGTATTATAACTAAAAAGATCTGTATTGAATGAAAATATTTCTGAATCTCAAATAACAAGGCTGGAAATGGTACCACATCCCCTCCCTCCAGACATCTTTCACCCTTGCCTCATCCCCTACAGATAAATCCAACACCCTAGCAGACTATTTTGCATCTGTCTTTATTTCACTTCCCCCCAATTCAATCAATGAATAGAGTATAAAGTAAATAACCCGCAAATCACCGTACCTCATCCTATTAAATTCATTTTGCCATTAGAGGTAGCTTCTATCCTGGATAAAAACGCACCCAAAAAATCTTTGGTCTAGATAAAATCAATACATTTATTCTAAAACTACTTCCATTCAAAGCCATTTTACATATTACCCACATCTTCAACTCCTCTTTAAGAATATCTTACTTCCCTACAGCCTGGAAATATGCACATGTTGTACCCATTCTTAAGCCCGGCAAAGTCTCTGTAATCTCTGATTGGGCCAGCAAGTGACGCATCAAATTCAGCCCAACTAAATTTCAAACCAACCTTTTTTCTCTTCGCAGACCACCCTTACCTCTACCTGTAGCACATCAATCCCTTGGTTACCATCCAATACGCCAGTCAAATACCTCGGAGTTCTCTTTGACCATCGCCTAACCTGGAAACCACACATCCACCATAGACTTACTCTAGCCACACAAAGAACTCACCAGCTTTTCTCAATACTACATCGATCTTCTCCCCACCCAAACCAAACCGGTATCCATCTATACAAAGCTATGATCATACATATGCTAACATACGCATGTCCAAATTTGGAACTCAGCTGCCAAATTTCATATCCATAAGCTCGGGGCGTTTCAAAATCGTTTCCTAGGGCCATAACCAAAGCACCTTGGTTCATACTCAATGATCTACTTCATCTCGAGCTCGGCATACCCCTCATTATCACCATCAAGAAAAGCTCTCTTAAGTTATACTAAAAAATCCTTTCAATCCCACGATCCCTCCACTTCCAATTAGGGAAACAAATTCCAAATAGAACACGTATCCACAAGGAAACTTTGCAGACACTTTTTCGACTCACCCTAACCCCTCTCGCACACAACTCCTCTAAATAATCCAAATCAAAAAAATATAAATTATAAATTAAACTCAATTCTGTAGTTCTGTATCAACTACATACAAATCGATTGTATAAGAGGCTGTAAGCCTGAAAGCAAATAAATTTAAAAAAATAAATAATTCAAAGAGAAAGGGCTAAGTCCGGTGCGTGTGGGTGGTGACTCACTTGATGGTGAGCGCGCGCAGGGCCACCGGGTCGCTCTGCCCCTGCGCCTCCACCAATGCCAGCATGGAGCGCCAATCACCCGCCCCCGGGTACAGCTTCTCATCGAACTCGCGCTGGCCCACGTTGCAGAAGGTGGTGACACGTGCACAACGCCTGCATTTTCATTAGAGATTCAACTGCGCCTCCACCAGCGCCAGCACGGAGCGCCAGTCGCCCGCCACCGGATACAGCTTCTCCTCGAACTCGCGCTGGCCCACGTTGCAGAAGGTGGTCGACACGTGCACGAACGCCTGCCACACACGATTCGTTCATTAGTGATTCCGAGTGAGTCATCTGTAATGATGGTTAGCCCTGGAGGTGCAATACATATCTTATTGCGGTAAGGGGAGGGGGTGAAATTCCCCAACCAGATGGCGATACCCGGCGTCTAACTACACGTTTTATAGTGGGGTTTTCCCCAACCAGGTGTCTCCCATCAGGAGTTTGGAACGGATAGGAAAATAAATCTTTTTTCGGTATCACGGACTCACGTAACGTGGATTCTGACTGCGTAACATGTTAAGGGGGCCCCGAAATGCGAGTTTTTCTGACGCAAAATCTCTACTAGTGCGCAGCATTACAATACTTTCTTTACTGGTGTAACTAATGCGGCGTACCTTGAGCTTGGTCATGCGCGTGGCGAGTTCGAGCAGGTCGCGCGTGGCGCAAGCGTTGGTGCGCACGGCCGTGATGAGCGGGTCGTCGAAGCGCACGCTGGCCGCCAGGTGGAACACCACGGACACGCGCTCCGCCAGCACGCGCGCGTCCGCCTCCGCCAGCGCCAGGCCGGGCTGCGCCGGTCGCCCTCCACCGCCTGCAGGCGTGCCAAGGCCTCCGGCCGCTGCGCGCGCACCCGGTCGAACAGCTGCGCATCACCCACACAGCGCGCGCGTCAGCCTCTCCGACCCGCTCGGCAGAGCTTTTAGCCCGGCCGGCAAGCACGGACAAAGAGGGCTTGCCAGGAAGAAGGTCGTGGAGTTGTTTTCCTTAGGAATGTTGCGTGTACGCAGGTACAAGTTAAAATCTCAAGTTATTGACATCTCAGACACTGAGCTAACTCCAAGAGGCCCGAAAACCGAATTTTTCTTTCGTTTTTCTTTATAACTATTTAACCTTAAATTCTGTAGAAAAATTATTCTAATCAATTTTAAAAAGGTTGAGTTTTCCCACCTTTTGTGTTTGTGTCTTTCGAATCCAATTATCATGTGATTTAAGCAAGATATTCAATCAATGGAAAGGGGTAAATTTGATTAAGTATTTTGATTTTTGTATTTGTGCAACAGCAAGGAGTTTTGATGACGTAAACAGGTCTTTTTTAGAGAACGACACTTTTGAATCTGATATATCTACAAATAACACATATGATTCCATAACTTGGCAAGCAATTCCTGAGACAGAAACCTGTACGCTTTGGTGCAAAGCTTGGGTAGCTGCCAAAAAATGTGTTTACAGTTTCAATGATGAATTTTGTCAAGGTCGGGAAGATTTTGACGGAGACCGGGGTGTTGGTCGTGGTGAGCGTTGTCCTAAAATTTTGTTATATTCTGCACAACAAATATCCCGATGTAGAATTATCATTTTTCTTTGAAATAATTCATTCTTCTAATTTATATTTTTATAAAATTGATAATGTCTTGAAATAAGTGCGTTCGTGCACGTGTTACTATTATTATGAAAAGTGCCTTATCGTACGAAAGAGATGCAATTGTTTTTAGTAAATGTACTCGTATGTGTTTTAGTCTATAAGAGTTAAAAAAACAGACAAAAATGCAAATTTACAAAAATAATATATATAATATACAATATTGATAGTTTGTATTCTGCAATGGAACTATGAAAGCGATGAATACATACGAATCAAAGAATGTTTTATTCACCAAAACGACAGAAGCGTGTACTTCTAGTTGAACCATTGTAGTTTTGAAACCTGTATTTTGACAATATTATATTACTGGTTAAAATTGAATAAACGTTCATTGAAATATGAAATAACTGCTCATTACTTGAAAAATAAGAATTAAATACAATTGCTTTCACAAGTCGGCTCATGTTGGGTTGTGCTTAACGGGCAGATTGTCCATAAGAGTGACCCATGACCTAAAAATGTAACACTTAAGGTAGATTTTTTCAGTTTTATAGGCTATTTCAGACCATTTATAATACTAATACACTAAAAGTTTCAAAAATTACGAAAAAATATAATTACGGGAATAAATGAGCTAAGATTTTCTGATAATTAAAGGCCTACTTCACATCTATTTCTTCGTATTTTTATATTACCTACCATACGTTCATTGGCAAAATGTAATCAATTTCTCGACTAGAAAGACTATTACAACCAGAAACTCCTACTCCCTAGACGTTAGTGACATTGTGTATAGAGACGAGTGGCGGTGGGTGCTGACCGGGACGTCGAGCAGCTTCTGCAGGCGCTCCTGCACCGAGAGGCCTTTGCGCGGGCGCAGCAGCACGTAGACGGTGTCGATGTCGGGGCAGCTGAACAGCAGCTTCTCCAGCAGCACGCGCCCCACGAAGCCCGAGCCGCCCGTCAGCAGCACGCTCTGCCCGCGGTAGAACTCGGCCACCGTCCACGGCAGCACGTCCCCCGCGCCAGCCTCCAGCCCGCTGCGCCGCTGCTCCTCCCCATCTGCGGGCGGCGCAACGACAACTTATTCCAACAAAACGACCCTCAACGCTCTGCCCGCGGTAGAACTCGGCCACCGTCCACGGCAGCACGTCCCCCGCGCCAGCCTCCAGCCCCCTGCGCCGCTGCTCCTCCATCTGCGGGCGGCGCAACGACAACTTATTCCAACAAAACGACCCTCAACGCTCTCCCCGCTATAGAACTCGGCCACCGTCCACGGCAGCACGTCCCCCGCGCCAGCCTCCAGCCCGCTGCGCCGCTGCTCCTCCATCTGCGGGCGGCGCAACAACTTATTCCAACTAAAACGACCTCAACGCTCTCCCGCTTAGAACTCGGCCACCGTCCACGGCAGCACGTCCCCCGCGCCAGCCTCCAGCCCCCTGCGCCGCTGCTCCTCCATCTGCGGGCGGCGCAACGACAACTTATTCCAACAAAAACGACCCTCAACGCTCTGCCCGCTAGAACTCGGCCACCGTCCACGGCAGCACGTCCCCCGCGCCAGCCTCCAGCCCCCTGCGCCGCTGCTCCTCCGCCATCTGCGGGCAGCGCAACGACAACTTATTCCAACAAAAACGACCCTCAACGCTCTGCCCGCGGTAGAACTCGGCCACCGTCCACGGCAGCACGTCCCCGCACCAGCCTCCAGCCCCCTGCGCCGCTGCTCCTCCGCCATCTGCGGGCAGCGCAACGACAACTTATTCCAACAAAAACGACCCTCAACGCTCTGCCCGCGGTAGAACTCGGCCACCGTCCACGGCAGCACGTCCCCCGCGCCAGCCTCCAGCCCCCTGCGCCGCTGCTCCTCCGCCATCTGCGGGCAGCGCAACGACAACTTATTCCAACAGAAACGACCCTCAACGCTCTGCCCGCGGTAGAACTCTGCCACCGTCCACGGCAGCACGTCCCCGCGCCAGCCTCCAGCACCCTGCGCCGCTGCTCCTCCGCCATTTGCGGGCAGCGCAACGACAACCTGGGCTGCGCTATTCCAACAAAACGAACCAGAAACGCGGAACCTGTCAGAGTTCGCAAGCTCCAATGAATTGAGTGATGTTTTTAGATATACTACTTACTATGGGGCGTTAATCCCGTCAGTATAGTGAGTGTTTTATACGTGGAGGGGGTGTTGCTCCTCTTCCGCTCTTTGGGAAAATCCTACACGTACACACACGGGGTATTTCTCCGCCGAGTATCTCTCGGCAGACCGGTCAGTCGAAAAGCGCTGGATCCTTATGTGGCACATATGATGGATACAGCTTGTATATTTATATATATATATATATATATATATATATACATATATATATATATATACATATATATATATATATATATATATATACATATATATATATATACATATATATATATATACATATATATATATATACATATATATATATATACATATACATATATATACATATACATATATATATACATATATGTATATATAATATACATATATATATATACTATATATATATATATATATATATACATATATATATATATATATATATATATATATAATGTAACACCCCCTACGCGGGGATGCTCTCAGTGTGACCTTGAGCTACCTTCTCCTGGCGCCGTTGAAAGATGAAGCTTGCCCGGCTACACCCGCAGAAGAGCCTGAAAGGCTGAACGGGAGCATGCGTGGCGTGGGCATTGGCATGCGTCTTGTATAATGAAACGATAGCTCTTTCATGAACTTACATTTAATACTAGTGAGCTTCCTCTGGTGAGGCCAGATACAAATAACAAGAAAAAACAAAAAGAAACTTAATCTAACTTACAGCTATTGTACATCAGGCGGTCATTCGCCTCTCTCTCGCCTCTCTTATATTCCTGTGCGGCGCGGGAAGTCGAGGTAGATGCCGGCAGCTCAGGCGGCGCCTCGGTACGGGGCGGGATGCTCTCTGGCCTTCAACGGGGGGCGGGCGCGTATGGCTGGGCGGCCTATGCGACGGCGACGATGCGGGCGGCAGCGGGGTGCCGGCGCCTGGCTGAACGCCGGGCTACCTGGGCGGCGGCGGCGGCGGCGGCGTTGCGAGCGGCGGCCCGTTCTGGTCACGGCCGTTGCCCGTCTCTCGATTGTCGCCCGTCCATGACTGAGCGGTGAATCAGCAGGATACGGCCCGCCCCTCGAGCGTATGGCGGAAGCCACCACCGCGGCGTGGGTGGAGCGGTTTTCTGTATATTTTTGAGAATTCCCGCGTCAGTCAGATTCGGATAGAAATTAAGATTGTCCAGAGGTCAGAGTCCAACTCAGAGACAGATCTCGACTTTTCGAACGTCAGTCATGTGAGAGACGGTTGTATAGGATCACGCGGATACTCGCGTCGAATTAACACTTCTTCTTTGCTGGTACCCGCGGTATGCGATGCGTGGCCCGTAAACTTGGCCCGAGGCAATTTTCTCGGCGTACTCGCCTACGCGTTGCTCGTCTAGAAGAGCGTCTGACCGCGATCGCTGCTGGAACCCGAAGCGTCTGCCCGCTAACGTGGCTGGAGATAGAAGCGTCTGCCCGCTAACGCGGCTGGAGATAGAAGACCGCTAGCTTCCTCTCTCCGGAGCTCTCTGGCCCCGCTGGGTCACATGACCGCGTCCACGCGACGTTCGCGCTCATTGGTCTGTCACATCACGTGACACGGAACGACCAATCGTGGTGGCACCGACGTTGCAGGCTAGAGTTTTGAATTCGCGTCGCCACCGGAATTTACCCCACGTCACGTATTCCCCGAACTCGCCAACGCTTTGCGCGGAGGGTGGAAATCCCATTGACGTCACTGGCGCGCCCCTTCACCAAGCCTCGAGACAATGGAGAGCCCCGTATGCCCGCTCCGGCGAGGCCAAGTAGCGGTACATTGTATCAATTCCTGCCCGCTTTTGTGGCGAGCCTCCGCTACGCGTTTCCACAGGCGTTTGAAAATATAATTTTATATTGCTTTATTTCGTCGCTACCATCATGGGCGACTGTCCCATTACATATATATATATATATATATATATATATATATATATATATATATATATAATGTGTGTGTATCAGAGTAAAAGATAGGTCAAGGAAGAGGAAGAACAGATCTCGCGCGTTGCGTTTGATACAATGCTGTTCTGAAATTCGCCTGATATTAATCGCAGAAACCAAACAAAGCAGATGGAACGTAAAATTTTTCTCCAGACCGTGGCTGAATTTGATGTAGCTATTTAGCCAGGGTCGAAATTTCACCTCCGTTGGTGTGCCCCGTGTAAGTGGTGCCCTGTTGCATTCGTAGCAATGCGTGGTAACGAGGCATCTCACTGTCAGTCGCTTATACTTTGCCAGTGCAGTGGAGGTATGTTTGTCGGGAGCTCTTACCATGGCCATCGGAAGGGCCTCCCCCTCCACCACACACCACCCGCCCCTCGAGCGTATGGCGGAAGCCACCACCGCGGCGTGGGTGGAGCGGTTTTCTGTATATTTTTGAGAATTCCCGCGTCAGTCAGATTCGGATAGAAATTAAGATTGTCCAGAGGTCAGAGTCCAACTCAGAGACAGATCTCGACTTTTCGAACGTCAGTCATGTGAGAGACGGTTGTATAGGATCACGCGGATACTCGCGTCGAATTAACACTACTTCTTTGCTGGTAGTCGGCTCTTGTGCCTTGCCACTCAATTTTCATCATACCGCAATGACATTTATTTCATTAAGAGGTATAGGCTGCACATCAACATCATATAGCCATACTGGCGTGCTTATTTTAATGACATCGAGCAACATAGGGTTGCAACATATTTGCATCACGAGCAACATCGGGCGCAGCATCGGCAGCAAACTCGTATCTATTGCGCTGCGACTGTAAAGGAAGACCGCGGTGGCACACGTGCCCTTCATCCTGTTGGGAGACTAGGAGCATTCGCTGAGATGGAGGCATGTTGCGTCGTGTTCATCGCATCTACATCCCAGCAAGGCTCCAACTGCAGCAGCAGCCGTTACGAGAGCAGCGCCTTCCGTATAACAAGTACCTGTCCTTCTTTCTGGGGGTGACGGGCTATTAAACGACTTTCAAAAGTTACAATCTTATCAATTACATCATGTTGGTATTCCAGCGTCCCTGGTAACATTTTTCCATCACCTATAGATCTTTATGAAAACGTTCACCTTGTTCTTTACTTATATCATCTAAATCTTATAGCGGTCATCCAACTTGGAAAGAAAGTAAGCGGCGGTTGATTATTCCTACGTACATAAGTACAGGGGATCAAAGGCACAAAATAAATTTAAGATGGCAGAGAATGGAGGACGGGAAATTCTCTTTCACAAATCGAACGATAAGGGATTGGAATAGATTACCTGCAAAAACCTTTGAACCCTTTCGTCGAAGCGTTCAACGGTTTCGTAAATTAATTTAGGGTATTTCTAAGTTTATGAATGCGTTAACTAAGAATATTAGGTTATAGAGTGAAAGGAGCTGTCGTGCAGTGTAGAGCAGAGAAATAATGAAGGAAATGTTTTTAGTGTTATAGTGAAGTGAAGTGAAGTGAAAGACAGTGCAGTGCGGTCTTAATTGTATAAACACTCAGTGCGGCTTTAAATTAGAGAAGTTTCTTTTCTTTTTCATTAATTTAATGTTTTAAGAGTCAGCCGTGTTTACAATATTATTATTGTTATTATTATAATTTTAGCATTATTACCATTATTATATTATTTGTATGACATTTATTATCTTATTTATGTATTTAACTGTCTCCAGGTTACAGTTTAAATATTTTTTTCTAAATTGTCCGGTAAAAATTGTAAATGACTGTTTAAAAAGCTTTGAGGCTCATTAAACATCCCAATTTTTTAAAGCAACCAGTATATTGGCAATTGCTTTATAGTATTTTTGTTCCTGAGGAATTTATTTACAAGGTTTTTAAATGCAATCCATTCTTCTTTTTCACTTACTGTCACGTGTAGTTCAAATCGAAGATGAAACATCATTTTTTCTAATATTAGATCCAACAAAAACACCCTCTGTTAATTTTGCTTCAGACAATTGTGGAAACCTTTTTACAAACTGCCCATCTTTGAGTAAGACCTTCACAAATTGTTTCATGCGACCTATTTTTATGTGCAATGGGGGCATCAGAATATTGTGTTCATCCAGCAGGTTTTCTCGAAAAATATTAATTTCTCCAGTTTTAAAGATTTTCTTACTAGACAATTATTTCAAGACCTATGCTAATAGCATGTCTTACACTCCCATTAACATAGGAAACAAGGGAATTAAGTAAAAACCACTTTTCTGGCCGAGAAGCAGGCATGGTATTTATAAGACACCAATGTGAAGGGTTGTGGACAAGAACATGGGAACCTACGTGAGGCTTGTTTTGCACGAACAGCCACGCTACCGTCAATAATAAACAAACCAAATTTTAATTTTGTTTAAAATGTTAAGAACCACTTGGTTTCATTCTCTCCTCTGTTGGAGAAACTTATCCCAAGACCAATACCATCGATACACCTGCGTATTCTCTGGCACTATTCATAACTATTCTTTTCATATATAAATATAGTGGAGTAACCATGTTTTTGTCTCCAACCCTTCGTATCATCCATCATAAGAGTAGTTTATTTGCACTAAAACGACACAGAGATTTTCATAACATCTTTCACGTGTACAAAATGAGCAATAGATAATTATTCATAGATATTACCATTGTTTGATAGAACTGCTTTTAAACTAGTTTTAAAGGAATCTATAAACAGTCTAAAATCTTACTTTCTTGCTACCGCTTACACAGTAGAGAGAAATTCATGTAATGCTGCGGGAAAAAGTGGCGACTTTGGCAGAAAATGTCCTCTGAAAAACAATGGCTCCATTGTCTTTGATTAAACTTTGTTAATGGATAGTGTGTAGGACGTTGAAGAGAATGGTGCAGGTCTCATCTTCGTTGAAAAGTCTGATATTTTGAAAAATTGCAAGCATGCAAAGATTTTCGGCGTCATCCTACAGCTAAAATATTAAAGATGGAGATTTTTTCCCTTGATAAAATATGTTCCTTAAAGATAGATTTTGAAATAAAGTTATGTACAACTTTTTGGCAAATTAGAGTATTTTTCGCGTAATTTGAGTGAAATATAGGCAGTTTTAATTTTGTTTAAACAATTTTTATCATAAACGGCACTAACAATTTAAATTAAATTTTGATATCGGAAAGCATATAGGACGCTTAAAAGAAAGGTGCATATCCAGGGTACCTTAAAAATTCTGATTTTTCTAAATTGAAAAAAAAATTAAATTTTTTAGCGTCTTCCTACAACTACAATTATAAAAAATAACTTTTTCCTTGCATCAAAAACAGAACTTGTCATGACTAATTTTTCAAAAATATTAGTATTTTTTGCGAATTTTGAGTCAACACCTGCAACCTTTATGTTCAGCAGACTATTTTGTTCCTAATAACGGCACAAAATAGTTTGATTATATTCGGGGCATAGATAGCGTAAAGGACGCTTGAGTGAATGGTGCCAATCTCTTTGATAATTGTGTCTTTAATAATGCCTGATTTTTCGAAAATTTAAAAATGCAAAATTTTTTGGCATCATCCTACAACTACAATGATACAATTTTTTTTCTTAAAGAAATGTATTCATCAAAAACAGATCTTCAAATCGGGTCATGTTGAATTTTTCGAAAATATGAGTTTGTGTAATTTTGCGACAAACATAGTCGCGCACTTCCAATTTCCTGCCCTTTTAATATTAGGGATTATTTTACATAATGCTCTTAGAATATGTTTGAAGTGTTTTAATAAATTGCTTCAAATCTCGTTTTAAATTTTGGAGTTAAAGAAAAAAGTAGGCTTATAAAAAACGCGCACATCCAATTTTCAAAAAAGCTATAAAAATTTCAACATTTTTTATGCGTCCGAAGCGCTGGTACATTCAATGACACTGATAATGAAATTGATCACGGAATCTATGCGCTGAAGTTCGAATTTCAGGCCGGGAAAATATTTTTGCTGTTTGGAAACACTTTGGAGGGGTTCAACTAGTATTATAACAATACTTAACCGTTAAATAATATGAGAAAAAATGTACTGGTGTAGTATCCCTAGTTTTTAATGCGTCGCATAAAAAGATGAGCAGTTGTAGTCCCTACCGGTATTCGGCACCGATTTAAATAGGATTCTGTTATTTCGGTTTGCGTTCATCATGGGCCTTATTTGCTTTATTATATTCATTACGTTTTAGAGAATATTTTTAAAAAGGAAGACATAACACAAAGTGTTAATTTCGAAAAATGCCTTCGTCTTTTATTTGTTGGAACTTTTATGCGATGAATCGTACTATGCTGGCACTAGCTAGCCGGGCCAGCCACTAACCAGATGGTCAGACGGGCTCCTGGAGTTGTCACACGCATCTGCTTCGGAGTAAGGAAGTGTTCTTGATGGTCGGTCCAAATTGCTCCGAATTAGTGGAAGATTCTTCAGCGAAAGACGAAGAGAGTAAATTTAGAGAGAACTCGCAAAATTTCCCATGACATAATTTGTTTACACGTGCAGAACTTACAAGTTTCCAAAAGGAAGAGGTTTAGCACCAATCACGCTACCCAAAATCCTTCTCATATACCACACGACTGACATTCGAACGGAAAGTAGAAACTCGCGCTTAAGATCACCCTTAAATTTATCCTTTTTCTTTCATTCGGTGATCTTGGGGAACAAAGGGGAGAGATTTCGTATAAAACTGGGGCAAAGATGGTGACAGAGACGTTTTTTCGGAGAGAGAGTAAGATCTCGTGAGGAGTAAAATTCGGTTGGCGAGCGTAACACTCTATGTCTCGGATCTTCATGTCAGTAAAAAGACTTCATAATTCGATAGACATGTGGCCATCGGCAATCTACTGGCGTACGCATTCAATTCCGCTATTCTAAATGTAAGCTGACACGTCACAATCTTCAGCACTACGAACAAAGCACTAATTTGAGATCGAGAGGGGTGGCACAATGCATCAAGTGATGTTACTACAGTGCCTCTGCCCGGGAGGTTCTAGGTTCTAATTCCCGACGGTGGCAGGATTTTCGACACCAGCTTTTCAGCTAGATAGAATTCAGTCGTTGTCTGGAGGAGAATTCTAGCAGCCGGCTGCTCTGATCGATAGTTCCATGGTTTCTCCGATCAACACCTGGAGAACGCCGGAACAGTACCCTATCAAACGGGTCACGGACCGCGCGCGATCTTTCTTTTCTCTTCCTTGTCATATCCTATACCCACACCCACATACACTTACACTAACATGCACTACACTGCCACACATGCCTGGAGACCGGTCGGGAGCTTAGAGCTTGTCCCGGCTGGGGCGGTGCCTCGTTGGTGGGAGATACCAGGTTGGGGAAACCCCGCTAGTCGACTGTCGGTCGGCGCCGGATCCCGCCATTCAGGGGGGGGGGGGAAGATCACCGCCACCTCCCCATGAAAAACATGTTCTACACTTATCTCAGTAGTTGACGCGCCCGTAATCAATCACCTAATTTGAGAAGGAGATGTACGCTCCAATTGCAACGCGTCGCCGTGCCATTGATCTCAATTGCCTTCGGGCGCGCTGCTTCACTCGTGATGCAGATGTGAGAAGAGAAGCTTATTGTGAATGACCCTTGCCACCTGGGAACTTCCCACGCTACGGTCAATGCGTCAAATGCATTCATACCGATGAATGAGGTAACAACTTCAATAGTCTATAAAAGATAGGGTGCTAAATGAACAATTCACAATTAAAAGATATTCGCATACTTCATTCATCCTCGTCATTCATTGCGAAACATTCAGAGTAAATTGATTAATCAAGCTAGAGAAAAAGGAGTCGAAAAAGAAAAGAAATGTAAAATTGTTCCCATTTGTAAACTCTGTATAATTAATGAATTTGTGTGAGAGAAAGAACAATGCATTTCGTGTTTGTCATTTCGGTAGCACATTTCTTAATTTACACGTGTTTCCAATTTACATGTTCCATGTGTCTTATGTGTCCATGTGTGTGTTCCGTGTCGATCAAACTCCGAGCTACTCCGGTCCAGCGAAAGCACAGTCTTGGTCGTTTTAAGTTTGTTGAGAAAAGGGGAAGTTAGCAAAATTCTGTTGTCTCCTGAGGGACGCAAGGGTCAGGTGTGGAGTCCACATCAATTATCATCTTCATACCTAACACCCGATGTGCATTGTGCAGCACACGCGAGGCTAGCATAATCAGGCGGAACTTTAAAGTTGTCTTTCTATGAATGTAACTTAGTCTATTCACTGCGAATAAAATAAAACTCCTCGTCGTTCACGTTTGACCTTTAATTTTCGTCCACGTGCCATTTTTAAAGAATAATAAACATGTCTTCAATTCATATGCTCAGACATACGTAATACATTCATTTGAATTGTTTTTATTCACCCATCTTTAATGAAATATGCACTTCCCACAAATGTACATACAAAATGCAAAGCAGCATGTCACTGCGTGAATCGTCAAACTCTCGCAACTTCCCTCATTCATCACGAGTTCAACGATATTTCACGTCCAACTTTCTTATCATTCGTTGCACTTTTTAAAATAATTAGTGATGCTACAGAATGACAAAAATGTTCTAGTAGTAAAGTTTTCTAATATCCTTGGTGTGAGTTAGCTTAACGATCTTCTCCCAGCGTCTCCATCCTCTTCCTAGATACCATCTACCGCCGCACAAAATATATTTTTGAATTTTTATCAATTTTTCGGTATCGTAATGGTAGATTCGAAACATTACATTTTAAAATATTAAAAAAGAATACAGACTCTTCCTATTCGGAAATTTTCTTAAAAATATTTGGAGCCGTTTTTAAGCCAAAATTGTTTAAGATCTTGTGTAAATGCGAACTTTCAAGCTCTATTTCACAAAAATCTTTTGTATTTTCGAAAATCTTCATTGGAAGTTATTTGAAGCATATCTACTCATAAATGAAATAATGTATATAAATTGGTGTAAATGTACATATTAACGACACGAAAGATATTTCAAAAAATTAAATTTGTGTAATTTTTCAAAAAAATTAAAAAAAACAGCAAAATTAATATTATGAGATCAACTATCACTATCTGTTGGAAAATTTTGAAGAAAAAAGTGGAGCCATATTTGGGAAAATCGCGTTTGAGCGTTTCTGAAAATGCTGAATTTGTAGCTTAATTTCACAGAAAACTGCTGAGTTTTCCAGATACTTATATGACATTAATTAAAACACATGTACTCACAACGATGTGAACAAATCGCCGCTAGTGAAAATATTAACGATGTAACAGGCTAGTCAATTACATTTTTGTATTTTTTTAATACAAAAGAATAGAGCAAAATGGCGTTATTGTCATCTCGTAGAGTACTGCGTGAAAACTACTAAAGTTTTCAAAAAATGTACATGACATTAATGAAAGAACTAAAGAGAAAAAAATTACTTGAAGGAAGAAATCTATCTTAAATTTTCTACTTGTAGTAATACACCGAAAGAAAATTCAATTTTTTTAAATATTGGAAAATTCTGAGTTGACAGCACAAAATGGATCATTGCCATTTTTATGTGCATTTTTTCTTCTCCCATTGTATAATGCTGTCATTTGTTGGCCATTTGGTCAATTGTTGGTCATTTGTCTCCAGTTGCATAATGAAACATTACCAACGCCTTCTAGAAAGACAAAGCCTGTGCTCCGGGTCATCGTGGTGTCCTGACGTCATCACGAGTCTGCAAGTTGTGGTCGCCTAGAAGGATGTATTCGGTTCAGTTGGCTGTGAGATTTTACGATTTAGTGCAAGCTAGTGCTAGTGTTTTCGCTCTATGTTCACTGATTGTTTCGAGAATATCTTCTCATGTTGACATTTGAGGGCTTGGCTGATACCCATTTCTGAGGAAGTGCATTGGCTTATCCCTGACTAAAACCAGGTGAGTGTTTAATACAGTCATGCAATTGAAATATTTTATGAATATGGTTAAAAATATTTGAAGAATGGGAAATGTTTTGTTTAAGATGCGTTTCCCTCAATTTTCCTGGGTCCTGTCCTTCGTATTTGTCAAAGAAAACTACCAGTGAATCTGGGTAAATCCCGAGTTTAGGGTGGTACGGTTCCTTTGATTCACTGATTTGGTTCATTAGAAGAGAATCGACTCCATGAACTGCATCCTTGCTTCTACGTAGTAGTCGCGTGTAGTTCATGATGTTACAGCAATAAATATAATTATTTAAAATAAAGGTAGATCGGGAGAATAGCTACCCACTGCTCCAAATCCCCCCTGTACGTATAAATCTCCATAGCAACGTACTCTCATTAAGTGAACTAATTATTCGTATTTTTCACGCTACAAATTTAATTTTATAATCTACACAATTCTTTAACTAACGCATTTTTTTCACCAAGTGGTCCGCGACGTGCTGCCGCACGTCGCTACCCGACGGATCCAACGTGCTACGTTCGCGAGGGCCTTCCGGCCCTCGCTCTCGAGACTTGCTTCGCGCCTCCGCTGTCGCTCCGGCGTTCACGCTGTATTATATACCTCCCTCACTTTTAAGAGAATTTATTTTAAAGGGAACACTCACTTTTAAGAAAATTCATACCTTCCATCTGAGTAGACACACAAACCTATTTGAAGACTTGAAATGCGAAAATACACACATTCTGTTGTAGTTTAGTTCATTAAGTATTTTATGTACTCGTATGTGATATAATAGTTGTAACTATGTACGAGTGTACTTCACTTGTTTTTTGGTGTAGAATTGGATGACGGACTGGTCTACAGAAATAAATGTACTTACGTTGAATGGCACGTCTTATTCTTCCTGAACGTTATCAGTAAATGGTACAAGTACTGCCGATAACAAGTAAGAATCTGGTAGCAGAGCGTGTTTTATTCAACGTAATCTTCGTAAGGATAATTGGATGGATGGCTTCACCTTTAGCAAGAATAGAATTGCTGACGGAGCGTAACTACGATTTATGGAAAATAAAGGTCAGTGCATTAATTAAATCTAAACATCTGTTTGATGAAGTAATAGTTCGAGACGAACCGCGTAAGATTGATGGTGACGAAGAAAGCATTAAAAATTGGGAAAATTGGTCGAAGAACAATGACGAAGTTATGGGCATTTTAATTTTGACTCTCTCGAACGAACAAATTTTGGCAAGTAGAGGAATAAATAATGCGAAAGAATTTGGGATTTATAAAAACGACGTCATGAAGGAATTAATAAAAACAAATTAGTTCATTTAAAAATGAAATTAGCAAAATTAGAATTAATGAAGAAAGAATCGATAGATGATTTTTTAACAAGATCGAGGGGTTTAACATGCGAATTGCAAGAATTAGGTGCTAATATTGATGAAGAAGAATTGATACAATACATTCTGAATGGGTTGCCAAGAAATTACAATGAAGTAGCAACGGCATTATTAGCAAATCAACATCTCACATTTGACCACATGCGCGAGAACCTTCTACGTTTCGAAAGAAGGCAGAAGTTATTTAATACCGAAAATGAAAATAATGCGTACAAAGCTAGAGAAACTAAAAAATTAGCATGTTACAATTGCGGAAAATTAGGTCATTTAGCAGGGAACTGTTGGCACAGAAAGTTTAATAGGGATAATGTTGATAACCGCAAGAATGAATCAAAGGGCGAACTTAATAAAATAAACAAAAAACTTGCGGAGGTAGATAAGAATGACATGAACCCTCGAAAATTTAATTCTAAAAAGTATTGGGAAAAAGAACAGGTGTTAGTGGTGAAGGAAACAAGAAACGAAGATGATGATAGACGACACATGACGTCGGAAAATGATTTTCTGCAGGATCGGATTAGTGCGAAGATAGAAATTGAGACAGCAGAAACTGGGAGAAAAATATATTCAGATTTCGTCGGAAAAGTTAAGGGATATTGTCGAAATGATTTGGGAAATATGTCTAAAATCATCATGGAAAGGGTTTTACATGTTCCATATTTGAATACTAATTTACTGTCAGCGGCAAGTATGGTAAAGAGAAACAAGAAAATCGTACTTGACAAAAAGGGTGTGAGAATATATGATACTTACAATGAACTCATAGGAATGGAACGTTTGATGGAAACAATTTTATATTAGAGATGACTGTAGAAGATGTAAATAATTTTAGTGACAATGTAGGAGATAATTGTTCAAAATCTGCGGACGTATTGTGTTTAAAATGTGAAAATGTCGTGAATTTATGGCATAGGCGATTTTGTCATCTTAATCACAGTTATCTTGAAGAATTATGGAAGAAACAGATGGTTAGGGGATTGAACAATATCGAGGTCGAAAAAGGTGATTGTGAAGCATGTATACTTGGAAAATTTACTAGAGCTTCACACAAGAGTATTCATGGGGGGACCACGAATCAAATATTGAGAGGCTGCATGTAGATCTGATTGGTCCAATGTCTGTTAAAACAATAGGAGGTAACAGATATATTTTGACTATTGTGGATGAGTACAGCAGACGGTATTTTATTGAATTATTAAAACTTAAATCGGATTGCGCTGATAAGATTAAGGAATTTATAACAAGACGGGAGACAGAAACGGTTTCAAAGTAAAATACGTGAGATCTGACAACGGAGGAGAATTCACAGGATCAGAATTAATTGATTTCTACAAAAATAAAGGTATAAAGTTCGAAAGAACAACACCATACAGTCCTCAGAGCAATGGGATTGCCGAAAGAGCAAATCGTACCATTTTAGACATGACCAGGACGATGTTGATAGATTCAGGGCTGCCAGTAAATTTTTGGGGAGAAGCTGCACAAACAGCGGTATATGTTCGTAATATTACACCAACTCACATGACAAAGAGAAAGTTCCACTGGAAATTTAGTCAGGCGAAAACCAAACGTACAACATTTGCGAATATTTGGTGCAAAGGCTTATTATGGGAACGTTGATCCTGGAAAGAATAAACTGAGTCCAAGAAGTAAACCCGGTATCTTCCTGGGATACGCAAAAAACAGAAGAGCCTATAGAATTTTTGACTCAGAACAAAACTGTATTATTGAAACGAGAGATGTTCGTTTTTTGGAACATACTATGGGTAGTAAGAACACACGAGAAATAAATAAAGAGAAATTGCGGGAATTTGATTATGACCGTATAACAAATTCTCAAATAAACGAAGAAGTGGTTGATTCCAATAGCGATGCTTTGTACAAGTGGAAGTTGGAACGACGTCTAACAACTCTGTTCGAAATGAAACGAATGGAAGAGAACAAATGTACGATGACTTGACAGTTGAACCTGAAACTCAAGATATACAAAATGAAGTGAATACTACAATGAGAGCAATCGAAAAAGAGACGTGGGATGTGATGGACAAATCGAAAAAGAATTAGAATGTTTACAACGTTACGAGACTGGGATGTGATGGACAGAGATCAAATAGGAAATATAAAGATATTGAGAAACAAATGGATTTTCACAAAGAAAATCAATCAAGAAAATGTTCAATATAAAGCACGTTTAGTAGTCGATGGATCAAAACAAGAATGCGGAATTGATTATGAAAATGCCTACAGTCCGGTTATGAAATATGAAACACTAAGAGTACTGTTGTCTATTGCAGCTACAAATGATTTTGCGATAAAATACGTAGACGTAGAAACGGCGTATCTCAACGGGACATTGGAAAGAGATGTATATATGCAACCCCCACAAGGATTACACATTGAAAAACTAAAGTACTGAAGTTAAATAAAAGTTTGTATGGGCTTCCAGAGGCAGGTAGATGCTGGTATTTTAAGTTGTGTAATATATTGAAAGATTGTGGAATGGTACCTTGTAAATGCGATCCATGTGTTTTTAAAAGGGGAAAGATGAAGATTTTTGGTAATAATTTTTACGTTGACGATTGCTTGATTATTGGAAAGAAGATGAATCTAGTCGATGAATTGATTAATCAATTAAAACGTTATATCACCATTAAAGAAATTAGTGATCAGAATAAAGTGACGTTTCTAGGGATTCGAATAATTAAAGATGAAGAAGGTTTTACACTCGATCAAGAACATTTCGTAAGGGAAATGTTAAACAAATTTAAAATGAATGATTGTCGCCCAGTGAGCACTCCAGGAGCTCAAAGTGTAAATCTTTATGAATTTGAAAATTTTGAAAAGATCAACCGAAAAATATATCAAGAAATGTTAGGTAATATAGGGTACCTAGTGACTGCGACCAGACCGGATCTCGCATTTACGTATAGCAAACTTTCTCAATTTTCAACTGATCCGCGAATCAATCACTTGCAAGCACTTAAACGCGTATTCAGATATTTGCAAGGCACAAAGAATGTCAAACTAAGGATTAATAAGAATCGTGGTTGGTTGACAATATTCACAGACGCGAGTTGGTGTGTGACAAAAGATAGTAAATCTTTCGCAGGATACAATGTAAAACCGCAAGCAACTTAATAAGTTGGAAGACCAAGAAAGAAAAATTGGTAGCACTATCGTCAATGGAATCAGAATTTAAACATTATTCATAACTAAGGAAAATGGAAAATACTGACAGCAAGTCAATTATAGATTGGAGTAAAGAGTTCAAAATAACAGCAAGAAATAAGCATATGATGCGAAAGATTAATTTTGTAAGAGAAGATATAGAATCTGGAAAAACGGATTTAATCTACTGTCAATCGCAAAATCTAGACGCAGATATGTTAACAAAAGATGTGAATAAAAATACATTAGTTAAACATATGATGTCTATGGGAATAACGTGATTTCGTGTTAACGGCGTATTCCCGTATCACACGAAAGGGGGGGATTGTTGTAGTTTAGTTCATTAAGTATTTTATGTACTCGTATGTGATATAATAGTTGTAACTATGTACGAGTGTACTTCACTTGTTTTTTGTGTAGAATTGGATGACGGACTGTCTACAGAAATAAATGTACTTACGTTGAATGGCACGTCTTATTCTTCCTGAACGTTATCAGTAAATGGTACAAGTACTGCCGATAACAAGTAAGACATTCCACGCCAACAATTTATCAGGTGACTTCTTCTCATTTAACATTGAACATAAACAATTCAGTTGTTATAGTTAACCGCGCAACTATAAACATAGGAATCGTGAGAAATAATGAATCATAAAAGGAACCAAAGGAACCGTGCCACCCTAAACCCGGGATCAACCGTGAATCTGAAAGTCCGGCGGCTACGACGACTGTATTGGAGGATTCAACATTTCAGAAAGCTCTCAAAAACTGTGACAAAGCAAAAGTTGAATAGAGAAGGGAGAATGAAGATTTCAACTTTTGATGAGCTACTTACAAATTCCTGTGCAGTAAATCTTAAAAGAAAGTGACTTTTTCAAATAACTGACAATATGATGAATCTATTACTAGTGCCAGGAATACAAGAATCGGAGGTACTCTATTGGGTTACGTAGTGTCAATAAAGAACTTCACCTGCGAGTTTTGCAAAACGGAATAGAACCTTTCCTGCTCGCAAAATAAAATGTCATTTGTACCACTTGTATCGTAAATAACTATTTTGTGAGAACTAATGTATTTCTATTGTGCCATAAATTAACAAGATTATTCATAGAATTTGAATTGATGTAGTCTTGTCTTTTAGTGTTTTGTAAGTACATGTATCATTGAGAAGTTATGAGGGTTTAGTAAGTATGTATGTTTATTCGAATGATTGTGTCTTTAATAGGGAACGGAATTTATTGTAATAAAAAATGCAAAAGATGTGTATAATTATATATATATATATATATATATATATATATATATATACACACACACTTAAATATGCAAGAAAAAATAGAAAATATCTTTGCGCAGTGGCAATATCGTAATCAATGAACATATGTAAATTAAAAATTCATTATTGTTTAAAATGGTTTTTTGAAAGCATTTTCCAACTATAAAACGTCGCCGATCTGTTCTTAACGATTTGGAGTGGCTGAAAGTAGATTATATCTCTACTGAAGTAATTTTACACTAGACTTCACCACAGATAAGAATAATTCGAAGTATAAAATACGTTTATAGTATGTATTACATTGTTTATGAGGAGCCGGTGCACAAGTGAATAGTAGTCCCGTGTAGCGAGTGATGGATTCCCGGGGAGGTGGTTAAAATATATATCCCACCCTCCAAATTGAACAACGCGGTTAGACAATTTTCTGTAAGAAATATTTGTAAGTTTTCGATCGAGTAACGAATTTTCAGTTTGAAACATGACCAAGCACGTGGTTGAAATTACTTTTGTTCATAAAACTGCTCATTCTTGGTTTTCAAGTACGCAGTTAGCGAAACAGGGAAAGGTAATTTTGACAATCCATGGCGGAGATATGTTTCTAATAGAAGCGCAACAACATTACATTTGATTTATAAGAAAGCTGATTCCGTAACAAATATTGCAAACGCGCATCTAAAATGTTCCGTTTCGACGCATAAATATATTAAAATGTAGCGAAACATGTAAAAATGTGTCGCAATAGGTAAAATATGTAAAAATATGTAATTATACCAAAATATGTAAAAATATGTAAAATAAACTTAGTTCTAATTCATTGAGAATGTCTTGTAAACTCTAGAAAATGTAATTGAATGCAGGTATGTTGTTCCTGTAAAAACATGTAATTACATGGAAATCCTAGTCATAACTATAGCTAGTTGATCGCCGCAGCACAGGAAAGCTTACATCATCGATTATCGCGTTCGTACCAGGAAAACGAGGGGTTGACGTTAGAAAGTGCTCTCAGAAAATAAGGTCTTCCCCGTTGCGGCGGTATCCGCCCAGTCAAAACGCGTGCCAAAGAGGTGGCGCGGAGCGGTGGCTACGAGAGTCTACGAGGCAGCAGCCCGGCCAGTAGACGGCCAATGGGGAGGCAGCGGCCAGCGAGCGAAGCACAGCCAGGGAGCGAATCTACGGCGCGTCGCGGTATAAAACCGACCGCCGCCAGCGGAGTAGGACAAGTTTTAAGTTAGATTAAGATTAGTTTTAATTAGTATTTTTAAGATATCGCCCTCCCGCAGCTCCAGAAACCTAACGGTTGGAGCATTTTTGTATACCCAGTACTTGAATAAATTCCCGCCTTGCCAAGGCAACTGGCGAGGGAAAAAAAGTAGGAGAAGAAAGTGAACTGTGACAGATTGAGAGTGACGTGATTAGCTAAGTTGTAAATTGTGTGGACCCGGTAGTGATTTAGGATTCTCGATAGTTGGTATTGTGCCTTAGCACTTATTACGGACATCTCTTGGATAATTGGTACTTTGGCTTTGGATTTTGGTTTACTCTTTTTGGTTCACTGGATTTTGTTCACTACTGTATGACATTGACTGACTTGTAAATAAAACATTGTTATAGTTATCCGACGTGTTTTCTATACATAATACTACCCACGTGGACTTGGAGATTTTGGAAGAATTAAAATTTGTTGGAAGGGAAGTGCTTCAGTAAATCATTTAACACCAATTTTAAACATTCTATATATTTTTATGAGTAGTTGTGGTAAAAATGTGTTTGTGGGTTAATGGCGATTAGTGATCCACATTATCACAGCGTGACTTCCATTGCTCCAATCAAAATTTATTTTTCTGAATGAGTTTAAACTTGACCAACTAACCAGGACCCAGTGCTCCTGATCTTGGACAACCTCAGGAGTAGCATTACTTCAGGCGCCTACAATTATTGTAAACAAAATAAATTCTGTGTGAGGTACTAATTAGGGGGTACTAATTAGGTGTTCATTTATCTTGATATTTCTTTAGTGATTCCCATTAGCCGCATGCGAGAGTAATGGGGGTCAAATGAAAACTTTTGGAAATTCGATATGAGAGGATGTTAGTGAAGTTCTGACTATTTTTGTGATGAAAACACAAGTTTAATAATGAATGTCTGGTATAAAAGCATATTCTTGTTCGTAAAAACAATTTGAACTGATTTATATAGAAAAAATCAAAAAGTGACCCTATAATCCCCTACCGGAAAAAATCTTTTATATAATTTATAAAGAACAAAGGAATGGAAGCCAAAATGCATAACGGTACTACAGTATTTATTTATTTATTTATTTATTTTACGTAAAAAAAACGTTAAAAATGCGTATGACGTGCTATGGGGAAAAGTGAATTTTCCTGTGAAAACGCTTTAGAACGATGGAAAGATCTCGGAAGTCACTTTGACGTAAATGGGTATTGACAGGATTTTTTCCTTCTACAGGATAATATAGGGCGGAAGGTACAAGTTTATACATGGCAGATAAATTCAAGAAAACACATTTTCGCGTCCCTTGGCGATAACCTGATTCAACGTAATTTCGACAGGAGGTGCATTAGTTGTGCTGATTTTTCATCTAAAACAGAAACACGTGTGTAACGTCCTACTAATAGAAATGTATTCTGTGCACGTATTTTAATTCTGGGATCTCTACCCTAAGCCATTTACAATTTGAATTCTGAGTACAGAGAGAAATGAATGTGTTTGGTATAAATTGTTTACAAAATATTTGCTTCAATGTAATAAAATATAATTTCAAGAGAAATCAGCTATATATTTGGGCTTTTGTCTCTCATCATGTGGTTCCTGAAGGAATATACTTCCAGCCACCACAATATGAAGAACGACAATTTGAATAATTACATTTCCCACTGAAGGCATATTACATCTCCCCTGCACGTGGTTCCGCCTTTGATTTCCACTGAGCACTTAAATTTGACTCCAACACATCGTAACAAGCACTATTGCGCCGTCACGTTTACAAAAATAAATAAAATAAATAAATAAATCGAAAACTTCAATACCCTGGTTTATTTGGCAATAATGAAAGATCTTCGAAACACATTCGTATTCACAAGAACGTTCGCAAACCGTTGGCCAGCTACAGCCACACTGGACACCGCAAGACACTAAGGGACTTCCATCCAGAACGGCCACCTTTACACAAAGAACTCATCAAATGTTCGTTTTGAATCAACAAACCTAATATCAAATGAAAACAAAGTCTCCAACTATCGTAAACAATGCATTGAATATCATCAATAATTGACTGAACATGTGTATTTTAAAAAACAAGCGAAAATCATAAAACTACATTGCAGTGAGTCAGACAATACAAAGACAGAATATGGATATGCCCTTGAGATTCCCTCCGTCGCCGAGCAGCGCTAGGCAGCGCCACCTGCTGGTTGCGCAACCCAAAGACCGTATGTTACCCGTGTTAAATGGGAGCATCAAAAGTAAAATTCAGTAAATTCATTAATACAGCCAAGAGCGTGGTGCAATTCCTGGCAAGGCACCACACACCGGAGAGAGCGCTACTTGGACGCTCTTTGGTTTCAAACTGATTTCATATACATCGATATTGCTGCAATATCTTGAATATTGAATGTTTTAAAGGGAAAATGTATATTCCTAAGATATTATGAGATCTTTTTACTTTCTCGTATACATACGTATCCGACGTATACATACGTAGTATAGAAAGGTATGTAATTCTGCGCGAAAAAACGGCGAATTTTCGGAGGGAAATAATTCATAGTCGGGCTCTGGTGTCGAAAAAATGCATACAACCAGTTGCTAAATTAAGAGAAAAAATCCTCTAATACGTGGTGTAGCCAGAATCCCTATTTTGTGGTCATTGATGCCGAAAAACCAATTCGAAGCAAAACGTCCGTCCGTCCGTCGGTCTGTCCGTCTGTGAACATTACTAGCGTCTAAACCACAAGCACAATCTTTTCCAAATTGATGAATCCTATGTCGATTGGGCTCTTGTTGAATCTTTGAAATGTTGAAAAACATTCCTTAAAGTTTAAGGGTGCTTTACATGACGTCCACGGACATTTTCAAAATTTTCTCAAAAGCGGCTCCAAATTTTTTCTTTAAATTTCTTGTAAGATAAGAGCAAAATACACTTATAGAGGTGGCATAGGTCAGAATTTCACAGTTAACTCTCAATTTTCGAAAATATCAAAAGTTTGAATTTTGCAGGCGCCTAGCTACAACTACAAAATTGAAGACACGGATTTTTCCTTCAAATGAAATTTGTTGCGCATAAATAGTTCTTTCAAATAGGTAGTATAAATTATTTTGGAAATTTTGGTGTTTTCCTGCAATAGTGCGTGCAATATTTGCAATTTTAAAAATTACAAAAACAAAGATTTCTCGAAAACGGCTGCAGATATTTTCTTTAAATTTTTGGTAAGGTTAGTGCCAAACAAACCGTATGGCGTGACATAAACGCCAAGTTGCTGTATTCTTTTGCTTTTTCAAAAATGTCTCTCACGTCTGTAAAATTTACATTAAAGGCGATTTCTTCTCATTATTATATCTATGAGCACATATGCTATAAATAATGTCAAAAAAAATTCTACAAAACTCAACAGTTTTCTGTAAAAATGAGCACAAAATTCCACATTTTCAGAAACGCTTAAACGTCATTTTCTCAAAACTGTCTCCAATTTTTTTATTAAAAAATTTCCAATAGATAGTGCTAATTGCATTGTTTAATATGACGTAAAGTTCATTTTGGTGTATTCTTTTCTTTTTCAAAAATTACACAAATGTAATTTTCTTGAAATACCGCTCACGCCGTTAATATGAACATTTCCATCGATTTGTATGCATTACATTTGTGAGAAAATGTGCTTGAAATGACTTCAAATGAAGTTTTCAGAAAAAACAATAGATTCTTGTGAAAAAGAGCTTACATTTTTGTATTTCTGGTAATGATTAATCATCATATTCTTAAAAGCGCCTACGAATTTTGCAATGAAAACTTGTATTTAGGACGAGTTTTACTCTTCATTTATATTCTTGAAGTAATGATTCAGTTGAACTACTAGGAAAGCAACAAGTTGAGAAATTGTTAAAAAAACTGTACTTTGTGCGACGGTAGATGGCAGAGAAGAGAGCACGACTTTAAAGCCAGACCACACCAAGGAAATTAGAGAAATTTGGTACGAGAAAGTCTGTGCCATTCTATAGCACCTCTAGTCAATTTTCTGGGGGTTTTGCAACCCAAGCACGAGCCACCACTTCTTATAAGTATACTTTACCCAATTCGAGCAAAACTGAAGAAAACTTTTACGAATTTTTTGGAACATTCTTGCGATTTAATTAAAAATTACTCAAAATTTCTCATAATTAGAAACATTGTATATGACTTTATTTAGTTCTCTGTCTTTGAGTAGATTTCATTAATAAAGTAGTAATTGTGCTATAGAATGGCACGGAGTCCTCGATATTCAACTTTCTCTATTCTAAGAATATACGTACGTACATATACGAGAAATTAACTAGTTGTTTTATAGAATGGCACAGTCGTTCTGTACTAGTTAGTCTTAGATAATATAAGAGAATACAATATGACTTGAATATATTAGAAGGGTAAAATGAGGTCTTCTATGTAGTACATACATTTTTATTGAAAATTTTCGTGGGACTAAGAAAATGTTGATTGGACACTAGAAGCTCATTTTCATCCAAAATCCTCGAGTTTTCTATAACCTGATCAGAAGAATAGATTAAAGTGGATTTGTTTTAAAAAATCCAAACTTTTGTAATTTTGAACAATTCAGAGAAATAGTGAAAATCGGATATTTGCCATATTTATACGTGTATATCAGTCTAATCTTTCAAGAAATTAAAAGAAAAAAATAGATCCTTTATAAAAAATTTTGGCGGGGTTATTGTAAAGACCTCCAAAATTTAAAGAATTATTTTCAAAATAGCAGGATTTTTGAGAAAGGCCAGATCGAACAAGGAATATTCAATTAATAAAATACTACGAATGTTTTAGCCGCTAATGTTGCTCACAAGAGGACGGACGGACGCACTCTTGAAAAAATCAACACTTTTTCGATATTGTAGATCTCTAAAGTATATTCCCCTACAAATCTCGAAATCAATTTTCCGCATACATATCTGTCTTCGTACACTATGTATTGAACTTCATTTGTACGCACGTATACAAATAATAAAACCTTCTATCTTAAATCGTGATTTGGGAGATAGTTGAAAGAAGTTTAAAATATTACAATTTTCAAAATTTTCTTTTCTTTGAGTGCGGCGGTATCGATAGTGGAATATAGATTTTGTAGAAAATCCTGTAAACAGTTTAGGCGCTAGTAATGTATACAGATTGACTATCATAAGTTTCACATGTTCTGGGTTAAGTTTGCTTTAGAGAACATTGGTTATCTCCTAATGAACTTAGCATTTTTCAAATTCCAAACGTTTACCTCGCAGGCTTTTATTGCAGAGAGAGAGAATCGCATAAAGTTCCTACGTATGGGGGTTCTCCTATGTACGTTAGAAATAATATTGATTCAATATCCTTGGTGGAATTAAATGTGTATTCCGTTGAAAATGTTTTCGAAATTTCTGTTGTACATCTTACTTTGCTATGTGATAATAGTTTGCATCTACATACCTCCAACAAAATGAGCTGCACATTATATTTTGTTGTTAGAAAACCTGGAGATTGTTAAATGTGGAGATTTTAACATTGATTTTCTGGTCGAATCTTGCGAGAAAGAAAAGTTTCTCAATTTAATTAATTCCTTCAATTTAGACATTACAATTAATGTATCTACAAGGATCACACTAAATTCGATGAAGGCAATTGATCAAATTATAATTAACAAAACAACTACTCGATAAGAAGTTGATACAAATCATTTAGGATACAGTGACCACGATGCACAAATTCTTACCATTATACGAAATGCGATCACTGACACAATAAATAACACACGTACGACTAGATTGTTTACAAAGAGGGAAATAAAATTATCCATTGATACTTGATCCAGGAGTCATGGGAAGCGGTTAATAATACTGCTGATACAAACTACAAATAAAATTCCTTTTTTTCAACGCTTTCATTTCATTTTAACATTTTCTTTCCTCTTCAAAAAATAACATTAAATATTTCACGGAAAAGCAATTCATGGATAACACAAGGGATTAGGACATTTAAAAAATACAAATCATTGTTAAGAAAAGTCATAAGGCAGGCTAAAATCAGGAAACACGATCAGAATATTTTGAACACAAATAATAAAACAAAAGCAATGTGGAATATTATTAAAAATACGACCAAATCAACTAGACGCCTTAAAGAATGTTGTTTTAAAATATAACGATATAAATGTGAACGATCCGGCAACAGTGGCAACAATCCGGCAACAATCTATTTAACCAACATTTTTCGAGAATTGCTGCCGATCTCACTAAGGATCTTCAGCCACAAAATTCAAAAACAGACAGACCACCCAAAATTTTAGACACGTTGTTCGTTTCCAAAACTTCTTCCTATGAAATTCTCAAAATAATCGGTAAACTAAAAAATAAATATTCGAGATGAATAGATGATTATAGATGATTAGATGAATTCCCGAAATCTTTGTTAAAGACCTGTGCGTTTGCCATTATACACACATTAACTCACATATGTAATGCATCCTTATGCACTGGAACGTTTCCAGCTATTTTCAAAACTGCTGCTCTTAAGAAAACGCAACAAAAATGAAATTCAAAATTATCGGCCCATTTTTCTTCTATCAGTTGTTCAAAAATATTAGAGACTTTTTTACGTACGAGTACTTTTCTCAGTAAACACGACGCGCTTTCACATTGCCAACATGGATATAGAAAATTAAAACCAACGGAAACAGCCATATTTTATTTTCTTAAAGATGTCGCCTCATCATTGGATAAAAAAGAAGCACCTATTGGATTATTTTTAAATCTCCCAAAAGGTTTTCAAGTCATTGATCATGACATTTTACTTTCAAAATTACCTTCATATGGAATCCGTAGTATTGCTCTAGATTGGTTATGTTCGTACCTTAAACAACGATTTTAGAGAGTGTAAATACCTTACTGGAATGATGGAACATTATGTACGCACCTTTCCGACTCTTTGCCCATTGCACGTGGAAATCCTCAAGGATCGATTTTACTCCCTATACTGTTCCTACTATACGTAAACGATATGCCCTCGACGATTCTAAATGTAAGAACAATTCTCTTTGCGGATGATACGACTATCCTTTGCAATAAAGAAACCGTAAATAGTGCAATGTCAGATGTTGCAAATTGGTTCCAAAATAACAAATTAATAGTAAACGAAAAGAAAACGGTTTAATGGTTTTCCATTTCAAATAAACAATTCTGTTCTCCATTGAAAATGAACGGTTAACGGAAATTGACTGATGTTAAGAATACAAAATTTCTAGATCTCTCAATTCAGAAACCTTGCGTTCTGAATTCTTTCAAATTCAGTCAGCCTTCATATAGTTGTGCATATTTCGCGAATGTTCATTCCCGCCTGAGATATGTCATAATATTCTGGGGATATACACCTTATAGCTCCTAGACTTTTAGATTACATAAAATAATTGTACGAATAATAACCAAATCCTACCCACGTGATTCATGTAAGCCACTCTTCATTAATCTAGGAATTTTAGCATTATCTTGTCTGTTTATTTACGAATCAGTGGTTTTTGTCAAGAATGACTTACGTAAGGGCGGGAATATGTTTTCAAAAAATGCCGATATCTATTACTATAACACACGACGTAGAAATCATATTCATCAGGTGACAGTATTAACATCTCATTTATTTTTATTACAAGGAAGATGTTAAAATCTCATTTGTTTAAATCAGAGGTTGGTAATCCGTTCCCCCTCATCGCCGATGAAGTGGGAAGTGACGTTTTTGCATACAATAACTTATTCATTCACGTTGCGCTGCGCCCTGCGATGGTCACGGTCAAGTGTAGACGCTGTCCGAGTAAACTGGGAGTGTAATTATAGCTTCTAATTTCAGTGGCGAACGAAACATTTATTTAATTGGCAGTGAGTGTCAACAATTACAGGAAGTAAAGTACCATCTAACCGCGCTATTTTATAATTTACGTGAGGTAAAACTGCCCCTGCGTGAAGGTACAAATTCAATAGTGCGAGAAGGCTTACTTTTTTGGGAGAAGTCCAGGATTCCTTCAAGAGCAACTCCTCATTGAGTATAAAAAATTATAAAGTTACTCATACCGGCGCAATCTTCAAAAAAATCCAGTCGTTTGTCCGACACGTAGAAAGAAAATGAACGAAAGTGTATTTCAGACCTTCATAATTTATTTGACATTGTTCATGCGTATGCTTTAGAAATTATAACAAGATAAAACATTCTTACAGAGATAAAAACAGTCAAGGCAAGAGAGTCGGGACGAAGGAGATATTTGGGGAAACTCGATATGAAGCAGGGAAGGAAGGGAGGGCATTATTCAATCAATTCAATTTAGGGAGGGCAATATTCAATTCAGTCAATTCAATTTATATGCAGTTGAAAAAGTTTTTGAAATAACAGTTGTACATCTTACTACGCTCAAAATTATCTTACTTTGCATCTACAGACCTCCAACAAAGCAAGCTTTAGATTATTTCAATTTCGTAGAAAATCTAGAGATAACTCTGAACAAAATTAGTAATCTCTCTTTTAAATCCATTGTTGTATGTGGAGATTTCAATATTGATTTTCTGAGCGAATCCCACGAAAAAGAGCAGTTTCTCAATTTAATTCATTCTTTTAAGTTAGATATTACAGTGAATGTACCTACACGGAATACTCTTAAATCACAAACAGCAATAGATCAAATTATAATTAACAAAACCACAACTAGATATGAAATAATAACGAATAATCTAGGTTACAGTGACCATGATGCACAAATTCTTACAATTACTAATAACATGAATACTGACACAATAAATAAAACACGCATGTGCAGAGCATTTACTACAGTTAACATAAAGTTATTTACAAACTACTTGCTGAAAGAATCATGGGAGGCAGTTTATAACGCTATTGACACAAATGAAAAATATAATTTATTTTTCTCCAAGCTTTCATTTCTCTTTAACGCATCCTTTCCTATTAAAAAGAGAAAATTAAACATTTCACGAAAAAGTAATACTTGGATCACAAAAGGAATTAGAACATCGTGTGAAAATAAACGTACTCTCTATTTTATTCCTAAACGTCATGACGTATCTCAAGATTTGCTTATCTACTTTAAAAAATACAAAACATTGTTACGAAAAGTCATAAGGCAGGTCAAAATCATGAAAAACGATCAGGATATTTTGAACTCAAAAAATAAAACTAAAGCAATGTGGAATATAATAAAAAATACTACCAAATCCACTAGAAAACCCGTAGAGAATGTTGTTTTAAAATATAACGATATAAATGTGAACGATCCGGCAACAGTGGCTAATCTCTTTAACCAATACTTTTCGAGAATTGCTGCCGATCTCACTAAGGGTCTTCAGGCACAAAATTCAAAAACAGACAGTTCACCAAAAATTTTAGACACGATGTTCGTTTCCGAAACTTCTTCCTATGAAATTCTCAAAAGAATCGGTAAACTAAAAAATAAATATTCGTCCGGTTTAGATGAATTCCCGGATTTTTTGTTGAAGGCTTGTGCGTATGCCATTATACACCCGTTAACTCACATATTTAATGCATCTTTATGCACTGGAACGTTTCCAGATATTTTCAAAACAGCTAAAATTATACCGCTTTTCAAAAAAGGCAACAAAAATGAAATTCAAAATTATCGGCCCATTTCTCTTCTATCAGTTTTTCAAAAATATTAGAGAGACTTGTTTACATACGAATGGAAACCTTTCTCACTAAACACGACGCCCTTTCAGATTGTCAACATGGATTTAGAAAATCAAAATCAACGGAAACCGCTATATTTTCTTTTCTTAAAGATGTCGCCTCATCATTGGATCAAAACGAGGCACCTATTGGATTATTTTTAGATCTCTCAAAAGCTTTTGACGTCATTGATCATGACATTTTACTTTCCAAATTACCTTCATATGGAATTCGTGGTATTGCTCTAGATTGGTTATGTTCGTACCTTAAACAACGATCTCAGAGAGTTGAAATACCTTACTGGAATGATGGAACATTACGTACGCATCTTTCCGACTCTTTTCCCGTTGCATGTGGAGTTCCTCAAGGATCGATTTTAGGCCCTATTCTGTTCCTACTTTACGTAAACGATATGCCCTCGACGATTCGAAACGGAAGAACGGTTCTCTTTGCGGATGATACAAACATCCTTTGCAATAAAGAAACCGTAAATAGTACAATATCAGATGTTTCAAATTGGTTCCGAAATAACAAGTTAATAGTAAACGAAAAGAAAACGGTTTTAATGCAGTTTTCCATTTCAAATAAACAATTCTGTGCTCCATTGGAAATGAACAGTGTACCATTGACTGATGTTAAAGCAACAACATTTTTAGGTCTCTCAATTCAGTCAAACCTTAAATGGAACGTCCATTTAAATGAATTGAACAATTAGTTCATTATGCTACGCGTTCAGAATTCTTGCAAATTCAGTCAGCCTTTATACTGCTCGTTGTGTATACTTCGCGAATGTTCATTCCCGACTGAGATATGGCATAATATTCTGGGGAAATACATCTTATAGCTCCCAGACTTTTAGATTACAAAAACGAATTGTACGAATAATAACCAAATCCCAGCCACGTGATTCATGTAAGCCTCTCTTTATTAATCTAGGAATTCTACCATTACCGTGTCTTTTTATTTACAAATCAGTGGTTTTTGTAAAAAATTACTTGCTCAAGGGCGGGAATATTTTTTCAGAAAATGCAGAAGTCTATTACTGTAACACTCGAAATTGGGGTTAAAAAATACATTATTTTAATTTCCTTAAAAAAATTTTAAATCCCAAGAAATTTTGCTGCATAAATGTTTCTATACAATTAGAGACTCTACTGAGCATCACAAGAAAAGTAACATTAAATTTGACAATCCAAATATTGCATTATTTACCATTTGGACTGTATAAATGAGTATAAACAACCTGTAACAACTATTGTACTACAGCTTCCGGGTCAATGACCCCCATCTCGATCAGGTTTTTCGTCCAGTTTCCCTGATCCATTGAGCAAATGCTGAGATGGCCCCTTGTTTTGCTTCTGGACATAAACGTAACTTCATTTTCTGTGCACGTCTTCTAGAATTCAGTGGGAAATACAATTATTCAAATTATCGTTTCCATGTTGTCGCGGCAGGAAGTAATAAGAGCCAAAAATTATTGCTTATTTATCCTTGAAAATAGATTTTATTACATGGGAGTTTTTTTTTTTTCTCCCTTTTAAAAATTCAAAAATTCAAAATTTAAGTAGTATATGACTTAGTGTAGGGATCACAGAATTTTGAGAATGTGCACACAATTCACTTTTCCCCATAGCACGTCATACGCAGTTTTTAACTGTTTTTTTGTACGTAAAATAAATAAATAAATATTGACACTTAGGGAAAATGAGAACAGACGGGCTATGGCTCAGTGTTCTTCTGCTGTTACTGGTATTTGTGTAGATTCTTCCGAAGATTTGTCAGATGTTGAAGATATTTCTGATCAATCTGTGCCTTCATCAGACACTAACCAGACGTCTCTTGAAGAAAACCTAAATAGACAGATGAGTTTAGGAATAAGAAATGTTGAAACTTTGAAAACACCGGGCAGAAAACGGTTTTTAACTAAAATATTGATGGCAGTGCTTGATCGATGCTTCATTAGCCAGAGAAATGTTTTTATTCTCGAAGCCACAGAGGAGTCTTTGGAACATAACTTAGATAAACTAGCAATCAATCGAAATATCATTCAAAGATATCAGGAAGATTTTCGTAAGAAGAAGGCTACTAAGATTAAAGTATTATTTAAAGAAAACGATCCTAGATATGTGTGTGTTTATTGGGATATGTAAATTGCAGCCTCCTTAAATGTGAGAGATTATAAAACTGAAAGGATACCTATCATAGTTTCGTATATTGGCCAAGAAAAGCTGCTTGGAGTGCCTAAATTAGAAAATTCTTCCAGAAAGGAGAAAGCTATGGTTGCCTGGAATGTTCTAAAAGATTGGGGATTAGAAGATAATGTTCAAATTATTTGTTCTAACACAACCAGTTTCAACGGTGCAATAACATTTCTAGAGCAGTTGCAGATCGAGAGAGATTTTTTCATGTCGTCACTACATAAATGAATTAATCCTACGAAGTGTTTTTGAAGATGAGTTACCTTACGTGAATAGTGGTTCAAAGGTTCTTTTCTTTAAATATGTCAGAGAAAAATGGAATTATTTGATACAAAAAATGATGTAGATGGATAGAAACTCTTATTTTTTAATGCACTCAAAAATGTAAAACTGAAGCACAATTATCGAGAGCCTGATGAATTAGGTATATTTTTAATTGGAAGGAACTCGAACTTAACTATCAAAATTTGGCCACCAGAGCCATTGCACTATGCTCCCTGGATGCCAAAAGCAATTTATAGCTTCAAAATGTTTTTGTTTGGAAAGCAGTTGTATTAAAACAAACTGTGTGATTTAGTTTTTAAATTTAATATTTCTTCTGCGCTTCTAATATTATTAAATATAAATTCAACGTAACCCGCTCCAAATTTTTATAAGATTATGGGCGCCAGGAAAAGATTACGTTAATTCAATTATTAAAATTAATCTTCAACTGCTATTTCCATTAAATTAATATCCGGCTAACTGGGTCGATGGGTCTCATAGGAAATAATCGTTATTGATAGCCGATTATTCGATCTGCCATCTGCATAGAGTGACCGAGGAATCTGAAAAGCAAATATACATTTCTAGCTACTCATTCGCTGGAATTGGCTAAATGAAAATCATCTTTTCTATTCACAGAAACTTGTAAGTTTATTCAATGTTCATTGGTAACAATACGAAACTTTCAGTCATGAGCAGTCTCAAATCTTATATTGCAGTACCAGTCTTCGCGCGCTCTCGACCGATGTCGCCGCGTAGAATCATTTTCAATCTTTCCCGGTGTTGATGGCTCCAGGTCCAAATACCATCTTCTTTTCTTCCGTTCTGGCACAAGTGTATTCAAGTCACTGATCCTCACCGCCTCATAAGTTGATAAGACTTAATTAATTTTCATTTTAAAAGTTCCCAGTTCTTTCTACCTGTATACTTAAAATATTAAAATTCAGCAAACTATTATCTGCATGAAATACGCTCAGTCCTGTTGCCGACAAATTCACCTAAGTTCACAATTCTAGAAGCTGCACTGGAAATATTTCCAAGTTCCATTTTCCGCACACTACATCAATATTCTAAGTCCGACAACCATACGCTCTAAAGTAGATATTCACAATTCCCAAACTCCCAACACCAATTGTCTACACACGATCCGCACAGCATCACGGCATATGTCGGAATGCCTCCGTATTACCCTCTTTCAGCCCTTCAAAACTCGGTCCATCTTTCTACTGTTTCTTGTCAGAAAAAATTCCATGCCTAGCCAATCCCTGAATTACTTACAAATTCAACTAGCCGCGCCCTAGACTGTCATTGCTTTCTCGGTCAATCCCCAAACAGTTTACTTTGTCAACTAGCCGCGCCCCGTGGTTGAAAGCAATGAAGTTTGTTGACCTTAACGACAACTCGTCTACCGTTGCTATGCCGCCATAATTACAAATGTCTATCCTTACAATTCGCCCTGTTTACAATAAATATGACGCTATACAAGGTTCCACATATTCATATGCCATTATTATTTAAAAGTATGTGAAGAGGACAGTCTGAAAAACATTTGTTTGTTTCTTGTGACAGTGCGTGTCAAAGCTTGGATAGAAAGTTCATTAGCAGGAGAGCTCCATTTAATGATTGAATGTTTTTAAAAAATTGAAAAATATTGCAATCATCTAAGTATTTAAATGAAGAGACAAGTATTTTAGCAATTTTTGATATAAATGTTATCATTACATGCAAAAACCGCATCAATGAAAATTTGAAACGGGAAAGTATTTTCACTGAAAGGAGATGTATCATTCATCCTAATGAAGCTTGAATGAATCCCCTTGAATGAATGGTACGATTTTAATATTAATACATTATTTTATTTATTTATACATACATACATACATACATTCATTTATTTGAACTACAATTGGATATGACCCGGTGGCAGTTAAATAACAATAATTACTATAATAATAACAATATTAATAATAATAACAAATAATAATAATAATAATAATAATAATAATAATAATAATAATAATAAAGGAGTACAGTACAAGCCGAACATAATCATACTATCACTAATGTTAAGTATTATAACAAATATTTCAACTCGGTCATGATATCCAATAATTATATGTCGGTAGCTAAAATTTAATCAAGAACATAATTCATGTTCACTCACTACTGCACTGCACTGCACTGCACTGCACTGCACTCACTGTTTTTGCTTTGAATTACACTGCACCAGCACTTCACCGCACTTCTCAGCACTTACTCATTTAATGTCTATTACTCTCATACTGTTCTAACTTATTTCTAATGCTTCGGACACTTAGAGGAAAAGCTTTGAAAATTGCTGCGGGTAAACTGTTCCAATCTTTTATTGTTCTGTTACAAAAGGAAAATTTCCCAAGATCTGAATTTTGTTTCCTTGTTCGAATTTTGTGAGTGTGATCGCTTCGGCCGAAATAATTTGTTTTTTTTACTCTAACATGAATTTTCTTCATACTTTATACACTATACACTATACTTTATACACTATATACTTTCCTCCATACTTTTCATACATCAATCTATATATTTAAACAAATAAGGTATTCTGTCCTGGCTTCGTTTAGAGCTCCTACTGAACCGATTGTAGTATGTTTTCCTTTAAATGAAAGAATGTGATCTCTAGATATTTATCAAATATTTTTTGTGTTGATTCATCCACATTTACGGTGTAAATTAATTAATTAAATCCTTTAATAGTACGCTTATCAATAGTCAATTTTTTTTCCAAAGAGTGGCTGCTTCATGGTGGAATATTTGATGTTTTGTTTTGATTGTTGAGATTTGTTTACAATTGTCAAGGTTTTGTTTCAGTGGTATAATTGCATTGTGGTGTTGACAGTTTGCATGTATTTGCTTTTGTGGTGTATTTTGTAGAGAACTTTCGGACAGTGGGTTTTGCTCGGTTGTACTGAAGTAGTGAAGTTGTTCACAGGTTATGTCGAATTCTGAATTGTTGCCCACGTGCCCCAAAAAACGCAAACGTACATAAACTGGACGCAGGGGAAGAGAAAGTCAGCGTAGGTGTCGTGATAGTGAGGTCATTTCGTTTTCTGTTGGGTCGTTGTCTATGAAATATCAGTTTGTTCTGATATGTACTTTCCATGCGAGAGAAATTCTGCAAACGAGTTTACTCTATGTTGCTTAAGTTGGAAAATAAGTTTACCTTCGAGCAATATGTCAGAAGAAATCAAATTTGTTTATAGGAGATGATGACACATCAAAAAACTTTAGAAATAATATCGGTCAGAATAATAGTGCTCTTTCTTTTGTGTCATTTGGTGCCGATATTGCATGGCCACCTGGTCACGTGTTCAAAATTTTGGGAACTCCACATCATAGGATATCTTCGTTATACCCTGAAGATCCAAACAATGCAACATATTGTGAACATTATTCTGGGCACAGTATTTTATATTTATTTCAGATCTCACCGTCAAATTTTGACGGGTTCTCACTATTTTTCATTAAAAATTTTTCTTTGATTTCATAAGATCGTCAAATTTATAATTTATAAAATGTTGAAGAGTATGTTCTAATTAACATTTGCAAAAAGTCATTCGAAATTTGGATATAATATTAAAATATCATTGTTGTATTTAGTTCCAGGAAAACAATAGAGGATTTCATTTCCAATAGAAGTTTAAATTTATTAACGGATTGGATGTTGATATTGGCTTTCTGAATCATTGCCCAGAACTGTGGAATGGATGATTCTTATTTAAGGGCACAAGAAACGTTCCGGACTTCCAATGTTGTTAATAATGTAGCAGAAAGACGGGTGAAATTGATGTAGGATTTTAACGGACTCTTAACAATGGATGAAGAGCAAAAACAATTTATACGCCAGTGTTTTGAAGACCACAGAAAGCAATATTCTGACAGCATGAAAGCTACTATGAAAAGAAAATTTACTTGAAAATATATTATGAAAACTATTTTTTACACACTTATTTAATAATACCATTTAATATTTGTATTTGATAACTGTAGCAAAATTGTACATTTAATTTAAGTGAGTAAATACACATTAAATGCTTAATTTTTAGCATTCTTATCCTCTTAACTTCATTCATAATAATAAATTATTATTATTATTATTATTATTATTATTATTATTATTATTATTATTATTATTATTATTATTATTATTATTATTATTATTGAACTGCAAATGAAACAAATAAGGGAATCTAAATAAAATTAATAATATATAAATTAATAATAATTGAAAATAATTATAAAAAATAAAATAGTTCTTAAAACTACAATAAACTGACATTAGAGTTAGTATATACAGTAGGAGAAGGTAAGTAAATTTAAGTGCTCAAAGTGACTATCATTTGCCAAGAGAGAGGCGTTTACTCTTTTCAGGGTAAATGGTTGTTGTTAGTAGCAAGAACAGAATAAGTGCTTTCTCTTTTTTGCAATTTTAAGTTAGCCCCATTCTCCCATCCCGAAATCAGAGGGAATGCGGCTGGGGTTTCTAAAATTGAAAGGGATGCCGATGTTATTTTAAACTTGCCAAATTTGCGAGTTAAAGACCCGTATGACAAGAATAGGAATTCATATTTTTCATTCATTTCTCGAGGAAAACAAGTTTGGCACTTAACTCCATTGACTTTACAACGTCTTAATTAGGCTCAACACTATTACCAAGTCGCATTAGCGCAAATTACCTTCAGCCAACACGAGGAGCAAATTCAGATGAGTACCGCGACGAGGCGTCGGAACAACTAAGGACGCGCTCGGTATTCGCTCCAGTACACCGGTCCCACGTCGGACACCTCGATTGTGTGGTAAAAGGCTGTGCCCATCGCCGTTGCCTCCGCTTCCGTTTCCCTCCTCCCACGCCAAGGCGCGAGACGGCGCACGGCGGTCGGTCGAGGTCAGCGGGGGACGCACATTCCATGGCCAGGAGGACTCAGACGGGGGAGAAACACGACCTTAAGGAATGCATTGCGAAGAGTCAGTGGGTGTATTACCCTTCCGGTGTTAACCTCACGGCACAATCGGTCGCCAACGCCCGGTTTTTGCAGGAGTTTTCACACGGTTTCTGGAGTTTTCACACGGCATTTACGGCTGACTGCTTCGCCCGCCCCTACGCCTCATTCGTCGATCGTTGAAGTTCACGGCTGGGTCGCTTTGGTCTGCGGCGACCTTGGATCAGGGCTGCGCAATAAGGGCCACCACAAACCGAAGAAAGGCAGCAGCCGGCCGGTTTCGTTCGTGTCAGATTCACAGGCTGGGTGTGGTCACAGACGATCGTGCTTGTTTGGACAGGTACGATGGATTGGGCGAATATGTAACTATCCCCCGAGTGTGCCCTTTGTATCCTTCCCTTTTTCTTAGGTGACCCCTTTTCTAGAGTGGTGGTTTGCCTTTGCCTTCCTGTATATGAAGAAAGGTAGGGTGATCACAGTGACTCTTCGTGCCAAGGTTGCACAACCCCCAGATAATCCTAAAACTCTTATGTTAGGAATATACATTTTCCTTTTAATTACATTTAATATATTGCAACAATATACATGTATACCAAATCATTTTGACATCAAAGAGCGCCGAACGAGAGCTCTCTCCGGGGTCTAGTGCTCTCCAAAGCAATTCACATGTCACGATCTTAAGTTCTTTACCTGTCTTTAATCTTTGGTCTTATGCTTCAACGTAGGTCCTTGGTTGCTTTCGAACGCAACCAGCCGTCATGTGAGAGCGGGGTGCGGCATCCGTAAGGAATACCAACTTTCTGTCTTCGTTGACACATGCTGCCAATTATTTATAAATTTCGCGTGTTATTAAAAGTACACAAAATCAGTCATTCTTGACGATATTGAACGCATTATTTGTGATGTTTGAAAAATTAATTTTTATTTGACGCGAGGTATCTTGATTCAAAATGTACATTTGTGGAGTCTTCCGACCAGGAGCGGAAGCTCAGTGCATCAACTGATGCCACTACAGCGGTTCTGATCGGGAGGTCCAAGGTTCGGGCTCCGACGGGGGCAGGATTTTCGACACTAGCTTTTCAGCTAGGTGGAATTCAGTCGCTCTCTGCAGGAGAATTCTAGCGGGCGGCTGCTCTGATCGGTAGTTTTCCGTGGTTTCTCCAATGAACACCAGACGAATATCGGAGCAGTACCCTAACAAACGACCCACGAACCGCGCGCGATCTTTCCTTCCTCTTCCTTGTCGTATCCTAACCCCTTACACACACACCTACACTAACACGCACTACACTACCACACATGCCGATCAAGGAATTAGAACTTGTCCCGGCTAGGTCGGTGCCCCGCTGGTGAGAGATACTTAGTTGGGGAAAATCCCGTTAACCGAGAGTAGGTCGCCGCAAGGTCTGACCATCCAGCGGGAAAAGACCACCTGGAACTCCCGAGGAAAAACACGTACTGCACCTACGGGACTAACACAGTGGTTGACTCGTCCGGAATCACTATCAATCAAACAATCACGAGTCTTCCGTGTATCCTTAAAATGTCCTTGGTCATTCTAGGAGAAAATAACTTTCTGTCTCTCACAGTGTGTGCAATAATCTCCCTGCAGCAGTAGAGTCAGGACACTGTTGTGAATACGAGTGTAGTTGGAAGATTTTTCATTCTTGAAATACATACCAAGGTAGTGAAATTTTCGAAATATAATAATTTTATTTCGTTACCATCACCACTAGCAGCAGAAATAATAACATAGGTCATGAAACCAACAGGTAAAACATGTCCAAACTTGTCGCAAAGTGTTAGAGAGTGATCACCTTAGTTTCGACACTGAGTTATTTTTATGAGTGAAAGTTTCCGCGCTGGCGACTAATCAGTCACTAGCCAGCCGCCGACCCGGATCCCGACGCTGCCGCCACTGAAGATGTCCACCGCAGACGTGGACGAAACCTTTGGCTCTTCAATGCAAATTAGAAATCGTGCCAATCAGTGCCCTACCAAGACCCCCACCTTAAATGTTAACCCCGTTCACCAAGAATTAAATGAAAGTCAAGAACAGGAGGCAATGAAAACATAAGAAGCGCTACAACACATCCTGAACCAGATAGAAGAGCGTAGAATGGTTAATAACAGTAACTTACCATTTATCAATAAAAGAACTTTTAACACCTGAATCATCCTCTCAAGCTCAAAATTTAAATAGTATATGACTTAGTGTAGGGATCGCTGAATTTTGAAAATGTGCACACAATTCACTGTTCCCCATAGCACGTCATACGCAGTTTTTAACTGTTTTTTGATGTAAAATAAAATAAATAAATAAAAAAAATTGTGACCCTGAGTGCGTCAGGAAGACGAGTTCAGATGTGCGAGACCGCATTTGCTCCTTCAACAAGTAAGCAGACGTTGCACTCTTGCGCTTCTGGAAGGTCTGACGTGGCCCTTCTGCAGAAAGATTTGCTGCAGAAGATAATTGAAGCAAAACGTGCGAGATAAAGAAATTATCTCATTTAATATGAAGATTAAAGGAGAACAACTTATTTTAACAAGAGCGAAAAGAAAGATTGTAGAAATTATGTCGAAGCAAGGAAAAAAGGCATGCAAATGTTTTTTTAAATATTTGTAATTTTTTTAAATGGTAAAATTTCATTAATAAATTTTATTTGTTAAATATAATTACAACCATAAATAAATGTTTAACTATTCATTTCTGTGTATTCTGTTCCTGAAGAACCTCACAATGTTTCTCGAACTGTTTCTCTTATGGCACTTCCAAATTTATGGCTGGAGTAATCTGCCCTTCCTAAACTGCCAACTGCAATTCCTCTTGATCCATTCCTGGAACAGATGGAGGATTCGCTTTCTTACTTTCGATAGCAATGTGTATTACAGCATACGCCACAATTATGGACTGCACTAGTGAAATGTCCTGTCTTATTCCTATTGAAATAAGGGAACCTACCTTCCCAAACACCATATAATCTTTCCACCGTGTTAATGTGCGATTCATTATATAAACTTTCCTCTGGGTTGTGGAGAGGTATCAAAAGTGTTGCTCCCATAGGATATCCTACATCTCCAAGCAGCAACTCATTCAAAAAATCTCCACTCTTCACTCGAGCTTTAATAACAGATTTTCTGTGTATTGTGGCATCGTGGCTTGACCCAAGCCATCTGACAACTATGTTTTGAATGCGCAAGTCATGTCTTGCAACAGTTTGCACGTTGAAGCTGAAGTAGCCTTTCCTGTTCCGAAAAACTGCAGCGTTGTCTCCACCGAGTGAAACAATGCGCACATGTGTGCAGTCAATGACACCATTCACCCTCGGAAAAGAGGTCACTTCAAAGAACTTTTTTGAATGGTTAATTTTTCTTGGCATGTAAATTCAAATACATTTACTCCTTAGAGATAAGAGCATGGTAGGCTTTTGTTATTATTCTCCCAGCCGTAGTTTTATGCACTCCCGAGAAACCACCAACTGCTGTTAGAGAACCCCCAGTTGCATAAAATCTTAGTGTTAGTAGTAACTGATTCGTAGGAGACAACGGGCAATTTCTGAAACAAAACATTATAATTCTTAATAGTGAGCATGTTTCTGAAGTGCCGATATATGAAAAGTTATTTTAATTCTAAACTCAAAAATAATTTTCTAGTTTAAGAGTACATTTAATGAAAAGACTCTTTCAGATATTAAAGAAACCGGTTATGTTCAAACTTATGAAATATATATTAAATTACTATTGTAAAAACGTATAATAAAAATAGATAACTAATTTTTATTTATTCATTATCAACATTCTATGAAATTTATTTGCGTGAGATTTGATAAAACCTCAAACAATTATATATATATATATATATATATATATATATATATATATATATATATATATATATATAGAGATATAAAAAAATTTTCCTCTCTCTCTACATATATATCTGCTAAAGATCTTTAGCATCCGGCTTGCTGGGTCAATGGGTCACGATATAATTATAATCCTTATTACCTTTATAATGGATTATAGGACCCGCAGACTATACAGCGCAGCTGGGAATCTGAAATAGAATGATTCTATTCCTAGTTCATTTCTGTTCGGATTGACTAAATGAAAAATCACTTTCTTTTCTATAGAACACAATTTAACAAAGTTTATTTTTACTTTTTGTCAAACAATTTAATGAATTTTAAGTTAGGCCTTTGATCATGATCTCTTTCAATTTACAATTTTACACCGCGGTTAACTTATCTTTTCTTCGTTGATGTCCCTCGTAGACTTCTCAGTCGAAATATCTTGCGATCTTGCCGTAGTCCAAAATTCCAACGAAATCCTCTTCTGCCCTATCCAAGCTGGTCTCAAACTATCAAAATTACCAGTCCGATTACGTCCTATGACATAGTCCCGAACTTGATTACCACTCCCGACAAAGTTCCAATTTATACTTCAATATTGCTTCCATGAAAATATCTACGAACAGTTCAGAAGCGCGTTTCAGAGCAGAATGAAATCTTCCTGCATGATTCATCCCTCGAAGACTTCGTATTAAACTACCTTCATTTTTTCATAACATTTGACCGTCTAAACTTCTCGCCCAATCCCAAAGTTTCTACTTTCGGCATCAACCCATCTCTTAATGCATTTAGAAAAACAAAACTACATTGTTTATTCACGGTCGTTGCTATGCTCTAGCTCTCGTGATATTTCGTAATGCATGTTCCACATATTGTCTTCAAATAATGTTAATTTATTTTAACGTGACATATCGTATGTCACAATATATATATATAGTATTCATCAATTCGAAACAAGACGGAATATAAACCAACTTATGCTTATAACTACAAAATATAATACATTACAAAATACTCTAGTATTTTATGAAAAAGTATGTTAAAAGTTGTGGGGTTTATAAGGTGTAACAACCAGTAGCACTTTAAAAGTATGAATTGGATTTTAAAAAAATAATTTAGTTCAAATGTTATTGGCATTAAACGATATTGTCATTTAATTTGTAATTTACATTATGAATGTTTCATGTAAAACATATTTCTTAACAAATTGATGCAAATATCATTATACAAAAAAATATTGATGTTTATTGTATTAAGTATAAACTTCTGAATTTTAGTAATGCAGAAACCCTTGAAAGGAAAGGGAAAGTCGTAAAGTAAGAATAAGAAGTGAATTTCATAACACACTATCTAACCCTACTTCATCTTACAGCTGGTTGGGAATACATAGCATTTCATTTTTCAGTTACATAATATTCATTTCAATTTCAAATGTGATTAGCAGTGAACCGAAGATTTTCTGATGAATATTACTTAATTGCAGTAATATCCACAAATGTTTGAAGACAATAAAATGAGGTTGCTGTATTATTCATTCAATTTTGTAATGACTGAATGAATAATACAGCAACCTCATGTTGACCATGAATCATTTTGTGGATACTACCACTATTAAGTAATAATTGTAATAGTAATCATTTAAATAATAATAATAATAATAATAATAATAATAGTAATAGTAATAATAGTAATAAAATTTGATGATAGCATTCAATTGACAAAAACTTGAAATGATGCCAACTTACTTAAAATCATACACCCATTGCTTCTCACTTGAGAAAGTTCTCCTGTTCCTTATACTTTTATGTTTGACTTCAGGTATTTCACGCTTATCCAACACTAGTCTGCAAGCATACTGATGATCCAGCGCTTCTGGTACCTCCTTTCAAACTCCAGCACATCTCTGTAAAATCGTTAGCCTTGTACTTCGCTAAAAAGTTCTACATTTTCAGAGAAATATTGAAGGTGCAAAAACAGGAAATGAACTTTCATTCTCATGTTACAACCAAGTTCATAGTATGCTTCAGGCATGTTAACTAGAATGTTAAGGTAATTGAGATGCTTGTAGTAACGAAGAAATTGAGAAAGAACTTTACAGAAAAATATCGAGGCTGCTTTCTCCGTTTCATACATTTTAAATGCTGTATCTGACATCAATTTCGTTACATCAGGGCCATTAAATATAACTTCAATTAATAGTGCTTCAGATAGTATTGAGAATTTCTCACATATGCACTTAAATATTTTCATTCAGTATTTAAAGCTTTATGAAATGTTTCATTAAGCCAAGCTTAATTTGGAGCGGTGGTAACAAAACCTTAGAAGAACTCACAAGGCTTTGGAGCACATTATTAGAACTGACTTGCAAACTTTCTGAAGGGGGCCTGTCTTTCTTAGTCCAGTGATTAACTCGTGCCCTGCTAGCTCACAGGGAAAGAAAGCATGGAAATTTGGTAAAACCCGATTCTTTATCCAGTAGAATAGTTAGAAATTTAAAATAACCACAAACTTGCCAGTTGTATTTACTGCAGTTCAATCACAATAACATTCATTACAAATTTGCGTATGATTCTTTGAGGATCACTGAATAGGCAACAAACTGAACGAAAATCGTTTCTATTATGAAAGCATTAAGGTACAGTCTCCATTCACGAAAATCATAAAGTGGAAGTCCAAGTTTCAGCGTAAGTTCTTTCACATTAGGACAAAATCTCTCACAGAGTCATTAAATTCATTCTGGTTAAAATATCCACGTTCTACAGCAGACGGTCATGGTAGGAAGTCTGTCACTCAATTTCCTTCATTTCTACATCATATTCCGATGAAACCTGTTCACGATTTTCTGGTCGGGACAGAGATTTGGTACATCAGGCTCATGGGGAACACGTAAAATGGCTGACCTAACAACTGGCTACACAATTTGTGTTTTATTTTTTGACCCCTATACCCTTTTCACATCACACGAACAGAAATTACTTAGAGTCGTAGGCTTCCGCGGCCGGAGTCATTAAATTATTTAGGCTTTATAGCTCTCTCCAAACCATAAACATTTCAAAAGATAGCGACAGTCTGTTGCCGTTGACCCAATGACAAAAATCTTTAATGAACACTGCATATTCCGTGGGGATCCCAAGGTTTACTTTGCTCTCCAAATTCGATTCTAAAATAGGCAAGGTGTGAATTTGTTTACAAAATCTGTAATATTACGCCCATGCTTATGCAATGTGCATTTCCCACAGATACAAAAAAAGGTCTGCATCATTTATACATGAGCGATGCGACGTCACCAAGGGTTGGCTATCTACATGGGATAATGACAAGGGTGTATGTTAACTTCCTAAAGCTCTGGCACCCTATCAGATAAGAAACATCTGGTTCTGTCGGTGTTTACTATAAACACTATAAAACATTCTAAATACATTTGATTTTCAAATCCTCACATCATAAAACCACCCCTGGTAAAGGATTACAGTTTATATAATTAATCTTTGAGCATACTACAATTACGCTATAAAGAAATTAAAATAAAATCTTTAAAAAATTAAGTGGTACATGATAGAAACTTCCTGGAATTGAATTTAATTTCAGTTTGCTAAATATACTCCAAAAACATTCAAATTTCGTAGGCCACAATTTCATCACATTACTGTTATTTATTATATACATTTTCATACCTGTCTTGTTATGTATTCCTGTTCCTCTTCAAACTGTTTGCAATACGAACAACGCAGATTGTTTTGTAATCCTGAAACGTGCGAAACATATGTCGCAGTTTCACTCTTCGAAATTATCCCGTCTGAGCCGTACACGATTGAGCCCCCTGTATTGACGAAATATTTCAACAGCATTTTGTCTTCAGAATCATTCTCTACATTTATTGCATTCGCCATTTTACCTAATCAGCAGTTAACTCAGTGAGGGTCAGTTTCACCAATGCTTGTTAACACGCTAACTAGACGTTAGAAGATTCTAACGGTCCGTTAGAGAAAATACGTGTTTCACCAAACTTTAACGCTTGTTAACTTTCCGTTAAAGTTAACGCGTGATCTCAGCTCCGTTAGCAGCAGTGAACGATTGGTTAAGCTGATTGCAGCGCAGCGCGGTTCAGTTCGAGCACACAGCAGAGAAAAATGGAGAAAGCTCTGCAATATATATTGGAAGACGATATTTTAGAAAGCCTTGAAATGTCTGTGCGCCCGCGTGTATGCAGGGAAAGAAGATATTATTTTTATGAGTATGACGATAGGGACTTTTCAACCAATCGTGTATCAAACAATCGACACTAGAAATCCTGGAATTGATTGAGTAGGATCTGAGTTTTCATTAAACTGGTCAGAAAATATTACATGTAATAGTTACATACCATTTATCACAACCAAATCATATAAGTAACCGTTTTGCATGCACATTGAAAACTATCTTGTTATATAACCTTCATGAATGCAAATTAGGTTACGAATGTTTCGTTTATTACGTACGCAATACATGAAACTGTGTCACTATTCATTCTTATCAGAAGATAGGCTACAGTTTCCTGCAGACAAGTCATTCCAAAAATTTTAGAAACTAAATCACAAAATCATAAGTTCAAAGTATGATATGAATTAATTACATAGTATTATAATTTAGTTGCTTATTTATTAAAAAATAACAACTCAATATTAGAAATTTGTATCAATTTGTATTCATTTCCAGGAACGAGCCAATCGCACCAATTAACCAGTTACTTATGGCTCCACGTTATTATGCAACAGGCAGCTACCAGCAGGTTATGGGTGACTTTATTGGGGTCAGTAAATCTACGGCTACCCGCATTGTCCATAGAGTTAGCTGCGCTTTGGCTAGATTGTTGCTTTATTCCCTGTAAGCAGAGTAAACATACTCACCACAAAGTTTCCAGTTCACAGCCTTCTAAAAACAAATACTTACGCATTTTGTATACCTGCAAAGCGTTAGTGAAATGGAACAAACCTTAACGCGGACCTTAATTTTAACGACTCCTTTCCTAACGTCACGTTAGGTGTATATTGGTGAAACCCAAAGAATATATCTCAGAGATGGCACTCAATGTTAAACAGAGAAGCCTTATTTGCCCAACTTCCGGTGCCGCCATGTGCAATCGTATTGATTTCTATTGGGCACATGAACAGCCAATAGCGTAGAAGTAACCGGAAAATTTTAAAAAGAAAAACAGGTACGCGGGAATTTTAAAGTTTTCTCCATATTCACTCCATGTAGTCAATTCATATGTTTCTCCAAAATTACTCCCTGTATTTTCAACCTTAACTTACCAAAAAATTAAAAAAAAGAATAGTAAGGATATTATGCGAGAAAATCAAATTACGGCAGTAAAATCTAGTATTTATTGAACATATTGACAATACACAGTTTTATAATTTCAACACCATTAACAATTTTGTTCTACTAAGGCAATAAACACAGTACACGAGATCAAATTCAACTGAATTCAAGTGAAAACAATGGAATACTACTTTATTACATAGCACTGCATATGAACAGTGCTTAAAAGAAACAAATGAAAACATTATCGCACCTTTGCTCAGGTAAAACATTGTTTCGATACAATTGGTAAGTGACATTTTATTTTGCGAGTACATAAGGCCAATGTGTGCCCCAATTCTACTAGCAAAATAAAATCACTTTCATGGTGAGTCTTTAATCAGTATTACTATCTTTCATTTTATTTTAATTCAAAAACATAAATCACCTAATTATGTACTGTTACATAAAGGTCAATAGTAGCTGATTAGGTCAGATGATAGTATTATGTTTGTTTCTTGCTTTAACAGTTTTATCTGAACATTTGAGCATTGTGCCATTTTTAGCACCAGTGCTAAAAATTGAACTTTTAGCATGTTGTCCAAACCTTAAACGTAACTGCACTTACTAGTGGCTTTAGATTAATAAAAATAACAAACATTCTATTTTTGTTTCTACTTTTCCTTACAAGGTTACAATCTATATTTCCAGTTTCAATTTTATCGAGATGCATTGTAATGTCACATGCATTAAAACATCACATTTTAACCAATGAGTGGAATTTCCATTGTCACTTTATCCAAGATGTTCATTATAACGGAATACTGCATTTAAAACTAGAGCTCAAGTGTTTATGACAAACAGATGTTGAAAATAAAGGTGCATTTACAATTTAACATATATGAGAACATAACCAAAAATATATTTCTCTTCTTGGAAAACTATATTTTTTACAATACCCCATCAGAGTTCCAAGTAATATTTCTTTGGTTGTAATCTATTAAATGAGTCCTTTTTGGACCTTCTATTACATTTTTTGTGGTTTAGTTCATCTTGGTACCCCCACTACTTAGTAGTACAGGTGTTAAAATGTGCAGGATCTTAGGTTCAATTTAAAATGAAATTGATTATTTGATATTCACAATTTTATTGCATGCAATGACATAGTACACATTGATCTTAATGCTCCATCAAAAACTTTGTGAGAATTAAGAATGTCATTCACTGCACATAACAATATAATTCTTTAAAATTTTCTCTCTGAGCTCTGACTCTTCAAATAAAATAATATTAAAAACAAAATTATCTGTTCATGTTAACTTACATTATTGGGGTTGCTTTTAAAATTAAAATTATAGATCAACATTATTTTCACTCTTATGAATCATTTCCATGCCTTTTTAACTGCAAAAATTCAGAATATCGGCAATAATCTTTAATTTTTTTTCATTTCAGTCTGCCTGCATTAACAATCTGGTAAATATTCCCTAATAATAAATAAGGGCACAAAAGAGGCTAGCAAATCCATCTGCCACACTTGATGTACCAGCATTCTGAAAGGCAGAAGAACCTGTAAGAATCAACAAGAAATTATTACCAATACACTATGGTTTCAGTAGCGTACTTCTATTTGCCTTTCAGACATCCAGAAAACTCACCATTTTAGTAAGAAATGCTCCTAACAAATAAAATTTTAAAAAAAATTTGCAATTTAAAAAACCCATTAGAAGCTCTATTGGGAAAAAAAAAAAAAATCTGCGCGACACTTCGGGCAGATGAATTCTATTTTAAAAAATCTTACTAGTTACAACCTTTGAAGTTGGTGATATATCGATGGACTCAAACAAGGGATCTGAAAATAAACATGAACATAAAAAAGAAGTTCCACAATTTTCAACTAAATATTTGAATGCCCTTTCAAGACAAACACTATCATGAATACTGTCAGCGCAAATGTATCGAGAACATTTCCTGCAGCATACCATAGTTTCTACACCCACAAATGATGAATAATTATCCCAAGTTTTCAATAGCATTATTGTTCCAGTTACATGCTGTTGCAGACATGCATATGCATTTGCTCTTTGCATATTGCCTCACTAATGGTTAAATGTGCATTTGACGAGAGCTGGTTCCCAATATCTTTAAGCCATTCTGCCTCTAAAATACAAATTATTTATTTTACAAACGTAATTTTAAAAATAATATAACAGCAGTAATTAATCAACAAATTACATGCATAAAAACGTAAGATACGAAAAATTGAACTAACTTTTTCACATTTGTTGGAAACCCAAATCACCGCGTTTTAATGGCTAATTTTCTTTTGAATTTGTGCAATTGGACACCTAGCATCATCTTGCAGTCATAACACACACTTCAGACAATGCGATACAGTTGTAAATCACTAGATTTCTTTCCTAAACTCAAGTAACTGGTGGCTAGAGACTGTTAACGGTCCCACAATAAGCAGTATAACCCGCACACCCTACTCTCCTGGAGACAGAAAAGCAACCAGCTGAGATAGCGCAAACTATGAAAATGAGTAGTTCGTAGATTCACCCTCAGATCGTGTTGGTGAAAATACGATTGTATATGGCGTTGGGCGTCAAATTCAAATAACGACAACTTCCGGCCCATCTAGTGACAGACGACCATAGAGGTACTACTATTCTATATAGAGTGTGCAACAGCGCTAGTGTGCTGTGCAAATTGAATTGGAAGATGTCGCCATTTTATGGCAAGACTGGAGTTGCATTTGAGTAACATAGGATACTGTTAGTTGTGTTGTGCTTTCGTGTGATTTTTCGTGTTAATTTTCCAGAAGGAAGATGGTGATGTCTTGTGCCGTTTCGTGTACAAACAGATACTCGAAAGGCTGTGACATAACTTTTACAGGTAAATCTTATAATTTCAATTGACTAACCTATACTTACTAATGCATACATGTACATTACGTTCATGAATGTAATTTTTTTCTTATTTGAAGTTCTTATTTATTTATCCTATACTGCAACTGAATCAACTAGGCTCAAATGGTAAAGAATTGACTTTCTACAAGACATGCATTTGCTTTTAGTACTTGTTTATTCTATTTTAAAAATGCAAAATCAGTTTATAGAAATATCTAGTCAATAACAAAATTTGGAAGCAAGTCATTTTATGCACAGAACTGATTACAGTGAAAATATTTTAAAGATCAATTACTTCAGTCTCAAGTTGTATAATGTATGTTTCCATCTTGGGATCATCCCACTAAATCCTTAGGCACAACAACAAAATAATGTCATAGAAAAGCATATAAAGGAACGATGTAAGGTAATTTTCTCCATTCTATTCCTTTCAGTTTCTAGGAAATGAACATCATTTGTTCATTAGACTTTTCAATTATTAGGTATCATGATGCCTGTATGTGAATCAAAATGTGTACTAATTCATTTGTCATACTATGATTCTTGTATTTTTGTTGAAATTATCTATCTTACTGTAATTTACTATTTGAATGATATTTTGGCTTTGTGTTTTGGCTGTTTAAAGCATAGAGCTATTCTCATTTTAACTATTATTTGTAAAATATTCTGAAATATTCTATAAAATATTATTTATAAAAATTCTAAAATTTATAAAATATTCTTATATAATATTCTTCTATTGCAAAGCTACGCAGGCCGGTGGCGCTAGCCGAATTCGTTTATTACGCTCCGTGAAGTCACGAAGGTTAAGCGAATTCGAGACTCATGGTTATTGGTTGGGTGACCGGCCAGGAACCCTGAATCTAACGTCGTCGAGCCCTGGCCGAAGGATAAAAGGCACTGACTGACTGTGACGTGACGAGACTTGACTAGAAAGTAATTATGGAGTATAAAAATAGTAATTAACGGAGGATTACTCCAAAGAATGCGCTCAACGCCCTTAAGGGCTTAGAGACGCGTTGCGTCAAGATGTAGATGCAACAAATTAAAAAAAGGTGAATAGTTATAGAACATGGGTTCCAGGACTGGCCTACCAAAAAGGCCAATATAATTCAAATGTCACACCAGGACTGGTGATTCTTGTCCAGGACTGCTGCGCAATATTAAAATAGTTAACAAAAATGAATGTTTACGTTTAAAATAAATATAGGCCCACTCGTTAGGATAGTTTACTATTCCAGTATTGGTAGGAGAAAACACGAGAAACTACGATCCGATCAGAACAGACGGCGGCTGAATTCGACCAGATATAGCTAGTGTCGAAAATTCTCCACTGTTGGGACTCGAATTCTAGGATTTCTCGGTCCAAGTCACTGCAAGAGAGCGCAATACTGCCTGTGAGCTCAATTCAGAAGATATCTTTACGTGAAGATAGTCACTTTAATTCAAACTCCGCGCCCATTTGCCATACAAATGGCGTCTGGCTGCTGCTTTATTTGCTAGCGCAATTCCCTAAGACGGTTTACCGGATGGTAGGACCTTGCAGACGACTGATTCCGCCCAACTCGGACTCCGGATCCAGCCCGTGCCTGCTTCGCGCTGGCGAAGTTGTCATACCGTGACTGCTTGCAGTCTGATATGCTACAAATTTTACCGCGAGGTGTCTCTTCTATCGCGAAAGCCACTCCAGAATCAAGCAGAGCTTGATAAAATGTTGCGATCATGCGACACCTAGCGCACTACGAGAAACACGCAAAATGCCGTGACATGCTGTCGTGAAAATGGGCCTTAATATCTAAATTAAAGAATGAATTAAATTGATGAACTGCTCTTTTCGTGGATTCGCTCAGAAAATCAATATTGAAATCTCCACATACAATAATGGATTTATAAGAGAGATTAATAATTTTGTTCAGAGTTATCTCCAGATTTTCTAAGAAATCGAAGTAGTCTAAAGCTCGCTTTGTTGGAGGTCTATAGATGCAAAGTAAGATAATTTTGAGCGTAGTAAGATGTACAACTGTTATTTCAAAAACTTTTTCAACTGCATATAAATTGAATTCTGACAAGAAGGTAGAATCAATATTATTTCTTACGTAAATACATGAACCTCTGTAAGCAGGTCCCTTATTTGATTTCCTCGCTGTACAATAAGATCCTGCAAGGTAAAAACTAGGAATTTGGAGTGTGTTTAGATCATTATGAAATAACCAATGTTCTGTAAAGCAAAGAACATCTATTTGACTCCGATCACACTGTAATGCTGCCTCGATAAACTCAATTTTATTTGAAAGAGATGGCACATTATGATGCATTATTTGAATCTTTTGCATGTTCCTACACGGATGCTTTTCTGCTGCATGATCATTGACACATATCCTCTCATAACAGAAAGATCCATTAAATGCAGATTCACCGAAGTTATAAACAAATTAAAAAAATAGTAACCCACCTAATGAAGACTTAGAAAGTGATACTTCTATTTGAAGAATATTCTACAATGGAGTACTAATGGTTTTCACCCTAGATATCAACGAATACAGATTTTGTATAAGAAATAAAAATCTGAAATTTATGTGTACCGGAAACCAACTTCAAGGAAATAAATCAGGCATATTAAAAAGATTCAAGTGCAACAATAGAAATTGCTCAAATTCTTCCATTGCGAATGGTGATGTTGCTATATTTGTTAAACTTTATGTAAATATATGTTTAACAAAACATTACATATTTAATAGCTGATACGTATTGAAACAATGGCGCAATTTATAACAAATACAGCCCCAGTGGGCGCGCAATTTGAAACAAATACAGTCCCACGTTGGCGCGCCTTTTGAAACAAACCGATTTAATTTTTAAATTTAATATTTCCTCTGCCCTTTTAATATTAATTCAGGTAACCCGTTCCAAATTTATAAAAGAATATGGGCCGGAAAAGATTAGTTAATTAATTATTAAAATTACTCTTCAACTGCTATTTCCATTAAATTAAAATCCGGCTAACCGGGTCGATTTATAAGAAATAAGCGCTATTGCCTACTAATAGCCGATTATTCGATCTGCCATCTGTACAGAGTGGCCGAGGAATCTGAAAAGCAAATATACATAGAAAAGTATATTTGCTTTTCAGATTCCTCGGCCTAGCTAGAAAGCTACTCATTTACTGGAATTGGCTAAATGAAAATCGTATTTTCTATTCACAGAAACTTGTAAGTTTATTCAATGTTCCTTGTTAACAATATGAAACTTTTGGTCATGACCAGTCTCAAATCTTATATTGCAGTACCCGTCCGCGTGCTCTCGAACGATGTCGCCGCGTAGAACCCTTTTCAATCGTCCCCGGTGTCGATGGCTCCAGGTCCAAATACCATCTTCTTTTCTTCCGTTCTGGCACAAGTGTATTCAAGTCACCGATTCTCACCGCCTCATAAGTTGATAAGACTTATTTAATTTTCCTTTTAAACGTTCCCAGTTCTTTCTACGCGTATACTTAAAATATTAAAGTTCAGCAAACTATTGTCTGTATCAAATACTCCCAGTCCTGGTGCCGATAAATTCACCTAAGTTCACAATTCTAGCTGCTGCACTCGAAATATTTCCAAGTTCCTATTTCCGCACCTTCCATCAATATTCTAAGTCCGACAATCATACGCTTCAAAGTAAATAATCACAATTCCCAAACTCCCAACATCAATTGTCTACACACGATGCATGGCACCACGGCATGAGTCGGAATGAATCCATATTCCCCTCTTTCAGCCCTTCAAAACTAGGTCCGTCGTTCTACAGTTTCTTATCAGAAAAAAATCCATGCCTATCCAGTCCCTCAATTACTTACAATTTCAACTAGCGCGCCCCAGACTGTCATTGTTTTCTCGGCCAATCTCCAAACAGTTTACTTTATCAACTAGCCGCGCCCCGTGGTTCAAAGCAAAGAAGTTTGTTGACCTTAACGACAACTCGTCCACCGTTGCTATGCCGCCATATTTACAAATGTCTATCCTTACAATTCACCCTGTTTACAATAATTGTGACGCAATACAAGGTCCCACATATTGGTATGTCACAGTATATATATTAGGGTTGCACTTAGTTTTTGATGTTTTAATTTCAGTTTGCACACACCCCACTTTTGTTCCTTTCCTGTTCTGTTGATGGTGCGAATGGAAGCGGCCTACTGCCAGTCGAATCTCTAAAACAGTTCTGAAGCGAATACTACGAAGCGGATCTTTCATCATCAGAATCAAATCAAAGACACAAGGACTGAAGCCCGGGGAGTATGGCGGATGGTACAGTACTTCCCAGTCCCATCGCCCGAACAGATGTAACTAACGCTGTGTGCGCCCGCGCGTTGTCCTGCAAAATGATAGGTGAATTGAGCAGAATAAGTCGCCGCTTCTTTCGCAAAGCTGATCGCATGTGATGCTCCAAAAACGAACAGTAATACTGTGCATTGACGGGATGCCGTGGAGGAACGTATTGCGTTAGGGTAACACCATTACAGTCGTACACGAAAATCGCCATAACTTTCACCATCCTGGGGCTCTGACGCACTTTCAACTTTCGCGGCGACCCATAATACGCCATTCGTTGGATTGGCGTTTCAGTTTTGGCTCGTACGATGTGGCCCATGTCTCATCTAGTGTTACGATACAACGTATGAAATTCTCTCCTTCGCGCTCATTGCGCTCCAAGTGCGTCTGAGCAGTGTCGTAACTCAACCATTTCTGCATTTCCGCTAACTCATGCGGAACCCATCGTTTTTCGACTGCCCAAGCGTTCCTTCAAGATTCGAAGCACAGTCGTATTGTGGGCGAGCTCACGAATCGTCTGGCGTCGATCACTTCCCTAACGCGCAACAGTATGCACTCTCCTTCAGAGGCCCAGGACGACCTGCCCGGCGCATATCTGCCACAGTTTGCCGACCTTCGTTGAAGGCCCCAACGTGCCACTGTTCTGAACGACAATGCCGATTCCTCGCACGCCTCTTGAAACTTGATGACACAGTCGTGCTGCACGACCTCTCGCACATTCAATATTGATCCACCTCCGTTGTTCCTGTTTCGGAAACATAGTGACACCGTTACGTTAGACCGCTTGCTCACTAGTGACTGTGTTTCCTTCGATTGTGCGCAAACCGGTGTCGTGGGACGGACGAGTCCATTTGCTCGGAGGTAAGGTAGGTATGTCAACAACTTATGCTATCAGCGACAATAGTAGACAGTGTCTCCTCAGCAGTGTTGCCACTATTTAAGTTCCAACCTACGTATATACTGCAACGTCACACCCTCCGTGAACGAGCATGAGAAACCCACCCCGGATATTAATTAATAGAAATATTTTATTCGGCGACCCGAACGGCCTTCGGAGCGTACGGACCTGGCACGGTCAGGAAACCACGTCCGCCGACCGCCACCGAACGCCCCTGTCACCGCTTGATTGATTGATTTTTTCGTGTTTTCGGGCGCGTCAACTGCTTCGGTCATTAGTCCCGTTAGTGTAGTGCATGTTTTTCTTTCGGGAGATGGCGGTGATCTTCCCCCGCTGGATGGCGAGATCCGGCGCCGATCTACCGTCGGCTATCGTGGGATCACCCTAACCAGGACTCTCCCATCAACAGGGCACCGCCCCGGACAAGCTCTAAGCTCCCGACCTGTCTCCCGGAATATGCGGTAGTGTAATGTATGTTAGTGTGTGTGTGTTAAGGGGATAGGATAGGACAAGGAGAGGAAGGACTGATCGCGCGCGGTTCGTGGCCCGTTTGGTAGGGTACTCTCCGGCATTCGCCTAGTGTTGATCGGAGACACCACGGAAAACTACCGATCAGAGCAGCCGGCCGCTAGAATTCTCCTCCAGATAGCGACTGAATTCGACCTAGCTGAAAAGCTAGTGTCGAAAATCCTGCCGCCGTGGGGAGTGGGAACCTAGAACCTCCCGTCAGAGGCGCTGCAGTGACATCAGTTGATGCCCCGTCACGCCTCCGCCCTGACAAAGTGGGCATGGATTTACGACTCAGCAGAGATCCTGTTGTAACTTATGCTGGAGGTGACGAGCGCGTGCCACCGCCCAGACCACGAAATGCTGTCAAAAGGCAACCGCTGTGTCTTCATTTAAGATGGACCCGTCCCGCCTAGCGCCAGCGATCGAAAAATGCATCATATGTAGGGACAAGCGCGGAGTTGTATATTATTATAACAAGAATTTTGGATAATTATAAATTTAGGTAAAAATCCCAAGAAAGGAGGTAAACCACCAAGAGACATAAGATTGATTGAAATAAGAAATTTTATTGTTGGTGAATTCCATCTTAATGGAATTTGATTTGAATGTTGAGCGGAAATACTAGAGAAGATTAATAGAATAGTTGCTGATAAGATTGAGTAAATAATAAAATAAAGTTGTCAAAGGTTTTCTGATAATGTTAATCCTAACAATATTCATCCAATATGATTAATGGAAGAATAAGTCATGATTTTGCGTGTTGATGTTTGATTGAGTCCCCCAATTGAACCGATGAAAATTGATGATAACATTACAAATATTATAATTGGTTGATAATATGTTAAGTAGGATAAGATAATAAATGGAGCTAATTTCTGTCATGTTATTAAAATGAAACAGTTAAATCATGATAATCCTTCTATTACAGATGGAAATCATATGTGAAAAGGTGCTGCTCCTATTTTCATAAATAATGTAGTGGAAACTAATGAATTAATTAAATTTTCATTTATGGAATATAAGATAGAGTTAAGAATAATAAAAGTTAATAGTATTGATGAAGGTATGGCTTGTACAATAAAATATTTTATAGCAGCTTCTGTAGATATTATATTAGATTTTGTAGATATCAATGGAATAAAGGCTAAAAATTAATTTCTAGTCCTATTCATGTGGCTGGTCATGAATTGGATCTAATAGAGATTATTGTACCCAAAATTAGTATTGATGTAAATAATACCTTTGAAGGATTAAATATTGGAATTAAAAAGAAAAGGATTTTTACCTTTATAAATGGGGTATGAACCCATTAGCGCCACTTTTACACTTGCGCGAGGCGTGATGCCTTGAATTGCTACACGATTTGTCAAGGAGCGACCGATCGACCCTTTCAAAAGCAGCGCAGGGGCCAGCAATTTGCTAAGCGCACATTCGCGTCGGCCAAGGGTTATTTGGCCAAAGAATAATTTCAAAAATATAAACCCGCTGCCTTTCATTCCACCAACCGCGGCGTACCCGCCCCCGCATGGGACTGAGCAGCAAACTTTCACACCAAAAATACAACGGAAATTTCTTTTTGTGCCACATGAGATCCGAGCCATTGTTCAAGTGTCGCCCCGCCACCACTTTCGATAGCTAATGCTCAGCAAATCACGATGAAGCATTCCGATCAGAGATGGGGTTCGAAGCCTTCGTCTTGACGCGCGTGAGGCCCAAAAATACTTCAATATGACTGCTTCAATTTGTATCATTACAATCTCTGCCACGACTTGCGGCATTGGGATGCGTATGTGTGTGTTTAGTCGTGCTGCCTGTACAGAGATTGTACTCATCAACATGTGTGTGATTTCAACATGGTGCAATTTTTTCTTATCTCTCCATCCCCCAGATGAACTGGAGAGAATGGCGTATGGGAAGCGTGAATGGATGGGTGATGTTTTGGACATGAGAAGATGGGTTAATTTATTAGGTCTAGGATTTAGAGAGGTTATTTTGTTAAAGGGAGGGTATTGTGGGAGGAGGTAGGTTTCTTAATTAAGGTGTTGGAGGATCAGAGTTATTTTAATGCAGGTGTAGTTTTAGGGCTGGGAACATGTCCGACGGGTTATTTCTTTAGAGGGGTTTTAGATGGGTTATTTTATTTGAGGGTACTGCGTCGCGATTGGTTGTTTTGTTAAGGTATTGGTAAAACTGTATATGGTGTATGGAGATTGTTGGAAAAAGGGGGCATTTCTGGATTTTAGGGAACTCACGTCGTTTAGTAGAGAGGTATATCATTTCAGAAGTTTTTAAAAGTCGTGAATGTAAGTGCTGGTTGTCCAGAAGTCTGGTCGTATGGTCTACGTAGCTATATTGTGGGAGAAGGTGGAGGTAGGGTGAATATGTCAAGCGGGTGGCGCTTCCTGTTGTGAGGGATAGTTCTGTTAATGATATGACGATGAGGCTCGACAAAAGCAGAGAAGGAAGGATTGTACATTGCTTCTAGCAGTCGTTTCCGTGCAGTTTCGTAGGTTTCTGTCGCAAGAAGTTTAATGTCGTGCTGGGTTTTAATGTCTAGGTAGCAGTCGTCAGGTGCGGGTCTGTAAGTCAGTCTGATTATTCTGTTTTCCAGTCTGGTCAGCAAGTTATAGTTTGATTGAAAAGTCGAGGCCCATGTTTCAGCGCCATATGTGGCTATTGGCTTGATGTATGTAGGTATATGTAAAGTTTGGTTTTGTGTTTAACGTTCTTTTTTGTCATGATGGGCAGTAAGGCGTTGATTGTCCGGTGTGCTTTTGGGTCTTGTCGATTATTACTGCTCGCTAGAGTACTTCAACTTCTGCTTCTTGCGACGTCAGACTCGTAGCTCGAGTTTCGAATTGTCACTTTATGCATCCGAGCTTGTAATGACTTAGAACTTCTAACTTGTGCCTCGAACATGGGAGTACTAATGTATTAAGGATACAGCCATTACTTAATTTCGGCAATGAACTTGTGCAGGGAACACCTTGCATTGAACGCGTTCTCGCCTGAGTCGCCGACGGCACAATGGACTCGATAGTAGCGCGCTCTCGTCCGACGTCCATCCTTGCTGAAGGAAAGGAGCCGGAATCTTCCCCTCATTGACGCTTCGGTACACGCCACCGCCGGCACCCCACGCCGATGAGGACGAAATCATCACGTCAGCGCAGTAAGACAATTTGTGAATGACCCATTATCGGGTAACGAGCAGCTCCCTTATCCGCGGAGGTGCGGAAAGATTTTAGTTAATGAATCTGAAGAGTAGATGTCAATAATACGGAATATTATAGCAGCGATTAATTTTTTTTGCTTGTCATTTGTTTATTTGAAATGGAAAACTGCATTAAAACCTTCTTCCTTTTCAAATCGTCGACATCATATCGTTTACGTAAAGTAGGAACAGAATAGGGCCTAAAATCGATCCTTGAGGAACTCCATGTGCAATGGGCAAAGAGTCGGAAAGGTGCGTACGTAATGTTTCATCATTTCAGTAAGGTATTTCCACTCTCTCAGATCGTTGTTTAAGGTACGAACATAACCAATCTAGAGCAATACCACGGATTCCATGTGAAGGTAATTTTGTAGTTATTTTAGGTGGCTCATTGTAATTTGTTTACATGTTGTTCAGGTGTAAAGTTACCGCCCAAGTTAATGTCATTCTGCTCTCCTATAATAATGACTGGGTGATAATGACATGTGGGATCCATATATCGGATGCAAAATCCGAGGAAGACCAAGAACCAGGTGGGCCATTTCAAGAGACCAGTGGGCCACACTGGCAGGCAGCGAGTGTAGAACAATTCGGAAGGATTATGAAAGACAACTGTTGGAAGTGCAGAGTTCATACGTTCGTGGAATAGCTCACCACGTGAGTTTTAGTGTAAACAGACTTAATGTTTTAATCGACGTATAGAAATTTTGCCTACCGCTCTCAAAGGCATTGTGAGGCGAAAATTCTCTAGCCTCAAGTAGCTTCCGATCAGCTGATCAAAGACTGTCTTTTTAAATAAAAATATATTAATACTGTGATGAACCCGACCTGCCGCATACGGCAACCCACGCATGTGAACATTGCGCGTAGCACACGGTCTGGATATCACAAAAAAAGGGGGGGGAACACCGTCACACCGAAGTGTGTCGGTAATCAGATGACAGATGTGCGCGTTAAATTTATAAATAAAGGGCGCCAAACGGGCACTTACCTGACACCTAGCACCGGCATATGAGGATCTCAGGGGTGAGCACTCTGTGAATGAGGGTATGCACTGGGTCCATTACTAAGTTATAATGACTACAAAGTCTTGTTCTTTTTTAAGTGTTAATCGCCTGAATGGTGAGAATACGGTTATTGCTTATTTGCACGTTTATGGCGAGAATACATTTTGATCTGAAAGTTTCTTAAATTAAATTCTAATATTACATTTACAATAGATGACTTTTTTTGAATTTCTTTAAAATGAATACAAGAACAATGGTCGTTGATTCTACCTCTTTCGATGATTGCACACCTGTGGTCGCCCTCAAATCACACGCTGTCGTGAACCGCGTTGCAGCAAGGCGCAGCCAGCCGGAAGCAGAAGTTCATTCGGCGCCAGCGTTCCTTCCCGTTCCAGTCCTTCGCAGATCCGACGCTCGTAGTCAGGAAATGGTTGAAATGAGCCGCAATCGGTGGATAGCGGAATGGGCCGTCCTATCCGTATCAGGTCAGTCTCGATAACTCGGCTGTACTATCGATCCTCACGGATCTACGCCGGCCCGTTGAAACGGAATAAATTCCAGTTTGTGACTTCAAACGGGGCGGCCTGCACTCGGTTGGTCGGCCAACACTAATCGCTGGCTCCAATTACCTCTCCTCAACACATCAGCCTGTTTGCTATGCCGTTCTCTCGCCTTCTATCTGTCTCTCGCAGCCGCTCGCTCTTTGTCTGAGGGGTTGTCCCTGGAGAGTATCCTACCCTAGTCGTAAATCTGAGAATAGGACGACAGGCGTGTGTTCGCGCGTCTTGCGCTGAGCCGTGTCGAATCAGGGGCTGCCTAATTGGCGTGACAGAGGGGGAAGTTTGTGTTGGGCGACAAGCAATGGCCTCATTGCAATACTTCACAATTAAAAGTTTTTACATTTAAATTGGATTGCAGATACATCACTTGTGTTTATTCGCGAATTAATTTAAAAATGTAACACTTAACCTACTTCAGGCTTGAACCATCGCCCGATGACGATGTGTCATTTGCTTCAAACTACTTCGCAATATTACTACAGCAACTCTCACGTTTTGTGCAGTATAACTCTTTTACTACCAGGAGCAGGGGTGAAGAATGAGAGTAGACAAGGAAAAATTATATTATTTATTAATGTCAAAGATGTAGATTACAAACCATCGAACTAAACTGTACAATTAATGTTTTTTGGAAAATTACTCTTTAAAAAACAAGATACGGCATTCGAGTTTCAATTGTGTTTTTGTGAGTAGTTGATTTTCGTTTTTGGAATCTTCAGCATCATTCGGTAAACAACAGAAAATGGATCGTGGATAAAATCATCCAAGCAATTGTGGCATAAAACAGTGTCTTCAGGATCTGATGAATTAAATGTTTCCTGTGCAAAGATAATGAAATTAGTAGTTACAATTGCAGTAGATATTCTTATAAATACTACGTTATAAACTTTAATCACAGTATTATTGTTCAGTATTTTCTTTTTCGCAGTAAATGGGATTAGAAGGAAGTATAACGATTGTTTTGAAATTTATTGAAAGCTACGCTAGCCCGTCAAACTTACGGGAACGAAAAATCAAATTCATACATTAATAATTTATTAGCATAAATAGTAGACACAATTTAAATTTTTAAAACTAAATTAAACTCGTCCATGGCAGCAGGAGTCAGCAGGGATATTTTTCTTCCATAACGTGGGTGCATTGCACTTTGCTTGTCGTGAGCACACATTATAGTAGGACGTGTCACGTGACCTTTTCCATTGTTTTAAGGGATATTACATATTTTATAGTGAAATGTGTATATAGTTTATGTACCGGAAATTGATGTCATTTTTGCACCAACTGCCATGCTACTACTATAGCCTTTAAAAATGACGTGAATTGATTTAGGTAATGTTACAGAACTAGTGTATTTTCGCAGACATATACAACGAACACCCACGAGTGGAATGCATTATATTTACAAATCATACTTTAATTAGATAACTTACTCGTTGGGCACAGTGACGAACGATACGCGAATTCAATTTCACATGAAGCTATGAATATAAGGAGATTGCATGACGTCACAAACTTGAAGCAACCTCCGCGATATTGTTGAGTCTAGAAAGCTTGTAGCGTAGATTCTACAATGCTACAAATGCATGTGAGTGCTCTGTGGCATGGAGCGGTGCTCGTGTTCAGTTGTATTATTTGGCATCGTTTTTAATATTTAAAAGTCTTGTTCAGAATAGCTAGCTGTTGGTAACAGTTCGTTGTGGTTACTTGTGTGGCTAACGGCTGTGCAAATTGTACGGGAAAACCGGAAATTACTTTCCACAAGAAAGTAGCTACTCGATGTTATTTCGAACATTTAATAACTGTAAGTTATTCGTTAATTTTGTGATTTTTTTCTTAAATATTTCCTGCAGGTGCAAAGCGGAGAGCATTGTGGATTAGAGCTGTATGAAGAGACAATTTTCACCCAAGCAATTACAGTAGGCTATGTTTGGCTCATTTCCAAGAACACGATTTTAATAGAACTTCTGTATCATGTGTACGTTTGCGGGAATTCGCAGTTCCATCAAATTTTCAAGGTTTTCCACCACACCTAATAGCACAAGCAGCTAATGACGTATTGTTATGCCAGTAGTAACAGAAGGTATTCGTTTGACAGACAAGATTCGTTTGGACACACCAACATGGCGGACTGTCTTCACTCGCTGAACATGGAAGAGGTTGGTAACCATGTATTCAATTTCACGACGAGGCTCCGACCTTCGTTGCACCGAATAACATAAAATAACCCCGAGCCTGTCCAACGTTTATATTTTAAAAGTAACTCGGAGTCTGTGGTCTTCGGGATTTACATAAAATGTTGTATTTCTAAAGTACACAGTCAAGGGAACAAGTTTTTGTTCCTGGCTCCATTCTAAACATTTTTCTCATTCATAATTTCTACTAACTTTAATTGTTACGAAATGAAAATATAAATTGGTTTGTGTTGTACGATCTCGGGGAAAAGAGACAATTGAGCGATGTAGCGTCGGTTACCATGGACGCAAGTTTGTTAGAGGAAGACTGGGGAGAGTTTGCTAATAAATGGGCGCTGAAGGTTGGCCGGGAATATGAACGTGACATTCTAGTTTTAAAGCCCAAAGAGAAGCGGTTTCGGAATATTGGAACTTTGGTGACACCTTTGGAAGATACTCCAGCAAAAATTAATCAGTTGTTCTCAAAGGAGGTACAAGATATCGCGGAAGTGGAGTAGGTAATATTTTTCGACTGGTTATGGTTAATGAATCAAGAATATATACTATTTGATTTTTGTTTCGTTTAATATGTTCTTAACACGTTCACATGCAACAGGTAAGGAGTAAAAAGTTGTATGTCGAAATCCATGATTAAATTGAAATTATATTAATAATTAGTGTTAACATTGAGAGAATTTATATTATACCAGGGCAACGGTAGAAATACAATATTAATCCCATTCATAAAGATATTTGGTGTAAATAGTATCCAGATTTAGCAATAGTAAAATATAAAAGATCAAAAAATATTTCACAAATGTCCATGTGTGGAGGACATTTCAATGAAAATGAGTACATTTTAGCTTTTTATAGTCTATGATATATAGGCAATGTATTCAAAATTACAATTAATAGTGTATGAAAATCATATTAGACTCTGCATCATTATGAATGAAAGCTTCCGACTAAATAATTTGCCCCCGTACTCTCCTTCGTTATCCACCAAACAGCATAAATAAGTTTTATATCACAATAAGCCTAATGATATATTATGCAGGCCATTTACTTGAGTAAAAGTGAAGATATTGATGACATGAAATCCCTTTAATAATTACTTTAAAATTATGCCAGTATTATTTTCAACTCAACAGAACAAAAAGGACATTTCATGTAAATTGAAAAGAGGCGGGAGGACAATGTTAAAGAAGAAGGACATGTCCTCCAAAAGGACGACATATGGAACCCTGCCATAGGATCACTTGGAGGACAATATTTGAAGACTTCCCGCACGAGAACGACCGGCAGTTTGTGTCTGCGCCGAGGGTGAGGTTATAAACACAAGGAGAGCTTGGTCATGGAAATCACATCAAATGCAAATTAGAGCAACATCAATGACAAAAATGGTCATGAAATTAGAGAACATCATGTTGGCCTCTCTAAAATGTATTTATTGTGTGTGGCAATTCGGAGACAAAAGAAATTGGGATTCACACCGAAAAAGCTGATCAGCAAGTTAATATATTTTCGAAGTAAATGTATGAAAGTCAGGAAGTCAGATGGATTTTTACAATAAATCTTAATTTCATTTGCGTGTTGAAGGCCGTTGTATTAGTTGATCTTGCTGCGATCAAATAGTTCACGTGCAAGACGCTGATAACCTCTACTATATTTGCGATAATGAATTGCAACAAAGGACAAGTTTAATTATAAGACTGAGTCAAAAATGAAGGACAATGACTGTTCAGAAGCAATTTTGCAATTCATTGAATTTTAGAGAACAATCGGACGAGTTTGGAACTGATTTTATTAGGGAATATTTAAAAGGCAATAAATGACTTATTTCTCACTTTCAACAAAACACAGGGCCAATTTTTCGACAATGTGGATGTGTTTTTAGAAGAATCTTGTTTTTCTTGTGGCGAACTGTAGAGAAACTTCTCCAGATTTAAAAAAATGCTTTTCTAAATGAACCTTTCTCAAATGAATTCCAGCTACATTTTGTTTTTAATAACTATAATAATTGCTTTCTTATTCACAAGCGAGAGTTAAACTTCGCCCCGTCATCTTCGACAGGATACTTCTAATTTTACCATATTCTCTTGTCCGGGACTCTAGTGTATGAAATGTGAGAAATGTGCCTGTGTTTTTTTAAGGATACTCAGCACAGAGCACGGGGCCAAGGCGTGATGTTCGCGGAGCACGAGGAAGTGAATTGGGAAATTGCCGCTAGGGGAGCAGTAGTTTCCATTATTCATTCATATTCATAATTAATTTCACTCATTAGCGTTTTTCATTTCATTCATTATCATACCTTTCATTCGTTAATTCATTTCATTCGCTCGTTCATCTCTTTACTCCATACCTCTTAAAAGCGCGACGGGCTTGTGGCAAATTGCTGTCGGGTTCCTTCAGAGGTAGCGGCGCGTGCCAAGCAGCGCGTCCCTGAAGAAGACCTCAGGTGTGATGTTGTCCGTTTGGTAGGAGAATCCCTCTCGGTCCTCTGGCCGCAGCCTCTTCTCCAGAGCCAGGAAGCGTTTGTTCAAGAAGTCCCAACTTTGCAGGAGGAACACCGAGATCGACATGTTGGCCGAGTAGATTCGGCGCTGGAGGCGAATCAACCTGCGACACAGCGGTGCACCGTCACTGCGATGGTGGGAATGGACACGCCCTAAGAATAGACAATGAGACATACTGGTATGCACAAGGAAGGGGTTTTCGAGAACACCGCGGAACTTCATGCAATTGTATATTTTTCTGATTACGCATATCGAAAGGAAATGTATATCGCTTTACCTATCACCAAAAATAAAAGTAGCTAATTTTTATTTTGCATAATTGCATATTTCTGAGATTTTTCTTTAAATGCATATTTTTACTTATGCTGAATTTTTAAGTGCATATATTCTAGGTTTTTATGCACAAGAGGGTTGAAGTTAGACGTTTTTGTGTGCTTCTCTTGCATATGGAAAGTGAAATAACCCATTCCAATGCACAATACAATAACATAATATTTCTGATAACCTTTTGATAAGATTGTTTTCTCTTGATCGATTTACCTCTGTAAATTTATTCACGCGAGAAGACCGCGGAACTTGCAATGTAATTTTTTCCTGATTACGCATATCGAAAGGAAATGTATATCGCGTTACCTATCACCAAAAATAAATGTAGCTCATTTTTATTTTGCATAAATGCATATTTCTGAGATTTTTCTTTCAATGTTAATGTTAAATAATTCGTTAAATCCCCTGATTTTTCGAAAATTTCAAAAGTTCAAAAAATATTTTCTTAGGCGTCCTGCAACTGAAATATATTATACGAGCAAATTTGATGAATATATAAATAGTATATTTAATTATTATATTCTTTCTATCCATTTTCATTTTGTTGCTAGCGATATCAACAATGCTAATTGGCAAAATGTGTATCCCATACGAATTAGCGATTATTGTTGCTGGTAACCCGTTGTTGTAACGACGAACTGATAACAGAAGGCGATAATGACTGCCGCCTTTTCTTTCGCGTTAATATAAACTAATATTTTTTTTAGCTAAAATACGCATCGTGCATCATTGTTACATTTATGTAGAACTTGAATACACCGAATTCAATGGCAGAAAAAGTTTTCGTTTAAGCATTTGATTTTAAAAAATATTGGTATTGATATTATATAAAATATTGGTATTCGTCGTGGCAGTGTCCCAATACTTTGGGCATAGGGAGGGAACTTGTTCCCGGCGCATGTGAGTGGCGCATTTTTTTTGACTCCGGTACTAGCATGAAAGCTAGGAGCTCTGAGCTAGCAGGGCGGCCCTTACCAGGCATTGTATGGAGAGGTTGCCGTGAGAGCAAATGGGTTCCGGCTGGATCCGGACAGCCCGTCAGCGTTTTGTGCGTCGTTGAGATCGTCGGCGCGTCGATAAGAGCCTAGATGCCCATCGGGGGGACTTGCGGCTCTGACGAAGCAAAGAGTTGTGGTGTTGTGGACCATACGAGGTTTCATACATACATACGCGCCACTTCCAGCAGAACCCAGCTTTAAATGGTAGTCTTCCCACTGGGACACTCGGTCGCGGCACTTAACATGCTGCATTCCTTTGTTGTTCGTCACCGACGCGTCGGACTCACGAACCCTCCCTCTTCCAAGGAGTGTGGGGCGGCGGTGTGGGAGGGGCCCTGCCGCTCATCGGAAGTGCTCTTGCGTGGCGTCGTGGGAAGGGGCCCTTAATACATGCCGATGGAGTGATGTCGCTGTGCCGCACTCTTTTGATCACAGGAGAGAAAGGGAGCGCCCAGCAGGAGCGGGGCCTGAGTATTGGCGCCCAAACAGCAAGGTTGTTCACGTAAACTTTTTAACACGCCATTGCTGCGAGAGCACCTCCACCAATGCTCTCCGAAGTCAATGCTGAGCAATGAGAAACTAAAATGCGCGCAGAAGAAGGGCGTTTCGAGCTTTCGTGATTTCAGAGGCGGCGCCACAAAGGCTTATTGAGTAGGCGACTGACTTGGAGAGCTCGGGAATGAGGTTCAAAGATTCACGGAGAGAGCGCCTTGAGATACTATTAGAGCAAAACATTATCTTTGAGCTTGTTATACAAAGGGGCATTAAATATGACACTTTGAATTGAATATGACGTACAGTTTGAGACGCCTCATCGGTACGGCATACAACTCCTTCACACTTTGGCTATCTAACGAACAGTATACAACAAGAATTAGCTCTCTGCCCCGTGGCCTAGATCGCTAAGGCTAAGTGTCGTAGTGATCTCGGACTAAAGGGTCGCGGGTTCGAGTCCCGCCTCAGACATGGTTGTATTTGTGTTTGTCCTCTCACCCATTATCACCACCATATCGTTTCGTCTTTATAGTTACCATACCGTTAACACCAATAGTGGTCGCTAATGACCTAGATGTTGATGCTACCTTAAATAACCAATTTAAAAAAAAGAACTAGCTGTGTACTCATTCCACAAGGGCATAGTTTTATCGACATATTTCATAAGCTTAAGCAGCGCAACGTCGACACCTACAGGGCGCCATACTTGCGTTTCTCTGTTCTTCATAACACTGGCTATCTTCTCAAAATATATCACACATGGATATTCTTTCTGGCGCCGGCGTAACGGGTCACAGTGTCTTACCTCCTCACGGAATGCCTCTTGACGACAATGGGGGTGCCAAGGTCTGTGACGGCTCTGGAGTCCTTGGTCCGTGAGTAGGGTTTGCTCACGTTGGATGCCGACATTTGTTACCTGGCGCTGATAACCAGTGCTGCACTCACATGGGTTTGCGGCCGGTGGCGAAGAGCAGGGCGTCGACGACTATCGCCGGCAGCAGATGGAAGAAGAAGAACTGCACGAGGAAGAGCCGGCGGTTGCGGGTGACACCGCCGCACGGGTGGTACAGAGTGTCCGAGAGGGCAGCGCAGCGCTCATTGCGTTCGCCGCCTCGAGATGCGTCCCTGGGTGAGGTGCTGCATCCCAGTCTGCGCGGCGTGGTACACGAGCGGCGACCCCACCCTGCGCAGACACACACCGCACACCCTTCACCCAGAGCACATTTAAAAATAAGAACAACAACAAGGAAGAATGAAGTCAGAATCGGAAACAGTTGTAATAGCTGCCCAAGATCAGACGTCGAGAACACGATATTATGATAAAGCTGTTCTCAAAAATTTCAAGGATGATAAATGCCGCAATTGCCACGAACATTTAGAAACCATTAATTATATGGTGTCATTTTCTTCAGTTCTAGCAAAGACGAACACTTAAAAAGACACGAAAGGGGGTGTAGTTACATCCACTAGCAGATCTGTACCGCCCTCGAAATCTCAAACATATGCTCCAACTGGTAAGAATACTCACCAAAACAATATCAAATTCTCTAAACCATACTAAATTATACCAGACATTAATTGATTTTTTCGTGTTTCCGGGCGCGTCAACTGCTTTGGTCATTAGTCCCGTTAGTAGAGTGCATGTTTTTCCTCGGGAGATGGCGGTGATTTTCCCCGCTGGATGGCGAGATCCGGCGCCGACCTACCGTCGGCTAGTGGGGTTTCCCCCTAACCAGGACTCTTCCACCAGCGGGGCACCGCCCCAGCCGGGACTAGCTCTTAGCTCCCGGTCTCCCGGAATATGTGGTAGTGTAGTGCATGTTAGTGTAAGTGTGTGTGTGAGGGGAAAGGATAGGACAAAGTACTGCTCCGGCATCCGCCTGGTGTTGATCTGAGAAACCACGGAAAACTACCGATCAGGGCAGCCGGCCGCTAGAATTCTCCTTCAGACAGTGACTGAATTCGACCTAGCTGACAACCTAGTGTCGAAAATCCTGCCGCCGTCAGGACTCGAACCTAGGACCTCCCGGTCAGAGGCGCTGCAGTGACATCTGTTGATGCACTGAGCTAACGCTCTCGGTCCCAACATTGAAATACATATGACATATGATATATAAAATACATAAAATATTAACATTGAAATACGGCTAGCTCCATAGAAACGACTAACACGTAACTATAAAGAAAAAAGCCGGCTCTGTTCCCTTGTTGCTATCCGTGATTTGCGCTCGCTGGAAGCACGCCTGTAGCCATCATGGCAGGTCCGTGCCCCTCACGCCTCTATCCCACCGTGACACCACCTCCCTCTAGTGAATGCCGGAGGAGTACTCTAAGAAACGGCCAACGACCGGGTGTCATGTTTCCTTTCACTTCCTCGTCCTATCCTCACCCCTTTCCTCACGCCTCCCTCCCACCGTGACACCACCTCCCTCTAGTGAATGCCGGAGGAGTACTCTAAGAACCGGCCAACGACCGGGTGTCATGTTTCCTTTCACTTCCTCGTCCTATCCTCACCCCTTTCCTACACTCACTCACACTGCATGCACTACCTCACAAGCCGGGAGACCGCTCGAGAGCTTAGAGCTTGAACCGTCTGCGGCGATGCAACGCTGGTGTGTGATACCTGGCATGTTTATATGTCGCCAAGGACAATACAAACCGGCTCTTCAGGTGCCAGCTTTTGAGAATCTCAGGGGTCGACATCTCTGGGTCAGGATGAGATGGTTTTCACTATTCAACAATCAATGACTCTAGATATGACACTACAGTCATTGGCAATAGATAAAAAATAAATTAAAATGATAATAAACAAAATAGACAATAGATAAAAATAAACAAGGGATACTTCAACAAATTCCTAAGAATTCGTTGAAGACACTTGTTAGTAGTACACGAGAAAGTAAAAATTGTTCCTTCTGTCTTCTTATCAATCTGGAGTAACGATGAGCACAGCTCTAATTTTGGTCTCACAAAAAGGCACATCTTACTACGATACGTTTGTAAATCGGAGAAATGAGCCGTTCACTTTTATAAATTGCACCAATCTTTAGACACAATTTCTTCAAAGAACAAATAACTAGATAATTGTTCACTTCGTCGAAGAAAAGGGGGTTGTTGATTCTTTGAATGATTTTATGAAGAGAAATCCCTTGTGAAACCAGAAGAAAAAAACAAAGGCACTAAATAATTTTGGGTATTTAGAGCAAGCCCTCGTAAAACTCCATATGAGACGACGCAAGGAAAGTTTACAAGGCTCTCTAATTCAATAGAGAACCCAGAAACGTTTTTAATTTCACAGCAAAAAGATGCAGAGGGTCAATATACGAAGTAGGGTCAAAAAGTACCCGGAATTGGTTATTAAAAATTTATTAAAAATATTTATAACATTCTTACATTATTTCCCTTCAAAATACTCTCCTCCTGCATCTACATATTTATTCCACCGTTCATATAATTGTTGGAAACACTCTTGAAAGCCGTTTTTTGAAAGTTCCTTCAGCCGCTCCGTCGCATTTTCAATCACCTCTGACGAATCAGCAAAACGATGTTCATTCAATGCCATTTTTAACCTTGGAAACAGGTAGAAATCTGGTGTTGCGAGATCGGGAGAATATGGAGGATGTTCCAGAGTGGTAACATTATTCTTGGCAAGGTATTGTTTCGCCATTAGGGATCGATGTGCTGGGGCATTGTCGTGCAACAAACACCAGTCATTCTCTTCCCGTTTTTCAGGTCGTTTTCGTCGAATTGCATCTCGTAGCCGTTTTAAGATCTCTGTGTACAATTCTTTATTTACTGTTCTCCCTTCAGAAATAAATTCATAATGAATCACTCCACGTTAATCAAAAAACACCTCCAACATCACCTTACCCGGCTTCTGTCCAAGCGAAATTTTTGTTTTCTTGGTGAAGTTTTTGACTTCCATTCAGCGGACTGCCGTTTTGTCTGAGGGTCGTAAAGAAAGCACCATGTCTCATCACCTGTAACAATTTTGCGCAGGAAGCTGTCATCTGCATCAGCCATTTCAATCAAGTCCCTGGACATGGTCACTCTCATTTCCTTTTGCTCAGGGGATAACATTTTTGGAACAATGTGCAAGCAAACACGATGCATGTTCAAGTCATTATGAAGAATGCTGTGAACACTCCCATGTGAAATACCAACTTCAGAGGCAATAGTATTGATGGTTGTTCGCCTGTCCGCACGCACAATTTGTCGAACGCGCTCAACATTGTCGTCTGTAGTGGAAGTGGAAGGCCGCCGAGTCCGAACGTCATCTTCAATTGTTGTGCGACCGTCGCGAAAACGCTTATGCCACTCGTAAACTGCTGTTTTATTCATCGCAGAATTTCCGTATGCTTTTTTTAGCATCTCAAGAGTCTCCGAGGGTGATTTCTCCAGCAACACACAGAATTTAATATTGCCACGCTGCTCTAATGACGACATTGCACAATCCGACGAAAGAAAGAAACTACGATCTACTATATTAAACACCGAACGCACGGAACCAGCTACAACTGCCTGCTAACCTCGAAAGCACATTCACTACCTGTTATGCCAACCTCACAAACAAAAATTTCCCTTTCAGCTAACAAATACTTGACTGTAAGCGACCATTCCGGGAACTTTTTGACCCTACCTCGTATAAGTGAATGGCTTAGTGAAAAATAGATTTCAATCCAAGAATAATATCGGCGCCAATAAAACCGTTTTAAAATAGGCTTAGGAGTGCCACAATTCCCCTAAATACACCATTTTTGCTACTTTTTAGAAAGTAACGAATCATTATTATTTAATGTTATTTTCATCAATGATTTTTGGCTGAGGTGGTGCCCACGTTACCTCGCAACAATTTTATGACCATCAAATAATACTCACTAGACTCAATGTGCAACATTAGCCCAAATATGGCTAATTTACCTTAAAACCATAGATTGATTTTGCTCTGATAAGTAGTTTTCGTGGATACCCTGCCCATAAGTAACTCCTGGTTGGGAGAAAAACCCCTACCGACGTTTAGTTTGGCGCTGACTCGCCATCCAGCGGGTAGTTCACCATCACCACCTGCGATAAAATATGTACCTCACTTATGGGACTAACAATCTTAGCAGTTGACGCGCCTGGAATCACTAATGAACGAATCGTGTGTGGCAGGCGTTCGTGCACGTGTCGACCACCTTCTGCAACGTGGGCCAGCGCGAGTTCGAGGAGAAGCTGTACCCGGTGGCGGGCGACTGGCGCTCCGTCCTGGCTGCCATCGCCATATTTGCAGTAGCTTTACAATACTTTCTACGCACTACGTAAGTAGTATGTGACGAAGTAAACACTTAGGTATTCTGAGGAATCTCACCCTTTCCTGGCGATCTCGCACGGTGGCGGGCGACTGACGCTCCATCCGGGCATGCCATCCCATATTTATAGTAGCTGTACAATACTTTCGACGCACTGCGTAAGTAGTATGTGACGAAGTAAACACTTGGTATTCTGAGGAATCTCACCCTTTCCTGGCGTCTCGCAGCTGCTTATAACAAGTCCCTTGACGACGACGTCACAGGGAAGTAGTCATTGTAGCAGTCGGGGTCGCTGTAGGAGATGTGAACCACGCCCTTTCCTGCGCCCACCATCATACCCATGGGGCCGTTGAAGTTGTCGATCCAACCGGGGAACGGGTCAACGGCGGTAGCCACAACTGCAACAAGCAAGAACAACAGCAAGAAGATTCAAGTCCTCTTATTGGTTGATTGTTTCTGACATGTAGCTGTTGTCGTCGTTGTTCCTTTAGAGTAGATCTATTCTTTTCCGGAAGTTGGCGGTGTTCTCACTGTAACGCTAGAACAACCGCCGACCTACAGGTTGGCACTTGGATGGGCTTAAAAGCTTTTCTTCAATAACTGTTATCACAAAAACAGCTGACTCGTAATAGCTGTTATTAATAACAGTTGAAAAATAACAGGTCTGTAACCAGCAACCTAACATGACCGACTGCTAAGAGTTAAAGCAGTTTTTTGCGACTGCTAAGAGTTAAACCACGCAAAACAAATACCGTTGGTAGCACCGTAAAGCTTGTGCAGCTACCTTACGGTGGTTCCTTGCACTACTTTCCCTAACATGTTTGGATAGAGAAGCAGCTGATATGAGCAAATGAACGAGACTGGATGAAGTGCCAAGGATGAATAGTAATTCATATAATGTGTTGCGGATGTGTATAGAATATAGAATATTACTAAAATGAAAGTGATTCGGGTTCAGATTGTAAATATTCTTTCGAATATGCAACTTGTGCATAGTGAAGTGACGAGTGCCAAAACTAATGACAAGAAACAGTGTTTTGCTTACCTATAGCTAAAGTGTTCATGACTATCGAATATCAAGTATTATAATGTGAGTTATTTTACCGTAACTAATTTTGCTTTATTGGACCTAGGGAAATATTTGTTGATCTCACATAAGCTGCAATGGGACAGAAATAAGTTAACATATTGGACGGGCTTAATTTAAAGGACAAACATCTTGTTGTAGTGTATACAATAAAATATAAAAATATTGTGGCACATGGTGAGTAATAATGATGAATTATGTATTAATGAATCTATATTTTGAACACTGGCAAGTCATGATTGATTAGCTGCAGTGAAGCTGCTATCGTACAAAATGGTTGCCACAAAAGCTTGTAGTTCGGATTAGGCCCAGTAGGTTGCAGTGCTATGCATTTCAACCGATAACAGCCAATAACAGGATAACGAAATAACTGTTATTTCGCGTAACAGTTACGAAACGTTAACGGTTAGAAAATAACAGTTTAGCTGTTAAGGGCACATCCCTAGTTGGCACGTGCGTGATTTCGCTCTTCAGGTACCTTGCACAGCCGCGCCATCTCTAAGGTCCCGACTGGTCCCCCGACATGTGCGATAGTGTAGTGAATGTAAGTGTAAACGTTTGAAACGACTGAGAGGATAGAAGAAAGGAAAGGTAAATAGATCGCGCGTGCACTGTGGCTTGTTAGGGTGCTGCTCCTACGGGAACAGGCCTTGAATTGATCGGAGGAACAATGGACAACTATCGACGAGAGCATCTACCCGCTAGAATTCTTCTCTGGATAGCGGCTGAATTCGACCTGGCTATTTATGTAGTGTCGAAAATCCGCCCCGTACTCCTGACCTCCCGGTCAGAAGTCCAGGCAGGCGCGTCATGATATGAATGTCCAAGGATTTATCACTTAATTGTTATTGTCTATAATATATTATCTTGATAAAGTTTCCAAATTAGATTTTAGCCAGTCAGTTTTTGTTTTCTGAGATATTCCATCAATGCTTTTAAAAATCAGATTGTAATTATATTTACATTTTACACAACATTTCAGAGATCGAGTGAGTCTCCAGGTACAGATTGGCAGGCACAATTGAGAGCCAAAAAATACAAACAGTATTTTAAAAAATTCAAACATTTTAAAATAATCATAGCCAATCAAGATAATGTCCAGGAGTTTATTAGACAAAAATGGTTAAAATTGTCTTAATCGCTTATTTTCGAAGTTTCGAAAATATACAGGAGCCATCACAAGTCCACGCCCGCATAAATTGTTAGAATTTTGAAAGGTTAGAAAGGGTTTTTTATATATTGTGACGTCATGGGATTAGACAACCCTATAACGCCACCATCAGCTACGACAAGAAGCCCACGAACAGAGAGGAGTAGGTACGCGGCGGAGCGATGGCTTGTAAACGCGCCATCTACCCACAGCTTCTCGAACTCTGACGCGCGAACTAGCGAATAATATTTTTCCGGGAGGTCACGAAAAGAGGAGAATATTCCCCCTCCAAAAATTTCCCCAGGCGCGAGTACCATAAGTATCGCGGCGCGCCTCGGAGGAGCTCTCTATGATTGCAGCGGCGACGGCAACTAGACTGAGTCTGATGGCGATTGTAACTTGATAGCATAGGTGTTCATTTTAACTTGGTAGTTAAAAGTTAGCTTGAGAAGTGTATCTTCGAAAGTGAGGTAATTACAAAATGGAGTGCAAAAGCATTCGTCGCATTCACAATATTTGACAGAGCAAGCGAAGTGACTAATTGACGCCGAAATAATTTTAAATTTGTGAAATTCGCGCAGATGGACATTAACTAAATCCAGCATCTCATATTGCACGCTGAGACCACACACGCACAAAGTGTGGTAGGTACGCCGAGCATTTAAAGCATAACTTCACCAACATTAATTATTCGAGGCTGGAAGCGCGAACAAACTTGTTCGAGGCGCGGCAGAAGGACGACCCCAGTAAGAGCGAAGCGTAGGTAAGAAAGATTCGGACTAGAACGAGAATCGTACGAGTCCGGAGAACGGGAGAAGTGTGTGAAAATTGGAGGCGTGGCGGAGTCCAGAGCACGAGGGGAGGAAACTGGTAACACCGTGGGACAGCCAGTGAAGACGGGTTGCAACTGCGAGCGGCAGAAAATCCCCAAGTTTACCTACAGGCGAGCGATGCAGAGCTGTTGAGGTAAAGGAACTGGCAACTTTTATGCGGCGATCAGTTGGGGAAAGAGAATAGCAGTAAATACACGACAAATACACGAGTGTGTGAAAAGTCCAGAATAGGTGGGAGAAGTATTTCCAACGATGTGAGTGGCAGTTTCAAGTTCATTTACTGCGCGTGTTATTGATTCATTCAAAGAGGCCATACCTTGTACAATTTTACGTAAATAATTCATGATTTTCACATGTTGTACAGTTGATATTATCTGGAAAAGTCAGTTTATTGTATTGTGTTAAAAGTAATTGCTTTCTGTGATATGTAAAAGGGTCAGATTCAAGTAACGTGTATGTTACGTTTTATTGTTTTTTTTCTCTTTAAAGTTCACAGAGTTATAGTGAATGCGAAGCCCAAGGCTAGCTCCTGTGAACGGGATACCTTAAAACAAGTGTAAAATTCATTTTAAAAGCCGTGCACGAAAAACTAGAGAGTAGAAAGACTAAAATAATGTTGTAGATAAAATTCAGAAAGAGTAATGAGCAAATTGTGAATTGTAGTTGGTGAAAGTGTGTCCAGGCAGTCCAGGTGTCGCCAATTGTTTTTGTTTTGCCTTTGTTTTCTTTTTTCTTCAGTAATCAACTACTTAAAGTGCATTGTCCTGTTATATAATTGTGTCACTGTAATTTTTTCATTGAATATACGCTTATTTTATTCGTATTTTATCTGATTCATTGTGTCAAGGGTTCAGACCTTTCTCATACCCAAAAGATGCTGCTTCCTGAGAATTTTAATTTCCCTTCACGAGCATTCATACTATCACGCTCTCACCACATGTGGAAGGTAGGAGGTGCATGTGTTAGAATATATATATATATATATATATATATATATATATATATATATATATATTGCTTGTATAGCAAGCAACCCCTTTCTGTAGAGGCTACTCATCCAGTCGTTACAATGGAAGCCACAGACGCCAACACCTACCCACTGACGGCCGCAAGATGCCCACGGGCAGGCGGTCCGAGTAGTGATCCACGATGTGCTCCGCCAGGTTCTTTGTGATGTGTACGTGTTGCAGTAGGGGCCCAGAATCCTGTGACCAAAAAAAATCAACGCGTTTAAATCGCATACATATATAACCAAGTAAGTATAATAGCAACTTTAAAAGCTAATCAAATCAGTCATTACTATGCTACATTTCATTATATTTTTCATGAAAGTTACGAAGCGAAAGCGAGTGAAATTCCGTGAAATATACAATATAATGATTGTAAGAATGCTGAAAATGTGTGTTTGACGTAATTAAATGATGAAATAATTGAAGTAACCTTCGTCAACTTAATGGAATTATTCAGAGTTGGAGCGTTCTCACAAGATTCTCCCCTCACCGAGAAAACATCAGTAGAGAAATTCGTAAATGACTCGATTATCACCGCACCGTTACCTATAGATTATGTCTGTCCAGAAAACGTAAAACAATTAATCAAGAAAATCAAAAACAAATCTTCCCCCGGAATAGATATCATATCTAATCTTGCTCAAAAATATCTTCCACCACAGCCCTTGTTAAAAATTTTTTTATTCCCCCTCCAAAAATGCATCAAGTTACAAACCAATTAGCTACTTTCAGCATTCAAAAATGTTCAAAAAGCTTATCTTAATCAGATTAATCGCCTACCTTAATAAAATAAATGCAATTCGGCCCAACAATTTGCATTCCGTACTCTTCACTCATCAACCCATCAAATATTAAGAATTGTTGAACAAATTGCTCTAGCCTATCATCGTAAACAATTATACGTTGCGGCTTTCTTAGACTTTGCGTACGCATTTGATCTGTCACAATGGATTCAAGTTACGTTCAAGTTACGTAAACTAGGAGTCCCGGAATATCTGTTCCAAAAAATCAAATATTTTCTGGATAATAGATTCTTCACAGTAAAAATGAACAATATCATATCCTGACCTACCCCAAATTCTAGCTGGCGTTTCGCAAGGGTCCTCGCCTCTAACTACTGGTTTAATTTTGAAGAACTGCTGACAAAATAGCAACCCATACATTCGGCTCAAGTGTTATGGGATCAAGTTATATGGGTACTCTCTGCACCATCTCTGACTGCAGTCAGGGCGTGATGGACTACCGGAGCAATGTCGTTGTGGCGACTCAAGTATTTTGTTTGTGCCGAAGCAGAGCACCCGACCATTATGTGTTGGAGAGTTGCAGCGGGTTGATTGCAAAGGCGGCAGCGGCTACACTCGTATTCCCAATCACATACCATTTGTAACTGCGAGTGGATGTTACATGAAACCTGCTAAGTTAAAAGCAGCTTTATTATTATTATTATTATTATTATTATTATTATTATTATTATTATTATTATTATTATTATTGTTGTTTTTATTGTTTTGCAAAATGAAACCGAGCGTTCGCACATTTTTTGGAAGAAAATATTATTAAAGTTATTGATAAGGCGCCGAAATGGCGTGTTCTGGGGAAACTGGAAAATTGAGCAAAAATACTTGGGAAATGTCTTCTTGGGTTCTTGCAAGAGGATTCTGAAATGTCAAATATTAAGACTGTCTGCACACATTGTCGATAGAATCTGCTTTCAACTCGACATTTTTGAATAAAATATCCGTGTCCTGGGAGAAAGGAATTGATTTTTTTTTCTCCTTATTCATGCGAGCATGGCCAACGCTTATCTCGCTGCGCTGCGGCGCGCCAAAAACAACTGGGAAAAGTACTGTCTCAGAGTTTGGAAACAAGGCACCGACCATCTATAATTCATTTAATAACATTTCCAAATGCAAAGATATCTTAAGTTGCTGTACTATCCCAGTGCAGCTAGTCCGGCTGTTGGGTTTTGACGGGCGACCGGCGTCTTAAATATAAACAGCTTTTTTTTAGCGGAGTTTTTTTTCGACAGTTTGAGGCGCTTTACATATTATTTTGGAAATGCTCACTTCAACCCGGTCCGGGAAAGTACTTGCCTCTACCGGTCTTTTGCGAAGGAGTTATTCGAGCTTTTATTCCTTGCTTTTTGCCGCTTTCCTTGCTTGCTGGTAATATACAAATTTACGGCCTGAGAGATATTTCAAAAATATTTCATATGTGTAATTAAAAATAAGACTACATGAAAATAAATTTGAATTAAAATAAAGCACTATCATTGGGAAATTTTAAAAAAAATTGGGGACTGTTTGAGATAACGGCGTTTTAGGTTTCTGAAAATGCGGAAATTTGAGCTCATTTTCACATAAAACTGTTGGTTTCCCACAAACTTTATTTGACATTATTTAAAGCAAATGTACTCATACATATGATACAGTGAAGAAATTCCCTTTAATGAACATATTACAGACGTGAGAGTCAACTAAAAAAATACATTTTTGAATGTTTTGAAAAAACAAAATAATAGAGAATGCGACGTTTATGTCATCGTATGGGGTACATTTGGCACTACCACTTCCAAAAATTTAAAGAAAAATTTGGAGCCGTTAATTTTCGAAAAAATCTCCAGACTTTATGAAAGAACTATTTTTGGACAACAAATTTTATTTGAATAAACATCTTCTTTAATTTTGTAGTTGTAGGAAGACGCTGAAAATAAGTCATTAATTTGCAAGGTAAAAAATTTAGAGTTAAGCGTGTAAATCGGACCTATAACTACGAACTTTATAAGTGTCTTTTGGCCACATTTTTTTATAAAGTTGACGAGAACTTAATTCAAGGCCTATACCAAAAATAGTATAATACTCGTATATATGTTAATATGAAAACCGTGTTCTGCCGTCTAGTTCTAAAATTATTAGGCTCTGATTGTCGTGAGCAAATGCGTACCTGACCTACTTTGTATTTTTTTGGCAACATGCTTAATTCAAGGCCCAATAAATAGTATATAATAATACGTATAATATGTTAAAAGAGAACTGTTCTGTCGTCTAGTTTAAAACGATTTTGGGTTTTGAATGCCGTGTGGAAGTGCGTACTAGATCCATTGGTATCGTATTTTGACAACATTTTCTGTGCTAAAGTTGACGAGTACTTCATTTAAGACCTACATCAATAAATAGTACATAACAGTGCGTGTAATATGTTAAGAGAGAATCGTGTTCTACGTCTAGTTTTAAAATTATTAGCTCTGAATGCCGCGAGGAAGAGTGTACTTGATCCACTTTGGTATCGTATTTTCGCAACATTTTTGGCTAAAGTTGACGAGGACTTAATTCAGGGGCTATATTAATCAATTATACATAATAATAATACAAATAATATAATAATATAAAAATGTGTTCTGCCGACAAGTATAACAAATTTTATACTCTGATTGCCGTGGGGATGTACGTACTTGATCGGTTGGGTTGTATTTTTGCAACATTATTGCATCATCTTTGCGAAAGTTGCTGACCACTTAATTCATAATATGTGTATAAAAATAATATATAATCATATGCGTAATATGTTGAATGGAAACGCTCGCTAGTTATGAGATTTGAATGTGTACCGCAGTGCCTACTATGGCCCTACTTGGGTTGTATATTTAGACATATTTTGCTGTACTTGACGGGCACTTACTTTAAGGTATATCGACAAATGTACGTAATGTTATGAATAGTATGTTAAAAGTATTTTTAATTTTTTTAATTTGTTTATTTAAAAATTATACAAGTTGAATGGTCTGTTTCCAGTTGAAGTTTGCACCTAATAAATTTTTTTTACAATAGTAAATATTAATATTTTTTATAATATTAGTATTTTTGCTAGCTATAATTACCTATAATATTGGCTAGTAGTTTTTTCCAACATTAATTTTTATTTTGTGTCAACTGTCTTTTTCTAAAGCTGGCTTACCATTGATTTTTGAGAAAGCTCTAAGAGCCTAAAATTTAGGACTACGGCATTTAATTAGCCTATAATTGTGTTCTGCTGTAGTGTGTCAGCCACTTTATGGACGTCGCTATATTGCTGTATTCTTTTGTTTGTTTTTTTAAAAAGTACAAAAATGTTATTTTTTGATCTCTCTCACGTCGGTAATATTTAGATTAGAGGCAATTTCTTCATATTATTAGATTTATGAGTACATGTGATATAAATAATATCAAATGTGAACTCAACAGTTTTCTGTAAAAATGAACTCAAAATTCCAATTTTCAGAAACGCTCAAAGCCATTTTCTCAAAAATGGTTCAAATTTTACCAACCGATAGTGCTAATTGCACTGATAAATATGACGTTAAGTTCATTTTGCTGTATTATTTTGTTGTTGTTTTTCAAAAATTGCACAAATGTAATTTCTTTAAAATGTCTCTCACCCGTTATTATGCACAGTTCCATCAATTTGTAAAAGACTGCAAATTAAGTTTTCGAAAATTCAATAGATTCTTGTGAAAAAGAACTTCAAATTTCGTATTTATGGTAATGTTTAAACGCCTTTTTTAAAAAACAGCTCCAAATTTTCAATGAAAATTTCATTTAGGACGATTTTTTACTATTCTTGAATATTCATAGAGTAATATTTCGGTTCTACTATTATGAAACCGAAAAGTTGAGAACATGTCAAAAAGTTTTGGCGACAATAGACGGCAGCTGACCAGAGAAAGGATTTAATTTAATCCTTTAATCCATCCTTTAATCCAGTCCACATCAAGGAAATTAAAAAAATGCTACGAGAAAGTTTGTGCCATTTCCTGACACCTCTAGTTAATGATAAGATCGAAAGTCATTGATCCTCAGCTAATTTCTTCAAAAATTAAGTTTATCTCCTCCCAAGAAGTCCTAAAGATAACAAAGAATCTAAAATTTTATAAAACCCAGGATATCATAATATTTAAAATAAAATGCTTAAAGAATGGAATCTATCGATTTTAGAAAAATTAACTAACAACTTTGATTTCATGCTCCAAACATCGTATTTCCTCAGAGAATGGAAATTACCATTTAACTTCCATATGCAACCTGATAAGACCCTCACTCCCTATTAACATCGATAATTTATTACCTTCACATCCAAAATATTTGAAAAAATTGTTATGAAACATTAATGATTTATTCCTCCTTCCACATTAAAGCTTTAGAACTCACTACTCATCAGTTACTTAGGTTACGGAACTAATTGCAAATGGTTTTCATATTAAAGAACACACTATTGGTATATTACTTGACATTTTTAAAGCATTGGATCAAGTATGGTTATCAAATTCTTCTCTACAAGCTACAAGATATTGTCACCCCGTTATATCTATTCAACATTTATGCTGATGACTCTGCTTGACATGCTAATTGCAAGAAATACGTTACAAACTGCAATACAAAATATGTGAAATGGACACAAAATTGGAGGATCGTGGTAAACCCCTCTAAAACTCAAGCCAAAATCTTTACATTCTGTAGACCAATAAATCCCCTTCCATTAATAATAAATAGCATAAATGATGGAAACTAATCTTAAAGTTAAATATTTAGGTTTATATATCGATACAATATTACTGGAAACCCATATTCAAAACATATCAATTGGACTTACCACAAAATTCTAAATTATTTCCTTTGTTAAATCATCACTCTAAATTACGCGTTGACTGCGGCTTTTTATTATATTAAAAATTAATAATTCGTCCATCTCTAACATATTTGCATGCCCCATTTGGTGCAATGCTTCTACAACACACATAAATAAAATACAAACAAGAAAACAAATTTTTACGAAAATTACTAAAAGCTAATGTACTTCCAACACATAAATACACCGTGAACTTCAAATCGACAAAATAAAACTATATCAATCTTCAAACCATAAAGTTTAAAACTTCACCTTCTGCTCCCGCTTCTCAATACTACGAACTAGGTTGAAATTATAATTCTTCTCGCATTAAATCACGTTTTACGAAAGATATCCCCCCCCATATTTTCAAACACTAACATACACATACACATATCCAAATCTTTTCAAATATATATATTTTATTTTTCAACATTGTTTAATTTTCTATTGTAACGAATATTGCGTCATCTGCCGGGGCCACTCCGAACTAGATGGTATGCGCGGATGGTGACATCTGCCGGCGTCCCCCGAAGTAGATGGTTCCGGGGTATGCGCAGATTGCAACATCTGCCGGCAGTCCGCCGAACTAGATGGTCCCGGAGTCGCGATGTTTATTGCAAGTTCCAGAAAATTCTAGCCGGTCGCCTGTCGAGTAAAAGTACGCGGCGGCCGGCGATCGCCAGTCTGAAGTAGAAGCTGAGCTGTGAACTGTGTGCATCGCGGTGAATAGCAGTGCAATGATTGTGCTCCGTGACGTGAAACGTAGCCAGCGCCATGAACTGTGATCAGTGCAGTGGACTGTGGCCAGTGCATCGCACAGTGGTCACTGCATAGGACTATGCGACAGTGCAAAAGAAGTGAACAGTGAAAATAAATAATCAAGAGAAGTGTGCCGTATAAAGAAATAAAGTAAAGACTATCTGCTCATAAATGTTGTGTTTACAGTGATCGTGTAAGAAACAAAATAAACGTTTTTGTTAAGATAAGATCTGTGTTTGAATTCACCCCGTAGAATCGTAACAATTGTAACACGTATTCGACTATGGGTAAAAATGTCATACCTAGTATGTAAATCGCTGGCATCTTGCCAAAAAATATATAATATATCTTTCATTGTAAACCCTGAAAAATTGAACAGGTAGGAATAAAATTTTTAAAAAATGTTTTGTTATTTGTAAATTAAATCTAAATAGGCTTTGTACTCGAAACGGAACTTAGGATACATTCGTAGACGGAGATGGGATTCAAATTTTCGCGTTGAAATAGACGGTCGTGAGTAGGTGCTCACCTGCGCCACAGAACAGTAAAAAGTCGCGATCAGGGAACAATTTATTTGCAGTTTTGTTTTTATTCGACCACCAAATAACTTATAACACTCCAGGGACATTTTGCAAACTGATTTTGACATTAGGTTAGCCCTGGAAAGTTGTGGAATAAAATTTTCCAAAACTTGGACATGACCTTCTTTGAATATGTCATTAAGCAACAGTTTTTATTAAGAAAAAAATTAGTCCTCAATATTGTAATTGTAGGATAATCCGGAAAAGTGTTGACCTTTTGTAATTTATGAAAAATTGGAGATTTCGAAGAATATGGGATCCACCTACTTTTTGAGAGTTCTTTACGTTATCGAGGAAGTTTAATCAAACTCTATGCCATTTTTGAAAAAAATTGAAATGTTGTGGCTTCGTGAAAAGTACTTTCAAAAATCTAAATACACTTCTATCCGAAGAAAGAAAGTGGAGCTTTTTTGAGAAAATGTCGTTCCATCGTTCCTCAAAATGCTACATTTTGTGCTCATTTTTACAAAAAAGATTTAAGTTTTGACAAACTTTCTAAAACATCATTTGAAGTACTTGTACTCACAAATGCATTAGTATACAAATCATTGCTAATAAATATTATGAACTGAGAGAGAACGAAAATTCGAAGAATTCGTTCAAAATTCGCAGGCCTTGTGTCAGTACAGATCAATCGTGGTATATTCATTTTGAAAAAAAATCCTATGAATAGTTTAGCTAATGTTATTCACAGATGGACGGAAGGGAGATGAACGGATGTTTTGAAGATAGAAATATTTTTCGGAATGAAGGTGCCTCAAGTTGTATTTCCGTTAAAATTTCGAAAACTGTTTTCAACTGATTCATAAAATTCCATATGCTGCGTAGTTACTCTATTTATACGTACACGAAAAAAAAGGAAACAGTTTCGATTTCCACTGAAAAATGCAAATAACTGATTGTGAAATTCTACCTAAGCTCATACTGCTCGTTCCGAATGAATTTTCGTATTAATGCGTCTCTGTTTACTATTCAGCTGTTTCCATGCCACAGCAAGGCTCCTTCTCCAATAGACCGCTGCTTCGTAATGGAGAAAGAGTCCAGTCCCGTGCGTGTGGGTGGTGACTCACTTGGTGGTGAGCGCGCGCAGGGCCACCGGGTCGTTCTGACGGCCCACGTTGCAGAGGTGGCGCACGTGCCCGCCGGCACCCTTGGTTCCTCCACCAGCGCCAGCACGGAGCGCCAGTCGCCCGCCACCGGGTACAGCTTCTCCTCGAACTCGCGCTGGCCCACGTTGCAGAAGGTGGTCGACACGTGCACGAACGCCTACGACACACACGATTCGTTCATTAGTGATTCAACTGCGCCTCCACCAGCGCCAGCACGGAGCGCCAGTCGCCCGCCACCGGGTACAGCTTCTCCTCGAACTCGCGCTGGCCCACGTTGCAGAAGGTGGTCGACACGTGCACGAACGCCTACGACACACGATTCGTTCATTAGCGATTCAACTGCGCCTCCACCAGCGCCAGCACGGAGCGCCAGTCGCCCGCCACCGGGTACAGCTTCTCTCGATCTCGCGCTGCCCCACGTTGCAGAAGGTGGTCGACACGTGCACGAACGCCTGACACACACGATTCGTTCATTAGTGATTCAACTGCGCCTCCACCAGCGCCAGCACGGAGCGCCAGTCGCCCGCCCCGCGTACAGCTTCTCCTCGAACTCGCGCTGGCCCACGTTGCAGAAGGTGGTCGACACGTGCACGAACGCCTACGACACACGATTCGTTTATTAGCGATTCCACTGCTAAGATCGTTAGTCCCGGAGGTTAAGAGTATGTGTTTTCCTCCTGAGGTGGAGGTGATCTTCTCCCGCCAGATAGTGAGATCCGGGGCTGTCCTACTGTCGGATAACGGTGTTTCCCCGGCCAGGTATCTCCCACTGTCGCCCCCCCTCCGGCCGAGACAAGTTCAAAGTTGGGTGTGTAAGAAATGAGAAGGAGATGAAGGAATGATTGCGCGCGATCTGTGGCCCGTTTGCTAGGGTACTGCTTCGGCATTCGCCTGGTGTTGATCAGAGAAATCACAGAAAACTGCCCATCAGAACAGCTGACTGCTAGAATTCTCGCCAGATACTGAACTCTACCTAGCTCTCTGGCAGAGTCGAAAATCCTGTCACCGTCGGGACTCGAACCCTAGGACCTCCTGGGATATATCACGCCGCATTTTCTAGTACACGCGTTACATGGTTGATGATCGATTATTGGTAATTTCGGGTAATTCAACTGCTAAGGGCATTATTCCCATAAGTGTAGTACTTGCTTTTTGCACTGGAATAGGCGGCTATTTAACCGCGTTGGATTACGAGCTCCGGCGCCAAACTACCGTCGACTAATGGAATTGTCTCAAATCAGGTATCTTCTACCAGCAGGGCACCGCCACAGCGGGGACAAGCACGAAGATCCCGACCGGTCTCCCAGCATGTGTAATAGTGTATTGGATGTAAGTGCAAGAGTGTGTAAAGGCTAGAATAGGACAAAGAATGGCAAGGAAAGATCGTGCACGGTCCTTGGCGTGTTTGTCAGGATACTGCTTCGGCATGTACCTGGTATTGATCCCAGAAACCACTGAAAACTTTCGATCAGATCACTGCAAGAATTCTCCTCCAGATAGCCACAGACGTCACTGATCTGCATAATTTCTTTACGCACATTTAGCTCTATCTGTGTCAAACATAGAGAAATTTTTAGGAAAAATTTGAAACCTTTATAAAGGCTTTTTTAAAATGCCCCCTAAAATCAAAATATTCGTTACAAATTCACAGGACCGTTCGCGTACTTGATCGGGAAATGTCACTTTGGGGGAAAAGCATCACAACGGTTTAAGTTGATCACAGAGGGATGGACGGGCGGATGGATGGACGCTCGGAGGGACAGATAAATAGATAATTCAATTTTTCAGTAGGACTGACAAACCGTAAATACTGACATATGTATATCTGACGAACATCCCCGTCCAGCTATTCCTGGGCGCCTGTCGGGAATTCGCAAATATCATACTCTTGCGAGCTTAGTGATACCTCAGAGCAGTGGGATTATTTTGGGAGTCGAGAGGAAATTCAAACAAGTACACATAAATCAATTAAACTGGGTTTAACATTCTGAAACCCTTTTAAATGGTTACAACTGAGCACACAGAACAATAAGAATTAATGTTATCTTTCTCTTTTAATGCATGAATTCATTTTCATTCATTTCTTTTGCGTATTTAACCTGGGAGTTCCCGTCGACCAGTTTACACCTGGAATATACGTAAATTTCTGATTAACCTACTCAGTGACGCCGGGTTCAGATTTGCGACGCTTCGTTTAAAGACAAATTTAAATTCAACTTGTGAACAATAACATAATACTCTAAATTATTTATGGTAACTGTGAATAACATAAACCAAACACGATTTTTATAAAATTCTATTGGCAAATTACTTAAAATGGCAAACATGTTAGTTTCTCTGTTCACTCCACTATTTTATCTCTTCCTACCAACGTTCAATTTTAAATTTCTCCCCGGTCGCGGGGCGTTGACCTATAATTCAGCGCTTTTGCGCTGCACGCCGTTACCTTCGCCGCTCTCGCCCGCTGCGCGCCTGGAAGTCGATCTTGGAGTGACGGCAGCGCATTGTGTGTGTGTGTGTGTGTATATATATATATATATATATATATATATATATATATATATATATATATATATATATACATACAACAAATATATAACATATTTGAAGAATAAAATTTACGCAGTTTTGATATCAGGGCCCCACAATGCTAGTTTTTCTGACGCAAGATCTCCACTAAGTGCGCAGCATAACAATACTTCCTTTTACTGGTGTAACTAATGCGGCGTACCTTGAGCTTGGTCATGCGCGTGGCGAGTTCGAGCAGGTCGCGCGTGGCGCAAGCGTTGGTGCGCACGGCCGTGATGAGCGGGTCGTCGAAGCGCACGCTGGCCGCCAGGTGGAACACCACGGACACGCGCTCCGCCAGCACGCGCGCGTCCGCCTCCGCCAGCGCCAGGCCGGGCTGCGCCGTGTCGCCCCGCGCGCACCCGGTCGAACAGCTGCGCATCACCCACACAGCGCGCGTCAGCCTCTCCGACCCAATCGGCAGAGCTTTTAGCCCGGTCGCCAAGCACGCAAAAAGGGGTGTTACCAGGAAAGGTCATTTGTACTTACTCATATACATAGGTATAAACAGGAGCAATATACGTAGTATAGAGGAAGTTATGTAATGCTGCGGAAAATTGATTTCGAGATTTCAACGGAAATGCAGTTTTGGGGGACCCTGATACCGAAAAACTGTTTTCAAATCGCCCGTCTGTCATTCTGTCGTATGTGAACAAACCTAGCGCCTAAACCACACGTACGATCTTTTCCAAATTGAAGAAACACCTGTCCATCTGGCTCTAGTTGAAGATTTTTTGAAAAACATTCTTTAAATTCGGGAGTACTTTACATAAACCCCCAGACATTTTCAAAATTTTCTCAAAAATGGCTCCAAATTTTTTCTTTCAATTTCTTGTAAGATCAGAGTAAAACACTTATAAAAGTGGCATAGGTCCGATTTTCTCTGAATTTTCGAACATTGCAAAAGTTTGGATTTTTCCGGCGTCTTCCTACAACTATAAAATTGAAGATATATATTTTTCCTACAAAGAATATTTGTTGTTCATAAATATCTCTTTCATTAGGGTCATGAAGATTTTTTGAACATCTAGTAGTTTTCGTGCAATAGTGCGTGAATTTGCACTTTAAAAATAAAAAAGGTTTTTACATAAACGGCTCCACATTTTTTTAATTTTTTGGTAAGGATTGTACAAATGCACCTATCCGATGACATAATGCATATTGCTCTATTCTTATCTTTTTTCAAAAATTACCAAAATTTCAATTTTTTACTAGTTTCTCATGTCGCAAATATTTACATTTGAGGCAATTTCTTCACTTTATATAATTTATGAGTACATTTGCTTTAAATAATGTCAATTAAAGTTTCTTAAAACTAGACAGCTTTCTGTTAAAATGAAATGTAAAATCCGATTTTCAGAAACGCTCAAACGTTATTTTCTCAAAAATGGCTCCAAATATTTTTCTTCTAAGGTTTCCAATGGATCGAGCTAATTGAACTGTTTGATATGACGTAATGTTTATTTTGTTGTGTCCTTATTTTTTTAATTACACAAGCGTAAACTTTTTGAAATATCTCGCACACCTTTATAATGCACATTTCCATCAATTTGTGTACATTATTGCATTTTTGAAAAGCACTTTAAATTGCTTCAAATTAATTATTTCGAAAACTCAATAGATTCCGGTGAAAAAGAGCTCAAATTTTTACAGTAATGCTTAATCGCCATTATCTTAAAAACGGCTTGAATTTTCTCAATGAAAATTGCTACTTGGTACGACGTTATAACCTTCTTTAATATTCTAGGAATTCAATTTATGTTCTACTATTTGAAAACCGAAAAGATGCGAAACTTTTAATAAAAAATTCTTTGAGCCGCAGTATATGGAAGCAGGAAAGGAGGAACAAGATTGTACGGTACCAGTCTACACCAAGGAAATTAGAAAACTTTTCTACGAGAACATTTGTGCCATTCTGTAGCACCTCTAGTTTTTTTACTAGTACATTATAGTTTGTTCTTGCCTTCGATGCGGACGGAGATCGGTATACACTGTATAACTTATTTGGATGGAAAGGATTGTGGTTAAGAAGGAAATATGTAAACAGTTGAATGATGCTACATGTTCTCTTTTGAAAGAGAATTATGGGAGAGTAATAAAAAGAATAACAGAGTCAACTTAACATTAGTTAATTAGTAAATAAGTAAATCTAAATCAATAAAATTAGGCAAAAAATAAAATTATTACGTACAAAAGGTGTCATAAAATTATTATAAAAAATTATATACCACGGGTGTTCACTAATTCCAATTATCTCGGAGGACAAAATTCCCTGGAGATAAAAGGCCCTCCAGCATTTTGCCGCCGCTCGTTTAGAAATATCATAACGCCCTAGATGCATAACAAACTATTACTTCGGGTATGCTATGTTATGTATCCAGGCAGTTGTTAAAACCCCCTTTTTCGACCTCCCCGGTCCTGTGCTAATTTCAAACGATCCCTAAGCTCAAGAATTTTATTTAATCAATTCATTTAACTTCATTTGAAGCACTTTAACTCAGAAATGCAATAATGTATACAAATCGATGGAAATATGCATATTAACGACGTGAGAGATACTTCAAAAAGTTACATTTGCGTGATTTTTTAAAAAACAATAGAATACACCAAAATGAACTTTCCATCTTATTAAACACTGTAGTTAGCACTATCCGCTCAAAAGGTTTGAAGAAAAAATTTGCAGCTCTTTTTGAGAAAATGGCGTTTGAGCGTTTCTGCAAATGCGGAATTTCGTGCTCGTTTTCACAGAAAACTATTAATTTTTCAACTAGCTTTTTTGACATAACTTAAAGCACACGTGCCAGTAAATCCAATAATGTGAACAAATTGCCGTTAATCTAAATATTAACGACGTGAAAGGCTAGTCAAAAATTACATTTTTTGTAATTTTTGCAAAACCAAAAGAATTAACTTCCCTATACTACGTATAATACTCCGTGTATACGTAGGCATATGAGATAATAAACTATTGGTGCTATAGAATGGCACAGACTTTCTCGTACTAGTTAGTTTCCTAATCTGTTTCGTCTGGTTTTCGGTTTGGCCCATCTCTAGTCCTGGCTGATACCTATCGACGTCAAAAATAATTTGTCGAATTTATTACTTTTTCTGTCCCTAGTTGCAGAGTAGAACTTGTAGTGCTACAATAGACATTTTTGCGCTTAATTTATAACTCATTATTTTAAAATTTATTAATCCGAAAATTTTTACTTCAACACTGTGAAGCAGGGAAAGCAATAGGTAATAACCATATTCTGACTACAAACTATTCAAAAAAATGAACGCAAATATGCCTTTATCATACTGTTAAATTTTAATTATTTACTCAACTACGTACTACATTATAGCGGTTTCAATTTACGTACCTTATGATATGATACACTGGAGTTATAGTCAATATTTGCAACCACAAACAGCACACATTTAGTAATAAAATGATTCCAAAGGATGCACTGAAAAAATACACTACGTAAGTAATACACTACGATGACACTTAAACCAGAACACGAATATGTATTATCACTAACACACTTGTACGTAATATTCTTTCAATATTCCACTGGCAAATTGCAGTTGTGTTCATATTCCAGACTGCATCAAAACAAATACTTGTTTAATAACAACGTTCTTGTCATGGTAACGAATTTATCTCAGAACTACTGGCGAATTTTCTAGGCGAACAAATGCAGAAAAATCACATTTGATGTAACATTTACAATAATGCAAGATAATGTCATAAAACAAAATACTTTGAAATATTTTTTAAATTCACACGATGGTTTACTTTTCGTTTTTCTGCTATAGATACTTTTTATTCTATTTGTGTTTTAAAAACATTTTTCATTATTATTTTGATTTTGGGACCCCAGATAACATAGCCCAAATGAAAATTTTTGAAAATCTTTTACACTGTGGAGAGTTTCCGCGAAATATTTTCCATAGTTTTTGAGAAATTTGGTTCGAATATTCAAAAATCGCCAATTTAGTTCCATTATACTCAAGGATTATGCAGAACTTATGGACATTTAAAAAATCCATCTGTAGAGATACATTCAAGTTCAGTGTTAAGATACACATTAAACAATTAAATACAGCTCTAATGTAATCTTTAACGACGTGAGAGACAAGTCAAAGAAATTAAATTTTTGTAACTTTTGAAAAAGCAAAGGAATAGAGAAATAAGACGTTTATGTCATCGAATAGGGTTTATTTGGCACTACCCCACCAAAATTTAAGAAAAAATTTGGAGCCGTTTCGGAGAAAATCTTTTTTTGTACTTTAAAATTGCAAATATTGTTCGAAACCTAATTAAATTTGTGTGTATTTTACTCTCTTACAGTAATTTAAAGAAAAAATTGATAGATGTCTTTGAAAAAATTTAAAAATATTCAGGGTCTTAATGTTAAGTACCCCCAAATTTTAAAGAATGTTTCGCAAAATCTCAAATCTTCAACTCGGGCAGATTGACAGGGGTTTCTTCAATTTGAAAAATTCTACATGAAGAGTTGGAATATTTGCCAATGAACATACAGAGAGGGATTTCTTTCAACGGATTGCATGTGACATTCCCCGTAATTGTTAGGCAACCCCGTAATCACAATTGGGACATACAGATTAATTATAGAGAAACGTAAACCAGGTTTTCGGAGATGTCAAGTTTCTCTGATATTTAAAGACGTATTTCACATCTGTAACTCCAAATATTCATATCCAATACATTGGCAAAAGATGATCATTTTCTCGACTAGAATGACTATTACTACCAGGATCTTCTACTCGCTAGACGTTTGTGACATTATTCTCTATAGAATCGAGTGGCGGTGGGTGCTGACCGGGACGTCGAGCAGCTTCTGCAGGCGCTCCTGCACCGAGGCTTGCGCGGCGCAGCGCACGTAGACGGTGTCGATGTCGGGGCAGCTGAACAGCAGCTTCCCAGCAGCACGCGCCCCACGAGCTCGAGCGCCCGTCAGCAGCACGCTCTGCTTGCGGTAGAACTCGGCCACCGTCCACGGCAGCAGGTCCTCCGCGCCAGCCTCCAGCCCCCTGCGCCGCTGCTCCTCCGCCATCTGCGGGCAGCGCAACGACAACTTATTCCAACAAAAACGACCCTCAACGCTCTGCCCGCGGTAGAACTCGGCCACCGTCCACGGCAGCACGTCCCCCGCGCCAGCCTCCAGCCCCCTGCGCCGCTGCTCCTCCGCCATCTGCGGGCAGCGACAACTTATTCCAACAAAAACGACCCTCAACGCTCTGCCCGCGGTAGAACTCGGCCACCGTCCACGGCAGCACGTCCCCCGCGCCAGCCTCCAGCCCCCGCGCCGCTGTTCCTCCGCCATCAGCGGCCAGCGCAACAAAAAATAATACCAACAAGAACGACTCTCAACGCTCTTCCGCGGTAGAACTCTGCGACCGTCCACGGCAGCACGTCCCCCGCGCCAGCCTCCAGCCCCCTGCGCCGCTGCTCCTCCACCATCTGCGGGCAGAGCAACGACAAAGTATTCCAAAAAAACGACCCTAACGCTCTTCCGCGGTAGAACCGGCCCCGTCCACGCAGCACGTCCCCGCGCCAGCCTCCAGCCCCTGCGCCGCTGTTCCAAAAACGACCCTAACGCTCTGCCCGCGGTAGAACTCGGCCCCGTCCACGGCAGCACGTCCCCCGCGCCAGCCTCCAGCCCCCTGCGCCGCTGTTCCTCCGCCATCTGCGGCCAGCGCAACGACAACTTATTCCAACAGACGAGAATCTCAGGGAGGGACCTGTCAACGTTCGCAATCTCCAATTAATTGATTGATGTTTTCAGACATACCAATTGCTATAACGCGTTAATTCCGTTAGTGTAGTAAATGTTCTTTATACTTGGAAGTGTTGTTACTCCTCTCCTGGTGTTTGGGCAGATCCTACCCGTAGTCATACGGCGTATTTCCTCGCCGGGTATTCCACCTGCTGACCCCGCGTAAGGGAACAAGCTACAAACTCCTCATTTGTCTCCTATCATTTGTGACCGATTGTTGTGGTGTGTGTGTGTGTGTGTATACGAATTTTAGAAATTACAAGAATTTTAATGTTTTTTTTGGCATTTCTTCTTCTAGCTCTATTAATCACTTTACTCGAAATGAACTCTGCCTGAACCCTCTCACTATGAATGCAAGTATGCAAATATCTTTTAATTGTGAATTGTTCGTTTAACACCCTATTTTTCTCGCGTATTTTAAGTTTTTAGCTCGTTCGACGGTGTCAGAAGTTGATGCCTCGATAGTGGCATGGAACCCACCCCATTCGGCGAGGGTCGTTTACCCTGAGCATCCCTTGTCACCCCATGCAGGATGCTCGTGTCCGCTGGCCATCGATGCAGCGCGCCCGCAAGCCATCTAAAGCTAGAGCGCCCAAAAACCAAAACCAAATTTTTCATATTATAGGCTAATTAAGTGCTTTATTCGAATTTAGGCTCTTTTGGCTTTCCCAAAATGTGGGCGCTGTTAGCTTTAGACTAAAGTAGCAGCGCCACTCAGAAAATCCATCTAAAAATCAATTCAAATATCTGAAACTCTACCCAAACTTTAAGAATAATTATGGGCTCTTGGAAAAAAAATTACTCCTGCATTTATATTCCAAAATTTGGGGCTGAACAAAGAGAAACAATTAACATTGGTTCTTACAGGCGAATAAACACACGGCATTGGTTCTTATAGGCATTCATAGTGAGAGGTTCAGAGTTCATTCCGAGTAAAGTGATAAATAGAGCTAGAAGAAGAAGGAAAAAATAACTGTAAAATTCTTGTCATTTCTAAAATTCTATAAGTTCTAATTATGTAATAGAAAATAAAGAGCAATAAATTCCGTGCGTGTTATTTCGACAGCACATTTTTTTAATTTACATATGTATTATTTGGAATGTTAGTCTAGTACGATGAAACCCAAAACTACTTCAATATAGAGAGAGCACACTCTCACATGTCGTAAGTTGGTTAAGAAAACGGTAAATCAGCTAAATTCTGTCGCTACCTGAATTACCACACAGGGGTGCGGACTGGAGCCCACACCAATTACTTTGGTATATCTTAATAACCTGACACCCAACGTGCATTTTACTAAACACGCGAGGCTAGAACAATCAGAGGACACTTCACACTTGTATTTTATTAATGCAACTTACTGAATTCATTACGAGTAAAGTTAAATGCAGCATCCTTCACGTTGAACCTTATTGTCTCTTGCACTTTTCAAAAAATTAATTTTCTTGAATTCGTTTGTATAGACTTATCTGATACATAGTATGAATAATTACAATATACTCCTTCCTAATGAATTATGTGTTTCCTACATTACTATTCATTGATGCAGATAGCACAAAGCAGCGTGTCACTTCCTGAATACGTCAAACGAATGCAAATTTCCTCATTCATCACGAGTAAAGTTACACGATACTTATTTTACGATTGACTTTACCATCATTCGTTGCACGTTTTAATGGAAAACAGAATTTGTTATAAGCTATAAAAAAACACATTTACAGACGTCACGAATCGATTAATAAGTGTAGTTGAGCAAATGTACACCGCCTATCAATAGCGTATTTACGCAATGCGCTGGGCGCTTGTTTTGTGTCGCAGCAATCCCTACAATAGCGACAGTAATATTAGCCGGGCCACGGTGGAGACAAAAAAAGAGGAGTAGATGAAGGGAATGAGGATAGGAGTTATTAAGAACAAGACGATCTAGTGGTGCTACAATACCACATATTTTCCTACTATTTCTAAATTTTATTTTTTTATTCCGAGGAATCAAAGAAAATAACCTACGCCAATTATTCTATCCGGGGAAAAGTTTGAAGAACAAATTTGGAACAATTTTTGAAGAAATTGAACCAAAAGAATTGAACACATTTTAAAATATTTCTTTAATTCTCTAATGCAGGGAAAATTCTGCAAAAAAACTTTTTTTTTCTTTCAAAAAAGTATACATAACTTTTTTTAAAGAGCTAATTTTTAGAAAAGATTTTGTATAAGACAAATATTTTTAACTTGAATTTGAAATTTTTAAATTTACAATTTTGCAATTTTCAAAATATAGAGTTCACTGAAATGCGACTAGCATCCTATTTACTCTTTTTATAGGCAGAAAAATTTAAAGGAAACTAGAGGTATAACAGCAAATACTTTCTCACGTTATTGAAAACGGTTACGTAATATTATAATATTGCAATTTCTACCCTCATTTCAAACCTCACTTGCAATAGTCCAAACAAATTCAAACGAAGCGCCTGCTTATCTGCAATTATTTCGATAGTCACGAACAGTAGCCCTTCTTTACAAACAAGCATGAATAATTTCAACTGTTACATTTTGCAGCATTTTTATAGATAGCAAAGTAATTTAAATTGTACCTTTAGATTTAAAGACGGTACAATTTATATCGCCTTATAAATGTGTACGAAACTACGGTATCAATACACAGTATATACCATATTCTTCCCGACTTCTTAATAGATGTACCATTTTATTGTACTACATAGAGACATTGTAACATTAAGGTTAAGACAATATAGCCTCTTCATCCTATTCCTTTCCCAACCGTTTGCCTTTCGAACAATGAAATTCTCAGAAGAAGCATTGTATAGTAACATCCCGTACGGGATCAATTATCGTACATTATATAAAAGTACGTACAACATTATCGTTCTCAATTTGTTAAATTTTCTTTCATATTGCACTAAAATCGTACTTGAAGAGAAAAATTAATTGGGCTAATTTCAATTCAGGTTTGTAGTTTGTTTTAAATTCTCAATAAATTGAAAATGTAAACAGAAGAATAGAGTAAAAGCCGAATTTATATTGGGGTTTTCAGCTGCAAAATAAAATTAAAATAACATTTATTATTTCACAACTTTTTTAAACATTCTTGTTCTGCCAGAATTATTCTCTTGAACTCCTGTATATTTCATTGATTTCAAGCGGAAATTACGCGAACACTGCTCGTTTATTAAAAAAATTGTACATAATGTTTTTTGAAGAACTGATTTTTACTTTGTCGCATTTACTAACGTAAGAAGAAAATTGTAGTCATGCGCCGAAAAACGGCAAAGTTTCGACACAAAAACTTTTATTTCTGCGACCTAGTAACGAAAAAGTGAATAAATCCAGCCGCTAAATATAGGGGGGTGAGGAATCCTCTAACACATTGCATGGCCAGAATTAATGTTTTGTGGGTCCTTAATACCGAAAAATGGAATTACAGCATAACGTCTGTCTGTCATGAAAATTAGAGAGCACTACTCAAATTTTCGAAAACTTGCACCTTATTTCTTAGCATTCGAAAATTTGCACCTTTAAAGAGGATATTTCATTAAGTAAAAAATCTTTATCTTCAATACTTTAGTTGTAGAAAGACTCGGAAAAAACGCAAGTTTTGCAATTTTCCAAAACTCAGCAATTTCAATAAAAATTAGTCCTGCACCAGTGAACCATTTCATAGTGACCTAACCATTCAGAAACGGAGAGAGGACTGGGGTTGCAGTTGGCCATGGCCGACTGCACAACTGCAAGGCATGCTGTGGAGACTGCAGGGCGATGAAGGCGAACGTTAACTTGTTGAAATTGGGCATGGGCGTGGGCATTCACAAACTGCAGAGCCAGAAGTAGCAGGATCTCCTCAAAGTATCGTGCGGCCGTCACGGTGAGCGTGAAGAACATTTATCGATGAGCACGGACCATAGTATATGAAGCCCCATGTAATAACATCACGGTGGCAGGATTTGGCTCCACACTGCGCCTTCAGACATGAACTCGGTGGTCCGTCACCGAGGCAGAAGAGAGTTTTTTGTTTTATTATTTTCAAAATTCATGTAATATATGACTTACTGTAGGGATCGCAGAATTTTGAAAATGTGCACAGAATTCACTCTCCCCATAGCACGTCATACGTAGTTTCATCTGTTTTTGTCGTAAAATAAATAATAAATAAAAAGAGAAAGGCATCACTTCACGTTGGACCAATACTAGTCTGTTTCCCGTGACAACGCTAATCCGCAGCGTCGTTGCTTGGTGATAAATAGCAGGCCTTGTAACATTCTGCATGTGGCAAGCCCTACGACCTGCATTGGTACTATCGCTTACAGAATGTAATAGATTCTTGCCTATGTTGGCTCTTACAGAATGGGGCGGAGCAAGTTGGCTTTCTGGTGAACGATTTCTACCGCCGCCATTGAAGGTGTTCGTGCGGTGTCCGTCAGTTCTTCCTCCCTATGGTGCGTGACAGACGTCCAGACCTGCATATAGTGAATGCCTATCTACCAATAACCGGCAACAGCCCCTGATGATGGTGTCCGCACGAGCTGTAGCAGTGGAGGCAACAGGACCATCCTGCCTCCCGCAGCCCCAAAATGTATCACCTCTCAAAATAGTACATCTGCGCAATTCGCAGTTGAACGCGATGCCTACGCACAGGGCTCCTGCATGTGCTGCAGTGGAGACGCAACCTGATGTCACAATAACCGGTCAATCGATTACGACCCTCTTTCACGTCCGGCGGACCGAACGCTATGTCACGTCCCACTCTCGAAAGTGTTGGAGAACGAGGAAAAGAAACCTCCCACCTTGCTGACGGTGTGAATACTCGACTTCACAACGGATTGATCTAGTACGTTGAATGCAACACTTCTTTTATTTTCATTGTAAAGAATTTTGCTTTTATATTTCAATACACCATGTTCTTTTTTAGTTATGAATGTATTGTAAAGTAGAAGATAAAAAGTCATGCTGAGTCAGCGTCCTGATGGCAAGGGAGATGAAACACTTAAGAACTGTGCCTGAGGGAAGACATATTTGTTTTCTTGAATTTTGCGAAAGAAACACATTTGGGATAATATTCAACTATGTAAAAGTAACACGAAAACCAACATTCGAATTGATTTTAAATTTAGTACTCTTTTTACTGTTAAAACAATTTTTACGAATAAAGAAACCTTTAGATGTTATATTATAAATGTTCCGAATTGCCCAATCAAAAAGTATGTGCGAAATTTTAAAACGTCACGGTTTGTCAGTCCACATAATTGGTTATGCTAAAACCAATATTTAAAAAATTTTATTTGCCTTGCTCAATTATTAGTTGAAATAAGGGATGTGGCATACGATTAAGATGGTGTATGAGGGTTCGAAATATGACCAAGAAACAGTTCCTTCTCTAATTTCGCTACCGGTAAATTTAAACTGCATTTCCTTATTGCAATGATGTTCTCAAATATTTCCAGAAGCGGGGACAAGGGATTTTTCCATAATTGCATCACCTCATGTCAGACTCACGAGCCATTGACGTGGTCCAATTACACAGGTCTACAAAAGAAAACATTTCGAAATTCGATTTAGTATCATCTGATCGTTATGTTTTTTGATGTGTGGAAATGAAAGTGATGTCAGTTTTTATCTATCACGCACAAGTTTTTTTCATCTCGTGTTCAATCTCCTAAGAGAGTAGTTATAACGACATAAAAAAACAGAATCGGCAAGCAGTTTTCTTTTTAATTTGCATGTTATTAGCAATACCAAATATGTTATTCCGTACGGATATAAGCATATCAGAGTAAACAATTGTGCATTTTTAATTGTTATTGTTGTGAAATCCTATTATTTTCTCTTGAGAACTTCTTCGTGTGCGCTTCCGGGTATATGGCTCTTCAGGTGATTCACGTGCAGCAATAGTGCGTCATCATGCTCACGTTCCACTTACCGTGATACCTGCGTTTCATTTCCTTGATGTTCTAATTGAGCCTTTCCCCTAGTTATTCACTGAAGTTTCCCAAGTTTTCCGGAAAATAATCCACATGCGAGTATAAGAAGTGCACTTTCCTTCTCATCCATGATCTGAGCAAAATGTGGATCTGAAAAAAGGTTTCTTTGTAGGCCTACAAATATTCCTTTTTTGCTTTAACGTCACTTAAACCAGGAAACCTGCAGCATCAGTACTTGAAACATTCACCCTCTTTATTGAGTGCCTTAATTGCTTTATCTGTCCTAGTTTTGTGTGCAGAGGAAGTAGCAGGATTTTGTCAGAAGGGACCAAACTTTTCCCTAATTACAGTTTTCGCCTGGCAGCAGAGCTTTTCGTGATGGCCAGTCGCGGCTATCCCATAAGGACAAACAACAAGGAAAATTTGTATGCCGGAGATAATAAAAACACATCCTAAATATTTAGAATGTTAGAAACCGTTTAAGAAAAAAATATTACATATTAAATATGGTTACAAATTTAAATATAAGCATACGCCACAAACAGCGATAAAGTTTTGCGAGGAAACTGTGATGCAAATAGCGGATGGAGTGCGGTTAGAAAACGCTGTAGAAATCAAAATTAATCGTCTTCCGCTTATGGTTGTGAAGTGGAAACATGTTTTAGAAATAAGAGTGTGCACTCGTGCTATTCGAAATGTTGGGGGTATAAATGATCTTTCTCTCTTTCTACATTATTGTTTCGTGTTTTTCGAATAGCATGTTTCACTTTCACTGGCAAAACACGGTTCTCTGAAAGTCGGCGCGTCTTTAGGCACAATTTTTGTTCAACATACAAAAAATCAGACTATGAAATGTTTTTTTAACACAAATTCCGCTATCATACTTCGAAACACAGATCTCACTTCTTGGTATGCGGAGCACGTGTCGGTAGCATTGCTGCGACGTCTGGAAGAACATCAGGAGCGTGATTCGGGGTGGGCTCTTTCACGTCTGTTGGAATTACGCATACACGTGAATAAGTACATCGGCTTCTCGGGTGGAAATACGAGATGTCAACAGCGTTTGGTTTTACCTCAATCTATTGCATTACGTCACGCATGTATAACGTGTATGATAATGAAGACAATAAAGCATGCTTCGCACGTTCCATCGTCGCAGGTGTGTTTCCCGCACAAAGAAATAAATCTCGGGTGAGCTCATATACTCACTACACACGCGTCCTTAACATGCATGGCGTAACACTTCCGATGAAGATTTCAAACATACCACGATTTGAAAAACAAATTAACATATCTAAAAATGTATATGGAGCTCAATATAAGGAAAATGGGGAGTGGGTAGCAATGGTTAAACGTGCCTGAGGAAAACGTAAACACCCGCAAGAGAAGGATGTGTGTTTCTTACAATTGCATGTAAGTAGTGAGATTCGAAATCGCCACGTAAATCTCCTCCTACTGAAAATCAACGATAATTGTTACCACTATGTATTTATAAAAAATTTGAGTCGTTTTGTGTGCAGCAGACACCGTCGAAGCATTCATATTTGTCCGCGTTGTTTATCTTATTTTCCGACTTTAGAAAGATTGCGAACGCAGAGTCGGATTGCATTCAGTTTAAACCAGCTGTAATACGATTCCCTGAAAAATCTCATTGCGAGTATCAACAATATCACTTTCAATTGCGAGTACCCTTGGTGGTTTATGCAGACATAGCGCATAATGCTCCCTTCACACCATAAATGAAATACGAATGGGGGAAGGTTCTTATCAAAATCCTATTCAACGCCACGTTCCCTACAGCGTAGGCTTATATATTCAATGCGACTTTGATGCTACTTACAACAAATATCTATCACACCGCGGACCTGATTGTATGGAATGGTTTTCTAATACGTTACAGGAACTCGCGCGAGACATTGCATTGATTTACCATCATGTTACACCAATGACACCGCTAACCGAGGAAGAGAAATAATGTACATGTATTGTATGTAAATTTTTTGTAATGAGCTGTTGATACTGCCCCCTGATGAATATGATTTCTACGTCGAGTGTTATAGTAATAGACTTCTGTATTTTTTCAGAAAATGCAGAAGTCTATTACTATAACACTCGACGTAGAAATCATATTCATCAGGAGGCAGTATCAACAGCTCATTACAAAAATTCACATACAATACATGTACATTATTTTACAACACTTTGCCAGATGACATTAAACGATTAAATTCAATAGAAAAGTTTAAATCCCAAGTGAAATCGTTTCTGCTGCATAACTGTTTCTATACAATTAGAGACTATACTGAGCATAACAAGAAAAGTAACATTAATTTTAACAATGATACATAATGCATTATTTACCATTTGGACTGTATAAATGAGTATAAACAACCTGTAACAACTATTGTACTACAGCTTCCGGGTCAATGACCCCCATCTCGATCAGGTTTTTCGTCCAGTTTCCTGATCCATTGAGCAAATGCTGAGATGGCCCTTGTTTTGCTTCTGGACATAAATGTAACTTCATTTTCTGTGCACGTCTTCTAGAATTCAGTGGGAAATACAATTATTCAAATTATCGTTTCCATGTTGTCGCGGCAGGAAGTAATAAGAGCCAAAATTTATTGCTTATTTATCTTTGACAATAGATTTTATTACATGGGAGTTTTTTGTTTTTTTTCTCCCTTTCAAAATTCAAAATTTATTGCTTATTTATCTTTGAAAATAGATTTTATTACATGGGAGTTTTTTGTTTTTTCTCCCTTTCAAAATTTCAAAATTCAAAATTTATTGCTTGTTTATCCTTGAACATAGATTTTATTGCATGGGAGTTTTGTTTTTCTCCTTTCAAAAATTCAAAATTTAAGTAGTATATGAGTAAGTGTAGGGATCACAGAATTTTGAAAATGTGCACACAATTCACTTTTCCCCATAGCACGTCATACGCAGTTTTTAACTGTTTTTCTGACGTAAAATAAATAAATAAATAAATAAAAGAAAGAATCATGTCGGCAAACAACGCAGTGTTCGATCTGTGGAAAGCCTTTTTCAGACGATCGAGCAAACGTAGTACGCGACCACTGTCATATTTCTGGTAGATTTAGAGGTCTTGCTCACAATACCTGTAACGTCAATTATAAAAACCCACATTACATTCCAGTTGTAGTTCACGGATTGTGTAACTACGATTCTTAATTTATAATTGATGCTTTGCACGAACAAAACATCGTGTGTCCCGACACAGGTGTGGTGCGTGTTCCTAACCCAGGTCGCATATCGCTACTACCTGACATTGAACGATACAAATCGTTCATTAAAAATACTTATACGAGTTCAACGCGCAATACATGTGTGTTTTATAGATTCCGTCAACTTTCTAATGAGTTCCTTAGAAAAATGTGCTTCTTTACTTAAAGACAAGTGTTTTTCATTTTGGTCCATTGATGAAGCAACATCTTTAAGAAAAGAAACAAATGGCGGTTTCCGTAGATTTTGATTTTCTAAAACCGTGTTGTGGGTCTGAATGCGCTTTGTTTTTCCTGAGAAAAGTTTCCTTTCGCGTATAGAAATCCTGACTAATATTTTTTTAAAAACTTACTAAAGAGAAATTGGCCGGTAATTTTTATTTCAATTTTTGTTTTCTTTGATTAAAGCGGCTTAATTTTTGCTGTTTTGAAAATATCTGGAAATATTCTTGTGCATAAGGAAGCATTGAAAATGCGAGGTAATAGGTGTATAATAGCAGGTACACAAGATTTTTAATAAACAATCTGGAAATTCATCTGAACTAGATGAATATTTATTTTTTAAGTTTGCAAATAAAAGAACCCAAGTTTTTTATGACAATCATTTATTCCAGCAATTGCACAACGTTTTGTAACAAGTTTTGTTACATCATCAGGTGCTTAATGAGGAAACTGTTATCCCATTTAATTATCTCTGCAGTACACAATCGAGGAAACATTACGAAATCAACTCACACTTACTACAGGTGATATCAAATACCTAACAGTTGAAGACAGACACTCTAATGTTAAGGAATGAATGTCACCAACAGGCGTATGAATATTTAGTGAGGTAACAACACGGTCTATGAATATGCAGTGTGCCAACTTAACAACTATACTGGATCTACATTCTCCGGATTTTTAATTTTAATTTTATATGACACATTGTCATAGGCATTAGTAAAAACATTCATTTCAACATTGGTATTAAGAGTCTGTATTAACTTAATCTGAAGTGTTTCTGAAATACGTCGTGGGAATGTCCTGCCCTCGGTGTCTAAAATCAGTGGGTTCTCAAAGTCAAATTCGTGTGGCAAATTTGGGGGCATGACGCTGACGGATACTGCGTCAAACATTGGGTGTCTGTCGTCAACTGTAGTAAGTGTGAGTTGATTTCGTAATGTTTCCTCGACTGTTCTACTGCAGAAATAAATCAATGGGATAACAGTTTCCTCATTAAGCCCCTCATGATGTAACAAAACTAGTTACGAAACGTTGTGCAATTGCTGGAATAAATGATTGTCATAAAAATATTGGATACTTTTTTGCAAACATATACTGACAATCAAGAATAAATATTTATTTTTTATTTCGTGGGAAGAAGTTTGGAAATAAACATAGTGGCGAAAATCTTTTGGGAAGCTTGATTTTTGGGGTATGATGTTGAATTGTGTGGTTTCAGTCCCTTTGTGAGACCAACCGCAATTCTAAAAAGTGTTGTAAAGAGATTCGCAACTTTTCTGGATTTCTTGCATCTCTTTCAGTATCGTTAACCAAGAGTACTGCATAGATCTGGAATCCAAGCCATGGCAATTTTATGTTCCTGAATCATTGTGATGCATTAGTCGTCTATTTCATGTATTCCTTCATTGTACTTTTCTGAGATCGCCTGGCTTTTTACTTTTATCCTTTCACAAAATCATTTCCCGCGAGCATGGTGAAACTTGCTCGCTGCGCTGCGCGATATCTATCACATACGGAGGTGGTCCCAGAAGTACCCGACCAACAAAGAAAAAACAAAAATTTTGGAAAAAAAATGTGTTTATTTTTCAACATAATCTCCTTTAACTCTATACACTTTTCCCAGCGATGTTCAATAAGTTCGATACCCTTTTTATAATAAGAACTGTCTTGCTCCTCAAAATAGCCATTAACTACCGACATCACTTCTTCATTGTTGGAAAATCTTTGACCACTGAGCCATTTTTTCAAGTTTGGGAACAGAAAATAATCAGAGGGGCTAAATCTGGCGAATAGGGTGCATGAGGTAGCAATTCAAATCTTAATTCATTAATTTTGGCCATTTCAATAACGGATTTGTGAGCTGATGCATTGTCCTGATGAAACAACACTTTCTTCTTAGCCAAGTGTGGCCGTTTTTCCTTGATTTCTTCGCTCAAACGTTGCAGTAAGTTCGCATAATACTCGCCGTTGATAATTTTTCCTTTTTCAAGATAATCAATGCTAATTATCCCACGCGCATCCCAAAAAACCGACGCCATGGCTTTGCCTACAGATGGAACGGTCTTCGCCTTCTTTGGTGCGCGTTCTCCCTTTTCAGTGCATTTTTTTGATTGTTGTTGTGTCTCTGGGGTGAAGTGGTGGACCCATGTTTCATCCATGGTTATGAAACGGCGCAAAAATTCTGCTTTGTTGCGGTGAAACTTCGCTAAACACTCAATTGAAACATCTTCACGACACTGTTTTTGCTCGAGTGTGAGCAAACGCGGCACCCATCTTGCACACAGCTTTCTCATGTCTAAATTTTCAGATAATATGCGATGTACCGCACTTTTCGAAATACCTACTATGTCTGCTAGTTCGCGCACTTTCAGTCGACGATCACCCAGTACCGCTTTGTGGATTTTCTTTACCATTTCTGGAGTAGTCACCTCGTATGTTCGACCACTGCTATGCTCGTCTTGGCAGCACGTACGGCCTCGTTTAAACTCTACTACCCAATATTTTATGTAGTAAACGAAGGGCAGACTCACCCAAAGTAGAATCTAGTTCAGTTTTTATACTGGTTGGGCTGAGGCCTTTCAAATTAAAGTATTGGATCACATAACGATGACCAATTTTCTCCATTTTTACAAATTCACTCACAACGTTCACTATTATTGTTGCCAAACAAATACTAAACAACGTAGCGTCTTCAAACTTGAAACATATGCTTCATAGATTGTCTACTTTCTAATACAGTGATATTTTTCGAAAAACTACCGCGATCTCTAGGTCAGGCAGGGTACTTCTGGGACCACCCTCGTACGTTGGGTCCAATGACACGAGTGCATTGTGAGCAGCTGACCTTCGCGGTACATATCATGGCATTATTTTCAGCCTTGTGTATGACAAGTGCCGATTCAAAAAATGGAATAATCTTCCTTATTGTGACCTTTCACTTATTTTAGGAATACTATATGACGAGGTTATATCAATTTCGAACCTCACGTATTCACCAAATATGTGACCGCTCCCTACTATGGGATACAAATGAGCGGATCACTCTAATAACTTAATGTTACTACTTGACCTTTGACCTGGTAAATCAATGTCACATCAAAATTTAGTAAGATTTTCTTATGTCCTAATCGTCCTACAGGAGTGGGTCCGTCTTTTATCCTGCTTTTGATTATTAAAATAAATACAGGCAAGTTAACTTTTAACTTTAACAAAGTTTTGATATAGTCTACCAAATCTTCTGATACAATTTCGTTAAGAATTTACACATTACCTAGAAATTCATATTACTTGCTATAGTGTTCAGCAATTTCCTAAATATTGATCAACTGCAGTTGTACCTTTTCTATTTGTAAAATACTTTGAATGACCCAGTATAGTCTTTCACTTTTACACAAACACAATGAAATACCTTGAAACAATTCACAAAAAGAACATCAAATCACGTACACTGCTGAAAGAAAATTTACATGTGCAATATACACTTTACATATACCTTTTAAAATAAACTGGTACAATGAATGAGATCCCTTTAATAAGCGGTTTTACTGTCACGCAACTTATTAACCTTTTTACTATAAATTAAAAACAATTTAAATCATGAATTGCAGAAAAGAATATTAATTAGAAGAACAAATATAGTAGTTAAACAAAAGAATAAATTTTACACCTTTTTGCATGAACAATTTATCTGAATTCCGTTACGATGGAAAAATACTGAAAAGTTACGATTAATAGCCGATAATTTAAATGCCTGACTATCTCTGTCTGGGCGTGAGGTGAATTCTATATATTCTTATGCGTCATTTCCACACGTTCCTGCCACTCCAGACGACGGGATGGTCCCGCTGCGTCCATGATCGAATTAGCCTCTTGCGTCGTGAAAAACCGACCTTCGTCGATTTGTTGCACGCCGACCTCGCGAAGTAACACAGCTCGACGGCGGTCTCCAACGAATATACGTTATTCCTTACTTGGAATGTCCAAGCGAAATATTACTTGCAATAAAAAAAAGCTTTTTATAAAGTTTCTGATGGTTATAAATTTGTTGAATCTCCTCTCGTTCAGTATCAGATCGCACACCGCAAGACAGTACAGATCCGTTCCGTCCGAAGGTTCACAGCAGAAAGAAAAACCTTTTTTTCCCTGCGGTGCTGATCGCTCCGTCATAAATTCTTCAAGGCAATTCCTGATTGGATGTTGATTTCTACTACGTGAGTGCGTTCAGAACTTTTACTCAGAATATGATACAGAATATCCTTTCTTGCTGGCGCACCCGCTTGTAGTTCAGCGGTACTACTTTGGTCGTAGTTTAACATTGTCGCGCGCTATTTAAACAATGTAACCGACTTATGAGCGGTTACATTATATACAATTTTATTTCAATAATAGACGTTCAAATCATTCGCATTCACAAAATGCTGCAGCTGTATCAAAGAGATACATTGCGGGCACTGGCGTGAATCTACCTGGTCGTAGTTGTTACGATATTCCACATTGCTTTAGTTCTGTTACTAGCGTTCAAAATAGTATCATTATTTTTCACAGAACTATTACTTTCCTTAAAAGTCTTTTGTATTCTCGGAAGTAGACATGAAAACCGGGTGATACGTTATTATGTTAAGAAAAGTAAAAAAATAGTATTAAACGTCATTAGGCTGATAGACACCAAATAACCAACCAAGTCTGTTGTTTGTATTATCGTCAGTGTGTCGTACAATACGTTTCGTAATACCATCTTCTTATCAGAAAAATAATATAAATAAAAATCGTTTTTGCTTTTGCTTACGTAGGAATGCTTCTATATCGATTCAGACGCGTGTCCAAGACCAACTATAATATTGGTCTTGGCAAAACATTTCGATATGATTGTTTAATACGTGGTGACTTTGTTTGACACCATTAAAAGGATACATTTTCCACAAAGTTCGAGATGGATATTCCAGAAGATTTTGTGGAGACAGCGAATAGTGCTAATTTCGATTTCTTACTAACAACAACGAAATCACGTTATGAGAAGGAATATGAAGATTTCAAATATTGGCGTCAATGCAAAAATGTAAATGAGGTAAATGAAACAGTAATGCTGGCGTATGCTAAACAAAAATCTGAGAGATATTCTCCCACATCGTTGTTGACAAAATTCTCAATGTTAAAATTATGTTTATTAGTTAACGAAAATGTTGACATATCAAGGTTAGTATTCCACATTTTTCATTTATATGTTTAAGTTAAGGAAGTTTATTTAATAAGTGACATGTAATAGATTCGGAAAACTAAACGCATATTTGAGAAGACAATCGGAAGATTATATAGCCAAGTAGGCGAACATTTTATCCGAAGAACATATCAGAAAATGTTTACTGGAAGCAAATGATTACTAGTGGCTACTTAAAAAGATTATTTTAATTTTTGGTATTTTAGGGGTATGTCGACGAGACGAACTTGTGTCATTGACTATTGATACCATAGAAACCACGAGCAACGGAGTGCTTGTTACACTGAAATGCACAAAAAACAAAAAAAAAGTTTTTTTGTTATTCCCAAACACGGTATTTCATTCAATGCATACGATTTGTATAAAAATACGTTCTCCTACGACCATCTGACCTAGAAACTAGACGCCTTTTCATAGGTTATAAAAACGGAAAATGCACTAAACAAGTTGTGGGGTATACACACAATAGGAGAGACTCCAAAGAAACATTTTTAAAATTAGAACCTCCTCAGCTGTTCACAGGGCATTGTTTTCAACAATCATCAGCTATAATGCTAGTGGAAAACGGTGGCGATCTGCTTTCTTTGAAAGAACTTGGAAGTTAGGAGTCATCGTCTGTAGTCGAAACTTACATTGAACAATCTGTGTCAAAAAGAGTTAAAATTTCTAAGCAATTATTCAGCACCAACCAGATTGCATCAAATGTTTCATGTACGTCGAAGTCGGCACCTTCAACTTCTTATGAAGGTTTGAAAATTAGTAGTAACAGTAATTGTTCAGTCAATACTAATATTTAATTATAATGAGACATTAGAAAAATGAGTTAAAAATAATGTTTTAAGTGCTGAAAATTAATATATTATGTTTTATGTTGTTTGTCATTTGTTTTAAGAGTTTAATAAATATTTTTAAGCTCACGTGATTTCTTAACGTCCGGTGTCCGTTAATTCCTTAACGGCCGGCGGCCATTAAGGTTACCTTTTCAATCCTCTATTGGGTTTTGTTACGCAGATGAGTTTACATCATAGTATTACGAAAAAAATGAAAGCGTACGTTTGTTTTTACACGATGTTCTAATTCCTTGTGAGATCCACAATATTACAATTCCGTGAAATCCTTAATTTTCTTTTAAGAGGAAAGCACGAGTTACGCTAAAGTGAAATGAAAGCTTTGAAAAAAAATTATATTTTCATTTTCGCAACAGTCTTATAAACTGCGTCCCATGATTCCTTCAGCAAGTAGGCCGTAAATAATTTTATTTTAACTTATGTAAATGCTCTGCACATGCATGTATTATTTATTGTGTCTGTATTCTTGTTATTAGTAATTGTAAGAATTTGTGCATCGTGGTCACTGTAACCTATATTATTCGTTATTATTTCATATTTATTTGTGGTTTTGTTGATTATAATTTGATCTATTGCTTTTTGTGATTTATGTGTATTTTCGTGTATGTACGTTCACTGTAATATCTAAAGGATTGAAAAGAGAGATTACTAATTTTGTTCAGAGTCATGCCCAGATTTTGTAAGAAATTGAAATAATCTAATACTCGCTTTGTTGCAGGTCTGTAGGAGCAAAGTGAGATAATTTTGGGTGTAGTAAGATGTACGACTGTGATTTCAATAACTTTTTCAACTGCATATAAATTGAATGTTGTGAAGCAGGTAGAATCAATATTATTTCTTACTTATATATACGAACCACCGTAAGCTGGGCCCTTATTTGATTCTCTCTCTCTACAATAAAATCTGCATGGTGAAAACTAGGAATTAGGAGTGTGTTTAGATCATTATGAGAACACCCAAGCTCTGTAATGCAAAAAACATCTGTTTGGCTCAGATCACACTGTAATGCTGTCTCAATAAATTCAATTTTATTTGAAAGCGATTGCACATTATGGTGCATTATTCGAATATTTTGCATGTACCTACACGGACGTTTCTCTACTGCATTTGACAGTAGTTGCTATTTATTTTTACCTAGAGTGCGGGTCGAAGGAAGTATCGTCTCCCAGCAGGAAGGAGAAATGACGAATGCAGAGGAAAGAGTAATGGGAGAGGTAGTACTGGGTAAGATTCAGGGCAAAAGTAATTGGGAGAACTAGGAGATGTAGGGGGGTGAGTCTGGGGCAGGACGCTGCTGAGGTTGTGTAAGGATGCGTTTTGCAAGCTCGCAATGTATGAGACGATTTTAGAAATTCTTCGTTTGAAGTAAAATAGTGGTGCTACAAGAGCATATTTTTTTAAACGTTTACGTAATTTAATATCGCAACGTGTACATTGCTAATTCTTCAGGTATCTCTTAAAAACCTCTCTTCAGCAACAAGTGGGAGATGATAAATTGCAATTTTCAAGGGTTCGGAGGTTTAAATAAAAATCGAACTTGTACGTACATTCTGAGAGCACTTCGCACAATTCCAGAGGAATATAAAATAATGTTTTTTTTATCCACAAAAAGGACAGAACTAAGAGTCAATGCTTTCTAATTACCGCCAAGAAACATTATACTCGAATACTATGGAGATTTCAAAAACTCCATAAAATATTGTTTTAAGCATGTGTGACCACAAATTAATGACATTAGATTATGAAAGAAGCATAAAACAAATATTAACGTGTGAATTGTAAAAATAGAAACGTTTCATTTGTGAAAGTTCAAAAGTTTTTGTTCATAATTTTTAGAAAATTGTACAACCAAATTTGAAATAAGTGTGCAAGAAGTAATTTAGGGCCAGAAAATTTGATTGAAAAAGAAATCACCAGCTTCATACACAAACGTCCATTCCCGTGCAGGGAGAGGAATGCCTCCAAAAATCAAAATATCTGTTTGAAACTAACAAGGCCTCCTGTTTGTTCAGATCGTTTGGCAAACCATCTCTCTGTCCATAATTTTCTAAAATTCAAAGCTTAACAGTGAAAATCGAACATATTCGGATCTACAATAAAATATAAAATTTTCGAAATTTTATTTTCATTGAGTGCGGCGATATTGATAGAGCAATTTAGATTTTGGGGATAATACTAACAGAACCTTTAGGTGGGGATAATACTAAGAGAGTTTAGGTCCAAGTGTTCTACACAGACGGATAGTCCCAAGTGTTTGGTAAAAATAACGAACTTTATTTGAACTAAAGGACCCAGAAAACGCGTGTACAATTCTTTTACTTTAATACAAATTCTAGGAAGTAGAAATGAAAATTCACAATGCGAATACTCCTTCGGATGTGATGCTATCAATACGTGGTTGTTATTTTGGATAAATTCATTCAAATAAAAAAAGAATGATAGCTTTGGTGGAGCTATCGTGACTTTCGTGAAAGTAATACTCTTTTTTGAAATTGCGCTCAATTTACTCCATTGTGAGTCGTATTATCGCAACATACCTTCAGCAATCGCAAGGAGCGAGTTCCGATGACTTGCAGCGGCGAGAAATCTGAGCAACTAACGGTGCGCTCGATTCTCGCTCAAGAAAGCCGGTCACTGGTGGAGACCTCGATTGTATGGTAAAAGCCTTCGGAGTCGTCCATAAATTTCGTAACGCTAAAGACGGGGAAGGGATTTGGAGAAGAGTTACGATAAGTTTGATGAAGGTTCTGTTGTTCTTTGTCTCGGCAGCCAACGGGCGTTCGCTGACTAGCGGTGACCCAGCCTCTCGGCCATGAAATAAGAGGTTAGATATTTAGATACTTTTTAGTCTAAAACTGTTAAAAATGTATGTAACGTATGGGGGAGAAAATCATCTACGCACGCTTTCTTGAGTTTTAGAATCCCTTTCCAACAATTGACTATAAGATAGAAAGATAGAGGACTTGAAAGAAAAAAAATTGTAATAATAATAATAATAATAATAATAATAATAATAATAATAATAATAATAATAATAATAATAATAAATTTAAAAAAGAGAGAATAACATTTCAAAAACTAGATATTTTCATTTCCTTGTTATAGAAAACTTAATTGTAACGGAAAACGATCTGCAGATTTGATTTTTCTGTATTGCTAACAAAATAGAAACTCACTCTAACTCATTATAAGCAAAAGGAGAGCTCAAAAAATCGTGCGGAAAGTAAAACTACAACGTTCAGAAGCAAATCAAGGGGCCATCTCAACTTTTGCTCAATGCATCAGGGTCACTGGACAAAAACCCGATGGATATGGAGTCATCGACCCGGAAGCTGAAGTACTTTATTTGTTTCAAGCATATTAAGTCTCTTTTTAAAATTATAAATACAAATATAAATTAATTCATTATATAATATCATTGTTTTGTTAAAGAAAACATTATTCTTTTTAACGATCAGTATAAACCCTAATTGTATAGAAACAGTTATGCAGCAGAAAATATTTTACTTTAACTTAAATTTGTGTACCGATTTTAATTGTTTAATGTCGTCTGGCCATGCGTTGTAAAGTAACGTACATGTATTGTATGTCCGTTTACATCAGCTAATTGCATGTTAATGGAGCATATGATTGCCGATTTAAAACGCAAAATTGCATTGAGTCATTTTTTCTTTCATTAACTATTAATTTGTTATTACAAAACCAATTTGAAACTTCTGAAATTGTACTATTTATTGTTTCTTTTTTGCAAAAACATTGTGCATGGCAAAGAACTTTCTTCCATTTTGAATAGATTGGGCATATCGTTACGTACACAAAAGAGTAGACCTAAATCCAACCTTGAACCCCATTTCATTGGCAAAGAATTGGAATGATAAAAAATAATGTCATTTCGCACAGTAGGCATTTCTACTCTTTGAGATCGATGTTTAAGGTACGAGGTTATCCAATCTAGGGCAATACCACGAATTCCATATGAATTCCATAAAAATTTTGAGACTAAGATGTCATCTTAATAACATCAAAAACTTTCGAAAGATCTAAAAACATTCCAATGGTTCTTCATTTAGATCCATTGATGAAGCAACATTTTTAAGAAAAGAAAAAATGGTAGTTTCTGTAGATTTTTATTTTCTAAAACCGTGTATGAGTCTGAAAATGCTTCGTTTTTTGTGAAAAAAGTTTCCATTAGCGTATAGAAAAGCCTCTCTAATATTTTTGAGAAAACTGACAAAAGAGAAATTGGCCAGTAATTTTGAATTTTCTTTTAAAAAGTAGCCTCATTTTTGCTGTTTTTAAAATATCTGGAAATATTCCTGTGCACAAGGAAACATTGAAAGTGTGAGTTAATGGGTGTATAATGGCAAGTGCACACGTTTGTAATACACAATCCGGAAATTCATATAAACGAGATGTGTGTGTGTGTATATATATATATATATATATATATATATATATATATATATATATATATTTGTTTAGTTTACTGACTATTTTGAGGATTTAGTTGGAAGACGTTTCGGTAATAAACAACGTTCCGAATTTTTTTGAGAAGCTCATGATGTTGAATTTTGTGGTTTGAGTCCTTTCGTGAGATCAACTGCAATTCTAGAAAAGTGTTGGTTGAAGAGATTCGCGATTTTTTCTGGATTACATTACATGGGGTCCCACAACGTTCGATCTTAGGTCCTATCCTCTTTCTGTTTTACGTAAACGATATGCCCTCATCTATTAAAAATGGAAGAACAGTTGTGTTTGCCGATGACACGAATGTTCTTTGCAAAAAAGGAAAAAATAAATAGTACAGTTTCAGAAGTTGGTTTTGTAATAAGAAATTAATAGTTAACGAAGGAAAAACTGTCTCAATGCAATTTTGCGTTTCAAATCGGCAATCGTATGCTCCATTGAAAATGAACAATATGCAATTAGCTGATGTTAAGGTAACAACATTTCTAGGTCTCTCAATTCAATCAAACCTTAAATGGAATGTACATATAACAGAATTAGACACTAAATTAAGTTCATTATGTTCTGCATTCAGAATTCTTTCTAATTCTGTTAGCCTTCATGCAGCTCGTTGCGTGTATTTTGCAAATGTATATTCCCGCCTGAGATATGGCATAATATTCTGGGGAAGCTCATCCTTTAGTGCTCAGAAATTTAGATTGCAAAAGAAAATTATCCGAATAATGAAAAAATCTCATCCACGTGATCCGTGCAAGTCTCTTTTCATTGAGCTTGAAATCTTACTATTGCCTTGCCTATTTATTTATGAGTCTGTAGTATTTGTCAAAACTGACTTACTTAACGGTGGGAACTTATTCTTATGTAATACTGATATTTATAGTTACACTCGACATAGAAATAATGTTCATCAAGTGTCAGTATCAACAGCTCTCTACAAGAAGTCCACATACAATACATGCACGTTACTTTATAACGCATTGCCAGGTGAAATTAAACAATTAAAATTGGTACACAAATTTAATTTAAAAGTAAAATCTTTTCTGCTGCTAAACTGTTTCTATACAATGATCGTCAAAAAGAAAAATAATGTTTACTTTAACAAAAACAACATATAGTATAATGAATTAGTTTACATTTGCATTGTATAATTTAAAAGAAAGACTCATTATGCCTGTAACAAATAATGTACTTCCAAGGCAATGACCCCCATCTCGATCGGGTTTTTGTCCAGTTTCCCTGATCCATTGAGCAAATGCTGAGATGGCCCCTTGATTTGCTTCTGGACGTAAATGTAGCTTCACTATGCGGACCGTTTGTTGAACTTTCCTTTTGCTTGTAGTGGTAGTAGAGCTTAGGGTGAGTTTCTATTTTGTTAACAATACAGAAAAATCAAATCTGTTTGTTCCTTTGCCGTTAAAAATAAGTTTTCTATAATTTGGCAACGAAAATATCTAGTTTTTGAAATGTTAATCCCTCGCTTTTTAAATTTGTTATTACTATTATTATTATTATTATTATTATTATTATTATTCATCTTTCAACTATTAATAGGTAAATTGATGGGACGGGACTCTGAAACTCAAGAAAGCGTGCACAGATGATTTTCTCTCAGATACGTCACATACAGTTTTTGACTGCTTTTTGACTAAATAAATAAGCAAACTAGGAGATGTAGGTGGGGGTGAGACTTGGACAGGACACTGCTGAGGTGTAAGGATGTGTTTTTAAAGTTCGCTACCGAGTGCAATTTCTTTTTTTTTTTTTTTTAATTTGTTGCGTCTACCATTTTGACGCAACGCGTCTCCAAGCCCGTTAAGGGGCGTTGAGCGCTTTGCGCTGGGGAGTAATCCTGCGTTACATCGCGCAACTGTGGAGTAATCCTATATTAACTTAAAAGCGCCATTCTCTCAAAATTTAATTAAAAACGATGGAGTCACAGTTTTGAAAATTTTTAAAATGTCCAAGAGCCTGCATGTAATTGTAAATGTACCCTCCAAAATTAAAATGGCTGTTTCAAATTCAAGAGGCGGCGACATAAGGCAGATTGTTTGGGGGATATCAATTTGGTAGAAAATCAGATGAACTGTTTAGCCGCTAGCGTTGTTCACAGACAAACGGACTGACTGACGTTTTGGCGTCAATGGATATTTCGGTATCAAGAATTCACAAAAATCGCATCTTCACATATGAAAGTTTTTCTTTCTAAATTTAGAATCTGGATTTATCCACTTTTTCGTTACCAAGACCATGTAATACGAGTGTTTGTGCTGAAAATTCGGCGTTTTTTCGCGCAGCATTACATAACTTTCTCTTCTTAAGTACGAGAAAGTAATAATCAATAAGTAATCGCACAAGACAATCTTTAATAAGTGTAACTTAAAACACTCAAAACAAAAAACTATTAACAATTAACTGGACAACGTTAATTCACGAGATGGGATTGTACGAATTGTACGATTTTTACGAGATTGTACGAATTGTACAGCTATCCTGCGTCTCCGACGACCTCATCCATAATAGCTGCATACACAATAGCTCCGAACAGTGAATACGTCTTCTAAAGACGGCTCCACACTTTCGGCATTCGCCGAGCAGCGAGCTAGTGCTCGCCCAATCCAGAGCAGCTGACGTGTTCGGCGAATGTTCGCTCCCTTTGATGTGATCAAAAGACCGCCACGCAGTGGGTAGGGTGAACCCCGAATGTTCGTCACTCGGCAAATAGCAAGCCGCTAGCATCTACACTACTCGGGATTCCGCGAACGGTTGCTCGGTTGTTGATTTTTTTTCTTTCGTGTTTCCGGGCGCGTCAACTGATTTGGTCATTGGTCCCGTTAGTGCAGTGCATGTATTTTCTAGAGAGATGGCGGTGATCTTTCCCCTGGCTGGATGGCGACATCCGGTGCCGACCTACCGTCGGCTAGTGGGGTTTCCCCACCAGCGGGGCACCACCCCAGCCGGGACAAGCTCCATGCTCCCGACCGCTCTCATGGAATATGTAGTAGTGTAGTGCATGATAGTGTAAGTGTGTGTGTGTAAGGGGAGAGGTAAAGGAAGAGGAAGGAAAGATCGCGCGCTGTCCGTGGCACGTTTGTTAGGGTACTGCTCCGGCATTTACCTGGTGTTGATCGGAGAAACCACGGTAAACTACCGATCAGAGCAGCCGGCCGCTAGATCTCCTCCGGACAGCGACTGAATTCGACCTAGCTGAAAAGCTGGTGTTGAAAATCCTGTCGCCGTCAGAACTCGAACCTAGGACCTCCCGGTCAGAGGCGCTGCAGTGACATCAGTTGATGCACTGAGCTACCGCTACCGGTCAAATCTTATTCTGTATTACGAAGACAAACGTACAGATAATATCTATTATCTAATAACGGTAAAGTATAATCTACTGGTTGTATTAAACAATCGCAGCTTAAGTGGACGAAAATCTACGTAACCACATTGCCAAATATCTTAAGTACTAGCTTCAATAGATTTTGTGGGTATACCTTCTCATTTATTATGCGAGATACACAGTAGATGTCATTGCCTACTACACCACAGTTGCAAGACTCCTTGCACGGGACACAAAGCTGCAACCTTTAGTGTAACTCACCACTCAATGAGTAGTGATATCAATTGCGTAAAAATGATAAATAGTAATTAAAAAAGCGGGAGTTTAAAGAGGGGTATAATTGCGTGAATGATACGTTGAAGAAAACGGGCGACGATAGGAGTAAGTTTTCTTATATACCTGTGCAATTATCCCCCTTTATACACACGTTACGTTCAATATTTTTCGGATTTCATTTACGAATAATTCTCATATTAAAAAATTCCACACGTCTTTTCCACCTGTGGCGTGCATTTCATGTGCAGTATTGCTTCTGAATAAGATCTATTTTAGTGGGCCTTGCATTTTTTATGTTTCCACGAAATATTTGCAAATGGCAGAAACTGAACATATTGCTAATAAAATATTAGAAGCTGACAAAGTCATGAAAGCATTACTTTCCACGAAAAGTAAAGACAGGTATGAGAGAGAATATATTATGTATGGATTAATTTATTATGTATAATATATTATGGAGGAAAAACTATTCTCTTCTGACACAGTTTTGGTATGGCATTCCTTTTAGAACTGGTACACACAACTGACGTTTATATTTTTTTACACCCGACATCCTAAGACCAAACCTTTTACGTGTAAAACATTTAATACATTCACGTTAAATATTTTATGGTGTTTGATCAGTCAGCTAGCTTAAACGTTTACTTACCCAGGTTTTATTCATTCGTTGTTAATACGTAGTTGTAAGTACTAAGGTCCGAATAAAATTAGAATGTGATTGACATTCCATGGTCACGTGACGACGCTAGCGCCGTAACAGCGAATCAGAAGCTTCGTCATTTGCACATTGTTGTCACCTAAAATTAGGAAACAAACGTTACAAACAAACAAATATTATAAATATTTCAAAAAATGAAACATGTTAGGAACAAACTTATTACGAGTTTCTCAACATTCCTTTCTTCTGTTTGTCAAGTTAGTGTTGAGAGAACGTGGTAGAGGGCGCAGTATGCGGCAGCACCGCCCCTCTCCACACTCAAATGTCAATCACATTCTAATTTTATTCGTTATATAAACGGTAAGTAGTAACCAAGGCCCTACCATCCGGTAAACCGTCTTACGGAATGGCGCTAGCAAATAGAAGCAGCAGCCAGACGCCATTTGTATGGCAAATGGGCGCGGGAGTTTGAATTAAAGTGATTATCTTGACGTAAATATATCTTCTGAATTGAGCTCACAGACAGTATTGCCGCTCTCTTTGCAGTGACTTGGACCGAAAAATCCTAGAATTCGAGTCCCAACAGTGGAGAATTTTCGACACTAGCTATATCTGGTCGAATTCAGCCACCGTGTGTTCTGATCGGATCGGTAGTTTCTCGTGGTTTCTCCTACCAACACTGGAATAGTAAACTATCCTAACGAGTGGGCCTATATTTTTATTTTAAACGTAAACATTAATTTTTGTTAACTATTTTTAATACTGCGCAGCAGTCCTGGACTAGAATCTCCAGTCCTGGTGTGATATTTGAATTATATTGGCCTTTTTTGGTAGGCCAGTCCCTTTGGAACCCATGTTCTACAACTATTTTCATTTCCTAGAAACTGCAAGGAATAGATTGGAGGAAAATTACCTTACATCGTTCCTTTTATATGCTCTTCAATAACATTATTATTTTTGTAGTGTGTGTCCTAAGGATTTAGTGGGGGTGTATCTCAAGATGGAAAACATACTTATATTATACAACTTGAGACTGAAGTAATTGATCTTTAAAATATTTTCACTGTAAACAGTTCTGTGATAAAATGACTTGCTTCCAAATTTTTTTTACTTTTAAAAGTACTAAAAGCAAATGCATCAGTCTTGTAGAAAGACAATTCTTTACCATTTGATCCTAGTATAATTTAGTTGTAGGATAGGATAAATAAATAAGAACTTCAAATAAGAAAAAGAACATTACATTCATGAACGTAATGTACCTACATGTATGCATTAGTAAGTATAGGTTAGTCAATTGAAAATACAAGATTTACCTGTAAAAAGATACGTCACAGCCTTTCGAGTATCAGTTTGTACACGCGAAAACGGCACAAGACATCACCATTTTCCTTCTGGAAAATTAACACAAAAATCACACGAAAGCACAACACAACTAACAGTATCCCATGTTCCTCAAATGCAAACTCCACGTCTTGCCATAAAAATGGCCGACATCTTCCAATTCAATTTACATCGAAGAATAGATAAGTTAACCGCGGTATAAAATTGTAAATTCAAAGATATCTTGATCAAAGGCATAACATCAAATCATTTTATTAAATTCACTAAATTGTTTGCTAAAAAGGTAACAATAAACTTTGTTAAATTTTGTTCTTTAGAAAAGAAAGAGATCTTTCATTTAGTCAATCCAAACAGTAATGAACTAGGAATAGAAACATTCTATTTCAGATTCCCAGCTGCGCTGTATAGTCTGCGGATCCTATAATCCATTATAAAGGTAATAAGGATTATAATATATCGTGACCCATTGACCCAGCAAGCCGGACGCTAAGATCTTTGCCAGATATTAATGTAGAGAAAATGTTGTATATCTCAATATTTACCACTGAATTCTAGAAGACGTGCACAGATAATGAAATTACATTTATTTAAGTTTAAGAAAACCAAACGTCTGATCTTGTTAAGCAATCGAATAATCTAAGGTTATCTTACCATTGACTCGGATAATTAAAGAAATAAAATTTAGAGTGAAACAAGCATTGAAATATATTTGAAAACTTTCTATTGTCACTGTTCTGTGTGACATTGAGAGAAATTGTTTCGTATTCTCTCAAATTTCGCTATGGAAACAAATCTTCCACCAATTCGTTCATAGTGTTATTTTCCATTTGTCGACCACATATGAAAAGTTCAAAGTATTCAAAGTGATCAAAACAACGAAACTTCGAAGAAGCGTGAGCACTGAGCAGGTAAGCCAATCTCTAGGACAGTACAGCGTTGTCCAATTTACCAAAGACTTTTCGCCTCACTCAGGTGAGGAAATTCTGGACATTATTAGCGATCGCTGTAAATAAAATATAGATATAAGTTTATAATATTACTTTTTATAGTTCTTCTCTTGATAATTGTGTAATAGCGCTTTTTATATTCAATCTTATGCATCAATTTTTCATTCATTGGCGTGCAATCTGTTGGTACTAATTAAGAAAATAGTCAACAGTAGGCTTTTATGTGCTACTGAAATATTTTCATTTTCCATCTATGAAACAAAATTCATTCGTATAATTAAATAAAATTCATTATAAGAATCTCTATTTTGTTTATGTATGTCTCTCAATACCGTAATAATTTATATTGCAAATAAATAGTTTTGACAGTAATATGGACTCTATTTACTAGGAAATATATCGATCTAACAACCTTAATTGATTGAATACACATCAATCTTACACATTTAAAACAAGCTAGGTGCTTGTTGCTCTTATCTGAGTTTTCTTGTATTTATTCCAATTTTTATCACGAATATTACAACGCATTCGTGACATGGCTACTGCTCGTTCTACTCTTTAATTTCAACACTCTGAAAGCCTTCGCACACATAAACAATAATTTAGATCTACATATCCGAAGAGTAGAAGAGGTCGTTCTTTACATAGACGGTTGGGTACACAAGTCGACAACACAGCGAATAATACCAACCGTACACCCGTGACCACAAAGTCACAGATACCGCATCCAGTTACAACTCAAAACACCTTTAATTTTTTAGATTATGGAACAGATTTTCCTTGCCTTCCTGATCCTCATCACCCTTCTCTACCATCGACAAATACATGCACAAACCAACGCAAAAAGGCTAGGAAGCGCGTCAAAACCAAAACACGTAAAGCTGCGCATCCTAGCTCACTTCAAAACAAGACATTCCTACTGAGCTAAAGTAATATGTACTCATTTTAGCTGACAGCCATGCCTGCCATCTTTCTTCCATTCTCAGTAGGAAGTTACCCTCCAAATTCTCAGTCTCTATTTTCAAACTTAATGGGGGGGGTTGCAGATGTGACTAATGAGTTGGACACCCACACGAAGACACTGACCAATCACGACACAGTCATTATCATAGGAGGGCAGAATGACATTAACTTGGCGGTGACTTCACACCTGAACATAATAAGCATAATGAGAACCCGTCAAATTTGAGGTGAATCCGGGCATATGTAATACTGTGCTGCAAACTAAGTTCACAAATGCTGCTTTGTTTGGATTTTCAGGTATAACGAAGATATCCGTTTGTGGAGTTCCAAAATTTTAGAACGTCATGGCCGATGACCAGGTGGCAAACTTCAATATCGGCACCAAAAGACACAAAAGAAAGAGCACTATTATACTGACGGATATTATTTCTAAAGTTTTTTTATGTGTTATCATCTCCTATAAACAACTTGATTTCTTTTGGCATATTGCTCGAAGGTAAACATATTTTCCCATTTAAGCAATACAGAGTAAACTCGTTTGCCGAATTTCTCTCACATGGGAAGTACAAAGCAGAACAAAACTGACATTTCATAGACAACAAACCAACAGAAAACGAAATGACCTCACTAACACGACACCTACGCTGACTTTGTCTTTCCCTGCGTCCACTTAATGTACATTTGCGTCTTTTGGAGCGCGTGGGCAACGATTCGGAATTCGACATAACCTGTGAACAACTTCACTATTTCAGTACAACCGAGCAAAACCTACTCTCCGAATGTTCTGTACAAAATACACCACAAAAGCAAATACATGCAAACTGTCAACGCCACAATGCAATTATTACACTGAAACAAAACCTTACGAATTGGAAAAAAATTTCAACAATCAAAACAAAACATCAAGCAGCGTCCACTCACATACATATTGACTCATATATATTGAATTTGAAACAGCCACCTTTGGAAGAAAACAATTGACTATTGATAAGCGTACAATTAGAGAATGATTTAATTAATTAATTTACACCGTAAATGTTGGTGAATCAACACAAACAATATCTGATAACACATCTAGCGATCACATTCTTTCATTTAAAGGAAAAAATACTACAATCGGTTCAGTAGAAGCTCTAAACGAAGCCATGGCAGAATACCTTATTTTTTTAATATATAGAAAAAAACGGAACATAATAAACTTTACTGGAATATAAAAAAAATACGACCAAATAAACTAGAAACCTTGTAGAGAATGTTGTTATAAAATATACAGATATAAATGTGAACGATCCGGCAACAGTGGGTAGCCTCTTTAATACTTTTCGAGAATTGCTGGCGATTTTACTAAGAGTCTTCAGCCACAAAATTCAATACCGGACATTTACCCAAAACTTTTAGACACGATGTTCGTTTCCAAACCTTCTTCCAATAAAATTCTCAATATAATTGGTGAACTAAAAAATAAATATTCGACCGGTTTAAATGAATTCCCGGATTTATTGTTAAAAGAACTGTGCGTCTGTCATTATACGCCCGTTAACTCGCATATTTAATGCATCCTTCTGCACCTAAACGTCTCCAGATACTTTTAAAACAGCGAAGGTTGAACCGCTCTTCAAAAACGGCAACAAAAATGAAATTCAAAATTATCCTCCAATTTCTCTTCTGTCAGTTTTTTTCAAAAATAAAAGAGAGAGTTTTTACGTATTAATGGAAATCATGGATTTAGAAAATCAAAATCTACGGAAACAGCCACATTTTCTTTTCTTAAAGATGTCGCCTCATTATTGGACCAAAACGAAGTACCTATTGGATTATTGTTATGTCTCCCAAAAGCTTTTGACGTCATTGATCCTGACATTTTACATTCATATGGAATTACAAATTACAAATCACATTCGTATGGAATCCGTGATATTGCCCTAGATTGGTTATGTTCGTACCTCAAACAACAATCTCCGAGAGTAGAAATATCTTCTGGAATGATGGAACACACCTTCCGACTCTTTGCCAATTGAACGTAGAGTTTCTTAAGGATACATTTTTGTCCCTATTCTGTTCTTACTACACGTAAACGATATACACACGACGATTCGAAACGGAAGAAGAGTTCTCTTTGCGGATGATACGAACATTCTTTGCAATAATCTGTAAATAGTACAATATCAGATGTTTCAAATTGGTTCCGAAATAACAAATTAATAGTAAATGAAAAGAAAACGGTTTTAAAGTAGTTTTCCATTTCAAATAAACAATTTTGTGCTCCATTGAAAACGAACGGTGTACCATTGACTGATGTTACGAATACAAAATTTTTAGGTCTCTCAATTCAGTCAAACCTTAAATGGAACATCCATTTAAATGAATTGAACACAATATTAAGTTCTTATGCTATGCGTTCCGAATTCTTGCAAATTCAGTCAGCCTTCATACTGCTCGTTGTGTATATTTCGCGAATATTCATTCCCGCCTGAGATATGGCATCATATTCTGGTGAAATACCACTTATAGCTCCCAGATTTTAGATTACAAAAAAAATTGTACGAATAATAACTAAATTCCACCCACGTGATTTATGTAAGCCACTCTTTATTAATTTAGGAATTTTATCATTACCTTTCCTGTTGATTTATGAATCTGTGACTTGCCAAAAATGACTTTCTTAAGGGCGGGAATATATTTTCAGAAAACGCCGATGTCTATTACTATAACACTCGACGTGGAAATCATATTCATCAGGTGACAGTATCAACAGCTCATTACAAAAAATTCATACACAATACATGTACGGTACATTATTTTACAACACTTTGCAAGATGATATTAAACAGTTAAATGCGATAGAAAAGTATGAATCCCAAGTGAAATTGTTTCTCCTGCATAACTGTTTCTATTATTCATCAGCGATTAATTCATAGTTTTAACATAGTTTTAATTCATAGTTTTAGGTAGTTAATATGATATATCGAACCTATGTAAGTATCGGTAGAAGGTTTAATTTTTTTTAAACTATTAAATCTGTAATACACGATCTTGTCACATGTTTCAGCCAACCATCTACCAATGATATAATTTGTATCCTGTATTTCAATAATTTTCTATCGTACATTTGTTCACATCGCTTCTCGCGATGTCACGCAATATTTGCACTTATTTTGTGTTTGTATTTATATATACATTACACATAATTTTTTTAAATTCTAAAATAATGCAATTTATAACAATTCTAAATTAACAACTGTTTAACTACATCCTCAATGGACTAGGTAGGAAAAACAATTTTCTCTTTCCACGCCGCTAACAGCCCACTGTCCAGTTGAGCATCTGCTTTGTGAGTGAAGGTCGTGTCTGTGCTTCTTTCTAGATCACTCATTCTTTTTGATATGTGCGTATCTGTGACACTGCTATCGTGTTTCTACTTTTTGTCATGAATTTTGTCGTGTGTTTTGAAGCCTAATCATCTTAAAAAACGGAATTAGCTAAATATAACTTTCATCCTTCGTCTCTCTCTCTCTCTCTCTCTCTCTCTCTCTCCTCTCTCTCCTCATATATATATATATATATATATATATATATATATATATATATATATATATATATATATATATATATATATATTCGTTTCTAAGGCTATACATGTTTCAATTGCGCGGTCGCCATGGCCGTAACGAATGGTGAATCGATCCAAACGGTTCACCTAGAATAGGGAACGAAACTTCAAGGGTGGGCAGTCGGTCAGGCTGAGAGTGTAGAAAACACGTTCGGCGATGGCAAAGGCGAGTGAGAAGATAGTGAGACAGTAATGAAGTGATATGCTGGGCGTGGAGTAAAGAAAGAACTGCAAAGTAAGTGAAAATGAGAGACAGTGCAGAGACACATATTTAACGTAACGGGCTTATATGTAACCGCAGCTATAAGGTGAGCGTTGCGCGACGCAGGTGTGGAACAATATCCGGACTATATCAACAAACCAAAGATCTGCAGAGTGACGGACTAACATTTTTGTGAATAAGGACCAACAGGCGTGTGGTAAGTAAGGTCCGAATAAAATTAGAATGTGATTGACATTCCATGGTCACGTGACGACGCTAGCGCCGTAACCTAGGTAACAGCGAATCATAAGCTTCGGCATTTGCACATTGTTGTCACCTAAAATTAGGAAACAAACGTTACAAGCAAAATAATATTATAAATATTTCAAAAAAATGAAACATGTCAGGAACAAACTTATTACGAGTTTCTCAACAATCCTTTCTTCTGTTTGTCAAGTTAGTGTTGAGAGAAGGTTAGGGTAGAGTGCGCAGTGTGCGGCAGCACCGCCCCCCTTCCACACTCAAATGTCAATGACATTCTAATTTCATTCGTTACGTAGATAATTGCGAAGGCGAATGGTAACCCGGTGACACAGTGAACCACCAATGCACGGGATGTGAACAACTGGAGTGATAAATGATCCGAACAATCCAGCGAGTTGAAGAGAGAAATTAATAGTGCATGCAGCGACGCGAGTTTCATCCTAATGGAAATGTATGCGTAGGCTTCCGCGGCTCGATCGATGACTTCTCTGTCCGGGTGACGCCGCGTAGTGGGCTGAGAGGCGTCTCAGCCCACTACGCGGCGTCACCCGGACAGCGAAGAAGTCATTCTGAAGGAAAGTTCTGCAGCCGCCATTTGAGGTTCTCCATGCCCAGGGACGCGCCGGGGAGCAGAGACGTCCAGCTTGTAGGTCATCCCGGTTGTTTCCCGTCTTATCCAAACATTTCCAAAAATACGTCCAGTATTACAACAAAATGCCTGCAGCTGGGCGCAAACACTTCCCAACTGACGCACGTTACCTCCAGCCACCGTAAGCCAAGCCAATTCACTTAATTAGCAAATCACTAATATACCAATTTAAATTCCAAACGCGGAATAGCCGCAAACTATCTAAATGTAACTAACCTCCTACTTAAAGCTATCATTCGTATTCCTACAACTATCTACTTTTCTCCCAATACTCAATTTCACTTTCATTCTGCACCGCTCTGAGCACATCCGCCGCGTCTCACGACGCAAAATTCAAGAATTTCGTCAAAACAGAGTCATTTCCGAGGCCACGTACGCGGCAGCGCGGCAGGGCTCTGATTGGACCCCAGCGCCCCACCCCAAGCATCCCGGCGGAAGAGCGCCAATCACGGCGTAGCCCTGCTCACCGAAGAAACCACCACGACCTTCCCGCCACCGGCGGTGGTGGCAGCGTGGGGCGTCGGTGACAAGCTATTTACTATTTTCAACAAATAGTACGATCCCTACCGAGTGAATTTTATTTACCCCATAGTTCCATTAATGCAGTGGAAAGGGAAAGCGATAGAATTTGAGAGGGGGAAACATTGACATTATTTTCAACGGTAGTGTCGGAGTGAACAATTATTATAAAGAGGGAGAAGTTATATCTGTAAAAGGAAACTATTTAATTCATGTTTGTAAATAATTTATTAAGTTAGACTATTTTATTCTTATAGAAGGCAAACTATATTGAAAAGAGAGTTCCCATACAGTGTTGAGAAAGCCTAAACAGTTACTGGCCGTAATTGTGTATGAGAATTCTTATTCCTATTAGCAGTGATTTTAGTATTTCAACTTGCATCAATGACTAATGAATTTTCCATTTCCTTTGTTTAAATTTTGCTTCATTGAAAATAAATGACAATCAATTATTACTGTTTTGCAACGTAGTTTTCTAAGTGAAACCTCATATGAGCCCATTCACGAAAATTAAAAGCATGTCCCCTTTTAATCATTCAACACTCGTAGTGAAGCAATATCTGGTCCATGTGTGTGTGCGTGTAATTATTAAGCAATGAATATAGTACACATGGTTTCTAACTGTAATTTGTGTTATATTTTAAATAATGTGTAACTCCTTGACAATAGAGAGTTTGTGCACCCTCGAAAGTTAACGCACTATCGATCTTCTGCGCATGCGTAGTTTGAGTTTCGCATCGCTTGTGCATCTGCGCATGCACGGAAGATCGTTAGTGCGGTTCGCTAAGGCAGGCACAAACACTCTACTGTTTGGTTGCCAACAAATAACTAGTTCACAATAAAATCTGTGTTGCTTCGCGATAGACCAAAAATGAATGTCTTGCGACAATCATTGTGATTCAATGACAATCATGTGCTTTGTACCTAAAATAGTCTCCAACTTACGCTTCGGTGGTGTAACAATTCAGCAAATATCGCCCGCCACCAATGCCGGGCGTCTACATGGAGCTCATCCAATACCTTCTTCACATCTTCGTATCAACAAGTCTTTTTTCTTTGTGCATTTTAGCATTAGGTATTGCCAACCTAAGTAGAGCTATCAGTAGCATTCACCTAGTTTAAATATTGTGCTTTCTCCCTTCATTATCAAAATTACATAACTTCAAGTATAGTTCTATTAGTTCAAACATGTGGGTGCTTTCTTGAAAGAATAATCAACATTCTACTAAATCATGCGGTTGATAGATCCTTTCAATCTGGTTGGCACATAGGCGGTCAAAATTAATTCAAATTTGGCACCGTACTTGGAATTTCATTTATATTGGAAAATTACTTGGAAAATCATTTATAACAATTCCTTGGCACCAATTAACAAAAAAGGGCATACATTTTAAATGTCTCGCGTTGAACTTTTTTCTGTAAAAATTCGCGAGCTAGCTTCCAGAGAGCAAGGCAAAGCCGTCTTTCGTATGAAACTCTTTGGAAGGAGAAACTGCTTTCAAACGTTTGAACTGCTTTCGTACACGCTCGCGAGATTGCGCCAGCTACTGGGAACTCTCGTATTGTTGACACCTCTGAAAATCAGATGCATTTCTAAATATGACGCCACGAGAGACAATTGTTTGAGAACATTCAGCCAAGCGGTATAAAAAAGGATCGCCTTGTCTGTAACAAGGCTCACATCTTGGCTGCATTGAAAAAATTATATTTTTGACTGTTCGTAGCGGGGGTTACCTTACAGCCGTGCAGTCTCCGTGAACAAACTCCATGAACGTTTTTTGGCGCTTACACTTGCCTGAAATTGTATTTCGCCCAAATTACGATAGAAAACGATCTTGTTCTTGCCTAAGACAAGGTAACATTGACAACTTCTTCGATACTCAATAATTCTTACGCTGATGTAAACTAAGAGTTCTTAAATAACTGTCTTTCAGAATTTTCCCTTGTGGCAAAAGAAGGAATGTGGCAAGATGCTTGTCGACAACTCTAATTATCGTCTGTCGCTCTCCCAAAACATCAATGAAGCTACTTTGCAACCTCAACAATCTTGTAAATGATTATTTTAATTTAATTACATTTGAGTTAAACATCTATCATTTTTTAAACCTTCCTCCATTACGAGATTACAAGTCCGTTCCAGGTCAACAAAAGCGTCCGTCTCGCGAGACAAAGACGATAGCCCTTCGAATATAAATCGAGTCCTGATGGCGGCAGGGTTTTCGACATTAGCTTTTCAGCTAGGTCGAATTCAGTCGCTGTCTGAAGGAGAATTCTCGCGGCCGGCTACTCTGATCGGTAGTTTTCCGTGGTTTCCTCCGATCAACGCCAGGCGAATGCCGGAGCAGAACCCTACCAAACGGGCCACGGACCGCGCGCGGTCTGTCCTTCCTCTTCCTTGTCCTATCCTCTTCCCCTTACACACACACTTACACTAACATGCACCACACTATCACATATTCCGGGAGACCGGTCGCGAGCTAAGAGCTTGTCCTGACTGGGGCGGTGCCCCGCTGGTGGGAGAGTCCTGGTTAGAGGGAAACCCCACTTACCGACGGTAGATCGGTGCCGGATCTCGCCATCCAGCGGGGGAAGATCACCGCCATCTCCCGAGAAAAAAACATGCACTAGACTAACGGTACTAATGACCGAAGCAGTTGACGTGCCCGTAGACACGAAAAATCAATCAATCAATCGAATGTGAATCTGAAGCTGTCATGGTAAATGGCGGATCAAGTTACCACATCATCTACAGTCCACTGTTTCGTGCCAGCTCTATCATCTACGCCGCTCCAGCTAGAACCCCCACTTTCAAACAATTGATAAATTTTTGCGCCATAATCGTGGGCTAATTGTGGGCTGAATTTTAACCACCATCCAAAAATTTTGAGCTTCCTCTCAACACCCCGAAATTAACATATCAAATTGAAGCAGGTAAAGCTAACACCACCACTTTCTCAATATTCAAATTTTTCTGTATCGTCGAAACAATTGAATTTTGGGCTCCTGTGGGCCACTTTTCATAATTTCGAAACACACCCCTAAATAAGAAAACAAAAAATCAAAACAACCATAATTTCTCTAAACTCAAAATTTATTTCGCCATAATTTGGGGTTCTTCAATGACAGCAAAAACATTATTTTGGTACCCCACAACCCCTCGAATTAAGGTTTCAAAAATGGGAGCAGTATAATTAACATCCCCGCTTACTCAAAATTCAATTTTTTTGTATGGTCGAAAGTATTGAATTTTGGGGCTCCTGTGAGTCATTTTTCAAATTTTCGCACCTCATCCTTAAATAAAACAAAAAATCTACAGCACAATTTCTCATGTCTCCACAATTCTTCTGCCATACTTTTGGGCTTTCAGTGTCACCAAAAACATTATTTTTGGTACCCCACAATCCCCCGAAAATAAGGTTTCAAAAATGGAATTGGTAAAGTTGGCACCCCACTTACTAAAAAAACATTTTTGTACAGTCAAAACAATTCAATGTTTGGTTCCTGTGGTGTTCAAAATTTCGAAACTCACCCCTGACTAAGAAATCAGAAAATAAAAAACACCCAAATTTTTCAAAACTCAAAATTTTTGGACCAAACTTTTGGACTAATTTGGGCCTTTAGTGACTCCAAAATATTTTTTCTATTACCTCACAACCCTCAAAATTAACATTTCAGAAATTGAGGATGTTTAAGTTAGCACCCGCACTTACTCAAAATCCGAAAATTTTTTATTGGATCGTAACGTGAGAATTTTGGGCAGGTTTGGTCTCTTTCCAAACTTTGAAACTTACCCCTAACTTTGAGAACAAAAAATTAAAACATCCCCAAAACTCAAAAAATGTTGCGCTATAATTTTGGGTTCTTTAGAGACACTAAAGATTTTTTTCTGCTACATTACGACGCCCCGAAATCAACTTCGCAAAAATGAGGATAGAGAGGCTCCACTTACTCAAAACTAGATGTCCCGGAAAAGTCTCACAGTGTCTCAGTGAATTATTTCTCAGCACGTGTATTTCATGCAGTGAAAAACGTACGAGTTTACTGTTCTGTATTTTACCGTCACATTGCAGATCAATATAAAGCATTAAAATATTTTGATTCATTCCTATGCAAAGTATTTGAGTATGCACTCACTTCAAGAAATTTTGATTTTTCATCAAGGAAAATTTCACTCCGAAAAATATTCAAAAAAATAGAAAAGGATAAAAGAGTTATTCATTGTCAATTTCTTTATCACATTAAAAATATAGAAAAAAAGAACACAACATGTATGAAATCCAAACTACATGGCAAACCGAAGTTTGAGATGTTCTATACACTTCGATTAAAACATGAAGTCCGTTGATACTTGGTCAGCTGTGATGCTGTCAACCAATCGGGAGTGTGAACGTCACTATAGTGACGTCATTACGATATCGTTCACGCTCCGCATTGGATGACAGCGTCACAGCTGACCAAGTGTCAACGGACTTAATGTTTTAGTCGATGTACTGTTTTAATGTGTTTCTCGTTCCGAGCCATCTTGAGACGAGAATTGTATAGCCTGAAGTAGTGCGACCGCCGACTTCTGGTTCCAGTGTTCCGCCAGGCGTTACCTGGAACCGCTGCCTTGTTGGTCGCCGCACTTCGACGATTTAGTACCTGGCTGCGGTCCCTAAACGATCGCTGCAACAATCACCTCTTGTCCGGACAGCCCCGTCAGCACCGGCAATTCCACACGAGAATTCGGGACTAATTCGAATCGGAGCGGGTTTATTTTTAGGGTTACTTGGCTAGGGAAATGTGGTGTGACTTACCTGGCTTTAATATGATATCATGAGGCGTAATACGAGCATAGTTATTCACCGCAACAGCGTGTTGACCGCAAAGCGCGCGGACGCCCACAGTGTACATAGATTGGAAGTTGTCATCAGACATACGTCTGGAAGCGTGGGTGAGGTCAATGTCTTTACTGATGAGCAGTCTTCTGGCCATTGGTCAGACACTTGACGGCTCCGTCGTGGTGCACGCGTTTCGCGTTCTGCTCCCACCTTCGTCTCCTTTGTCATAGTGTGCTACACTCATGCGTAGATTCTAGCAAGTCTTTCGCTCAATTAGAGGTTCGCATTATCACGCGATGTGGCGATCTCCCGAAAGTGTCTGTCACATGGATCAATTCTCGGCCCGTGTTTGAGTCCCCGGGTCTCTATAACCTCCCAAACGTGCCGCTCCTCCGAGTCTCTGAAACCACTTCCCACTAATACGACTCCTCCGACACTTTGAAGCCTCCCTCTAAAGCTCCGACTCTTTCGAGTATCTAAAACCTCCTCCCATACGTCCAGCTCCTCCGAACCTCTAAAACTTCCTTGTAAGGGTCCGACTCTTCCGTGTTTCTAAAACTTTCTCCCACACGTCCAGCTCGTCCGAGCCTCTGAAAGTTCTTGCTTAAAGTCCGATTCCTCGGAGTTTCTAAAACCTTCTCCCATACGTCCAGCTCCGAGAGTTTGAAACCTTGTGTTTGTTCATCTCTCCGCTGTTCACCTGCACTGGTCTCCCCAGTCTCGTCTCGTCAGACTTGTTGGTCCTCGTCTCGTGTATTCGGTGTGATTTGTGGATTTAGTCACGTGCAAGATGGATATCAGAAATTGGGTGGGGAACTCCGCAGAATGTTTCGCGACATACAAGTCTCAGGGCTATATTCATAGTCGTCACTTATAGGATAAGAAAATACTTAAGCTATAAGACGTTACTTTTGATACGGAAATACTTATACACATTTGGTATTCATAGACGATACGTATACTAAGTACGATGCTAGCAGTGCCTCGTGTGGCAACAGCGTATTGGCTGTTTCATAGCCACTTGAATCTTGCCAGAAGCGCTCCATCAAACTGGCCGTGAACTATCATATGCTTGCGTCCGTGAGGTCACCTAACCTACACGGTTTCTTATATAGTGCCAGTATCTTAAAAGGCTTAAATGGTGGTGAAATCAGTAAATATCTATTAGTTAGAGGTGGTTTTAGCCATCAATGTTACCAAAAAGTGTACAAAAAAAGGCTTAGTAAAACAATATTTTTTCTTAAATTCTTGATCGCTGTGCATTTTCAACGGCTTTGGCATGTGACGTAAATATCACTTGTTGCTACAAAGAAAGATGCCACTGTAAAAATCCTTATAATCTTTGAAATAGTCGCCCATTTCCATTTCTTTCAAATTACGACAATTTTCAACGCATCAAGAGAGGGTTCACTTATAGCTGAAGGTGGACCTTCCTTATAGCTATAAGTATTTTCTTATGTGGATGGATAAATTGCTACTATGAATTGGAAAACGTTATAAGGAACTCCTTAAGGTTTTCCTTATTATAAGTCAAGACTATGAATACGGCCTTCATTCCCAGATACCTCCGCTCGTCCGTCACGTCGTGCATCGGCATTCACTATTTAATCTATGTGAAGTACGAGGAGTCCCCTCTGTGTTTACCAATGCCACCGGAGGGACGTCCCTGAGCAGTTGTGAATGTGGTGTCGCAGACGGGGCTTCCCTGAGCGACGCTTGTGCGATCAGCCAGACTTCGATTGATACGACACAGAATCTTGTTTTTCGATCAGCTCACCAATGATTAATTTTTGTAAATAAAATAAATTAACATTTCAAAATTCAAAGATTAAATTTTTTTTGGAATTTGATTGCAGATACATCTCTTGTATTTGTTCGTACAGTAATAATTTTAAAATTTCCCGTTTAAACTACTTCAAGCTTGAACTATAGCTCATTGAGAGTGTGCCATGCGCTTCAAACCCCTATGCAATATTACTATAGAAACTCTCATGTTTCGTGCCGTATAACTCTTTTTGCTACCAGGAACAGGCTGAAGAATGAGGGCAGACAAGGAAAAATTATATCATTTATTAACGTCACAGATGTAGATTACAAACCATGAAATTAAGTTTCATGTTTTTTGGTAACTTATTTTGGAAAATTATTTTTTAAGAAACAAGATACGGGCATTCCCGTTTAAATTGTGGCTTTGTGAGTTGATAATATTTTTCTGAAGCACCAGCATCATTCCACAAACAACAGAAAGTGGAGCTTGGATAATATCATCCAGGTAATCGTGGCGTAAAACAGTGTCTTCAGGAACAGATGAATTAAACGTTTCCTGTGCAAAGATAAAGACATTAGTATTTACAATTGCAATAGATATTCTTATAAGTACTACATCATTTTGGTTAAACATAGTATTATTGATTAGTTTTTTCTTAATATTTTGCGCAATGAATGACTTAAGAAGTAAAAAAGTAAATAGGAAATTTGTTTTAATTTTTTTTAATATAACGTGGGAGCATTAAACATCTTTGCTTGTCGTTTGTACACATTGTACTAGGTCGTGTCGTATAATCGTTTTTCATTGTTTGATGGGTTAAAACATATTTAGGCTGATCGGGAGAATAGCTACCCCCCTAAGTCAAGGCTACATTAAGTTACATACGTTTCGAAGCAATTTTTTTTCCATTCGTTCCATTAAAGTCATTTGCTTTATGCATTCTTCTCCACATATATTGATAAAGGTAAGTTTTAAATTATTCTTTAATTGCATTTCTAGTGAATTCAATTGTATTGGTGAGAATTAGTGAAATTTTAAATGGTAATTTTTTTTGTGAGTTACGTATGAAAGGAAAATTAGAAATTATTAAGTGGTGTATGAATGGCGTCAAAGGCATGGCGTCAAAGACCAATTTCAGACTTATCTTTTTGAATATATGTGGAGAAAAAACATGTTAAAAAATGTATTAGTGACATTATGTGGAAATTCTTAACATCTATAGTATCAATTTACGGAACTTCACAAAAAGACTAGACGTGAGTACAATATTTTTTACTTTTATATTTTTTTAAATTTGCTTAGTAGGAATGACATTTTTTAATGTCTATTTATTTACCTTTCCCTTTGAAAGAAATTTTCTTAAAAATTTTCTTAAAATTGAGGGAGGTATATAATACAGCGTGAGCGCCGGAGCGACAGTGGAGGCGCGAACCAGGTCTCGAGAGCGAGGGCCGGAAGGCGTTAGTTAAAGACTTGTGTATGTTATAAAATTAAATTTATAGCGTGAAAAATACGAATAATCAGTTCACTTAATGAGAGTACGTTGCTACGGAGATTTATACGTACAGGGGGCTTTGGAGCAGGGGGGAGCTATTCTCCCGATCTACCCATATTTAGTGTAGTTGAAATGTGCAAATATGTAGTATACTCACTGGGAGTCGATACAATTTTTGCTCAATCTGTGACAGTACCTACCTCATGGATGTCAAAAATGAAGTGTGAATTGATGTAACCAAGATAACAAAGTAGCGTATTTTTGTAAGCATGTACAACTAATACCCACAAGTGGAAATGCATTATATTCACAAATCATATTTTCATTACAAAAGTTATCCTTTGAACAAAGTGACTTACAATACGCGTATCCAATTTCACGACGAGGCTCCGACTTTCGGCCCACGCGAATGGCGTAAAATAACCTTGAGTCTGTCCAACGCATTTCCAAAGGAACTCGGAGTCCGTAACCTTTGGGATTTACTAAAAAAATTGTATTTCTAAAACATGATCTCAAGGGAACAAGTTTTTGTTTATCGCAGCATTCTAATCGTTTTCGTTTTATATAATTTCTACTAACTTCCATTGTTATGAAAATAAAATATACAATATTTTTATAGTTGTACAACCTCGAGGAAAAGAGACAGTTGAAGGATCAGTGTCGGTTACCATGGACACAAGTTTGTTAATGGGAGACTGGCGTTTAGCGAAACCTTAGGGAATTTACACGACCAAAAATTATTCGTTGGTTCTCAAGGGAGGTACAAGATATCCGCGGAAGTGGTGAAGGTAACATTTTCCGATTTATTCCCGTTACATGAATTCACGAATAATATACTACATGATTTATGTTTGACTTCAAGTGTTCTTATTTAAATTACTTTGAGAGGCAAACGGAAAGCGACGTTTGGTGAGTAGCAATTTGAGCTGCAGCCAAATTTATTGGCGTTCAAAAGATCGCAATTCACGTGTGCATATGCCGTTGTGGAAACATTAAACATTCAGTGTATTCATACCATCAATCCATTTCTATTGTTTTACTGCACTTCAATCGCCGTACGATTGGCAAAACGACACATGTAATCTTAAAATTGTTATATTGGCAACAGACTTGGCAACTGACAATGAAATTCGCATGACGCATAGCAGAGACCACTAAGGTTGATTTTGGAGATAACAAAGCCAGTGTCTCCATCGACTATCTGTGAATTTTAAGGAAGTAAATCTTCGGAATTAAGGCGGGGGCTGAAAGAATTGCTGTTCCTACATTATTTCTGTCAAGTAAGAATGAATAAATAGCAGTCGCACACCATTCCTCAGAATTGTGGTTTTAAGATCAGACCAATTAATGCTGTAATAAAAGATTAACATATTCATTTTTATTACAAACAAATCAGAAATATGCAATTTTGTGTTTATGTGGGTGGTTCTCATCTAGCCGCTGTGATTGATCTATAACCTATCAGAACATTGTGTGAACGTTTTCTGCAGATGTTGGTCATTTAATTCATTATCATCCCTTTCATTCGTTTATTAATTCATTTCATTCGTTCGTTCATTCCTGTCATTCATGCCTTCAGAGCATACCTCTTATAAGCGCGAATGGCTTGCGGCAAATTGCTGTCGGGTTCCTTCATGAGGTAGCGGCGCGTGCCAAGCAGCGCGGCCTTGAAGAAGGTCTCAGGTTGGACTCTGTCTTTGTGATAGGAGAATTCCTCGTAGTCCTCTGGCCGCAGCTTCTTCTCCAGATTCAGGAAGCGGTTGTGCAAGAAGTTCCAGTTTTGCAGGACGAAAAACGAAAGCGCCATGTTGGCCGAGTAGATTCGGCGCTGTAGGCGAATCAACCTGTAACACAGTGGTGCACCGTCACTGCGATGGTGGGAATGGACACACCCTAGGATTAGAAAATTATACATACTTGTATGCATCAGGAAGTAGGGCTGCACATTGTGAGTAACCCCAGGCGGTAGAGGAAACAAGCAATAATCCCGCCACCCGAGTTAGGAACTCTCCCAACTCCTCTTGAATAGAAGAAAAATTCACTACCACTGAGGCAGAAAAACCCAAAGGACTACTACAACACTCACAATTATATTTCCCAGAGATATAAGATTTTACAGCTGTAAAACGCCATTATCGCCCTTTTTATTTATTCTTTTTATTTTTAAAAAAAATTACAAATGTTTTTTAATATACATTTTTATGCATCAATACAATTTTATATTAAGTATAAATTATATATTTAAAAATATTTAAAACAAGTGATGCTTCAAAATGGCACAGACTTTCTCGTATTAGTTTCCTAATCTTCCCACTCTGTGCTATCTTTTCGGTTTTCCCCCACATTATTCTCGGTCATCATCTATTGGCGCCTAAAACAATTTTTTCACCTTTTTCTCAATTTTTAGAGTATGTAAAAATAGAATTGAAATATGAATTTAATAATGTGAAATAGTAAAATATGCGCATTTGTATTGGAAAATTTCGAGCTGTTTTTATTGAAAGCTCATTTGAGCATTTTGAAGCTCAATTTCACTCAAAACTAACGAGTCACCCAAGTCAGGTTTCACCCAAAACTTTGGATAAACATCATCTGAAATTATTTGAAGCAATTGTACATACAAATGCAATAATGTATAAAAATTCCCATAATGTTTACTAGATAAGAGATCTTTAAAAAATATTCGCTTTAATTTTAGAAAAACAAAAGAGTACATTAAAGTGACATCTACGTCATGTTATTCAGTTCATTGAGTACTATCCGTTCAAAAAATTAAATTAAAAAATTAACAAATTTGAGCTGATTTCACAAAAATTGCGTTCAAGCACTTCTAAGAATGCGGAATTTCGAAATCATTTTCAAAGAAAAAAACACAGTTTTCGAGAAAATAATTCGGTAAAGTAAATACTAACGACGCGAGAAATAGATATCAAAAATATTACATTCATGTAATTTTTCAAAAAAGAGAAGATTGCATCGAAATGGAGTTTATACAGCGAATTTTTTGTCATATCCCTACTAAAAATTAAAGGAAACCATTGGTGCTACGGCATGACACAAACTTTCTGGAAGTGTTTTCTAATTTCCTTGGTGTGGGCTAGCCTTACGGTCTTGCCACATATTTTTGTCAGCTGCCATCTGTTGCAGTCCAAAATGTTTACTTTCTCGCTACCGCTAGTGCGTATGTTATGTAATGCTGCACGAAAAAACGACATATTTTCGGCTGAAAAACTTAAAAAATTGAGAAAAACTACAGGGCCCTGGTACCAAAAAAGTGAGTAAATGCAGATGCGGAATGTAGACACATTAGTGGTGCTACAGAATGACACGGAAAAACCCGTATTAGTTTTTTTTTGTTTTCTTTGTTCTGGACTATCTATTCTGACTTGCCACATACTCTCGCCGGGTGTCATCTATCGTCGCCCAACATACATTTTTTTAAAAAATTTTTCTCAATTTTTCGGTTTCCGAATAGTAGAATTGAAATATTATTTGGGTTAAACAACCTCGTCCTAAATGGCAATTTTCATTTAAAAAAATTTCGTGCACCTTTCTAAGAAAATTACGTGTAAGCGCTACTGGAAATGCGAAATTTGAAGTTATTTTTCACAGAAATGCAGTTTTCAATAAAGATCTTCGAAGTAATCTTTCGATAAAAAAATTATATTTTTGTATTTTTGTGAAAACAAATAAATAGAGCAGAATATCGTTTATGTCTTCTCAAAGCATACATTTAGCATTACTTAGCGTTTAAAGAAAAAAATTGGACACGTGTTTGAGAAAATTGTATTTTTTGAATGTGCACATATTGCTCGCATTATTGCGCAAAATATACTAAAAGTTTCAAAAATCTACATTACCTTAATAAAGTAACTATCTATGGACAATAAACTTCATTTAAAAGAAATATCTGTCTTCAATTTTGTAGTTGTAGAAAGTTGCCGAAAATAATTCATTTTGCTATTTTCAATAATTCAGACTTAACATAGAAAAACCGACCTGTGCCTCCTTTATAAGTATATTTTACTCTATTCTTACAAGAAATTTGAAGAAAATATTGTGAGCCATTTTTGAGAAAATTTTGAAAATGTCGAAGGGGATTCATGTAACCCTCTTAAGTCAATAAATGTTTTTCAAAATCGCAAACATTCGACTCATGCCAGATCGACAAGGGTTTATTCAGTTTGGAAAAATTCGTTTGCATATTTTAGACGCTAGTGTTGTTCATTTTCTTCAGACAGATATACGGACGAACGCACGGACAGACGGACGTGTGTGTTTAAAAAGAGCATTCTGCAATGTACGAACAAAGTTATGCCTGTCTTCCTAAGTCGTTTATTTATTTATTTATTTGTTTATTTTACGCCAAAAACAGTTTAAAAATGTGTGTAGCGTCGTTTCGGAAGAAGTAAATTCTGTGCACGTTTTCAAAACTCTATGATCCCTTCCCTAAGCCATATACAACTTGAATTTTGAATACAGAAAGAAAATGAGCGTATTTTGCAAGAATTGCTAACACGCTCATTAATTCGCTCCGACATAATACATTTTATTTTCAAGGGTAAATCAGCTATAAATTATCCATCATGTCCTTCGTCAAGGAATATACTTTCTACCGCGATTACATGCAAATCGATAATTTGAACAATTATATTTCTCTCTGAATTGTATAAGACGTGTACAGATAATGAAGTTATATTTATGTCCAGAAGCAAAACTAGAGGCCAACTCAGCATTTGCTCAAAGGTTCAGGGAAACTGGACGAAAAACCTGATCGAGATGGGGGTCATTGACCCAGAAGCTGCAGTATAATACTTGTTACAGGTTGTTTACCGCGTCCCATGACTCTGCAGCAAGTAATCATTGAATACTTTTATTTTACTTTTTGTGAACAATCTACTCATACGTGTATAGTTTATTGTGCCAGTGTTTCCATTTCTTGTAATGATAAGAATTTGTGCATAGGGTGACATACCAATATGTCACTTAATATTGTACCATAATTATTATAAATGGCGTCAATTAAAGGGGATAAATTATGTGAATATGCTAGCATAGCAACGGTAAGCGAGCCGTCGTCAAGGTCAACAAATTCATGTAATGACAATCGAGAAGACGGCTAGTTCATTTTGTATAGAATTCAGGGATTGGCCTAAAAAGCAGTGACAGTCGTGAAGACGGCTACTTCGATTTACAAGAAATTTAGGGACTGGCTAGGTACGAAGTGTTATCTGCAAATAAACAATCGAAAAATGGACCGAGCTTTGCAGGGCTGAAAGAATACGAGAGACATTCATTCTGACTGATGTCGTGCTCATGAACGGATCGTGCTCCAATTAATGTTAGGAGTTTTTTTTTCTTTGGGGACTTTAAGCATCTACTAGGGAATGGATATTGAGAGAACATCAAAATTTGAATACTAAGTGTGACAGTGGAGTTTAAAATATTTCAAGTGAACGAGTTGGAGGGACATTGAGGGCTTCGGCGAAGTTGTCAGTGATGGGACTGGAATGTTAGCAGCAGATAGTTTATTGATCTGACGATCGGTGATCGAAGTGTGCTTCGGAGAAAAGAAGTGAGAAAATGGTGTCTGGACCTGAGGACGGCGGCGTCGGAGATGGATAAAGATGGTCCAAAAGCGCGGGAAGACATAAGGTTGGAATTGTCATGACAAAGATTTAATTTAATATTAGGTAAAGTTACACAATACCAAAATTGTTTTAAATTGTTTAATAAATTTCCATGTTTTTGTGAAATGAATATATGATTTTTCATTGAGCCAATTCTAGCAATGAACTAGCAAGATAGAAAGATATTTGCTTTTCAGGTTCCTCGACCGAGTTTGTTTGAATATATTCAGTTTATTTCAATAGTGGTTACTGTATCCTAAATCTTTTGCTTCAATTTCATATCGAGTAGTAGTTTTGTTAATTATAATTTGATCAATTGCCCTATTTTGAATTTAGTGTGATCCGTGTAAGTACATTTATTGTAATATCTAAACTGAAGTAATTAATTAAATCGAAAAAAACTGCTCTTTCTCGCAGAATTCGACCAGAAAATCAATATTAAAATCACCGCATACAATGGATGCAAAAGAGCGGTTGCTGACTTTGTTTAGTGTTATCTCCAGTTTTTCTAAGAAAAAAATATAATCTGCATCTCTCTTTGTTTGAGGTCTGTAAATGCAATGAAATATATTTTTATAGCGAAGCAAGATGTAAAACAGATATTTCAAAACTTTTAATTCAGTCGATGAGATGGAATCGATATTATTTCTATCATACACACAAGAACCCCGTATGCAGGACCTTTATGCGATTCCCTTTCTCTACAATAAAATCCTGCGAAATAAAAGTTTGTAATTGGGAAAATGCTGACTTCATTAGGAGATAATTAATGCTCTGTAATTGCTTTACAGAGCATTAATTATCTCCTAATGGAACTAATGGATGTTCTTTGCTAGAACATCCATTTGTTGTAAATCGCTCTGTAGAGCTACCTCAATAAATTCAGTTTTAGTTGAAAAGGATTGAGCATTATAGTGCAGCATGATTATATCTTGAAAAATACCTACGAGCACATGGATGTTATTCTGCAGCATCTGACTGTAGGTGCTATATATGTACTCCATTTTTACCTCGTGTACGTGGTAGAAGTTTGTAATGTGTCCTAGCAGTAGCAGATTGTGAGAAAATTGGGTCAACAGATTTAGATGAATTGGTAGTAGGAATGGGAGAAACAGGAGTAGGTTCAGACGAGGAGGTAACAGGAATCGAATAACGGTGGGGGTGGAGAACGTAAGTAAAGTGAAAGGAATAGATTTTTGGCAGGAGACTGCGTAGGACTGGAGTTGATGTATTGTGCGAGTTTGTTACCGACTACATGTTTTTCAGCAAGGTTCATGTGAAAACCATTCCGCGTGAGGTGATTTTTCCTGAGAGGAAATTATTTTCAAAGAGTGTTACATTTTTTCTCTCAGTTGCCGTGTTAATAGTTGGTTTGCGTGCTTATTCTTTCTGCATAGTGTTGGTCTGTTGTACCAAAAGCGTAAAGTCGAGACTACAATGTTAGTATTTTGGGCGGCACATTGTAATTTGTTTACATATTCAGGTGTAACGTTACCGCCCAAATTAATGTCATTCTGCTCTTCTATGATAATGACTGTGTTCTGATTGATCAGTATCTTCGTGTGGGTGTCCAACTCGGCAGTCACGTCTGCAAGCCTCCCGTTAGATTTAAAATAGATGAGACTGAGTAGTAGTTTCCTACTGAGAATGGAGGAAAGATGGCGGCCATGCCTGTCAGCTAAAATACGTACTTGTTGTCCTCAGTATGAATATCTTTGTTTTCAACTAGGCTAGGAAGCGCAGATTTACGTGTTTTGATTTTTACTCGTTTCCTAGCCTGTTTGCGTTGGTTTGTGCATGTATTTGTCGATGGTAGAGAAGGATTGTGAGAACGAGGAAGGCGAGGAAATTGTGTCTCATAATCTCAAACCAAGATTTTCAGATTATTTTAAACAACTTTATTTAAAGCACGTGTACTTATAAATATAATAATGGGACAAATTGCTGCTAATGTAAATATTAAGGACGTGAGAGACAATTCAAAAAATTGCATTTTTGCCAGCCACAATGTTTGAATAAACAAACGAATAGAGCAAAATGGCATTAATATCATATTATACAGAATATTTAGCACACTATCCCTCTCAAATGTTTAAAGAAAAATTTGAAGTCGGTTTTGAGAAAATCTTGTTTTTGTATTTTTTTTATATTGCACATATTGTATCCAATACTTCGCGACCTTAATGAAAGAACAAAATATGGAGAACAAATTTTACTTGAATCTCTATCTTCAATAGTTTATAGGAAGACGCAGAAAAAATCTTTTGCAATTTTCGAAAATTCAGAGATAAAAGTGAAAATCGGACCTCTGCCACTTTTTATAAGTGTATTTTATTTCATTCTTACACGAATTTTTTTTAAATAGGAGTCATTTTTGCGACAAGTTTGAAAATGTTCCTGGGGCTTCATGTAAATTATCCCCAAATTTTAAAGAATGTTTTTCAACATCGCAGCGCTTGGAGTGTAGTTTTTCAATATCAGGGCCCGGCAATAAGAGTTTTTGTGCCGAAAAGTCGGCGGTTTTTTTTTTTCGCAGCATTACATGAATTTCTCTGGACTGCGTGAGCGGTAGCAAGAAAGTAAAAATTCAGCGCTCACGGCTGCCAATATTTCCTTCCATTCCAACAGCGCACACAACGTGTGTCATTGCTTATTTGACGCTCACGAACGTGGTCCATTACATTATTTGGCGAGCAAAGGGTGCTTTCAGGAATACGAGGGGCAAGTAAAAAATAAGGTTCCCAACGCTGTACACTCGCCACGCGAGATACTAGGAGAAATCCGGCAACACCGCCTTCATTGTTGACCCCCCCCCACTCCATTCCAACTACCTGGAAGATCACTGCGAAGCTTAGTGCCAGTCTAACAGCCATCCGCGATGGAGCCCGCAATCGCCGTCCCCGCCAGGTGTGAAATCCGTTCAGTGATTCTATTTTTAAACGCGAAGAACTTTACACCTATTGAAATTCATAGACAGTTGGAAGAAGTTTATGGCAAAGCTTGCATCAGCGTCCAGCACGTCCGAAAATGGTGCAGGGAGTTCTCCGAAGGACGCACAGACGTTCACGACGAGCAAAGGAGCGGGAGGCCATCGGTGTCCGACGAAGTCGTGGCGAAGATTGAGCGCATTCTCCTCGAGGATCGAAGAGTAACGCTTCGGGAGCTGGCTGATCAGGTTCCTGAGGTTTGTGAAAAAATCATCGACAACATTTTTGACCGAAAAACTTGGTTATCACAAGGTGTGTGCGCGGTGGGTCCCGCATATGCTTTCAGAAACCCTGTCTGTTTGTCTCTCGACAGACCACCGCCCTACTGGACAAATTCGGCTGGAAATTGCTTGATCATGCCCCCTACAGCCCTGATCTTGCTCCCAGCGACTTCCACTTGTTCCCGAAATTGATGCAACACTTGGGTGGACAACGCTTCAGTACAGATGAAGAGGTGAAGGAAGCGGTCACCAAGTACATTGGCGGCCTAGCGGCGGAGTTCTTCGAAGCGGGTTTTCAGAAGTGGATAACTCGTCAGAAAAAATGCGTTGAAAGATCTGGTGACTATGTAGAAAAATAGTTTAAAATACAAGCTTTCAGATGGTATACATATTTATAGCAATAAAAAATGCCTTATCCCTAAAAAAAATTGGGAACCTTATTTTTTACTTGCCCTTCGTATTATGCTTGTATATTGATACATTAGTTCATTTTCACACATCTACTTTACATTGTGTATCACTGGTTTTAAACATGTCAGTTATTTAATTTGATGTCTAGTGCGTCAGCGCATTCATAATGTAGCTTGACTGGGGATGATGCAAGTGTATATTGCTTCATTTAAGCCACATGCTGGTAACGTCACTGATTTTCTGCTTTGTGTAATGTGTTATTTCAATTTTGATATATGTAAATAGGTGTTACGTTAAACTGTGACGGTGATTTTCATTTTTTATTATTTCTTTGCCCTTGTGTTTATGTTCTCTGTCGTGTTTTGCGCAGTAGGTGTGACTTTCTCATTTTGTTCACGCAACGTGGACATTTGCACGTCGCAACACAATGGCTAGTAATGCAAAAATATTCGAGAACCCTCATGTGGTTAAACTCGGCATTGAAGGCGACCCCTTTCCCAAACGAGTTGAGAGCACCCAGGTCCTTTGTATTCAGAAGCAGCCCCCCAGGGTCAGAGTGCGTACATGTCGGCGCCGCTAAGGCGAATACTTCTTGTAACTCCGCGTTCGGAATGACACTCAGAACAATTCAGACACTCTATGAATATTATAATCGCAAAATTCGACGAACAGCGTCTCTATTTCAATTGCAAATTTGACGAAAAATTTAAAAGTTCGATTCCAAATTCGAACAGCGTCTCGATCTTAACTGTACTACTTTGGGTAACTATATACACACACACGCACGCACACACGCGCACAACGCGCGCGCACACACACACACACACACACACACACACACACACACACACACAAAACTGTTTTCTCAGAAACAGTTCCAAATTTTTACAGTACAGCTTAGGTAGAAATGAAATGTGACTTTAAGAATATTATAGGAGAGTAAAACTTCGTCCTTTATGCAAATTTTTGTTTCAAAATTTGATGCCTTTTTAAAAAACCAAGTTCATCGTTCCTGAAACTGGCTCAAACGTTTCAGCTCAATTTCACAGATAACGTTTGAGTTTTCGAGAAACTTCATTATTTATAGAGTTACGCGGAACATTCATTAACTTTAGGGAGAGCCTCATCAAAAGAGGATTAGAAACAGCAATAAGAAGAAGACCAACAAATTTAAAAGAAAGAAAGGGCGTTTAATCGCATGTCTGCATCCCGCGCTCAGTTTTCCTTCACTCTTACTTCCTAGCTGATCCACTTTCAGATTGATCACCTGCCTTATTATTTGTTGCACACGGAATAACTAATAAGACAATTAGTACCATAAGTGCATGTTTTATTGCAGGGAACGGTGATCTTCCTCTGTTAGATGGCGTGATCCGGCGGCGACCTACACGTTGGCTTGCGGGCTTTTCCCTCAACAAGGTATCTCCCACTGACGGGCAAGCCTCCCCCAGCCCGGAAAACTCTATTCTCGCGACTGGTCTCCTCACGGGTGTGGTAGTGTACTGCATGTATGAGTGTGACTAAAGGGTGAGGACAGGGCATCAAAGAGTAAGAAATGATCGCGCGCGGTACCATTTGTTACAATACTGCCCCAACTCGCCGGTCTCTAGAATTCTCCTCCAAACGGCTAAATTAGATCCAGTTATTTAGCTAGTGTCGAAAATCCTGCCGCAGTCGGGACTTGAACTCTTGGACCTCCCAGTCAGATGCACTGCAGTGACGTCAATGCCCAGAGTAAGTCGGTAATTCCCTTTCAGTTTTCGTTACCTGAGAAGGCATAGCTATGCCGTTCATGCGGTGTTTCGGAAGGAGCAAACATTTCTGTTAATAGCACAAATACATGTTCTTGAACCACCACGTGCACCCAACGGAGAAAGAAAATCTCGTAATAGGAAGTTTGAATTTTAGTTTCCACAAACTTTTGTGAGGTTTTGAACGTACACAGTGTTCTAAAAGAACGTGGAAATGTTCCTCGAAAACAGAAGTGGGACAATTGTATTCTATGAATCAATACGAAGCAGACGACGGTGAACATAGAAGTCAATACTTATACTAAAGAGGAAAACAGATTAGGAAGTTGTCGAGCTAAGCCTTTTTGGACAGGTAAGTAAACGGTTTAGGAAACGTTGAGCGAGGGATGCAGTCGGGATAGTCCGGCGCGCGACGGGTCACGGGCTCTCGTCCCCTCGCAGAAAGCTTCATGACGACGGCGGGGCTGTGACGGCGCCGGCGCCGGGTCGCCCCGTGAGGGGGATATGCTCACGCCGCCGAAGGGATAACCAGTGCTGCACTCACATGGGTTTGCGGCCGGTGGCGGCGAGCAGGGCGTCGACGAATATCGCCGGCAGCAGATGGAAGAAGAAGAACTGCACGAGGTAGAGCAGGCGGTTGCTGGTCATGCGGCCGCACGGATGATACAAGCTGTCCGAGAAGGGTAGTTCAGCGCCGGCCTCGTAGGCGAGTTCGATCAGGCGGCCCTGGGTGATGCGCTTCATCCCCGACTGCGCGCCCTGGTACACGAGCGGCGGCCCTACCCTGCGCAGACACACACAGCACACCCTTCACTCAGGACACAATTGACCGGGGGGTTGACGGGTTGATGGATTGAGTATTACGTGTTCCCGGAGGCGGCAACTGCTAAGGTCACAATCTAGTAAATGTAGTGCATGTTTTTCCGTATGAGGTATGGGGATCTGCCTCCGCTGGATGGTGAGATCCGGAACCGAACTACACGTCGACTCAATCACACACAGTTTCCACAACCAGGTATCTCCTACCAGCCTGATCGGTAGTTTTCCGTGGTTTCTCCGATCAACACCAGGCGAATGCAGAAGCAGTACCTTACCAAACGGCACAATTTTCTCGCCCGGTAATTCACGGAAATTACACGAAAAGTACTCTAATTTTCGAAACATTGTACATGACCTTATTTCAAAATATCTTTAAGAAACAGATTTAATCAAGGGAGAACCTCTATATTCATAATTTTATTTGTAGGACGACTCCGAAAAAAGTTTGAATTTTTCAATTTTCAAAATTGCCAGGCGTCAAATCAAAAACCATGGAGCCATTTTTTTGAAAGTTTAGAGAGGATCCCAGGGGATTCATGTAAAGTACACCGCAAAGTATTGGTTTCAAATTCAAAGGGTCGCGACGTCAGCCAGATTGGGGAATATGAATTTTGGAGAAAATCGGCCGAACGGTTTATCCGCTAGAGATGTTCACAGACAGACAGGCAGACATTTTGCCGTCATTGGATTTTCGCTATCAACAACCCACAAAACATGGATTCTGGCTACGCCACGTGTTAAACGGATTTTTTCCTAAATTCTACTACGTAGCTAGAAAGTAAAAGTAGGAAAAAAGCTTGTTTCATACACACTAGTCTGTTGCTTGGTCGCGTTGGGGCTTGTTTCGAGGAGTGGGCAGAATTTGAGCGTACCACCCCCGCGCATTGATCAATTTAAGAACAAGACACGCATCAAATGTAAGTAGCTGCTAGCTACAAAGCAAGAGAAACAAACAAATTTTCCCAACCCGCCGCCAATTTCGTCAAGAATTTATTTCACGAATTATCTCAAAGGTTCGGGAGTGTGGCATGCGGTCACCTCGCCTACGGAACAAGAAGACGAACATACACATTCGTCTGCGAATACTCTATGCGGATATTAATGGAGGGGTAATACTAGAGGTCATTGTCGTGACGTCGATATTCCACTGAGCATTATTTAGCGTATTTTGCAGAAACAGCCTCTATCAAAATAAATTCTTAGCGGAAACAGCAGTTTGTTATATCAGATCACAGGATCATCCCTAAGCAATAGTTACGTAATTTGCTAGGTTGTTTTAAGGAAGCTCATTAAATTCCCTCGATTATGGGATCCTCTGTTCCCAGAAATAATTATTTGAGGTAACTTTTATGAGATTAACCCTCATTGGGAGAAATAACGTATGATAAATTAAAAACCTACATGTTAATTCGATTTATCTGAACAAGCTATCGTTTGCTCGAGCTCCTAAAACGAAACTAGCGAAAATATCAGTTCCAACTGCAGGCCTAGAAATAATCAATAAACTTAATATTTTGTTCTTAGACTATAACTCTGGCACAACTCAAAAAATAAGAATTTAAGACATGACATTTCAAAATATTTTGTGATTGTTATTAAGAGAACTTCTATGAAGCCTTTTAGTGCCCCTTAATTCACCAGTTACTAAATGAGTGGTACATGTAATTGAACCATCACGTAAAACTTTAAACGGTTTATCTCGAAACTTCATTTTTCGAGTTCTGTCAATATGGGAACCCATAATCGATTTTAATTAACGTTTTAGCTGCAAAACTATGTTAACATATGTCATGATATTAAGGAAAGAAATCTCAGGGTCTATCATTTATTATATCTATAAAGCACAAGGTATTAGTTCACACTGAAGATATACAAAAAATAATTCGAGCATTGCGGGAATTTTGTTAATTTACTTGAGGCTTGGTTCATGTTCAGAGTTCATTGTTACGCCGCTGCATCATGAAATAAAAATTAATTTTAGTACATTTAACAGAACTCCCGTTCAAAAATTCCCAACGCGCAAAGCCTTGTACTCGTATGTTACTTCCATACGCGAAATGATCTGCTAATATTGGAAATTGTAATCGCCGGAAAAAATAGTTCCAACTATGGATGATGCGAATATAATTTAGAACTGCAACATTTTGTACGCTTTTTTTACTAATATACACAAAAATGCACCTAAATGATCACCTTCTGCAACGTTATTTTCTAATAAGATCATTCTTAATTAGTTACGAAAATCCTATCCCCAAACCTTCTACAATTTCATTTGATTGTTTCTCAGATTTGCTTAACACTGGTATATTTTTTATTTGCTTAATTTTTGAAGTGTTGAAGAGAGAACTAGAGTTCCACAATAGAATTAACACTCGACGTAGAAATCATATTCATCAGGTGACGTTATAAACAACTCATTACAAAAATGCACATACAACACATGTACAGTATTTTACATCACATTGCCAGATGACATTAAACCATCAAATTCGATTAAAAAGTTTAAATACAAACTTCAATCGTTTCTGCTGCATAACTGTTTACATACAATTAGAGACAATACTGGGCATAACAAGGAAAGTAACATTAATTTTAACAGTGATATTTAAATGTATTATTTACCATTTGGACAGTATAATTCTAAACAACATGTAACAAGTATTGTACCGCAGCCCCTGGGTCAATGTCTCTCAACTCAATCAGGTTTTTTGTTCAATTTCTCTGACCCATTGAGCAAATGCTGAGATGGCCCCTTATTTTGCTTCTGTACATAAATGTAACTTCATGATCCGTGCACGTCTTCTAGAATTGAGTGGGAAATATAGTTATTCAAATTATCGTTCTCCATGTTGCTGCAGCAGGAAGTAATTCCTTGACGAAGGACATGATGAGGGATAAGAGCCCAAATTTACTCATTTACCGTTGAAAATAGATTTTATTACATCGAACGAATATTTTGTTAACAATTCTTGCAAAAAACTCTCATTTTCTTTCTGTATTGAAAATTCAAGTAGTATATGGCTTAGGGTAGGGGTCACAGAATTTTGAAAATGTGCACAGAATTCACTTCTCCACTTAGCACGTCACACACAGGTTTTAACTGTTTTTGACGTAATATAAATTAATTAATTAATTAATAATAATAAAAAATAATAAATAAATACATAGAGTAGAACTCTACAAACTCAATCTAATTTGTGTTCACATCTACTTCCGCCATTGCTCTATTAATTGTTTTGTAGATGAATCTATATAAACATTAACAGCGGCTGTTTTTTATGTTTGTGAATAAGGAGTTAGTTTAGTATAATAACAATAAGTTAGTCACTTACATTTGAAAATAGGAATTTGCATGTAAATGTAGAAGTCGAACAAAAGAATGTACATGTATTATTTTCTCAGGAGTCGTTTTTGCAGCAGCATTACAATACTTTCTGCAAACTGCGTGAGTAAAATCTTTAATTATTAGTGATTATAAAGTAACACCTTGGGTATTCTAAGGAATCTCACCCGTTCCTGGCGACCTCGCAGCTGCACATGATAAGCCCCTTGACGACGACGTCGCAGGGAATGTAGTCGATGTAGCCATCGGGGTCGCTGTAGCCCGTGTGAACCACGCCCTTTCCTGCGCCCACCATCAAACCCATGGGGCCGTTGAAGTTGTCGATCCAACCGGGGAACGGGTCAAGGGCGGTAGCTATAACTACAACAAGCAAGAACAACAGCAAGAACGATTTAGAAGATTTTATTACATGATGGTTTCCGGGCCCGGCAGCTATTGTCAACTGTTCCGTCAGTTCGAGCCCAGCTCTCGTAGAGGCAACACCTCTCCGAGCGCTCCGCACTTCTAAAACTTATCGCCTTTAGTAGTTGCAGTCTGTGCTATAGTTCCAGCTTATCAGTGGTAAACTCGAACGCCACAGTGATAAGCCGCGCCAGTTCTGGGCGGCCCGCGGCCAAAAATGCGGCCTTGCAGCATATAACGGCCAATTATTTAACTGTAAGTGTGAACGTTTCTGTGTACTGTTTAGTGTAATCTGCGTCGACTGTGTGAATGCGATACATCTTTGTGATGGAAAATGCCTGTATCACGAAGTGAACTTAACAGAAACCGACTCTCTGGTATCGCAAGCTCTCCACGAAACAATTTCTCGCGATATGGATGTCGAAGAACGCATCCAGCTCCAGCAAATGCAGCAACAATACCGTCTGCAACAGCAGCTACCACAACAGCAACAAAATGGATACACGCCCTCACCCCCGCTTTCTCAGCCATCGCAACAACTTCTACAACCTGCAACCAACGATGTAAGCAACAATGAACCTAATAATTCCAGCTATACAAACGATCAGCAGCTACATCACCAACAACAATTATATCTACAATTACAACAACAGCATCAACAACTCATACTCCAATATCAACAATTGCAGCAAACTACAAACGCAGTAATGTCTCCTCTGCAACTCCAACGACATCAACTAGCAACTCAACCAGCAACTCCTGCTGCTTACAACGGTCAGCAACCGAATGAAAACTCAACAAATAATGTAAGTACGAGTGCCAATCCACCCAAAATCGCCGATGATCCCAGAAAACGTAAAAGACACCATAGTGACAATGAAACCCCCATTATAATGTGCCAACAATAATCGTTACGAAAAAGAACAAACTAATAGTGCAAACTCTAGCTGTAATATAAATCAGCCATCAACCACTAAAATTCCACCCATAATAGTCCACAATGTCGACAATTACAGTCGTCTAATCAGCGACATTAAAAGTGTGACAAATGGTACTTTTAATACCAAAACTGAAAATAAAAATATTAAAATCATGTTCCAAGATATTAATGACTTTTGCAACTTTAGACAATTTTGCGGCAGTGAAAACATACAGTATCACACGTATAGAGATCCAATTATTCAAATGTTGTCAGTAATTATTAAGGATGTACCAATCAACTTATCAAAAATTTCAAAAATTATCCTGTCAAAAAGTGCTCAAGATTATATAGAAAAGATAAGACACCCATGCCCATAATAGCAATAGACTTAGTAGATGATGAAATAGGTAGAACAATCTTAAACCTCAAAGACTTCTTTTATTGTAAAATCAGAGTAAACATAAGAAATAATACCATAGGTCCCATACAATGCAAAAAGTGCCAAAATTATGGTCACATACAAGCTAACTGTGGGCTAAGTCCAAGATGTGTGAGATGTTTAGGAAAACACCATTACTCTGAATGCAAACTCCCTAAACAAGGAACACTGCCTACCTGTGTTAACTGATTACAACACCACACAGCTAACTATAAAGAATGCCCAATATACAAAGAATTCTCTGCTAAACTAACCAAAACTTCCTCCCGCAATTTTCATAATTCTAATAAAACACCTCAGCCTCAAAACCTCTCCCACCATCATCCCCCCTACTCATTCATCTCCCACAAGTAGTAACAATATCCAATTAAATAATAATCACTTGCCATCACTACCAAGCAGGCCCAACAATCCGAACTTCAGTGCAGTAAATTCTACATCAAATCAGTGGTCCTGAAACAACAATATAATCCATAATAATAATAGTACTACCAATATTGAAATTCTTATCACTAATATTATAACACAGGTGGTAACACAAGTTCTCACATCTCTTATGCCACATTTACAATCTCTTGTTCTATCCTCAAGTCAATATGGCCAGTAATTCAAACATGAAGAGCTTACCATTTTACTATGTACTTATTATACTGTTCAACTAATCTTTACAAAACATTAGATAGTCTTGTATAGTTTAGTTATAAGTGTTACCATATCTTTATTTTTGTACAAACTTCCTAAGTTGACAAAGATTGTCTTAACATTTTTGTTCACAATAAGCTCAAAATTCTACAAAAAGTTTTCATCAAAAAAATTCAGCCGCATTCATGTTACCTTTTTATTAAAGATGTCTCCATAACATGCTTCCACCTTAAAAATGGCTAATCAACCTCCTTTAACCCTACTAAACTTCAACGCGAATGGCATAAAGAAACATGAAACTTTATTCTTTCATTTTCTAAATAGACATAATATACACAGCCTGTATAACGGAAACTCACCTTGTACCTGGAGAACAATTTAAATTATATGGTTATAACATCTACAGAAGTGATAGATCCAGACTTACAGCTTCAGGAGGAACAGAAATTGCAATTCAAACTAAATTTCAACACTCCCAAATAAACTCACCATCTACTATTAATCTTGAAACAGTAGCAATAAAAATTTCTACTCCAACACATCCAATAATAATCATAGCAGTATACAGACCTCCACATCAAAAATTTCCAATCAATGAACTTTATCAGATATTTTCAAGTAATGCCCCCATTTTAATAATAGGTGATCTTAACTGTAAGAATCAAGCTTGGGGTTGTAATACCTCAAATTATCATGGCAAAACACTCCTCAGATTTAGCTTCAACAATAATATTTATATACATTCCCCAACTACCCCCACATTTTTTCTAACAACACTAACCTAACACCAGATATATTAGATTTAATATTGACTAAAAATTATTATCAAACAATACATCAAATAGTAGTACCAGAACTAGATTCAGATCGTCTTCCAGTTAAAATTACGATTGACACACAAGAAGACAACATACCACAACAAAATAAAATAATTAAAGGTAAAACCAATTGGAAATACTTTAAAGAACTAATAAACACAAATCTATATTTTCCAACACATATATCCAATGGCACAGATCTAAATAATGCGGTCTCAGATATAACTCAGACTATCACACAGGCTCATTTATATTCCACCATTGCATACATTACATCATTAAAACACAACATAAACCCTCTTCCAAACCATATCCTAAAGGCCATCAGAAGGAAACGTGCTATCCGACGTCGTTGGATCACAAATAGAAACGATCAAGACAAAACACTAATTAATCAACTCACCAAGCACTAGGATACTTTCCTCAAATGTGGAAACATGCAATTATACTTCCCTTTATTAAACCTAAAACCAATCCTAACGATCCCACCAATTACAGACCTATAAGCTTACCCCCCTCTCTATCAAAAATCTTTGAAAAACTAATATTAAACCGCCTTATTAACTTTCTTAATGCCAGCCATACCATACCCAAAACTCAATTCGGCTTCAAACCCAATCATTCAACAACCCACACACTACTCAGACTTATAGAACACATAGCAAATAGTTTTCACACAAAAAAGCATACAATTGCAGCCTTCCTTGACATTACTAAAGCCTTTGACAGCATATGGCACAATGGACTTCTATTCAAACTTCATCAATTAGGTACTCCAGAATTCCTCTATAAAATCATCTCGATCTATCTAAGAAATCGAACTTTCCAAGTTAAAGTCAATCAGACCTTATCAAATACTCATAATATAATTGCAGGCGTTCCTCAGGGCTCCGTTCTTGCTCCCACATTAATTAACATCTACACCTCAGACCATCCTACTATTCCTGATGCCAACATATCCCTATTTGCAGATGACACGGTAATCTATTCCTCCCACGAAGACATACTTTTAGCGTCTGATCAAATCCAATCATTTCTTCATATTTTAAATACCTGGATTTACAAATGGCGATTAAAAATCAATCCAGCAAAAAATTAAAAAATCTTTACTCTCAGAAAACCAACAAATCCACCTCCACTGACTATCAATAACACTCAACAACCCTGGCTAAACAACTCTACCCCTGCCAAATACCTAGGAATATTAATTGATAGACGACTAACCTGGAAAGATCACATCAAATTTAACACACAAAAAGCTACAGCAAAAGCTTCTAAATTGTACCCACTCATAAATCCGACATCTTCACTAAAACTTGAAACCAAATTACTACTATATAAAAGTATTATAAGACTCACATTAACATATGCATGCCCTGCCTGGCTAAACACTGCTCCTAGCAATACTAACAAAATTCAAGTTTTTCAAAATGAATGCCTTCGCTGACTTCTTAACGCACCCTGGTTTATTCCTAACAGTCAAATTCATCGTGAACTTCAAATGCCTTACATCTCTGACTATTTAATAAGCTTATCCTCTAAATTTTATTCACTTCTTCCATCTTGTCCAAACACTTCCTTTTTCCACCTTGGCCAACAAGCCAATACTCCGAACAGAATAAAATCTCGTTTTCCCAAAGATATTTTCAGACCCCCCTGATTCAAATCTCCCCACATGTCCTCTCATAATATTTTATTTAACACCCCCTTAAACCTTAACAATATCAATCTCAAACTATCTTCCTTTCTCACCTTACCATAAAACAAATCTTTGTCTTTCTTTGTGGTTTAACACCGCAATAAGACAATCAACTTAGGAAATTTTCCAAGAATTATGTATATGTATTCACAACTCTGTACGACCATCTGGTCAAGCAGATAGAAATAAATTTAAAAAAAAACTGTTCCGTTAGACTAGTGCTTCTTTTATCTCGGAAGTCGGCGGCGTGCCTCCTTGTTGGAGCGCTACAAACCCCGCCGACCTACAAGTCAGCTTGTAGGGGATCTTCGTCTCCCGTATCTCCCCCCTGCGGGGAACGGCCCCTCCTGGCGATCTCTAAGGCCCCGAATGGACCTCAGACATATGTAGTTGTTTACTGCATGTAAATGTGTGTTTGTGAGTGTAAAAGATTGCACACAGAATAGAGAAAAGATGTAGTCCATGGTCTGCTTTTTAGGGTACTGTTGTGGCATTTACCACATATTGATCGAAGAAACTACAGGAAACTACCGATCAGAGCAGCTGACCGTGTTTCACGGAAATTGTGAAAATAAATCCAACAGAAGGAGACAGCCATAAAAACGTGGAAAAAATTTGATTCTGCATTTTTTAATTTGGCCATAAATGAATAAATTTTTTAATTTGGCCTTAATATGAATAAAAAATGAAGATTATATTTAATCAGTTGTGAATTTTTCAATCCTCAAGTGCTGATAGTTTTGTATTTTTGAATAAAATAAATTTTGATTTATTAATAAAAGCAAAATATTTATTCATTCTTCCATTTTTCTTAAATAAATTCTTGGTAAAATTAATTCGAAATTTTTTTGTATACAAGTTAATGGTTATTTATACTCCAATGGCATTATAAGGGTTCTAATAATACTAGCAATAAAAAAGATTTTTGTCACCCATGATCTTTACAATTTAATACCCGTGGCACCTAGATTTAATTTTTACCTAATTTTAATGATTCAGGATTAGTGTTGCACTAATTAACTACATGTTAACTTGACTCCAATTGTCCTCAAAATTATAATTCATCAGTTCATTATTCTATAGGAAAGATACGAAATTTGTATATATTAAAAATCATTCATTTGTACAGTACTGGAAACATAAATTGATCGGGGCCGTCTGCAGCTAAGTTCAGCTTTTGCACGGCTTGGACAGCCCTTGTCATAACGAAACGCCGCAGGCGGGGCCTCAAGAACCATCGTAGCCAAGCTCAACGCAGGGGGGAGTGCCCTAATAAAATTACGTCGTATAAAATGGCGGGCGTCGCTAGTTCAGAGAGGAAGTATTTTTAAATAAAAAAATACATGGAAGAAACACTTGTACCAGTGAACATGAAAGTAAATCCATTGAAATATATATGAACACATAGCACTTAACCACTGTCAACACAATTCTTTTTGAAGAACTTACATTTATATCGGATAAAGTAACACTGATCTTAGGCCAATTAATTTCTAATAAACATTTTAATTTCAATATTATTGTCCATACACAATTTATGAACTTTGTCAAACGTCCAGTTTACTACAGATTTTTTCGATAAAAATCGATAATAATTGCATATTTTCAATTGTTCATATGTATATTGCATGCAAAATACTGTCTTCCTCGAATCGTTACAGGACATTTAGGGATTTTAGGGGATTTTACCATTTTAATAAAAGACAGTAACATTCAAAGGCCAAGTGTATATTTATCATTAAACTAACAATTGAACTAGATATTTAGCAATTAATATGCATCTCATGAGCTGAACTCGTGGCTCATTGCAAAGTCGCAAGCCTTTCACCACTGAGGTCCGGGTTCGATTCCCGTCGAATCTCATGTGAAATTTGTTCCAACAAAACGAGTTCGGCTGCTTCACAAGGGCTAGTCCAACCCCTGTGACGTGTCCTAAACCCTACCCCTATCCTTATTCCTTCCTAATTCTGGCCGCTGGGTAGTTACGCAGGAGCGCGCGGTAGGAGGCGCGTACGCGGAGATGCTACCTGGCGGTCCTCTTGACAACCGACTGCGACGAGACGCGACAGACAATATTAACGGAGGATTACTCCAAAAAAACAAGCGCTGTAATGGGAGGATTACTCCAAGAAGCGCAAAGCGCTCAACGCCCCCAAGGGGGTTGGAGACGCGTTGCGTCAAAAAATAGACCCAACAAATTTAAAAAAAAACTCATGTCAAAATTGTCATTTTGCGATCATCAAATCAGGGACAGTTTGGGGACACTCCCCGGCAAAAAAGTGCACATTTAGGAATTGTTTGTAAATTTGTTAATTGTTACAAAATTATTAATTCGATGTTTTCGGTTCTGGGACGACAGAGAACCCATCCCACTTTAAAATTACAAAATTTTGAAATTGTTTTTAAATTTTAAGATTTTTCAAACAAAATGTATTACTTTTTTAAAATTGCCTTTAAACGAGATGTAAAATTCCGCAAAGTTATTGGCGCTATCCTCTTTCGTTTTCGAGATACGTAATTGTTTATAAGAAATTAGCATGTCATGACAAGTATTTTTTGTCAGATCCCATGCAAGGCTTTTCCTTAAGCAGTTCCCACTACAAGCCGTTTTGCAACGGCTCACTTAGTTTCTCCGGCAAATACATTTGAAGTTCCTAACGGGGGTGCAGGGGACAAGCGTCCACAACGCTTGAATATATGGCCATGAAAATTGTTGCTGGTTAGATATTCCTGGTTTTCAGCTCTCTAATTTTTCATTTTATTCTAAACACTTTAAATTCCATTTGTTTAACAACTACAACATAAATTTTAAAATACTACTCGAGTAGGCTACCGAACAGTCTTCAACCTGGGGAGCAAGAAAGAGTCATCAATTGGCTTCCAGAAATACCTCCTGGTGAAAATTGCGTCCTTTCTCCACACGTTTCAAGGTGAAATAGGCTGAGCTTGTAAGCATAAATCGTAACACTGGCTTTCCGATGGAAAAAGCCTTTATCCACCTTCTTGGAAGCCAATTCTTTACTTTTAAAATTGTGGAAATTTTTCAAATGAAATATACAAGAAAACAATAATTTTTCATTGATTGTTATTCACGTATAAATATAGACATTAAAGCTTCCGGCTTCTCAGTATTCACACATTCCAAATACGATGTACATTGTTATAACATTCACAATTTCATTCTAACCAGTAAGTCTGCATAAGCATGCAATATTATATAATACTGTTATATAGTTTTACTAGTAGTATTATATAATACTATATACTAATACTGTTATAATAGAGTATTGACATATGTTTATTTATAGACATTTGTAATTGAAGGAATGTGAACTTACGTATGCAGTTAAATAAATTTCAATGAAGGTGCAACGTTTGCAAATAAACATGTTTTTAAAATTCAATTATTCCAAGTTCAGAACAATTCCTAGAAGCATTCTTTTCCATTCGACACTAAAGTGACAATCCTTTTTGACACTACCCTCCGAATCTAAGTGGATTGTTTCAGGTCATCGCTTATCGCGTCAAAATCATGGAAACTTACACGTCTTCGATAGTATTGCCGAGGTCATCTTAATGAAACAGAAAATCTCTGAGCATATGAAAGAATCAGTCATTTCAACAACGAAGCTACTGCGACATAATAATCATAATATCCAAATTTCGTTTACTTATTGTGTTCTTTCGAGCGTGGTCCGTGTCTCTGAGTAGCAAGCATTAACATAATCGTTAAAACTAAAAATAACGATTTAGGACAAAGAAGTTCACATCTCTTTATAATTGTTTGTAGAAAGTCATATCAGGTTAGTATTATTGTGAAAAAAATTATAGTTTTATTTAATTTGAAATAAATGCTTGGATATTTTGTTGTTAAGAGAAAGGGGGAGAGAGAAGATATAGAGAGAGATGAGAGAGGGAGAAAGAAGAGAAACGTTGCACACCCTAATGGCATGACCATGAGCCGCCACTGACTCCACCCCATTCATGGTAATGGACTTAAACGGTAATAAATACTCACAACCTCAAGACATCAGCAATTTACTTGCTGTATCCTTTGCTAAGAATTCCAGCAATTCAATATATTTTTTATATATATGGCTGACGCCGCTTCTCGCTTCTCAGTTTCCACTTCTTCCGATCTTCCCAGTCTCCATCCTTAAGACCTCTTGTCTCCATTTCTTCTTGGATGTCCTTTCTCCAACTTCTTGGTGGTCTTCCACGCTTCTTCCATGCCCAGATCTTCTTAGGCCATCTATTTCTTCCCATACCTTGGAGATGTTCATACCAATTCAATTGTTTTGTTCCAGTTGAATCCAAGATGCTGCTCTCCACGTTCATCATTTATCTAATTGTTTCATTTCTAATGTGATCCATCCTGGACACCCCGCAGCACCTTCTCCGGTAGTCCATTTCAAGGGCCATCAACCTACATTTATCCCTTTTGTTCAATGTCCAGGTTTCAGCTCCATAGGTACTTACGCTCTGTACGATGGTCTTAAAGATATGAGCTTTCTTCCGTTTTGTGAAGTTTTTGCATCAGAGGAGAGAGTTTAACTGTTTTATCACTCTCCTTCCCTGTCCTATCTAGTTGGAAATATCATAGCTTCTTCCCTTCGAGAAGAGGGTAACTTCAAGGTACTTAAAAGTTTCACTTTGTTTAATTTTCCCTGTAGCGACGTCCAGGTCCCAAATTCTTTATCTCCTGCTATCATATATTCCGTTTTTTTAAGGTTTATTGTGAGACCCCATCGTTCACACTCTTCTTGTAATTTGCGAAACATATAACTTGTATCATCTTCGTCTCCAGCTATGACCACTTGATCATCGACAAACAGCAGAGTGTACAGTATATCAGTTCCTATTTGCAATCCCATTCCGCTACACTTCCTTTTCCAACTTCAAGATAAATCTTAAATAAGAGAGAAGCTAATGAGTAGCCGTGTCTTAACCAGTTGTTCACTTGAAATTCTGGAGAGAGTCGTTTACCTACTTTGACAGAGCTGCTATTGTCACTATATAATGCATTGATAGCATTAATATAGGTTGGCTCGATACCACTTTCTTTCATGCTTGGCCAAAACTTATTTAATGGCACTGTATCGTATGCCTTTTGCAGGTCAACAAATATGAGATGGACATTCCTTCCTCTTTCAACTTGTTTTTCTATTAGATTTTTTAAGGTGAAGATACCATCAATACAAGACCTTCCTACCCTGAAGCCATTCTGCTCCTCTGATTCAGTATAATGATGTTTATGTTCAATTCTACATTCGAGGATCCTACCGTAAAGTCTTGCTACTGTGCATATTACGCTTATCCCACAATAGTTGTTTCAGTCTCACCTACTTCCTTTCTTATAAATTGGAGTAATGAAGGCTTTTTTCCATTCACTTGGTGGGTCACTTAACTGTAGACTCTTATTAAAAACTGTTGCCAGTATTTCCATCACACTATCAGGTGCTGACTTTAAAAGTTCTACACTGATATTACCTGGCCCCGGGGCCTTTCTGTTCTTCATGAGGGCCAAGGCTGGTCTTATTTCATTTGGGACAATAGGCATTGTAGGTGTTTCTATGCTTTGTATCTCTTCTTGAGAGGCTTTCAAAAATTGCGTCCTATTTTCAGTTAAAAGGCACCTGAAATGGTTACTCCATTCCCGCATACTAATTGTAACTATTCCTGACCTGTCTTTGTTTTCCATTCTCATTCCTTTTATTATTCTCCAAGCTCTATTAGACTTTGTGTTCCCTAAACATCTATCCACTTCCTCACAAGTCTGTTGCCAATATTCATTCTTAGCTTTACTGATTTCTCTTTGAGATTCTTTCCTGACTTTCATATTCTATTCTATCACTATCCGCTTTTGTAGATAGCCACTTCCTGTACACTTGTTTTTTCTTTTCTACGGATGCCTCTGTGGCTTTGTTCCACCACAATGGGCATTTTCTATTTTTCTTCCAATCCTCTTTTTCGCTCAAGGCTTCATAGGCAGACACACCGTTTCATAGATTCGTACATTGCGTCTGGTGTTCCTTCTTGTACCGATAATATTTTGTTTGCCAGTCGCACTTGATATAAAAATTTTGTAGAGTCTTCCTCCAGACTTTCAAGATTATACCTTGTTGCCGACATCACTTTCTCCCCGCCATAATTTTGGTTATACGGCTCTCGACAAGGTTTTTTAATGGAAAGTACATCTCAGATAACAATGCATAATGGTCTGTATAACACTCTAGGCCCCTCTTTACTCGTACATCGTTGACTTTTATTTTATTGCACTGTTTCACAATAATATAGTCTATAATCGACCTCAGTTTCCGAGAATGTTGAATCCATGTGTACCGATGTATGTCTTTATGTTTAAACCATCTGTTTGTTATTTCCAAGGCGTTTTGCTGACACAGCTAAATTAGGCGCTCTCCGTTATCATTTAATCTGTTTTCGCCGCATGGCCCCACTACCCGGTCACTCACATGATATCCACTTCTACCATTGAAGTCTCCCAGTAAAATTATTTCCTTACGTTTACTGATTGTTCCCAGCAACTTTGTCAACTCATTAAAAAAATCATCTTTAACACTTGCAATGGCATCGTCATTAGGGGCGTAAACAGCAATTATTACAACTGTGTAACTATAGAGTTTCATTTCAGCTTGTATAATTCGATCATTTATCTGTTCCCAAGATTTGATGTAGTTACTATGATCCAGAGCTTTTTCAAACTTTGGAAACGAAATTTCTTATGTCTCAAGACCTTATTTCTTCATTCGTATGTTCCAACGATGACCATTATAACAGAATTTTCAACTTGGACGGACTTCTGTATGTGTTGAAGAATAGTAACATCTCGGCTCCGGACCCTGACAACGTCCCCAACAGTTTTCTTAAAAACCTACCAGTGAATGCCCTGGAACACCTTCTTCAGATATATTATGTTATATGGTCAACTCAGACCTTTCCAGACCAATGGAAAAAAGCTATAGTTATACCTATTCTTAAGCCTAATAAGGACTGATGCAATCCATCTAGTTACCGCCCCATATCTTTAACGTGCAATCTTTGTAAGCTTCTTGAGAAGATGGTTTGCAACCGTTTAAGATGCTTACTAGAATCAAAGAGCCTCTTGTCTCCTTTCCAACGTGGATTCAGAACTTTTCGCTCCACCAATGACCACTTTGTCGGAATTGATTCAGAAATCTGATGCCCTTAGCATGCACCACATTGCGATGGTTGATGGAAGCTTTCGCTTGATCTCGAGAAGGCCTACGAAATGGTTAAAAAATCCAGACTTCTATCTATCATTTCTACATTGCCAATCAAGGGGAATATGTTTGCTTTCATAAATAACTTCATTGAACACAGATTTCTCCAGGTCCGTAGTCAAGATAAGACGTCACAGCACGTTGAGATGTCGAATGGCCTTCCTCAAGGATCAGTGTTAAGTGTAATATTATTTCTCATTGCCATAAATGAAGTGAGTAATATTGTAAAAAAACCAGTGAAAACATTTGTTTGCTGACGATATCACCCTCCTCTGTAGTGGCAAAGATATCAATCTAACCACAACTATTATGCAAGAATCCCTCAATACAATTAACGAATGGTCCAAGTCGTCAGGATTCATCTTGTCAAAAACGAAATCAGAATTTATGGTTTTATCGAGATCTCGGAAAGTTTTGAACTCCTCTTCAGTAGTCTTGAAAATTGGTGACCATAATCTAAGAAGAACAAATACCAACAAATTTTAGGTTTAACATTATACCATAAGCATTCGTGTAAATCCCAAATTTCTACCCTCAAAGCTGATTGCTCTGTTAGACTCAACATAATCAAAATGGTATCTTCACACAAGTGGGCATCAGACGCTATTTCCCTAATCAATTGTTACAAGTTGTTGATACAACCAAAGTTAGATTATGGAGTAGTAACTTATAGTTCAGCCAGCTACCACCTACTAAAAACTTTGGACCCTATAATCAACTCTGCATGCCGGCTAAGTTTGGGTGCCTTCAGGACCAGCCTATGTACTAGCCTACTAGTTGAAGCGGGCCTCCTTCCTTTAGACCTACGTAGAAAGTTCCTGTGCTTAACATTTGCTTACTCGACTCATTGTTGTCCCCCTAACCCCACACTTAATTATATCTGTAACCTCTCCAAGTTCCTCCACTATGCAAATCATCCTAACTATCCTAAACCGCTAAGTATTAGACTTGCTAAGTACCGGGATGAACATGACATTGAGGTTCATGATATCATGAAGAGGAAACTCAATCCTCATCCTCCTTGGGAACATTTCTCTTTGTCAGTCGATACGTATGCTACCAAATTTACAAATCCTGATATCTCAAAACATATCATTAAGCAACTAATCTTGGAGTTCCAGCACAAATTTGCTAATCATAGCCTATTTTTCACGGATGGATTCAAGCAACAATCAAGATCTAGTGAAGCTGTTATTTCCATTATCCCACCCCTTACGAATCTCTATCACCTCGCGGATTTCTATTCCATATTCTTATGTGAAGCTTGGGTTATTATCAAAGCTATTGATATTAGCATCCTAAGACCATGTAACCCAGATATTGTTATTTTTTCTGACTCACTAGAAGTTCTATCCTCCATTCGAAACCGACATTCCTTAAATCCACTGGTCCAAGAAATTCAAGAAAAGCTTCATCACTTCTTCCTTAAAGGATATCGCGTTACAATAGCTTGGCTTCCTTCTCATATAGGCATCCAGGGCAATGAACAAGTGGATGCAGCTGCGAAGGCAGCAATCTCTCTCCCCAAAATTGATACTGAAGCTGGCGGCTCACTCCCTGACTTTAAAAACTACCTCTTACTTGCAGTTAAGAAGCTTTGGAACCGGAACTGGAAAATGTTGCCTTCCAAATTACAAGCAGTTAGGAAGAATATCGAGGAATCTCCCATCACTTACATTAGACTTAGCAGAAGACATCAAGTGGTTATAACGAGACTCCGTATAGGACATTTTAAACTCAGTCACAGCTACCTAATTAAAAAGGCTACTCCTGATCCTTGTCCAAATTGCGGATACCAGTTTCCACGAAGCATGTTATAGTTGACTGCCACGTGATGGCGACTGTGAGAACAAACCTTAACATCAATGATAATCTCTACTGTATCCCTGTACTACTGTACTACTTCTTATCCCGGTCAAAAGAAAATTATAGAACTCTTCGCCAAATTTAATATGCTAAATAGTATTTAGCTATACATTGTCCGCCCTATGTTTAACATCTAGATTTAGGATTTGTGTATGTGTATCCCATGAAAATATGTAACTAGTATGTGAATTTGTAAATACTGAATTTTTGTAACTGTGGTCGCCGTTTACAAGGCGACCTTAAATAAATAATTTAATAAAAAAAAGTACATTTTCAACAACTGAATTAATTTCCTTAGATATTGCTGGTAATAGTTCTAACCCAAAACTTCAGCTAAATGATGCGATTCTGTATCATTTGAGATTATCATGAGGTTTTTTCAAAGGTTTTAAAGAAATTGCATGGGAACGATGTTTTACGATATAATTTTCATGGTCGCCTACTCTGTATGATGTAAAGATGGGCATCAAAAAAGGCAGATGATACTTTAGATACTACAACATTACCAAAAGAAGGGATGATAATGATTCAAAATTTTGAAATTAATGTACCAGTTGTACACTATGAATCTTCTTATGCTATGGAATTTAAGGCAAATATGAAAATCCTTTATCTACAATTTCATTTTGTGATTTACAAAAGAAAAAATAATCTGAAATGGGAACTGCTGGAAAAAAGAATTTAGAAATCGATATTACCTATCATTACCATTCTTTACAATATGATATACCTTATTTTATTTTTGTAGTATTCCAAAAAAAAGTCGACAATCAAGGAAAAGATTCCAGTGAATTTTATCATTGGAGTCTTCAAATCATTTCAGTAAAAATGGTCGGAATGAACAATTTCCATCTGCATTTTGGAAGATATCTCCTCCAAATATTTATCAAAAATCATTCATTTCAAAAATTTAAAAGAATTACGAATATTAATAAAAATTAAGAAATGACGATATCACCACTGTTTTTATATTCAGAGATATCCCATTTATTTGAAAATACATATATTATAAAAAATGTAGAAGCTGCACAAAAACCCTTGAAAGTAGTATGTGCCTCATTTCATAATGTTATTTCTAATAACACGATTGAATAAGCGATAATGTATGGTAAAAATTTAAAATAAATGGAGAAAAAGGAATGTTGGTATCAATGTATATGTTGTTGTTTTAAACGGATGACTAGAATATTTCAAGCCAATAAAGTGATTGAAGTCACTAAAATATGAGAAATTTTTGACGTAGTAAACAAAGCATATTTGTCTTTTTACCAAAAAACTTAGATCCATATAAATCCTGTAGTCAAATTTTGTTTGTATTTTTTTATATCAAGAACAGGATATTCATGATTTCTCACAAAATCTGTATTTTTTATCTTAATACGAAATATAACTTAATTCAGCTTGATATAAAGAACCAATTATCAGGTAATTGTTTCTTTTAAAATATTTTTTTTATTTATATTGAGGATATTGAAAAATGTGGCCTATGTGATCACGACGTTCTACACGGAGAAGAGTATTCTGTGCACATTTCCTTAATTCCGGTATCCCTACCCTAAAACATGTACAATTTGAATTCTGTATTAAGAAAGAAATGATCATTTTTGGCAATAATTATTAACAAAAAATTCGCTGCGATATAATACAATCCATTTTCAAAAGCATATCAGCTTCAGATTTGGGTTCTTATTCTTCATGTCTTTCGTGAAGGAATATACTTCTGCTACGACAACATGGAGAATTATAATTTAAATAACTATATTTCCCACTGAACTCTGACATGCATAGATAATAGTCACATTTATGTCCACCAAAACAAGTTGCCATCTCAGTATGTCCTCAAGGGATCAGAAATATCGGACAAAAAATCTAATAGAGATCAGGGTCAAAGACCCTAAATTCTTTGGCTAGAACCCTTGTCATTATCGTCACACATGCATCTTGCATCCCCAGGTCCATGTCCAAATTATTACGCACTAAAATTGAACTAACAGGAACCTCTTCAATTTTTTTTACTCTTTCTCTTAGTGAAGCCCGCTTCGCGGGACCTGGCACAGAACGCTTGAAATGCTGCCTTTGTTGTAATGCATAAAGCAATGCAGAAATTATTCAAGCTCTTCTAAACGTTGTTCTATCCGATCTTAACGTCGTTAGTGACGTGACCAATAGAGTGTAAGGACATCACTTTCTGCCTGGCGCTAAAACTGCCTGATACTCTGTTTCAAGAAGAGTTGTCCATTGATGCGCGTTAAGCGCAGGTGGTTCGGGAAGATCCGAAGCCGCAGGCGCAACACCTACCCACTGACGGCCGCAAGATGCCCACGGGCAGGCGGTCCGAGTAGTGATCCACGATGTGCTCCGCCAGGTTCTTTGTGTATGTGTACGTGTTGCAGTGGCGGCCCAGAATCCTGTGACCACAAAAACACAACGCGTTTTAGATCGCATACATATATAACCAAGTAAGTATTAATAGCAATTTTAAAGGCTAATCAAATGAGTCATTACTATGCTATATTGCATTATATTTTCATTGAAAGTTACAAATAGAAAGTAGGTGAAATTTCATTACATATAAAAAAATTATAGACAATTTTCTTGTACAAATTCTACTATTTTACTTTATCAGTACACACATCCCTTTTATCCAACACATAATGTTATCCAACAGAAACGTTGAATGAATTTTTATTTTATTTTCGTCAAGGAACATTAAAACCATTATCCATCGAAAGGGGAAAAAGTATAATCTATCTTCGCATATATTTTTACGCATATATTATTGACTTCCAAAATTCCCTACCCCACCCTTGTACTATAGAACGTAATTGCTTCAAGAATTAAAGTTCGAACAAGTGGAGTGAAGAATTAAACTTAAAATGTTAATGCCGAGTAATAGAAAACGTATTTGCTAGGTAAATGACCCACAAATTTCCATTTATAGAACTGCAACCAAAATACTCGGGTCATGACATTCACAAGTAGCAAAAGGAGAGCTCAGGAAAACCCGCCTAGTGAATCTTTTGTATTTATGTTCAAAAGCAAAACAAGGGACCAACGCAGCATTTCCTCACTGAATCAAATCAAAATAAAACTGGAGAAAAAAATCTTATCGATATGGGGATCATTTACCCAGAAGCTGAAATACAATATATGTCATGGGTATATTTAAACTTTTAGAATCATAAATAATTAATTATACGTCATACTTAACTAGATGTGCTACAGAATGGCACAGATTTTCATGTAGCTTTTTTCTAATTTCCTTTGTGTGGACTGGCATTAAGATCTTGCTTCATTCTCTGGCCAGCTGCCATCTATTGTCGCCCAAAGTACATTTTTTTTTACATTTTCTTAATTTTTCGGTTTCCTTATAGTAGAACCGAAATATTACTTCAAGACGATTAAAGAAGAGTAAAACCTCGTCCTAAAGAGAAATTTTCATTGAAAAATTTGAAGCCGTTTTTAAGAATATGCCGATTAAACATTACTGTAATTACAAAATTTCAAGAACCTTTATTTGACATTACTTAAAACACATGTACCCATAAATATAATAATGTAACGATATCACCTCTAATGTAAATAATATCGATGTAAGAGACAAAAAATTTAATTTTTGTAATTTTATAAAAAAAACAAAGAATAGAGCTATATGGCGTTTGTCATCGTAGGGGGTTCGTGTCGCACCAACTCTACAAAATATATAAAAAATGTCGAGCCGTTTTTGATAAAATCTTTTTTTATTGTTTTTAAATTGCAAATATTGCACACACTATTGCACGAAAACTACTAAAATTTTCAAAAAATCTACATGACTTTTATGGCATCTTTCACTGAAAAATTTGGAACCATTTTTTTTAAAAATGGCGTTTAAGCGTTACTGTAATTGCGAAATTTGATACTTGTTTTTACAGGAGTTTATTGAGTTTTCGAAAATTGCAAAAGTATACTTTTTTCGGCATCTTCCTCCAACTACAAAATTGAAGAAAGAGATTTTTCCCTCAAATAAAATTTGTTGTCCATAAATAGTTCTTTCAATAAGGTCATGTAGATGTTTTTGAAAATTTTAATAATTTCGTGCAATAGGGCGTGCAATATCTGCAATTATATAATTAACAAAAACAAGATTTTCTGCAAAACTGCTCCAAAATTTTTCTTTATATTTTTTATAGGGTTAGTGTCAAAAGAACCTTATACGATGACGTAAACGCCATATTGCTCTATTATTTTGTTTTTTCAAAAATTACAAAAATGTAATTTTTACTCTCACGCGGGTAATATTTATATTAGAAACGATTCCTTGACATTATTATATTTATGAGTACACGTGCTTTAAATAATGTCAAATAAAGTTCCTCAAAAAGTCAACATTTTTCTAAAAAATTAACTCAAAAAGACGCATTCTCAAAAACTCTTAAACGCCATTTTCTCAAAAATTGCTCAAAAATTGTTAATATGCACATTTCCATTGATTTGTATAGATTAATAATATTTAAGTGGAAGTACTTTATTAGGCTTCAAAATAAATTTTTCGAAAACGCAATTGATTACTCCGAAAAAGAGCTTCAAATTTAGCATTTACGCTAATGCTTAAGCGCCATTTTCTTGAAAACGGGTTAAAATTTTTCAATAAAAGTTTCTATTTAAGACAAGGTTTGACTTTTCTTTAATCTTCTAGAAATAATATTTCGGTTGTACTATTACGAAAGCAAACTTGAGAAAATGTTAAAAAATGTACTTCGGGTGACGATAGATGGCAGCTGGTCAGTGAATGGAGCAAAACCTTATAGTCAGATCCCACCAAAGATATTGAAAACTTTGCTACGAGAAAGTCTGTGCCATTCTGCAGCACCTCTAGTTATTTTCTCCTATATACGGAGTAATAAACGTGGTATAGAGAAAGTTAAATGCTGCGAAAAATCGATTTCGAGATTTCAACGGAAATACACGTTTTGGAGTCCACTCATACCGAAAAGTGTTTTTTTAAGTCCATCCGTCCGTGTCTGTCTGGTATCTGGACTTAATATTCTGGGGAAGCGCGTCCTGTAGTACCTAAACCTTTAGATTGCAAAAGAAAATATTCTAATGAAAAAATGCCATCTACGTGATCCCTGCAAGCCTCTTTTCTTTGAGCATGGAATCTTACCAATGCCTTGCCTATTTATGTACAAATCTGTAATATTTATCAAAACTGACTTACTTAATGCTGAAAACATATTTTCATGCAACACGGATATTTATAATTATAACCCATGTCGTAGAAATCGCGTTCATCGTCAGTACCATCAGGTCACTACAAGAAATTCACATACAATACATTTAAGTTACTTTACATCGCATTGCCATATGAGCGCTGCTTAGTAATAGAGAACGGCCACTCCCGTGCGTGGGGGGTGACTCACTTGGTGGTGAGCGCGCGCAGGGCCACCGGGTCGTTCTGCCCCTGCGCCTCCACCAATGCCAGCATGGAGCGCCAGTCGCCCGCCACCGGGTACAGCTTCTCTCGAACTCGCGCTGGCCCACGTTGCAGAAGGTGGTCGACACGTGCACGAACGCCTGACACACACGATTCGTTCATTAGCCATTCAACTGCTAAGATCATTAGCACCGTGGGTGCAGTACATATTTTATCGCAGGAAATGTCTTCGAAATTCCCCCGCTGAATGGTGATATCCGGAGCCTCCCTACAGGCCGGCTAGTGGGGTTTTCCCCCAACGAGGTGTCTCCCCAGCAAGGCTCCGCCTCAGCCGGACCAAGCTGTAAGCTCCCAACATGTGTGGTAATGTAGTGCCTAAGAGTGTTTACGTGTAGGAAACTCTCTGAATGTTAGAAAATTGCCAAAGTTACAAATAATGCGAGAAGGATGCTGTTTTAACACCACCAGTTCAGGTAGAATGGCGCGAAAACTACTGTTTTCCAAAAATGATTCAAGACCTAAATTAAAGATCTGTTTTTGAGAACAGATTACAATAAGAAAAAACTAGCTACAACAGCACATGTTTTCTCGCATTATTTATTAATTTGTAATGTTCGAACATTTGGAGAGTTCAGTGAAAATGTAACCCGCGCCATTTTTTAAACAGTCCCTTCTACTATCTCTGCAGGGGGGATTGAAGAAGAAAATTGAAGTGGGTTTTGAGAAAATATTTTTTATGAATTGGATTAATTTCAAGCACATTAATTCAAGATCAATTTTTGTCTAAGGCAAAAATCTTTATCTTCAATTTTGTAGTTTTGAAATGATAACTTTTTGCAATTTTTGAGAATACGGACAGCTTGCCGAAAATGGGACAAGCACCATATTTCTTACCGTTCCTTGATACTGTAACGGTACGTCCTCCGAGAAAATAATAATAAATAAATAAATAAATAAAATATTGGTCACAATTGGGAGAGGGAAGGCGTGTCGCCCCCCACAACGCGACCGCGCCCAGCCGCCCGCGTCCCGCCCCCAACGAGGCCAGGCCCCTCCGCGTTCGGGACGACGCCACCACACGCCACCCCCGCAGCGTAACTCGTTTCCTAAAGGGAGTCCCTTGTTTGCGACCGCCCGGCTCCAACAAAAGCTTCACCCAGCTCCGCTCAAGTACTCAATAGCCTCTTCACGCTGCGCGGTAATTATTGACGCCAGTTATGACACCGGCTACATCCAACCTTCGGCTCCCTCCCCCGGCAAAGTCGCGGACACATTTACGACCGCCAGGGCGCTTTGTGTTATTGAGACGCCCCGGAGCGTGCCACGCCCGCGACTGCCGTAGACCCCATAAATTTCAATCCGCGTACGTGGTGCTAAAAAGGCTACCAAAATTCGTTACGCACAAGTGTGCATCCGTGAAAAGGACGGACCGGGCCCGGCACCCGTGATAAAAAGAAGGTAAAACGATATGACCGGGACGCGAAGGCAGGGAAACCCAAATGTAACTGACAGGTCGTGCCGCGAGGAAAGGAACACCCATTAGTTACGCACAAGTGTCCATCCGCGGAGGGCGCGGCTTACCTTCGAACACACTGCTTATTGTAATATCAAACTCGCGGGCAATTGGCTCAAGCGTCGCCACGTAAGCAAAGGGCCAGCAAATGAGGAAGAGGCCCGCCGATCCTGGAGAGGGAAGGCGTGCCTTCGTCCGTGGGCGCGTGTGGCCCAAGGACTGACTTGATTTTTGACACTCGAGCAACTCACTTGGCATTTGGCAGACGACTAATTCACTTAACATTTGGCACTCGTGCAAGTCACCTGGCAGTTGGCACTCGACCACTCCAACTTGATTTTTGGCACTCGATCAGCTCATTTGGCATTTGCCAGTCGACTAATTGACTTGACATTTGTCACTCGACTAGTGCACTTGATTTTTGTGGCCCGACGAGTTCATCATGTCACTCAAGATATGTGTTCGGGAACTTAGTGCGTCAAACTAGAATTCGGCTCCGCATAACATTTCATGTTACGAGAACTATTAAGGTTCGATGCTGGAAGGAGTTCCCTGTCTAATTCATCAACGAGCTGTTGTGACTGGGGGGACGCGTGTCGAGGCATGTGTTCGACAACGAGCAGCAGTGGGCCCAGAGGATGCGCGCTGTTGCGGGGTTCCCGCCCGTGAAAACGCCAAGCCGCCCGACGCCAGCTCCGGGGTACCATCCCCGCCACCGCCGACACCAGGCCGCAGAAGTTTAAGATGAGTAAAATTTGCGCACTAAGCGACGCTCAGCCCGATTGCCGCGTAAGTGCGGACAGACTTTAATTCACGGAGCTGCAGCGGACGTGCCGGTAACTAGGCACGAGGGTAGCGGCCAAGTGTTTGCCACTTTTGTGATTGTTAAGCAGTTAATGTAATGAAAGGCCGCAGTAAGCAACATGTTAACTCCATTGTAAGAACTACTGTTGTATGCTATCATCACCATCATCATTCATCATATTGTTTTTTATTTTGATTAATTAAAGGTTAATTTGTTAAAAAAATGCATTCCATGAGTAATTATTGAACATGCATGAACCCAGAGAGAGACACCGACGTTACAATACATACGAGGAGAAAAGCAAAGAAAAAGTTGGGACCGTTTTAAAGAAAAAATATAAAAATTGCTAATATTTCGCGCAAAACTACACGAAAATTACTCATATTTTGGAAAAATTGTACGTAAGCCTATTTCAGGATCTGTATCTAACGAACGGATTTCGTTAGAAGAAGGCCCGGGTTCGAATCCCGGTCGGGGCAATCAATTATTTCAACTAATTTAATTATTAAAATGCATTGTTACTCAGTAACATGGTCACAATTGGGATAGCTGTACGTCTGCGGAACACATTCTCCGAGAGTAAGTACATCCAACAAGGTGACGGGCAAGGTGACAATTATGCTAAGGTTTAGTGTAAAATATCTCCCAAAAATAAAATAAGACTTTCAAATTTGCAGAACCGTTCGAAAAGATTAATCAGAAAGTACCAATTAGGGGGACAATTATCTGAATGGTTTAGGTGTTTAGTGTTGACCACAGACGCATGAACGGACACACGCACACGTTAGTTAGATAATTTTTTCGGTGTCATACGTACCTCCTCACTATAACATGCCAGAGGAACAAGATTCACGCACTTTTTTGATACTAGGTCTCTACAATGCTAGTTTTGTCTGACGCAACATCTCTACTAAGTGCAGCAGCGTAACAATACTTTTACTGGTGTAACTAATGCGACGTACCTTGAGCTTGGTCATGCGCGTGGCGAGTTCGAGCAGGTCGCGCGTGGCGCAAGCGTTGGTGCGCACGGCCGTGATGAGCGGGTCGTCGAAGCGCACGCTGGCCGCCAGGTGGAACACCACGGACACGCGCTCCGCCAGCACGCGCGCGTCCGCCTCCGCCAGCGCCAGGCCGGGCTGCGCCGAGTCGCCCTCCACCGCCTGCAGGCGTGCCAAGGCCTCCGGCCGCTGCGCGCGCACCCGGTCGAACAGCTGCGCATCACGCCACACAGCGCGCGTGTCAGCCTCTCCCACCCACTCCGCAGAGCTTTTAGCCCGGTCGGCAAGCACGGAAAAAGGACTTACCAGGAAGGTCATAGAACTTTTTTTGAATATGTGGAAGGTACGCAGGCACTGGTTAAAATTTAATAAATATATTATCTCTTTTTCTCGTTGGCTTAAATTACAAATATAACGAAAAATGTTCAGGTTATTTATTTTTATTCAGATTCTTAAAAAACGTTTTAACAATTTCCACATATTGTCATCTTCAGGCTCTGAAATTTGGGACATACGCAACAGTTAAATTAGAACAACAAACAATCAGAATCGTTATGCATTGAAACATGAATCTCTTACTACCCTTAATACAGTGCGCCAGGAAAATCTCTGAGCCAAATCAGGGCCTCCTCTTAAAAACTGTATTTACGTTGGTAGCAACCAGATCACTGGGAAACAAGTGAAGAAAGCATTACTTCCAGAATCTATTATACGTGTGTATTATTGTGGTGTGTACTGAGACCGCCGTCACCTGTCTGACGTCACTGAACCGTTGGGGAACAGCTGGCTTGCTGACCGCCACTATTGGCGACCTACGTGTCAGCGGCTCCCGCGCGGTCGTACTCTGACCGGACAGCTTCAGCCAGCGTTCGCATACCACACTGGGGTTTGAGACGAGCTCCAATCGGGGCGTGTTTATTTCCAGGATTTCTTGACTATGGAAATACAAAGGACTCACCTGGTTTTGAAATGATACCATGCCATGCAGTCCATCACATTCATTGGCAAATGGAAGAGATTCACGAGGCGCGCGGAGGTCGCAAAGTTACACCGTCGTTGAGCTGCTGTTGCGAAGTGACACGTCGGTTGGAAGGCGTTGCATGAGGTCGACGCCCTTCTCAGCTGGTCGCCGCTCGAGACGTCGCTGGCCGAAGGCGGACCGACGGAGGACCCAGCTATTAGTGGGTCCGCAACCACAGTTCAATTTCTGGCGTGTTTGGAGCCACACGCCTGATCCCTCATCCACGTTTCTGATTTTTCCCTCATACTTCATAAGTCACTGACACTCACGTCTGTCCTCACATTTCCTGAGTCTCTCCCAGTCCCTCCGACACACCGGACATCTCCTTGACACGTCTCTCTCATCTCATACGAAGCGTATGTTTGGTTTGGTTTGTTTTTTTCGTGTTTCCGGGCGCGTCAACTGCTTTGGTCATTAGTCCCGTTAGTGTAGTTCATGTTTGTTTCTCATGAGATGGCGGTGGTCTTCCCCAGCTGGATGGCGAGATCCGGCGCCGACATACCGTCGGCTAGTGGGGTTTCCCCCTAACCAGGACTCTCCCACCAGCGGGGCACCGACCCAGCCGGGACAAGCTCTAAGCTCCCGACCGGTCTCCCGGAATATGTGAAAGTGTAGTGAATGTTAGTGTAAGTGTGTGTGTAATGGGAGAGGATAGGACAAGGAAGAGGAAGGACAGATCGCGCGCAGTCCGTGGCCCGTTTGGTAGGGTACTGCTCCGACATTCGCCTGGTGTTGATCAGAGAAACCACGGAAAACTACCGATCAGAGCAGCCGGTCGCTAGAATTCTCCTCCAGACAGCGACGAAATTCGACCTAGCTGAAAAGCTAGTGTCGAAAATCCTGCCGCCGTGGGTAGTGGGAACCTAGGACCTCCCGATCAGAGGCGCTGCAGTGACATCAGTTGAAGCACTGAGCGACCGCTCTCGGTCGAAGCGTATGTCCTCACTCTCATCTCTCCTCACATTTCCTGATTGTCCCTCTGTCTGCCCGACACAAAGGCCATTCCCCAGACACGTCTGTCTCCGCTCACTCCCCATATGCCCCTCCCGTCTCATCTACACCCTGTGCGTCTCTCCGGGCTTCGCCTGCACTTGTCTCCCTCCGTCGTTACGTGTTGAGTCTTGTCAGCCTCATTGGTCTGTGTCTAGAGATGTCGTTGTGATTCGTCCGTTTGGTCACATGCAAGGTGAATCGTGGATTTCTGTTCCAGACAGCTGAGGGGGACGCCAAACTGCTTTGTCACCGTCAGGTCTGATGAAGTTCCTTCTCGTTTGTCATCTGTGTTGCTGTCGGTAATTCCCCGAAAGCATTTGCTGCGTTGTTCGAACTCGTGTTGGTTCGTCCTAGAAAGCAATTTACAGTTTCAAGCTGCAACTCGTACTACCAACGTAATTTCTGTTGCCAGCACTCTCAGCAGCAAGGTACCACTATGGAGAGACTTTCCTGGCGCTCTATATAATAAATATTAACAATTGAAAACTACCACTTAGACAGTGTACCGGTTGTTCAATATTCCCGCCACAACTGCAAACCACAATGACACCGAATAACGACTTCTCAGATACATGATACTTATTTACAAATCTACACAAGAACATGGCCATAAAGATATATATATATATATATATATATATATATATATAATATATAAATAAAAAAAAGGGCAAATGATGCCCGGAGGTAGAAACAAAATTAATTAAAAAAAAATTATATATAAAAAAATTAATATAAGCAAACAAATTGACTTTGTCGTTTTCTATATATGCAGATGGCATTTACATTCCTATACTAAACATTAAAATGCATATACACTAACATATAAATGAATAAACTTACATATTACACAAATATACATCATACAAACATATACGCATGTATACATAGAGAGACGAAGGAACCCTCACATACACACCAGTCAGAACTTATTCAGTCATATTCAGAAGAAATGAAATCACTTCATTTCACTCACTGCACTGCAGATAACTTTATCTAAATATTAATTGTTCAATACTTTTTACTGTAGACTACGCATAATCGCACCTTTCACTTCACTTCACTTCACTATAGGTTTTCACCCTATTGACTAATTTCCTATATTTTTTTCTAAAACCTCGCGCTACGCAAGGAAAGAGCTCAAAAACTGCCGCGGGCAAATCGTTCCAATCTACTATAGTTCTGTTTACAAAGGAGAATTTCCCTACGTCCGTTCGTTATATTCTTGGTCTAATTTCATATTTGTGATCAAATTTATTTAAATAATCTGATTTATCTAGCCTTCCCCGAATTTCCTGCCATGCGGAGCAACCAACGTAAGATTTATACAGCGCGCAAAGTCGTGCCTTCTTCCTCCGGCATTCTAATGATTTCCAATGCGCAGGTGTGTTCTTCCGAAGTATATTTTGCCGCTCTGTTTTGTATCCTCTCTAAGCTCTTTTTAAGTTCTATTCTGTACGGATCCCATCAAGTAATAATAATAATTAAGCACACAAATTAAGTAAGCTGAAGCTTACCTTTAAAATCATTTAAATCATCAGTTCAAATCTCAAGGTTTTGACCTCAGACACTGTGCTAACTCCTGGAGTCCCGAAAAAAGTTTTTTTGTTCTGACTTTTATCGAGCTTTTCTTTAACACTCTCTAACTTTAAATCATAAAGAACTAGTGCTGCTACAGAAGGGCACAGGCTATCTCGTAATAAACTTTTTTAATTTCCTTGGTGTGGACTGGCATTACCGACTTGCCTCGTTCTCTTGCAAACTGTCATCTATCGCCGCCCGTGCGAAAACGATACTTTCCAGAATTGTCACGTGCAATAACGTGACTCGGGGCGAGAACAAGTCACAAGCGAGGATCGTGTCCCCTGCGCAAGGGCGGACTCAGAATGTATTTGAGGGGGGATGATTTGTACCAACCCAAAAGTATTTCTAACATTATTTTTATATTGTTATAAAAATATATATTTATCATGATATTTACTTATAACATGCACATTCAGAATGGAATACTTCTTTAGACGTGATTCAATTTATATGATGCGGTATTTTGAATAAAGCGAATAAGATTGTCTTGATCAAAAAAATGTCTTTGGGGGAGGGCATAACCCTGGACAAGCCCCCTGGATAGGCCATCGCTCCTGGGTAAGTGTCCCCTTTCTCCTTATGCGCAAGAGCACGAGCCCTGAATAACACGGTTTGTAGGCACCCGTTTGCGGTGTTGAACGCCTGACCTCTCGCGAACCGAGCGAAGCACCCTGCTGTTCAGAGAGATCCGACGGTTGTCGGAATATCCAACTGGCACGTATGTGCTCTGGTACAGTGCCTGAGAATAAATGTTACAAACATTTTGGTAATGTGCAGGAGTCCAAAATGATCACTATTTGGAAGGAAGGTATGGAACATTTGGAAGGTATTTCATAATTTATGAATTTCAAAAGCTACAAATGTTACATTAGTCCCTGAATATTAGACAACACGGTACACAGAGGTGTTCTGCAGGTCACGTTCACGTTGTAACGCAGGAAAGGAGATTTTCATGTGGATCATCTGTTCATAGGGATTTCCTAACATTCAGGGCATATACACATGTGTATCTGTGTTATACACTACCAAACATTTACTTGCAAAAATGATCGTTTTGACCCTTCTTACGCCCTAGAAGTTTGTAATGTTTACTCTGAGACACTCTCATGTGCGAAACGCACCTAGTTCGCAGTAGATGGGGGTGGGGGCAACGACGCGAAGAGGCACTCGAGAGGCAGGTGTGTGTATGTGTGTGTGTGTATGTATGTGTGTGTGTGTGTGTGTGTGTGTGTGTGTGTGTGTCTGTCTTCGGGTTTACAGTAAGTAGTGCACTCACTACTAATATAGCTGTCACTGGATAGGCAATTGTGTACCAAAATGCAGCTCGAATGTACCGTGCTGCAGGAGGCTGGCATTGAATTAGTGGTGGATTTTAGTATAAATTATTTCGGAACATTTTGAATGTGAATTTAAAAAAAATAGTAAATGATATTAATGACACCTCACTCACCTAAGTGCTTGTTATGTACATTTCGAATGTACTGTAACTCTATTTTTAAGGCTCTTATTTGTTTGCATTCGACATACAAAAAGTAATGAATATAAAAATTAGAAAATTTGTGGTGCAGAGCAGCAAAAAGATGACGTAATTTTTCTTCTGTTCTTTCTCTGTCGTTTTTTGCTATACTGATCTTCCTCGTATACTATACTATATAGTGTTTGCTATATTAATGCACATACACTAGATGAATGTGCCCTATTTTTTAAGATTTTATACCATCACAAACTCAGTCTGATTTGTGTTCTGTAGGCAAATATATATATATATATATATATATATATATATATATATATATTACAAGGTAGCTATTTTGAATGTTTATGTAAATAAGTTGAAAAAGTTTTAAGTCACATAAAATTAAAAATCGATTTTTGCACTCTTAAGAAATGTATTTTTTTCTAGTATTGAACTTACATATCTGGTTTTCTTCTTATTTACTCGTACTTCATATTCTTTAAGTACTGTGTGGTTTAGACATGTGTATACGGAATGTTCAACCTCCCGGTCAGAGGCACTGCAGTGACATCAGTTTATTTATTTATTTTACGTCAAAAAAAACAGTTAAAAACTGCGTATGACGTGCTATGGGGAAAAGTGAATTGTGTGCACATTTTCAAAATTCTGTGATCCCTACACTAAGTCATATACATAAGCAATAAATTTTGAATTTTGAAAGGGAGAAAAAAAACAACAAAAAAATCTCCCATGTAATAAAATCTATTTTCAAGGATAAATACGCGATAAATTTTGACTCTTATTACTTCCTGCCGCGACAACATGGAAACGATAATTTGAATAATTGTATTTCCCACTGAATTCTAGAAGACGTGCACAGAAAATGAAGTTACATTTATGTCCAGAAGCAAAACAAGGGGCCATCTCAGCATTTGCTCAATGGATCAGGCAAACTGGACGAAAAACCTGATCGAGATGGGGTCATTGACCCGGAAGCTGTCCGGAAGCTGTAGTACAACAGTTGTTACAGGTTGTTTATACTCATTTATACAGTCCAAATGGTAAATAATGCATTATGTATCATTGTTAAAATTAATGTTACTTTTCTTGTGATGCTCATTAATGCACTGAGCAACCGCTTTCGGTCACGCTGTTCTGTAAACACATGAAATTTCATTGACTAAATTAGAACGTGATCTGCCGAACACCTGTGCATCACGTTTCTCTGATAATTAAAGATATATTTCACATCTGTAACTCGGTATTTTCGTATTATCTACCATATGATCATTGGCAAAATGTGATCATTTTCTCGACTAGAATGACTATTACAACCAGAAACTCCTACTCCCTAGACGTTTGTGACATTGTGTATAAAGACGAGTGGTGGTGGGTGCTGACCGGGACGTCGAGCAGCTTCTGCAGGCGCTCCTGCACCGAGAGGCCTTTGCGCGGGCGCAGCAGCACGTAGACGGTGTCGATGTCGGGGCAGCTGAACAGCAGCTTCTCCAGCAGCACGCGCCCCACGAAGCCCGAGCCGCCCGTCAGCAGCACGCTCTGCCCGCGGTAGAACTCGGCCACCGTCCACGGCAGCACGTCCCCGCGCCAGCCTCCAGCCCCCTGCGCCGCTGTTCCTCCGCCATCTGCGGGCAGCGCAACGACAACTTATTCCCACAAAAACGACCCTCAACGCTCTGCCCGCGGTAGAACTCGGCCACCGTCCACGGCAGCACGTCCCCCGCGCCAGCCTCCAGCCCCCTGCGCCGCTGCTCCTCCGCCATCTGCGGGCAGCGCAACGACAATTTATTCCAACAAAAACGACCCTCAACGCTCTGCCCGCGGTAGAACTCGGCCACCGTCCACGGCAGAACGTCCCCCGCGCCAGCCTCCAGCCCCCTCCGCCGCTGCTCCTCCGCCATCTGCGGGCGGCGCAACGACAACTTCTTCCAACAAAAACAAACCTCAACGCGGAACCTGTCTAAGTTCTCAAGCTCCAATTCCCTTTAGAGTAGTGAATGTTTTTTATACGTGGAGGTGGTGTTGATCCTCTCCCACTGTTTGAGAAGATCCTACTCGTATGCATACGGGTTATTTCTGCGCCGGGTATCTCCCCCTGCGGGCCCCACGTCAGCCCGAAGAAGCTATAAGTTCCTGATTGCTCTCTTATCATGTGTGACAATGTAGTGCATGTGTAAATCAGAGGAGGGGACGTTTTATACAATACCGCTCCGACAATTGCTTGATATTGATCGGACAAACACAAGAAAACTACCAATGAGATCAGCGGGGCTCTTAGAATTCTTCTCCAGACAGAGCTGAATTTGACCCACCTATTTATCTATGGTCGAAAGTCCACCTACGTTGGGGCTCACATCCTGTAACCACCCGGAAGACTCGCTGCGTCGCAGACGGAATGTTGTGTCTGAGCTAAACTAAAACTGTCACAGATTAAAGTTTTCGTGTTCTCGTTAACGTGATTTGAAAACCACACACGATATAAATAACTTCTATCGTTTTTGTGAGACACAAACTAACGCATTTTATTAAAGATAAACTGTCATTAATCAACGTTGTGAAAGCAACTATCCCTAGGTTGTAGGAATCACTTTTAATAAACTTAAACACAAGTCGTAACTGTGAAAGCTCGAAAAAGTGAAGGCTCCAAGCTTTCACATTGACGTCAACGATATATGAGAAGAACTCACGATTAAAGTAATATCTTTCGTTTTTCTCTGATAGAAACTAACGTAGTTTCTAACAGCATAAATTGCCATTGATGTAATTGCTCATGAGCAAGAGAACGCCCTCTTTTTTCCCGTTCGTCGCACCGATGGTGCAAGAAATCAATATCTTCCTACTATGATCAGGTTCTTTCTGCTTAATCACTGAATTTATGAGGATGTCTTAGAATAACAGTTACAATGTGTACATCGAGAGATATAGATAGTAAACAATTTTTTCCAATGAGCATATAGTGAGAAATTCAATTTAATGGGGTTATACGTTTGCCTCTGAGAGCTAGGCAACCCATCTTCCATAGATGTACGACAAGATAAACGAAATCCCTTTCATTTATTAATATATATTATTTTTTTGATATGAATGGTTCCTTTCACAATTTTTTAAATTTTGCTTTACATTCATTTTGAGAGATACGTCCACATGCAATTTTCAAACTACATGTTTCTGATATCACGTCTGCGATACCGTTTTAACGTGCAATGTTTAGTCCATGAGTAATTCTTCTTCTTCTGCGGGGGTCCTACAGCTGTCGCCGCTTCCCGCACCTCCGACGCCACAGGTCTCGGTCTCGCCATGCTTCTTCCTCCTCTTCAATATTCCTTGCACGCATGGCTTCTTGTACTTCTGCATACCACGATGTTCTAGGTCTTCCTCTTCTTTTCCTTCCTGTAGGTTGATATAGCATAATTTTCTTTGGCCATCTATCTTCTCCTATTCTTAATACATGCCCGAGCCAGAGAAGCTGCCTTTCTTGGATTCTGTCAACGATGTTATACTGAGACTGCGCCCTTTCCCTTATTTCTTCATTGCTTCATGTTCTCGACGTGAGATTCTCAAAATCTTCTGAGATGGTCCATTTCTATTGCTTTCAATTTTTCTTTGTTCTTTTTATTTTATTCCCAATTTTCACTTCCATATGTTGTTATAGGTTCTATAATGGACTTGTACATCATCAATTTAACTTTCCATCCAATTTTTGGGGACCAAAGTATCGCGTTTAATTTTGAGATTGCCGTTCTTCCTTTAGTTGCTCGATGCTGGATTTCTCAATCACATTTTCCATCCTGTGTTAAGATGCTGCCCAGATACTTAAACTCTTTACAAACCTTGATCTGATGGCCCTCAATATTAAGATTTCCGGCATCTTCTCCACAGCTCAAGTATTCTGATTTTTCAAAATTTATTTTTAAACCCCATTTTGTATATTCTTCGAATAATTCCATGAGTAATTACGAATTGTATAAAGGAAACCAACCCTGACTATGTAAATATAATACAAGAGGTACTAGAGGTGCTAGAGAATGGCACAGACTTTCTCGTAGATAAGTTTTCTAATTTCCTTGGTATGGTCTGGCTTTAAGGTCTTTGTCCATTCTCTTGCCAGCTGCCATCTATCGTCGCCCAAAGTACATTTTTTTACATTTTCAACACTGTTTGTCTTCCTAAGAGTACAACCGAAATATTACATCAAGAATATTGAAGAAGAATAAAACCTTGTCCCAAATAGAATTTTGCATAGAAAATTTTTCACCCGTTTTTAAGTAAATGGCAATTTATCATTACTGTAAATGCGAAATTTCAATCTCTTTTTCACAGGACTCTATTGAGTTTTCAAAACACTTAATTTGAAGTCATTTGAAACGCTTCCAATCACAAATGTAATAATTTATATAAATCGATAGGAACCTGCATATTAACGGCGTGAGAGATATTAAAAAAAATACATTTGTGTAATTATAGAAAAAACAAAAGAATACACCAAACTGAACTTTACGTCATATTAAACAATAGAATTAGCACTAACTATTGAAAAAGTTCTTTCTTTGTGTTTCTTTGTGAAAAGTTTCATCTTTGAAAAAATGCGTTTGAGCGTTTCTGAAAATGGGGAATTTTGAGCTCATTGTTACATAAAAATGCTGAGATATCCAGAAACTTTATTTGACATTATTTAAAGTATATGTACTCTTAAATACAATAACAAAGTAATCGCCTATAATCTCAATATTTCCGACGTGAAATACATGTCATAAAAGCTACATTTTTGTGATTTTTTAAAAAACTAAATAATAGAGCTATATGATGTTTGTGTCGTATAGTTTGGAGCCGTTTTTGGAAAATCTTCTTTTTGTTATATTTTAAAATTTTATATATTTCACGCACTATTACACAAAAACGACTAAATTTTTCAAACAAATGTACGTGACCTTAGTGAAAGAACTATTTATGAGAAACAAATTTCATATGAACATACCTCTATCTTCAATTTTATAGTTGTAGGAAGACGCAGAAAAAAATTCAAACTTTTGCACTTTTCAAAAATTCAGAGTTAACCGTGAAAATTAGATATATGCCACTTTTAAAGGTGTATTTTACTCTATTCATGCGAGAAATTTCAAAAACAAATTCAGCCGCTTTTGAGAATATATTGAAAATATACGGGGGGCTTCATGTAAAGTACCCCCAAATTTTAAAGAATGTTTTTCAAAATATCAAAGCTCCAACCAGAACCAGATTGACAAAGAATACTTCAATTTGGAAAATATCGCACGTATGGTTTAGGCGTTAGTAGTGTTCACAGATGGACGGAAAAACAGACGGACTGACATTTTGAAAAAAATTTTTTTTGTATCAGGGGACCACAAAACGTGTATTTCCGTTGAATCATCGAAAACGATTTTCCGCAGCATTACATAACTTTACAGTATGTATATTACTCGGAATATAGGTATGTATACGATAAAGAAACTTGAGGTACATCCGAATGGCACAGACTTTCTCGCATAAAGTTTTCTAATTTCCGTGTGGTCTGGCTTTAAGATCTTGCTCCATTCTCTGGGCAGCTGCCATCTATCGTTGCCCAAAGAATATTTTTTTGCCATTTTCTCAAATTTTTGCTTTCCTAGTAGTACAATCTCATTATTACATCAAAAAATTGCAGAAATATTTTCAGCTAACCTGTAACAAGTAATAAAAGCACTTAAAACATAGGCACAGTCAAATTGCTAAAGAAGTATTAGATATTCACAAAATGTAGAAGAAACGCACAACCAGATGCGTCAGTCTCGTAAGATGGCGTCAGCCAGAATGGATGGCTACTGTTTTTCAATTTTTTCCAGCAGTATTATCTCAAAAGCTGGAGAGAACGGTTGATATCTGGAGTTGAAGGAATGGTGTGCTTCTATTGCTGGGCCTGGTTCATGGCGATTCCAGTGAAAATCAGTAACTGCACTGAAACAGTGCAGCTCCCGCCAATTATTAATCATAAGTGAATCACCATGTACTGGGTAGGGAGAGAACGAGAAATCTTTCTTAATTGTCGCCTGTTCTTTCCTTCTCAGATAAATACTTGGATAGTTTATCAACATCAAATCGGAAATTTAGCGCGTTTGATGTAATATTAAACATAAAAAAATCCCTTCCAGTTGTCTGCGTGTTAATTTTTAGCGTATCAAAATAGCCCCGACACCCGTATCACATTAGCCTCTTAAGTTGTATCATATTAGCCCCACAAATTTGAGGCTGTATATATTATGACACGATTAATATTATTGCATTATTTTAACGCAGAAAAAAAGATTAATTCTTTCTTAATGATAACCTGTTTTCAAAAATATCGTGTCATAAAAAATAACGAAGTAACATCAAAAGCTTTATATCACGGCAGTAAAGTTTTTGACTGGAAAAATTAGGTATTTTAGTTTTGATTTTTCCTCCCAAATATTGCCAACATTCACAGATTACTTGCTATGGTGTTATAATAGAATATATTTTTCTATCATTTGTCATTTTCTTGTTAATTTTGGACATAAATAAGTAACAACTCTTAAAGTGTATTACATTAGCCCCAATTTTCTACTGTATAATATTAACTCCGACTGATCTTATTAACATTGTCGAAAAACAATATTAACGCTATAGATTTTTGTTTAATGAAATCTCTTTTAAACATAGATCTTGTGTTAAGAGTAAATTAAACACTGTTTTTAAAACTGCAAATGCAAATGCGTCACTTTCTTTCGCATCGGAAGGAGGTAGTCTTGTCATTAATACCTGGTGGTGCAGAGAGAGACCGTGACAGGCGAGTTAACTTTAAAGACCAGAGTTCGAATCCCGGCGAGTAGAAAATATTTTCTGCTGCAGTAGGTGTATTTTTTGGTTTCTTTTTTGCAGGTTCACATAGTCCGTATTGAATATTGCGTTGCAATTACGAATAATACGTGAAAATACATGCTGTTGGAAACCTTACTTTTTAACATAAAACACTTTCTAAATAGTATGTATAGTAGATAAAATTTATCTAGGTGAAGTAAACTTAGACCATTCACTTTGATTCTCTAAATTAAAACTTGACGTAACTGAACAGTGTCGTCATAAGAGTTGATATGATACATATATCAATGCTTTATTTTTTTATATCTTAGGCCCGAAACGCGCCTCAAATTAATTATTAAATATAATATGACATATATATATATACATATATATATATATATATATATATATATATATATATAATTTAATAATAATTATTTCCAAAGAACCGAACGCCGTTCCGTCGCGTATACAAACAGAAATCGAGCCTGTATATACAGGATGTTCGGGAGGAAACATCAAAACTTCGAAAATAAACTTATAAGACAATTTTAAGCGTAGTCTCTTTAATAAACTACATGGATATTCCAAATGGCTCAGCCGCAATAAGCCCTCAAAGGTTGGTTTAAAAATATGTTTTCTAAGCAAAAAGTTGCGTCGTAGAAGCATAAAACTACCTAAAACTGTAAACTGTGTATTGTTAACGGAATAAATGAATATATTTGATTAGAAAGAAAAATTAACCTAGAAATAAAGCGCAAATTATCACCAGTTCGACTGCTTTATTTCTCGGTTAATTTTATTCCTGAACTAATAGAATTAATTTATATTGTTAATATTAAACATGTTACATCATTTCTGGTCTGTTTATATGATTCTAGAATGCAAATTTTATTATAAACCATATTTCCACCAGCATTTGCGTGTTTATTGCAGCTCAGCCATTCAGAATATCTATGTAGTTTATTAGACAAAATATAATTAAAATTGTCTAAACAGCTTTTTTTCAAAGTTTCGACGTTTCCTTCCCCGACACTTTGTATAACTATGCTTCTTTAAAACCAAAAATAATAATTTGCGTACTGCAAATTAATTAATTAGACCCATGGCAGTAGAACTGTTAACATAAGTACTGTCACATATCTTTCGCAGGATAAGGAGTCAAATTTAAACAAAAATTATAGTTCACATGAATTTTGACAAATTGCGTCTTACTTTCTATGATATTCAAATGGTAACATTATATTACAATATTCAATTAGTTAACTATTTCGGCTTAAGATAAGCCTTGTTTGATAATTCTCCAATTTCGTATTGTAATAAAATATCTTACAGTACTCATGTCGTAAATAACTATTTGACAACTATTATCTCTAGTGGATGTGTCTAGCAGGTTTTGTATTATTTTGAGAAACTGGATCATACGAATCACGTGTACTACGTGATTCACACAGGAGCACATGAATCACAAAATTTATTTAATAATATAATCCTTTTGACGTTTTTATTGATGATTTTTTAATTATGAAAATTTTCATTAGTTTGGATGTTTAAATATAGGTATCATGTAATTACATGTCTGGTAAACAAGATAGCGTTATATGAAGCAAAGAACATTGTTTTTCATTTTGATAATTCAACTTCATCAATCACTCACAATTACTTTAATTTTCTCTGCTTATCAGTTTAATCTCAGATCTTCGATGAAGACATGAATCAAATAGCATCGTAGATATTTGAGTGTTTTAAAAACAATAACGTGAATAAATGCTTATATTTATTGAATTGGTTTTATAATAACCTGTAGAAACATGGGTTTTCTGTAGGTTTTGGGGATGTTGAAAACATTCAAATAGTAAAGGCAATGTTAAGCTGGTGACCTTTAACATGGTTTATTTGATATTTTTTTAGGGATAGTTTATAATGGTTAAACGTTATCAAAGATTGCACATTAGATACCTTGAATGGCGTTCCGTTTGTCCACTTTGTTCTCCTGTACTGATGGTCGTACAAAATTCAAAGTTTCGGCAGTTTCGTGGAGTATTACCGTCAACAAACCCACCTTCGAACTCTGACGTACTGAAATGTAGTCTATGGGTTGGGAAGGCTGAAGGTTGAACTAGACCACCCCAAGATCGTTCTACGACATTTTCACTGGAAAATGCTAGAGCATTTGATATTTACTAAACTGCCAAACACACGCTAAATCTCTTTGAATTGTTATAACATCTGTTTTGCTTTCTTTTGGTAGTATCAACTCGTTTTACCAAGTACGTGAGTTTGTTATATTTTTACACGCTACAATAATTTAATTTTACAAATATTTATTTTCAAGCATTTAGGAATTCATGAAATTTCATTGAAACGTTCGCCAATCTTAAAAGCGTTTTAAATGTATATTAAATATATTAATGCTGTTTAAAACTATGTATTAACAATTCGTAGATTTAGCACATGATGCTTTTAATGATTTAGATATTATACAGTAAGAATCATCGATTAACAGTTTTGAAAGATGATCCTGACTTATTGAATGATAAATTCAATTGAAAATATTAACTTAAAGTTTATATACGTTCATTGAAATTTCTACACTTGTGTAAATATTGCTTGATGTGTGATTCTACCTATACTTGATTTTCAAAACACAAAGAAACATTTTTTTATTTTCCTAGCTATTCGGTTGCTCAACATCCTTTGATAGAAAACCCAAAACACCCATTTCGACGTAACGCACATTAAAATAATTTGTATATAATCAGTTTCACTGTATTTGATAAATATATCGACTTGAAATTGCAGCATTTAAAGAGAATATAAAATAAAATAAAGTTATATTCATACTCGCCATAAAAAGACGGAATTAGCGTAATTAAATTGTACAGTAGTTGTTTATAAGCTAAGTGTTTTTTAAGCGTAACAAACAAGCGCAGCTTGATGGAGAACTGTGTTTTTTCAGTATGCTTGTGTTAAGTAGCCAAATAGGGACATTCTAGATGTTAATTTCTTATAAACAATTACATATATCTCGAGAACGAAATGCTGATAACACCAATCCGAATTCCGGAATTTTGTATCGCGTTTTAAACGCCATTCCAGATGCAACAATAATTTTTGCAACATTTGCAAGTTGCCAAACAATTTCCAACTTTTGCAAATCTAAAGGGAGGTCTCCCGATGCTAAGCCAAGTAATGAATTAACAATTTTGCAGCAATTTATAATTTATAAATAAATTCCGAAATATGCGTTAGAACGACGGGAAGGGTCCGCAAATTGTACCTGAAATGAGCATCTGAAAGTTGCACTTCGACTGGAGTTACAAATCGATTTCTAAACTTTAGATCAATTGTTGCTAAAATGCTAAATATTTACGGGTCAATTGACAATAATTATGGACGGAAACCCCCGCTGAGAAATATTTTTTCGTCGTGGCGAACGTGCAGGCAAAATCTCTCCAACGGTAGGAAAATATGACTATTTCCGCCTAATACGTAAACAAAGTAGCCCCCTTTCCCTGAGGCAACGTCCTTTCCACCCCTTGGGATGTTGCACCAATCACAGACAACTGTGGTTCTGCCTCCTAGCGATTGGTGAGCACGTCCCTCCCCAGGCCGAGGGTGTCAATTTTGTCGGCGCGGTGTGGAAGATGGAATTTTGCCCGACATTTTATCTGAGGAAAGGGTACATGTTATCCTCCTTCCCGGAAGTACCGCTGCACTCCACAGCATTCCTGAGGCAAGCCGCCCTAGCCTGACCCAGCGTGCTAACATGTAGCACCGCTCCCGGCATCTGCTGTGGCCACCCTCGCAAATCTGCGACCACCCCTCACGGATCAGCAAAGTGCCTCCGCACCGCGATTCGGCCCAAACTCGAATGCCAATCGCCAACACTCCACCGGCGTCTATAGCGAGGAGTCACGTGACAGACCTCCCACGCTGAAGATCCGCGGACCGCGTCACCTTACAGAGTATTGGGTCGGTCGCACAATGGGGCCCGCCGACCAGCTGCAGACGATCTGTCCTCACACATCATTCTGCGCTAGCTGACCCCCAGATGTTCCCAGACACGCCCCCGCCGGCTTGCACCCTCGAAACGACCGCTCCGGTTGCACCGCCAGCCCGACGCCTGGACCACCCCTCCCACGCCCCGGCCCGCGCCTTGTGCGGTCCGACGACTAGTGAATGCTACGACGTTACAGTAGCCTATACAAATGGTCTCATCACCATATTACTCTATCCTTTTGTTTTCTTCAAATATTACAAAAATACATGTTTTTACAAGTAACATTTTTTTACTCGTTTCGTACATCGTTAATATTTACATTAGTGGCGTTTTGTTCACATTATTATATTGACGTGAACATATGCTTTAAATAATTTCATATAAAGTTTCTCGAAAACTCAATTAGGTGAAAATGAGCTCAAACGCTAAAATGCGATTTTATCAAAATGGCTACATTTTTATAAATTATTCAACTGATAGTGTTTTTAATGTTTAATATGACGTAGGTTCGTTCTGAAGGTATCCTTTTTGTTTTTTTTAAGAAACTGCAATATAATTGTTTGAAATATCTCTCCCGCCCGTTTATATGCACATTTACATCGGTTGTATACATGATTAATTTTGTGAGTTAAAGTGCTTCAAATGAAGTTTTTCAAAACTTAATAGATTCCTGTGGTAAGGATCTTCAAATTTCGCGTTTACAGTAACGCTTAAACGCTATTTTCATAATAACCGCTCAAATCTTTTTTAATGGAAATTGCTATTTAGAATGTGGTGTTACTCTTCTTTAATATACTTAATGTAATATTTCGCTTCTACTATTGAGAAACCGAAAAATTGTGAAAATATCAAAAAAGTACTTTGGGTGATGAAGATGGCAACTGGCAAGAGTATGAGGCAAGACCGTAAATGCCAGTCCACACCAAAGAAAATAGAAAACTTTACCACGAGAAAGTCTGTGCCATTCTATAGCACCACTAGTTACTTTCTCGTATACATATTCGTATAATACGTATATACGGGAGTATACTTGTAGTATGAAAATTATGTAGCCAGTGGACAATCGATTTGAATTTCTTGAAAATGCTGGTTTGAGTTCCCCAATACCGAAAAAGTTGTGGTCGTTTTTTTTTTTTTTGAGAACGTTAGTCCGTCCGTCTGTGAATACTGAGTGCCTAAAGCCACAGTGAGATTTTTTAAAAATTTGATTCTATTTAGACAGTCTAAGCTTTACTCGAGGCCTTACGATTTGAAAATCCTTCTTTAAATTTAGGAGCGCACATGACCCCCAGATATCGTTTTCAAAAACGGCTCGAATTACACCAGTTCTGCAAAATTAGAATAAAATACACTTATGAAGGTGGCACCGGGTCCATTTTCATGGTTAACTCAGAATTTCTGAAAATTGCAAACGTTTATTTTTCTACCGTCTTCCTACTTTACAAAATTGAAGATAGAGATTTTCAAATGAAATTTTTTCTCCATAGTTAGTTCTTTCATTAAGTCATGTACATTTTCTTGAAAATTTTAGTAGTTTTCGCGCAATATTGCGTGCAATATATGCAATTTTTAAAAATAGCAAAAAAAAAAAAAAAAGATTTTCCCAATCTGGCCAGAATTAGGAGGAAGTTGTGAAAGGGAATCTATTATGTAGACGAAGTTCTAAGGAATACTTTTTTTCATAATGCAGGTTTCTTTAAATTAGACAAATCAGCCTTTCATGGGAGTAGCCCATTCTGCGGCTAGCTCTGGTTCATGCTGGATACCTATTTCAGCGAAAAGGAAGGATCAGTAATGTTGAAATTTGAAGATGTTTGTCATTATAAAGTAATGAACAAAATTTTAATGAAAGTTAACTGGTACTGTGAAGTATAGTCATTTACCAGAGTCATTGCAAAATAAAGATAAAACTTATCGTAATTTTACAAAGGTCATTATAGGCCAAGGCGATCTGAAAAAATCACTTATTTTTCTGAGGGAAATAATCAAAAGTACATTATTAGCGCGTGAAGCGTACTCAGGTATTCTTGGCTCGTTTCTTTCCGTTGGGGCGGCTTTGCGAGGTCGGTGACCCGTGAGCTGTTCCAGCAGAAGGACGAGCTGCTCCAGACGGCAAGCGGCCCCTACAGTAGGAACCTCACAGCAGCCTCGGCGGCTACGGGTAGTGGCTGCTCGCAGGCCAGCGAGCGTGAAGCCTCCCAGATCAGCATACGTTCACACACGTCACGCAAGGTCTTTCGCACTTGTCGATAAAGTCTTTCGTTGAGTGTGGCAGGTTTGATAGTTCACGGAACTTTGTGCTGACATTAATGGTGCGAGGATGCTCCACATTGCACCTTGTGATAAAGTCATAAAGTTCAACCTAATCGATACTCGAATTAGAGCAGTTCCATATCGCTCTTAAAAACAGTAACACGCTTAGACACTTCCAACTTCCCTGATTTCTCTCTTCTATTGAAATTTTATACCCTGATTGGTGGGAAACTTTTGCGCCGCAAGATATTCTTAGCCAATCACCGAAAGATTCTAGAAGGATCTGCCCCTGGAAATTGCACACAGGAGAGACGGTGAAGGATAAGAGGCATAACTACAGCAATCCATGGTATTCACACGCGTACACTAATAGCGTTTTCCATTCGTCGCACTCAGGGCAGCTTTCGTGTTCCATTCCACCGCTAGGGCGCACCAGTGCAAAGAACTGCGTGTTCCATTCGCACATCGACACGGACCCGGGGCGCCCTAAACTGCACCGACGATCGCGTCAGTGCAGTCCAGTGCACCGGGCCAGTGTGAGGTTAGGTACGGAAGTTATCCATGCTCATTTAGATTCGTGGTGAAATTGTGAAGCCATTTGAGGATCTTCTGTCACGCAGGGATACTTTGAATGATGTATATGATGTTGAGTATATTATGTTGTGCAAAAAATGTCTTGGAAAATGTTTGTGATTCTGGGTTGAAATCAGATTATGTTTCCGAAAAATTTAGAATAACTTCACTTAATGCTCGTCAGTGTATTTAGAAATAAAGTGTTTTAGGTACGATTCAATTTCGAAACGCTAATAAAGTGAAAATAAAAATAGTAACCCTTACAAAATCATTCAAATATATATGCCAAGAAATGTTTCTCGCACGCCCATACATATACCAGCGGAAATGTTTATGTTAATATTTTTATTGTTTTCAGTAATCAAACAATTCTACAGAAGCCTTTCGGTTCAAAATCTTGTGTACTATATCGATCACTGGCAAATCTCGAAATATGAAATTACGACTCATACGCATTTGAAGTTTTCGTAGTTTTTAAATAAAGAAATCACACGTTAATAATTTATGAGTTAAGAAGTAAGAATTACCAAAAGACTTCATAAAAATTATAACGACGATCATAATTCAAAATTGTTATTTTTCGAGTTCGTCAGTGTGACTGACCAAAAACAGCTGTGTAGCTACACTGCGTAGCGCACAAGCACTGACTCAGTTCCGGAATCCATTTCAATCGTAGCTGCCCTTCACGCGTGTGGGGCAGCACTATTGCGGAGCGATGACTAGGATGGGTTTCAGTGCAACGAATGGAAAGCGCTATAAGACACTTCGCTCTGCGCTTTCGAACGAGCAACATCGCTCCGAACGTTCCGCAAAACAGTAGCGATACATTTTCTGTGCTAGTACTAAACAGTGTTAAGTGGACGGAAGTGCGTGTTTAGTGTTAGTGCATCTATAATTATATGTCTAACAGCGTCTTCTCAGTACAGGCCTGTTATTTACTCAAACCTTAGAATCAGTACAATCCAGAATATTCAGCCATCATGGCCGCGGAAGGTTGCCGTTCACGGGCAGCAGTATGGATTACATCGAAAGCAATACTCCGCAGTCTCATCAAAACGCAATCAGCCATCTTATATGACTGAATCATCACCGGCACCTGTCGAAACTGGGCAAGTGCCATCACAACAACAAACAACTGGATCAACACATTCAGATACGCAACAAAGCAAGGTAATGCAAGGAAAGCGAAACGCATGACGAGACGCCAAACGCATGACCTCGACAGACCCTTCTTCAGAACTGAACACCGACAACAACTTGCAAAAGAAACTATAATGTAGAAGTGTCAAATAGATTCAGTTTTTTAAATGAAGTTACCTGATGTGCCAGTAGAAGTAACCCCCCCCCCCATGTATTTAACGGGAATTAGCAGTTATACAGAATTTATAAATGAAATCCGTCTAAGTTAACAGAAAACACCACCCAATAAGAACAATAAAGAATTAACATACAATTCGACAATAATAGACTTCAGAACCGCAGTTAAATACTTTATAAATACCAACAAACAATTCCATGCGTACTCAGACCCCAGTGTAAAGAAATATTCAATAGTGATAAAAAACATCCATCCCACATTCGGAAAACGAAATTCTCGAAGACATCGCATCTAAATTTCCATCAGTCACAAGACTAAACAAGAACAATGTCCCCACATTCAGTATAGGTATAGATTTCAACGGTACCGAAAAAATAGAAAGTGTTTTGGAATTAAAATACATTTGTAACTCCATAGTTAAACCGGAAAGAAGAAAGAAAACTGTAAGCCCCATTCAGTGCTACCATTGCGTTGACTATGGACACAGTAGAAATAATTGTAATTACCAAGTTTCGTGTGTTTCTGTGCAAAAAATCACCTTTCAGCAAACTGTCCATCAAAGAAATCAACTCCTACGTGTAAGAATTGCATGGGAAAGCACAGGGCTGACCTCAGGTCACACGAATGTACATATTATAGGAAAATAGTCGAAAATAACAGCAATAATGTAAAATCTGGATCGTCAAATCCCAGATCCCAACAATCACGCACGCCACCTCCCAATCATGACTCGACAAACTTTCCATTCTTGCCCACTACAAACAATATTCCTAACTTCACTCAAAGATCGATCAGGTTTTTCGTCCAGTTTCCCTGATCCATTGAGCAAATGCTGAGATGGCCCCTTGTTTTGCTTCTGAACATAAATGTAACTTCATTTTCTGTGCACGTCTTCTAGAATTCAGTGGGAAATACAATTATTCAAATTATCGTTTCCATGTTGTTGCGGCAGGAAGTAATAAGAGCCAAAATTTATTGCTTATTTATCCTTGAAAATAGAGTTTATTACATGGGAGTTTTTGTTTTTCTCCCCTTTCAAAATTCAAAATTTATTGCTTATTTATCCTTGAAAATAGATTTGTCATGGGGTTTTTTGTTTTTGCTCCTTTTCCAAAATTCAAATTTATTGCTTATTTATTTTGAAAATAGATTTTACTACATGAAGTTTTTTCTCACTGGTCAAAATTTAAGTAGTATATGACTTAGTGTAAAGGATCACAGAATTTTTGAAAAATTACACACAATTCCACTTTTCCCCATAGCGTCTTACGCAGTTTCCTGTTTTTGACGTAAAATAAATAAATAAATAGATTAAAGTATCATAATCACCCAAAGAATGCAAATAATGCTCATCATCAGCAATGTACAATCACCAAACAAACAATCAATTTAACCAATATGCAGCAGCAATAACACTTTCATTACCAACATCGCACAATTCATTACCAATCACGTAGTCGCCTCATTAATTCTCTAATTCCAACAATAACACAACATATCAGAACTCCATTGCATCCACAGTGTAACAGTTATGGAAGCATTAATCATATTAAATTGAATGCAAAATGGCATCTATCAAACAAAGATCCAATTAGAACAGTTTCTACAGGCAAACAGTAGATATCGCATGTATAACGGAGACGCATTTAAGCCCAAACAAAACATTCACCATCCCAGGATTCAAAACCATCAGAGCAGACAGAAACGGAAATTCGGGAGGTGGTGTATTGACTTTGATAAAGTATAGCATTCAACACCACCAAATAACCTTGCCACACACTCCAGGTATAGAAAAAATCGGGATAAATGTACCAGTTGACAATAATCAAACATTAACTCACGAAGGGACTAAAACCACAAAATTCAACATCATATGCTTCCCAAAAAAATTTCGGCACGATGTTTATTTACGAAACTTCTTCTAACGAAATCCTCAGAATAGTCAGTATATTAAAAAATAAATATTCATCAGTTTAGATGAATTCCGGTTATTTATTAAAAACGTGTGCACCTGCCCATATGCACCCATTAACTCACATTTTCAATGCTTCCTTGAGCATGGAATAATTCCAGATTATTTATAGGAATAATACCAGGAACAAAAATGAAATTAAAATTACTGCCAATTTCTCTTTTGTCAGTTTTCTCAAAAATATTAGAGAGGCTTTTCTACACGCGAATGGAAACCTTTCTCAGGAAAAACGAAGCGTTTTCAGACTCACAACACGGTTTTAGAAAATCAAAATCTACGGAAACTGCCATTTTTATTTTTCTTAAAGATGTTGCTTCATCAGTGGACCAAACTGTGAAGTATTATTGGAATATTTATATATCTTTTGCTCGAAAGCTTTTGGCGTTATTGACCATAACATCTTCCTCCCAAATTACCGTTATTTAGAATTCGTGCTATTGCCCTAGATTGAATAACCGCGTACCATAAACATCAATTCTAAGAGTAGGTACTATACTGGCACAAACATTATTTAATTACATTTCAAATGCTTTACCAATTGAACACGAGGTCCCTGAGGTTCGATCTTAGTTACAACACTCGACGTAGAAATCATGTTCATCAAATTGTCAGTATCAACAGCTCACTACAAAATCCACGCACAATACGCGCACGTTACTTGGAACACATTGTCAGATGACTTTAAACAATTAAAATCGGTACACAAATTTGAGTAAAATCTTTTCTGCTACATAACTGTTTCTGTACAATTAAAGACTAGGCTGATCATCAAAAACAAAAATAATGTTTATTTCAACAGTGACATATAATGCATTAGTTTACATTTGTATTATATAATTTAAAAAAGACTCAATATGCCTGTAACAAATAATGTACTTACGGGTCAATGACCCCCATCTCGATCGGGTTTTTGTCCAGTTTCCCTGATCCATTGAGCAAATGCTGAGATAGCCCCTTGATTTGCATCTGGACGTAAATGTAGCCTCACTATGCGCACGTTTTGTTGAACTTTCCTTTTGCTTGTAGTGGTAGTAGAGCTTAGGGTGAGTTTCTATTTTGTTAACAATACAGAAAAATCAAATCTGTTTGTTCCTTTACCGTTAAAAATAAGTTTTCTATAATTTGCAACGAAAATATCTAATTTTTGACATGTTAATCTCGCTTTTTTAAATTTGTTGTTATTATTTTTCATCTTTCAACTATTAATAGTTAAATTGTTGGGAAGGGATTCTGAAACTCAAGAAAGCGTGCACAGATGATTTTCTCCCCCATACGTCACATACAGTTTTTGACTAAATAAATAAATAAATAAACTATAGTCACTACGTATAAACCACCCAACATAAAAATAAATACTACTTCTATCAATAAATTACTTGAATTGCAAAATATATTTATCATAATAAGATATTTGAACTCAAAGCATTCTGCGTAAGTTTGTCGGATCTACAAATCCGGCCGGCGAATACCTAAACAGAATAAAAAGCACGTTGCAACTTAACATACTAACGCCCACAGAACCAACACATTTCCCATATGATTCGAACAAAAATCCAGATATATTAGATATAGCAGTAACAAATTTGAAAGACCTATTCTACTTTACTGTTTACCATGAATTAGACTACGACCATATCCCAGTTGTTATAACATCTAAACTAACAAAACCTCCATCCTCTCCTGCTCCCACACTGCACCCCACAATGTAAACTGGCATTACTTTAAAAACGCTGTTGAAAAAATCAATACACAATTTCAAATCCTTAATACTCCTAATGAAATAAATCATGTAATCAGTGAGCTAAATAGTATATTAATAAAAACTGTGAATAATTATCAAAATACAACAAAACCAGAAATCAGAAAGAGACCTAGAAAACTATTACCTCCTAATATTACTGAATTAATAAAGGTGAAAAATAAAACCAGAAGGCTTTGGAACACCCTAAAACTCCCAGAACTAAAAAAGAACTAAATCATATAACTAATATTTGCAAAAAGGCAATAAGTAAACGCAACCAAGAAAAATTCAATCAATTTATTGAAGGATTAAATACTAAAAGCAATTCTCTGTGGCAATTCACAGAGAAAATTTTAAGGAAAAAGAACAGCATTCCCCCACTGTCAACTGATAATGGGGAAAAATATGCACAGAGAAAGCCGAAATTCTAGCAACTCATTTTGCCAGCACATTCACACCCAATGATTCCATAAAAAATGCCAAACACGATTAAATTTTAAAATTTTCAAACGCTCATCTTTACAACGTTCCTAACAGAATTAAATTCATTTCTCCTAATGAAATGAAATTGTTAATAAAAAATGCCACACAAAAAATCTCCAGGACACGACCGAATTAATACTGGAATCCTCAAAAGATTACCAAACAATGCCATTGCATTTTAAAACAATATATACAACTCTATACTAAGAACAGGTTATTATCCCCAAACATGGAAACATTCAATAATACATCCAATAGCAAAACCAAATAAAATCAATCACGTGCGAAATTACAGGTAATCAGTCTTTTACCATAATGTCAAAAATCTTAGAAAAATTAATTCTTGTCAGATTAAACAAACACATAAATAAAACGGGCACCAATTCTACCTCATCAGTTCGGTTTATATCCCATCACTCAACGACGCACCTTCTGAGGCTAACTGAACACATCCACTGCTTTCCGAGGGATATATCACACAACCACTGTATTTCTAGATATTGTCATAATCATTTGACAGGATATGGCACGCAGCCTTTACTTCCTGAGTCGAAATTGATACCAAAGTATTTAATTCAACTCATCAAAATTTCATAGCTGACAGAACTTTCTCAGTTACAGTTGAAGGTCACTATTCTAACCCCAGACAAATTGCCGCTGGGGTCCCCCAAGGTTCGCCGCTATCCGGAGCCTGTTTTAAATCTCCTGCAGACATTCCTACTTTCCATCAAATAAATACCTTAATTCGCCGATGCTTTGCATATACATCTCGGCACTTCACTACAAACTCATCAATTCAGCTCCAACAGCATCTAAATCTAATAACAAATTGGGCAAATAACGCTAGAAAATCAAATTAAATCTCTCAAAATCAACAACAAAAATCTTCTCATTGAAAACCTTTGCACATTCATCACCGTCAACATATCAGCTTTATTAAGATAGCCGGCTTTCCTACGACGGCTTTGCCATCATCGTCGGTCTAAAAATGCAAGAAAGATACAACAAATTTTATAAATATATACACAATAAGATAGAAAAAAATTAATTAAATTACAATTGATGGATAACTCTAAAATATTTAAAGTACAATTGATTAATTAAATTACAATTTGATGGATAACTAAAATATTTAGTTACAGATAAAATTTCAAAAACAGTAAGGGAATGCAGCAGGAGGATTAGTGGCAGTTCAAATTAAACAAAAATCAATACAGAAGACATTGTGTTGCAAAGTTAAGGAACATATAGCAGATAAAATTATAAAATTAATTGCGGTGGGGGCGGAGAGAATTATTACTATACAAGCAGTTCAAATTTCCAGGATTATAACTATTTGTAGAGAAATATACATTCTCATATTCAAAGAAAAACAAAATATATATATATAACATATGTATATATATATCTTTTATATACTATACATATACATATATAGAGAAATGGGAATAATAATAATAATAATAATTCATATTAATGTTATTACAAAGATGGAATAATTAATGAATGTAAGTTGAGCCGTTTTTTTGCTTGCCTCTTGCCGTATTTTTGCCTGCCATCTTTGTGTGTAATATAATTATTATTAATGTGTATTCCCCATTTCTTATATATAACTATATGTGTATATATATATATATATATATATATATATATATATATATATATATTATTTTTCACGAATATGAATGTATGTTTCCGCAAATAGATATAATCCTGAAAATTGTTTCTTATCTGTGTAATTCTCTCCGCCTACAATGTACCTGTTTTGCTATATTCATAACTTTTGCAACCGTAATGTGTCTTTCTGTATTGATTTTGTTTGAATTTATCTCGTTTACGTCCCACCACTGAAATTTTATCTGTAACTAAACTATTTTAGGATTATCCATCGGTATGTTTGTGTCAGTATATTAAGCTATTTTAGAGTTTATCAATCAATTGTAATTTAATTAATTTTCTATCTTATTGTGTATATATTTATAAAATTTTTGTATCTTCTGTATTCTTGAACTGACGATGTTTCTTTAAAGCCGAAATATCATATATGATATGTTGACAAAATATTCTTTTATTTCTTCTTATAAGAACGTCAACAACATCCAATCAGAATTCCCACAATACATTCATCACCGCTACTCATAAATAATAACGCTATAAATTGGACCCCAATCACGAAAACAATATCTTGGATTAAATTTAGACACTAAACTTGGTGAGCAGCGTTAAAATAAAGCACAACGACCAAAATCAAATTAATCCAATTAAGACCTTTACTAAACTCATACAACCATCTCTCACTGTCAAATGCACTAACGCTATACAAATCATTCATTCGCCCAACACTATTGTGCTCCATGGTTTATTAGCAATAAACAACTACATCACGATCTAAACATAAATGAAATAGCTCACCAAATAGCACACCTATCAAACAACTTTTACAATAATTTACGCCATGCAAGGCATCAACTCACTACAGACTCGAAAGAGATCCCCAGATACAAAACCAGAATAAAGAACAGATTCCCGCTCCGTTTCTTTCCTCCAGATGTTACAGAGTATTGACTAATTCTGTTGAGGTGCTATTTGTTTCCTCTCCCTATAAAGTTTATTAAGTACATTTTTAAACTAGATTAAGTTGATTAGATTAAGTCACCATTCAATTGCAAAGTTTCACTTGTAAACTAAACATTGTAATTTCAACTAAACAATAAATAATTTTTTTTAAAAAGTCACACTAAGAAACACCAATTTTAACGATAAAAATGAGAGATTTTTCCATTGATTTATCTGGATTTAACTTGTCTTCTACTGAAATTCCAAAACGTCGATCATTACAAAGAACGATACAATAACATTATTTTGCAAAACTGCGTTTGATATCTGAACCGTTTAGAGGTAGCAGGGTGATCCGTCCAACTAACTGGTTGGACACCTGTATATCCAGAGGAAAGGTTTGCTGGCCGCACCGCCCGATGGCGGGTCGTGCGCGGTTGGAAGGGGAAGGGGTGGACTCGGAGCTACGCGGTGAGCTCCGCACCCACGCACAAAAGAATTGCGCGTTCTTTTGCATTACCTTCCTTCTCTGTTATCAGGCCAGAATTGGCTTTTACCTTCTCTTACATTAATCTCTTAACTCTATTGCCGCCACATTACCTAAATTGAAATGAGATGCATCGGAAACTAAAGACAGTTTTGAAACATGTTAAGATAAGTTCTATGGTTAGATATTTGTAAAAAGGATTGTGTTGCTTATGCACAGAGGGCGAGTAACTACATTTCTGAGGACCTTTTTGGAATATTTGGATTTTATTGGTTGTTGTTGAGGCGGTGTTACATCAGGTTGGACAAGCGTGCGTTGCAACCGGACGTCAAATGAATTTGTATGTAAGGAGAGGGAAGCAGAATGGGCTTTTAAGGCGGAATGACGATTGATGTAGGTCAAGAAGAATACCTGAGTCGAATCAGCACAGGTTACGTGGTCTTTCCTTGTCTTTCTAGTATTCATTATAACGCTTAGATACCGGACAGGGCAGTTGTAGAACACAGTGATATTATTGACGAGGTCGAATTGTAAGATGGGAGGAAAGGCTGGAAACGGAGCGTAAAAACTTCGGATGTCGAATTATTCGGATTTGTTTTTAGTTTCCTGCCATCTTTTAATGGTCGTGATGTCTTTAAATTAATTTTCTTGTAGTATTGAAATATTGATCAGCGGCAGAGATGACTTTCATTTCCCAAGAGCAGTGTATCTTACGATGCAGTTAGGAATGCTTGAGATGTAAATAAAATAAAGAACTGCTGACTGCGTGAATGGAACTCTTGCTAAGGAACTTGTTCATGAGCCCAGTAGAAACAGTTGAGTCCACTTGAATTATAAATGCACGATATTTGTGCATTTATGAAAATTGACAGAATATTGCCCAAGAATTTCAGGATAGTACTAGTTTTCTCATTTTATACAGGACAGGCAAGAGCCAGCAGATGTTGTCCTGCTCTCTCTCTTCCCTTCACTCTCTTTTCCTCATTTCTCTCTCCTCTTTTCCTCCCCTCTTGTATCCCATTCTCTCTTTCCCCTCTCTCTTTCTCTACTTTCCCTTCACTCTTCCATATTTCTCTTTTCCCTCCTCTCTCTTTCCTTTCATCCTTTTTCCTGCCATTTCTCTCTCTCTCTCATTTACCACTATCCCTTTTCCCCATTTTCTGTCTCCTCTCTTTTTCCTCCTCTCTTTTTCCACTTTCTCCCTTCTCCTTTTTTCTTTTTCTCTGCCATCTCCCTTTTGCCTCTATCTTTCCCTTCTCTTTCCTCTTTTTTCCCTCTCGTTTTTGCTTTCTATCTCTTTCCACTCTCTTTATCCCTCTCTCTTTTACCCTACTCACTCTTTCCCCATACTCTCTTTTTCGTCCTTTTCCTTTTCTCTTTTTAACTTTCTTTTCTCTCGTATCCTCTGCGCTCTCTCATCTCTCCTCTATATTTTCCTCTCTTCCTTTTTCCTTCTTTCTCTCTTTTCCGTCTTTTTACAGGTATCTTTTGCCCCTCTTTCCCCTTCTCTTTTTCCTCACTTTTCCATCCCTCTCTCTTTTTCTCTCTTTCTTTCTCTCCCTTCCCCTCCCTTCTCTCTCTCCATATTGCATTGCTGCTTCCTCTGGCCTCCTCGACTCCTTGCAAATCACAGCAACGCCAGCAATAATGAAGTTGGGTTCCCGTGATCAAATTGCATTTAACTGAAGCGACATATTGTGATTTAGCGCCATCGAGTAAAGTTATAACAAAATGAACAGCATAAAAGCCTTCTCCATGAAAACAATATGCCATCTTCGCCGGAGATCCAATTCATGAGCCCATCCCCTATGCTTTCTCTGTGATTCTACCACTGCCGCTGCTGTACCTCTGGCGAATATATCAGGAACCGTCTCTTAGCGACGGACGAAAATGGGACGTGGTGCATCTACCAGCAAATTATTTAAATTGTTTGGCCTGCTCTGCATTTGTATTTGTATTTATCTTCACCAAACATTGCAAGAGCACTGCGACAAACCTGAAGAAGAGCCAGTAAAACTTTCGTATCTATTCATACACCCCTTTTTTATGGTATTGATGTTGGTGACGTTGAATTCATTTTTATTAGTATAGATGATTCAGTCTTCGTTGCCATTCGGACCCAGTAGTACTGAGTTATTAATTTCGAAATTGCAAAAGGCATTAGTGTAAACCACATTCAAAATTGGGAAAAAAAAGGGTAAGAAGTGAGGACCGAGGATCAATTTATCCTCAATGCCAACCGATATCTTTACAGAAAATCGCTCTTAATGAGCTACACTACGAACAACATGCGGATTTTCCTCGGCCCTCATATGCAAATTGTGCACATTAATTGTACCAGTTCTTGTAAAACACACTTCATCTGAAATGACAACGATATTCCTGGATTCTTTGCAACACACAGGAAATACAGTGAAAACGGCATTATAAGTTTCTACTCCGCAAATGCTGCATCCGATGGAAATGGAAAAGTCGTAATCTCTCCGCATGAATTGTTCACCAGACGAGGGACTGTGATGCGTTGACCTCGCGCGCCATTTGCCTAGTGCTCGCTTCCGGTGCTTCTCGGATAATATTAGGGATTGTGTTTTCCTGAGAAGGGCGTGCCCTAACGCGAAGTGAAGCCGCTCGCACACATCGTAGCCCCGTGTTACAGGAGCACAATCACATAGTTCAATGTTTAACATTAATTACTTACAAAATCAAACGACGAAGAGAAACTAATTTTGGCAATATCCGCCTCTTCATTACATATAAGAAACGGTCCTGGCGTATTAGCAACGAGGACATGCTCATCCTGTATTTTAGCCCTTCATACCAAACCCTGACAAAGGTTTGGGCGACATTGAGGAAGGTTGCTGGAAGTGATAGCCTGCATGCAAATGCTTCGTGAATATTTTCCCAGACACAGTTTCAGTTAGTAACAATTGATGACCTATAGAGTTATTTTAAAGATGCCAGTTGGAAGGGAGAAATAGATTGGCCACTGGATTAGCATAATGGAGTCTCTTTGTAACGTTTTTCAGCGTTTTTAAGCAGCGCGAGCCACCTTTCGGCGGTAACAGCTGGGAGAGGGTGCTACAGAAAATATTGTCCGTAGAATTTAAACTCACATGTCAGGAAGTACAATTTTATATTGAATTTACTCTCAAAACATTAACATGAAACATCATTGTACTCTTCTTTTATTATATATTCCTTGCTAGTAAGAAAAATAGTTTCATTAAAATAATGAAAATGAATACGTTTATCGAAAACGAAATATTTCAAACAATATCTCTACGGCATATTACTTGCCACATGATCCCACATTGTTGAGAGAAAATTGCTCTTGCTGCAAAATACGCAGTAATTTTAATCGTATATAAAGTTTATATATGACAACATCCTGGATGTTGTATAAACTGTACGGCCAAAGCTGAAAGTTCTTTTACTAGGGCAAGCTTCAAGCCTTAGATAAATTTCGATAATTTGTATGCAATCTTTTAATGCGGCTAATGTTGCGCCTTTTTGGAATTGCGCATTAGGAATAGACCAGGGAGCTTTCGTGACCAGTCTTAGGAGTTTAGTTTCGATTATTTCTAATTTATTTATGTGTGTTTGCAGCGCACACGTCATTGAGCATGCGCAGAATGAACGACGGGCAAATTACACATTTATGGGGTGTTGCTCTGTTTTCTATTCTTAATGCTGAGTTTTATTTCTGCTTTTTTAATGAGTATAGTTTCTAATATGTTTGTTTGCAATATCTGCTGTGCTAGTTCTTCAATTAATCTACCTAATTTGACTCTAGATTGCTTTTCTGGTAATAGTACGAATATTTTCAACAGATGATTATTTCAAATCATGCAAAACCAGGCTTGGATATTTAATAACTCATATTATCAGTAGTTGTATGTATCTTTGAGATATATTATATTTGTTTGGATAATACTTACTTTAATAAATTAATATTTATTCAATTTTATCAAAGGAATAATTAATATATTTGAATGATCAGTCAATCATCAAAGGTAGATCTTGAAGATAACTATACCTCATTCTAAAGTGAATCTCACTGTTGAGATACGACACTTCATGTGATTGTTAAATGTGAGGCACACATATTGATATTTCCTACCAGCTTTATTGGCGCACATGATGTATTTGTAACATGTTACTTACATCTTCGTAGAGAATAAATTGTGAAATCGTGAATATAATTTCCCAAAGTGTATTTTTATATAGGCAAAAATATGCCATCTTTCAGAGTTGCCATTCGTCCTCCATTGTTGTAGATTGCCCACTTCGTTTATAAAAGCAATGACCTAATCCAAAATAAAACCAATGTTCAATAATACTCCCGAGAAGTCCCTAATGTAACGAAATATTTAATATTAAATGTTTCAAAAATATGTTTGTTTAGGGTACATATTATTTTAAAAAATGTCTTCCGAATCTAATACTGAACGTCGATCGCGTACGGTAAGCTATTGAACATGTCCTAAATATTAATTTAATATTTTACTGATACGTTATTGCTTGTTATTGCCTTCGAATACGGAGCTCGATATGCACTGCATAACTTATCTGGATCGAGAGTATTGTGGTTACGAAGAAAATATGAAAATAATTAAATGATGTTACATGTTCTCTTCTGAGAATTAAGGGAAGGAAATATGAAAAGACAAACAGAGTCAAGTTAACATCTAGTGAATTAGTAAATAAGACAATATTAAAATTGGTAAAGTAAAATACTGTACATCCAACGGGAGTTAAGTGGTTCTAATTATCTCGGGCAACAAAACAAGGGGACAATTTAGTACCCGACGCACAACATCGCGACGTCAATACCTTGATGAAGCCTGCGACATGTCAGGCGAAACGTCGGCCTCTCAGCCCACTACGCGGCGTCACCCGGACAGCGAAGAAGAAGTCAAAACAAGGGTCTTCGGCCCTCGGGCGTTTTGACGCCGCTCTTCACGAGAACACTTATAACGCCCTTGGCGAATACGCTATTAAAATGAAATTTGATATTATATCAAATGAAGTCCACCGCCTTCATGGTCTCCTGACACACATAAAGGGATGTGGAGGAAACGGGAGAGTCAGGCATTTCCAAGTTGGCAAAAGAAAAATTGTAACTTTGGGTAGTGTTTTATAACGAAATATAAAAGTAAGATAAATCTTACATTACTCTTTTAGTCATCTTTAACGTATTTTCCTTTTTTAAAATGAAAGCCGAAATTAGAAACTCCGGAAAAGCTGCTCGCAAGTAAGTAGAGTTCAAAAATCTGTGAATATTTTCATACTTTTTTGGAATCTTGGAACACCTTGTTTTAATATTTTTTTTATTTTTGTAGTAATAATGGACATTTTATTTTCCACCAGTTTTGTATTCGTAATTGGAATGTTTTGAAATTGAAATATTATCAATGTTAAAGTTGTTAAATAAATTGTAATTCTCAAACCTGGTTAGAAAATTAATACAATTAATGCAAAAATATATGGCTGTTTTCATCCAAAAGGCTAGATTTAATTGAAGTGTACTTTATAAAGAACTTCATGGACTTAAGTTGCAGATTGCAGCATAAATTGTTTTCATAAATATCACACCCATTTCACACACCCAAATAAATTGTGCATAAAGTAAATCTTTTATTATGATCACAACTTGTGACCACTCAAAATCTTTATTTATTTTAGAATGTACTAGTGATTTCATTCCTGAAGACCTCTATTCTCACATGATCATATAATTTTTATCAATCTTTATAGAATAACTTTTCATGAACAATTTTAATTCTCCTATGACTATTAAAAATAATCGTTGGGTAGAAACAGGCGTCCTTTTTTGCAAATACAAATCGTTTTATATTAATATTATTAAAACATAACAGTTTTTATATAATTTTACAAATTCAAATATTATAGTAGATTTTCATATTAACGTAGCAAAATTTGTCAAATCCGCACATCCGTTTGTATTTACTCAAATTATTCACGAATAAACATTGCCCTTGAACGTTTTAGGTATTAATACTGAAATTGTAATAAAATTAAATACTTTTAAAAATGTAAATTAAATCTAAAATTTTTGGTAGAAAATTCTTTCAAACAACTGAACAGAAAAACTTACTCGGTAAATCCTTATTGTAGATTTCGCCTAACCCTTGGAAATTGTCCTTGCACGAATGCAGAAAGCTGAAGATTTTCTCTCGAATGGGAGCCATTTCTTACCAGCAATCACTATGTTACAAAGGGTACTCTGCTACATACACATTAAACAACATGTATCTTGCGAGCTGCCCATACAGCCTCCAATCATACAATGAACGTTATGTAGGAGGAAGAAAACATTTAGTGCTGAAATGACGCATGTTGAAGGATCAGATCTCGTACTTTCTGGATCAAATGCTGTTATTTAATTAAAGAGGACTTTAGTTTCTAAAAAATAAAATAAAAACAACAACAACAACTGAAAAGTGCAATAATTACTGTCGTGTTAAATATATTCAAAATTCCTGACGCAATTTCTAAAAGAAATTAAGAACATTTACATTTTACGTATTACATTTTTAGTTTATTCTTGATTGTGATTTGCTGAAAATATCACGGTGTTACATAACGATTTATGCACAACACACAAATCATTCAATATTCTTCAAATATAAATTCATTATTATGAACTTAAATATGAGTATTGAACGTTTAAAAGAACGTTTTAAAATTAATTTTTCGATTAAATCAGAATTATATAAATCAGAATAGGTTTTTAAAGTGTACCATCTGGTGTTTGTGAACGCTTGAACGAATTTTGGAACCTTAAATTAGAATTAATTAAAAATACAAATTTTAAACACATGTAAGGAAGAAACCGTTTTCCTTCATACTAATATTTTAACTAATAAATGCTTGAACAAATAGATGCAATATCATTACGATAAATATTTAATAATTAAAAACAAACACAAAATAGAACATTATATTGAAGGAAATTGCTATACTGGTGTCACGTAACTCAAGCACCTCCTGTAACTTTTGAACGGTTCAAGTTATTGCAATGCAGTTTTTACGAAAGTAGATGAGGGAATGGGGCTAATTGATAAGTGTATTTATTTATATTTTATAACTTGTATTTTACGAGATCTTTGAGGTAACTTTGTTTTTTCAAATAGAACAATGCATATTTTTTCAGTCTATCACGAGCGTAAAAAGAGGAATTCAATGATATACATATTGTCTTATATAAGTAAGCATATGCATATAGCATATAGCATTATACATATTGTCTTATATGCATTATTATGCCTTGTATATGATAAACATTTTTAGTAATTTTGATATTTTTGCGACTCGTGTTCAACGAATATTTTGAATGAAACAGTCCGACACACAAGGTTACGCAGTGCTCCACCAGCAAATGCGCGCTCGGGTAAGGGAAGCTGATATTAGTACTTGATTATACGAAGCATATTCCAAATATTCACAAACTGTTACAATTTTTCCTGAACTCTGCTTTCCATCCCTCCGCATTTTCAGATTTTTGTCTTTCTTTGATTAAAGGAATTGAAGGATTGAAAATAAGGTTTTTCATAAGTATGTATTGTAATAAAATTGTTTATTACTTCAACTCCATTAAAGGGGTTTTATATTGCAGGATATTAATGGGATCTTGAAACAAAACACAATAAGGATAAATAATTAAGACTGTACAAAGAATTTTGCACATTTCGAGTAAACAACTTTAATATTAATAAGCATATAATAATAACTTAGCGATAGAAACATAGGGATAGTTATTATCATTATCTTCCTGCATTTTTTATTATCATAAGGTGTTATTATATTCTCATTAACAAAAAAAATATTTGCTGAAAATATGCATTTTTCTTTGTACAATCTTAATAATTTATTATTATAGTGTTTAGTTTCCAAGATCCCATTAATATCATTTGGAATGACACCCCTTTTAATGAAGTTGATAAGAATCTTATTTCAATACATACTACTTCTGACAAATCCATATTTTAAATCCATAAAAAATATGAATATGCGGGAGGATGAAAAGCCAAGTTCAGGAAAATTTGAGCGCGCGTTTGCTGGTGGAGCGCTGCGTGACCTTGCGTGGAGGCTGTTACATTCAAAATATCCGTTAAACATGAGACGCAAAAAATCAAAATTACTAAAAAATGCTTATCTAACATATGACAATATGTATATCATTGAATTCCTCTTTTTACGCTCATGATAGACTGAAAAAATATTGTAATGATTTACACGATCCCCAATGGTGTGCATTTGGATGATAAACAGTTCAAAACATTTACAGCAAAGACGCCATAGTAAAAAAATAAAACCGAGGAGGAAGAGAATAAAGCGAACCGATACTTGTACGAGATTTGGACTATAAACATTAGATCCGGCTGTGATTTAAAAGCATTTTGAAAGTTATCCCAGTGAAATCGCGTCAGGCAATAAAAGTTATTGAAATTTTCGTATTTCGCATGTTTGTGTTAGGAAAAATATTAATGAGTCCATTGTTGGAGCGATGACGCTTATAAAGAGAGGGTTTTCGAATACTGCCGAAACGCGATAAGATATCAAATTCAGACTTTCGGGAGGTAAAAGAAGAAAAATTAGCTGCATCAGGTAAATTTATCATTTAAATATCTTACGACAGGAAGTATCAGAATTTTAATAAAACAGATAAATTAATTCAAGCAAGAGAGCGATTAGCGAACAAATGCAGTACGTTCATTTCACATTCAAAAACGGAAAACAGGGGAAAATAAAAGGATTTTTGACCAAAGAAAACAAAGAGAGAACATCAAATTTAGGAAATTGCCGGGAGGAATTTTATCAAAACTAAAACGAAATAAAGTGTTGCGGAAACGATTAGAAATTAAATATTTTGAGAGAACCAAGGTGACGCGATCGTCAGTTATCGAGCGATCGGGAAAGTGCTGAAGCAAGGATAACAATGCTAGGTTGAAGTTTTGCCAGGAATGTGCCTGGACTTGGTGAAAGCGGGATGTGTGTGTTCGCGTAGGCGATTCTTGAAATTTTGGCAAAGTGCGGAAGTTATAGACATCATCCGAAATAGTAACCGGGAATATTTTACGTACGTTGTGTAACAGTCGTGGAAAGAAAATTTCATAAAAGAAAGGGGAATTTTTCGGAACTATTTGAAATTCAACGCCCGCTGGACTTGCGAGCGAGCGGCGGTACGAAATTTTGCAACGGTGGGGAGCGCGACGTTGCATTGATAATTGGGGCGCGGAATTTGATTCGGAATTCAGTGAGATTTTGTAATTTGAAGGGTTTATAAAAAAAGATGGCAGCGTGAACTCCGACACCATGAGTGAACTGTGATGCGTATGCGAGTGTTCCGGAACTGATGGCGACAACGGGAGGCGCTGTTGGGCGTGAATAATCACCCCAGACACGCAGATTCGTCGCAGAGGCAACAGCATACGTGAGCCAGAGTATTTTGACATTTGTTTGTTTTGTTTTGATTGAAGAAGCTCTGTCGAAGACCAAGCCACGTGTAATTGGTAGATTTTAAGACGGAAATCTCGACAGAGAATGCATTCTGAGGTTTAGTTATATGTGTGAATGGTATTTGTTTGTTTTTTTTTTTGTAAATAGTTTGTGTGAATGAAAGAGTATATATATCTGTGTATTGTGTGTGAGGAGGGGAGAAATGTTTATTTTGTTGTTTGTTTTTTTGATGCTGGGTTGTATTGATGTGTACCGTCAGAGTACCAGTGCTGTTGCAGCACTAAATGGTGCAAATTGAAAGAAACATGATAGCAGGCGATTGAATAAACTTCACTTGGCCATTTTGGGGGTCATGATTCGCAAAATCAATATGTTTTCGCAATCATTTGCGTAGCATTAGACTGATCCACGCGCGTGAGTACCTCAGTACCTTGCTCGTCTGTACAGACGCACCGCGAACATCACGCCCAGGTGGTGAAAGGCCAGGTAAAGCTAGCAGAGGGCAATTGTGAGTAGGAAGGGGAAAGTTATTATATGTGGCAACCCAACGCGAGGCTAGTGTTTATTGGTTTGTTCGTAAGAAGGGCTAGAGCAGGGCAATTTATTAAACGTAACAGTATAACGTGCCGGGCGTGTAGAGAGGCCGCCCAACCCATTACAAGTGACCGCCCAACGTGTGGGCAGGTTTATATATATAAGGAGGAGAGGAAAGATTGAAACCCGACCAATTACAATATGTATTGTTCTATTTGAAAAAAACAAACAAAGTTACCTCAAAGATTTCGTAAAATACAAGTTATAAAATATAAATAAATACACTTATCAATTAGCCCCATTCCCTCATCCACTTTCGCGAAAACTGCATTGCAAAAACTTAAACTGTTCAAAAGTTACAGGAGGTGCTAGTGTTACGTGACTCAGCCTGTATACAACGAATCGTTCTTGTCATAAAAATATTTCAAAGTATTGTACCTTAAATTAAAAAAATGACTTGTATTTATTTCCTGTAAGGAACTCGTAATATTTTTAGATTCAGTAATATGCTAATACCGTATTAATGTTTTAGCAATATTTTACAAAAGAATGAGGGTCCCAAATTGAGGCGTGATCCCGCCGGGTGTTATTCCCCTAGGAGGAACATTTCATTTAATATGATCGCCAGCAGCGGTGGCAACGTTGCAGCACCAGCTCCAACAAGCAGGCCGCGCCGGCGGCGCGTGCAGCCGCCTGCCACAGCGCCAGCGGCCACGCCAGCTGCGCCGGCGTCAGCGCCTGGGCCTGCTTGGGGCTGGCGGCGGCGGGGGGCTCGGTCAGCCCGTTGGCCGCCATGCGGTGTCGCTGCGCGCGGGCCCACTGGCCGTACAAGCCCGCCTGCAGCACGCGCAGCACGAAGCCGTTGAGCGCCTCGCGCGCAGCTGAGCCCTTGGGCGACACCAGCGCCAAGTGGCCGGGGCGGTGCACGCACTCGGGCACGCGGTAAAGGACGCTCGCGCCGCCCGCCGAGAAGTTCTTGCTGCGAGCCACAGCTTCGTACCGCTGCTCCGTCATGAAGTATCCGTCCAAACCGTGCGTGGCTATGCTGGTAATTCTTTCGTTTTTATCGTCGGATGACTTGATTTTCAGCTTTCCTATGAGATCGCGCAGGATGCCGGCTTGGTCGTAATGTTCGAACATGTCGCGGAGGCTGCTGCTGATGTAAATGCTCCTGAGGAGTCGGGCGGCTTCGGCCAAGGAGAGCGGGTCCGTGGGTCGGGAGGTTGCCGCAAGGCAGCCCAACAGCTGGCCCGAGTACGCGTGGTAGCACCGTCGCGGCAACATGGCGGCGAGCACCAGGCGCTGGGCGGTGGAGCGCGCGGGGCGGCTGCAGATGCCGGTGAGGGTCGTCTGGACGACGTCCAAGACAGCGCGACCCCACGAGGTGTCCCGATCAAATACTCTGACACCTACAACAATTACATGTTGTTAATTAGACGAACAACATGTCGATCGCTGGTGGTGAGACCTAACTTGCCACACGTGACAAAGCATTTTAACTAAAAACATACTAGTGCTCGTGAGTCCAAAATACTGAGGTGCAGAGGATAAGAGTACACAGTAAAGTCAGACAAAAGTGATACACGAAGGAAGTCACACTTGTTTCATTCAAAGTCTTGGACTTAGTACCAGTGGCGGCTGTTCCTTAAGGGTTCTAGGGCGGCGCTCTCCTCAGAATAAACAACCTTAAGAAAAGTCGCAGAATAGTTATTTATGTAATAAGTCCTCTACATTAGTCTTTAAGGACGAGGCCGGAAGGCTAACTGCGAGGCGGAGCGATAGCGGAGACGAGTCGTTAACCTTCCGGCCAACTTACATACAATGTTTTTGTAATTTCGAGTTATTATTTTTCAAAATAAACATTTAACACTGTCATGAGTTAAGAATTGTCATTACTAGATACAGAATTTTTATGTAATTACATATTTTTGTCTTTATACTTACCGTTCTCAAAACTGTAATCTTTGCGAATCGTCGCCGTCAAACACTATATAATTTTTTCGTTACATATTTTTACATATTCAGTATTATATTACATATTTAACATATTTTGCTATTTTCACGCACTATTTTTTATTCTATCAATTTTGTTCAATTTTAATACGTATTTTTATGAAAAGAAGTATTTAAAAAAAATAGATTTTTCCCTTCATTAGTAGTGAGTGCTGTCGACTCGAAGTGTGCTACATGAAGGCACGGTCGGGTGTTCTCACAGCCAACGGGCCTGCTTCAGTTATTTCATGGGGCGGGAAGTGCGCGTCAGCGACTGAGATCATTTCACCTTTAGGTGTGAAAAGTATCACTGACGCCGCGTTTCCACGATTTGAACCTTAATTTCCGAAACTTTGGCGATCGCCGACGTGTAACACTTCGATGAGAATGCTGTACGCTGCAGTGATTGTTTGCTGGTCGTAAATATTGTCAGTTTGTACGACGGCTTCTATTCCGTCTGGTCTGGCTGCTAAACTACGGTACTGGATAGCAATAAATGCTCTCCAAATGATTTTTAAAACGATTGTATTATTTTTAAAATTTGTTTAGGACATTTTTTATAAATGTAATTTCTTATTATGTAAATGTTTTATAATTAGTGTATTTTTTTTGTTATTTAAGGTCGCATCAATATCTAGGTCATTAGCGACCACTATTGGAGTGAACGGTGTGGTAACTATGAAGATGAAACGAAATGGTGATGATAATGGGTGTAAGTACGAACACAAATACAACCATGCCCGAGGCGGGACTCGAACCCGCGACCCTTTGATCCGAGGTCACTACGACACTAATGCCTTAGCGATATCTGCCATCAGGACGGAACAATCTACGCCCGAGAGTCCGCTAAAATATTTTTAATGGACTCTCCAGCACTTTAACAGCCGTAGCTCTTGTCGCGCTCTTAACACGTAGATGGTTGGTTGCTAAGGAGCTAAGCACGTGTTTACCAACATAAACAACAAAAAATATGAACCTCGCAATAAATCGACTCATAATTTGTGCATATCACCAGCGCAATTTTTGAGGACGAATTTAGTTTTAAGTGCTTGATTGAGCGAACGGTAAATGTTTTTGGAATGGGTCGCATCGTGGACTATCGCGAGTCCGTCCGTAGCTGGTGCATGCGAGGCAATGGAAGCTTGAGGAAGAGTGGGGTTCTGGGAGTTGGGTGGGGGCAGCGTGCTGTTATTAGGGTTTATTCGTCAGAGTTCGCGGCTATTAACTAAGCTAAGAATATCCGACCCTCTTATTTGATTTCATAAACTACTGTTTTGTTTGTTGGAAATATTTTTTGAAGTCGCTTATTTTCTCGTGAGCACAATTGTATCTTCCGCTATCAACGTCAAAGTTGTCTTAGACAAGAATTAAAATCCCGAAACTTGCAAATCGGTTGTACACTACATCAGTTCTACTGCAAATTTTCCTCGTTCAAGAAATATTTTGAAGAGGTAAAATGTATGTGATAGTTCGGACATACATGCCGCCCCTCCTAATTCGCAACCCACCGGCCGCCACTGCTTCGCTTTAAGTACATTACTGCGTATATGCGTATACATATACGTCAAATTGAAAGTGGTAGGCAACTCATTATGTACCGGTGTTTGTTAGGTAAACAAAATCTCTTTGATATCGTCAAAACGATTACCTTCCAATCAAGACGAAATGTTACACGTGTAATTTCCTTAGAAGTGAAACTTCCCGTTGTGTTCATTGGCAAAAGCCATTCGTCGTTCAGCAGCGGTAGTGTGCGGACGTGCCCAGCTCCGCTGTGCTTGCCTTGCTAGCGCTCAGTCCCGGCTCGTTCGTTTACCAGGGAACTTAGTGCCGAGTGACAGTGCTCCCGCAGTGCGTAGCAACGAAGACTGGTGCTCGTAGTGACCAGTCTGTCATGCGACACAAACTCATCAACAGGGCATGCTATTAGTCAAGCCCTGCTAACGCTTCACAATAGTGACATCAACAATTTCATCAACGGTGACGAAAATCCGACGCCGCAAGTTCCGCCATCAGAGGAAGCCATGGACGGCATGGCCCCGCCCCTTTCGCGGAGGCTAACGCGGAGGCTACTCAGTCAACAGGAGCTACAAGCAGCAGGGAGCATCAACCTTCAACATCAGGTGCAGTGAGAAAAAGGTCAGTCCGTGAACTTGATGATTTTCATAATAAAAAAAGAAGTGCGGAATTCAATTACAGTGATCCATCTGCTGATGATAGTGACCTTCAATATAACGTGCCAGTGAATAACAGATGTCATCTACTTGCTAGTAAAGACTCCATGCCCGAGGACACAAGGTTCGAGTATCTAAAAAATCAGCAAGATCAAATTAGTGTATCAAATAGAATCCCACCAATATTTGTAGCCCACATCGAACAAGTTAATAACTTTGTCAAGGAATTAAAAATTAATGTTACCCAAAATTTCGTAGCAGACATGAAAAACAACAAGGTCAAAATCGATTGCCAACACATCCTGGACTTTCGTAGCATAATCAAATATTTAATACAAACTCAGAAATTTTCACAGTTTAAAGGTCCATCTAACAAAAAATATTCAGTTGTAATTAATAACATACATCAGTCAATTACGGAACCCGAAATCTTCTCAGATTTAAAACAATGCCATCAATCACCAAAGTTACAAGACTACTAAAAGACAATAATCCAGTTCCTGTTGTGGCCGCCGAGTTTAACGGAGGTGAACCAATAGAAACAATCTTAGCAATAACGCAAATATGCAATCATCGTGTGAAAACAGAAAGACGTCGAAAACATCAAGGTCCCTTGCAGTGTCAGAGATGTTTAGATTACGGTCACACGAAGAATAATTGCAATCATGTTATCAATTGTGCTTTTTGTGCCGGAAATCATTATTCTGTGACGTGCCCCAACAAAACTAAAACCCCTCTCTGTGCGAATTGCAACGGAAATCATCGAGCGGACATACGAAATCGAAATTGTTCTTATTTTAAAGAAATCCTTGAAAGAAAGAACAATGATCGCAACAAAACTAATAGAAATGACAACCCTCAAAACTCTCAATCCCCTCCCCCACCCTCCTCCAAATTGATTGGTAATGATGTTAATCACGTTAACAGCATGCGATTATATAATGAAGATTTCCCTAGTTGTTAAACATCTTCAAGTTTTTATGAATAAACGAATAATTGTAATGTGTAACCTGGGGCATCGTGAATTGAATGAGAAAAGTATCAAACCTAAAGCCAACATCCTCCTAATAAAGGCGCTCCCCCTAGAACGATCCCTTGTCCTTATCATTTCGATCTTGCATTCAAAATTCTAATATGTAGTAAGTACTTGCTTGGTCAACCTGAATCCCTAATTCGGGAAACTAAGGTAAGTACGGCCACAAAAATGCACACTATATATATATATATATATATATATATATATATATAGTGTGTGTGTGTGTGTGTGTGTGTCTACAACGATGTTAAAAATATAAAAAATAACTGCTTCTAGCATCGTACTACTCGACATACATAATGCTGTGATAATGCTTAGATTATGTTTTTCCTATTCTTTTTTAAATTTGCTGAGGTTGATATTAATATATATGTGTGTGAGGTTGATATAAAGTATAAGTAAAGTATATAAAGTATAAGATATTTATAGTAACACCATCCTCTAAGGAGGTGAGCAAACGATGCACCAATTGTCCTGTCTGCTTTGCATGCACCATCACACTATGGTTCTGCAGTGTTATCCAAAGAAGTTGTCCCACGTTGTGAAGAAGAGTAATCATTACATTAAGAGCGAAAGTTGGATTCTCGGCAAGGGATGAATATATAGACAAAAAGAATATCAGCTGACCATTCTCACAAATATTCTCAATAGTTGCATTAACAAAGGGACCCCCCATCTCATTTCAAAATAACCACCAATATCATACAAAATATTGTAAACCTCAGATAATCTGTGGACAGTGTCTGATGTTATGAATGGGCGCATATATCTTCCTGGAAGAAGAATACCATTCAAACTGGGTGCGGCCTTTCTATCAATATGACAAAATCCATTAGAAAGATGTTTGTTCATTTTAATAATGCGATGTTGCAGGAGATGTATGGCCGTGATATACTGAATAAGAAATACGTCAGATATAATATTAACTACGTAGTCAGTAAGAACATGAATAAACGATATGGATCTGATTTTTGAGAAGAAGTCCATACTCAATATAAATAAACTGAATAGGAATAGAACTGCACTGTTTCTTGGATACTTCGATGTACCGTGTTTCATTCTTCCTAATCGATAATCAACCCTTGCGATTCTGTCAGAAACTCTCGGGCCAATGGCCTCCGTCCCAGCATGATGCTGCACAACCGCCAGACTGGTGACGCAATCTACAAAAATACTGATGAAACCTTCAACAGATATGGATACCAGAGGTCGCTGAGAAAGGAATGATTGTTTGCAGTAATGAACGTGCCAGACAACTAGGGACATGACACAAAGAAGAACGCCGATGAGTAGATCCTCCACAGAAGCTAGAACGTGGCAGGTAGCCTCGTTCAAATGTGACAGGCGCCAGACCGAGGACACGAGAAACGCGTAGCAGTGTTGCCAAAGCCCACGCCGCTCCTTGCTCCTCCACTCTTTTTAACACTGGTGCCTTCCTGTCTCTTCTCGCGGGCATCTGAAATTGGGAAAATAGGAGTAAACAATTCATTGAAATCAAGCATTGCATAAGGCTGTGCTGGCTCGAGGAGAAGAGAACGCAATCGGTACATTTTCCTGAGGCTCTGAAGCTAAACAAAAATCATTTCACCATTGTTATTTTTATTTTAGCATTTTACTTGAGACCTAATACATTTATTGGTTTACTACATATTAGTGTTTGTTTATTGACTGGAAACAAAATCCAACCAATAGTGCAATAGAATGACAGACTTTCTCGTAGTAAAGTTTCCTAATTTCCATGGTGTGCACTGCCTATACGGTCTTGCTCCATCCTCTTGCCAGCTGCCATATATCGCCGCCCGAAGTACATTTTTGGACAATTTCTCAACTTTTCGGTTTCCTAATAATACAACTGAAATATTGCTTTAAGAATATTAAGGAAGAATAAACCCTCGTCCTATATTACCATCTATCAACTTTTAATCCGTTTCGATTCGACCATGCGACCTTCTCGTTAACATTAAAACTACATTATCCACCACCCCTACCACCACTCTCTTCAACCAGTTATTTTTTTCATTTATTGCCAAGTTCAGTTACAATTGATACAATTAATGTGAGAAGTTTTAGTTTTAAGGCCATTTTGTGAACAAAAACAGAATACAGTTGATTATGATTTTTACGCTCAATTCAAAGAAACAATCAGTTTACAAGAGAAAATCACGTGATGGAAAATTTTGGTATTTTTTTTATCGTTTCCACCAAGTTGAAATCTATAAGAAAATGTATAAAACTCATATGCGGTTTTTTTCTTGCATACCTGTTTAATAGTCATCCCTAACCCCGGAAAACCAATGCATGAAGTGGTATCATACAAACTTATTAGTCTGCTGCCAATATTTATATATTTATTTATTTTACGTCTAAAAACAGTTAAAACTGCGTATGACGAGCTATGGGGAGAAGTGAATTCTCTGCACATTTTCAAAATTCTGTGATCCCTACACTAAGTCATATACTACATGAATTTTGAAAATTAAAAAAAGGAGCTCTCATGTAATAAAATCTATTTTCAAGGATAAATAAGCAATAAATTTTGGGTTCTTATCCATGATGTCCTTCGTCAAGGAATAATACTTCCTGCCGCAACAACATGGAAACGATAATTTAAGTAACTGTATTCCCCAATGAATTCTAGAAGACGTGCACAGATAATGAAGTTACATTTATGTCCAGAAGCAAAACAAGGGCCATCTCAGCATTTGCTCAATAGATAAGGGAAACAGGACGGAAAACCTAATTGAGATGGGTGTCATTGACCCGGAGGCTGCAGTACAATACTTGTTGCTAGTTGATTATACACATTTATACAGTCCAAATGTTAAATAATGCATTATGTATCATTGTTAAATCAATGTTACTTTTCTTGTGATACTCAGTATAGTCTCTAATTGTATAGAAACAGTTATGCAGCAGAAACGATTTCACTTGGGATTTAAACTTTTCTATTTTATTTTGGAATTTAATCGTTTAATGTAATCTGGCAAAGTGTTGTAAAATAATGTTCATGTACTGTATGTGAATTTTTTGTAATGAGCTGTTGGTACTGCTACCTGATGAATATGATGTCTACGTCGAGTGTTATAGTAATAGACTTCGGCATTTTCTGAAAATATATTCCCGCTCTGAAGCAAGTCATTTTTGACAAAAACCACTGATTCGTAAATCAACAGACAAGGTAATGGTAAAATTCCTAGATTAATGAAGAAAGGCTTACAAGAATCACGTGGGTGGGATTTGGTTATTATTCGTACAGTTCGTTTTTGAAATCTAAAAGTCTGGGAGCTATAGGATGTATTTCCCCAGAATATTATGCCATATCTCAGGCGGGAATGAACATTGCGAAATATACACAACGAGAAGTATGAAGGCTGACTGAATTTGCAAGAATTCTGAACGCGTAGCATAATGAACTTAATTTTGTGTTCAATTCATTTAAATGGACGTTCCATTTAAGGTTTGACTGAATTGAGAGACCTAAAAATTGGGTTGCCTTAACATCAGTCAATGGTACATCGTTCATTTTCAATGGAGCACAGAATTGTTTATTTGAAATGGAAAACTGCATTAAAACCGTTTTCTTTTCGTTTACTATTAATTTGTTACTTCGGAACCAATTTGATAATCTAATATTGTGCTATTTACGGTTTCTTTATTGCAAAGGATGTTCGTATCATCCACAAAGAGAACCGTTCTTCCGTTTTGAATCGTCGAGGGCATATAGTTTATGTAAATTAGGGACAGAGTAGGGTCTAAAATCGATCCTTGAGGAACTCCACGTGCAATGAGCAAAGAGTCGGAAAGGTGCATACGTAATGTTCCATCGATCCAGTACGGTATTTCCACTCTCTGAGATCGTTGTTTAAGGTACGTACTACATTACCAATCTAGAGCAAGACCACGGATTCCATATGAAGGTAATTTTGAAAGTAAAATGTCATGATCAATGACGTCAAAAGCTTTTGAGAGATCTAAAAATAATCCAATAGGTGCCTCGTTTTGATCCAATGATGAAGCGACATCTTTAAGAAAAGAAAATACAGCTGTTTCCGTTGATTTTGATTTTCTAAATCCATGTTGGCAATCTGAAAGCGCGCCGTGTTTACTGAGAAAGGTTTCCGTTCGTACGTAAAAAAGTCTCTCTAATATTTTTGAAAAAACAGATAGAAGAGAAATGGGCCGATAACTTTGAATTTCATTTTTGTTGCCTTTTTTGAAGAGCGGCTAAAATATTCATTGTGTGTTATAGGTTGTCGTTACTATCTTGCAAGGAAACTCGGTCCTCTCCATAATAGAAATAGATAAAGTAAACATTTTATCTTACATGAATTTCTTAATCAAGCCTTACGTTTCATGATCTGAACATGTCGTAAGTCAAATGCATTTCGTCATTTTTGTTATGGTGATGCTTCAATAAATTAATTTTTATTATGAGGATTTGAGTCTTTTCTTCCGTACATACAGAAGAAAAAACTAAAGTCGGATAACTCGTAACAAGCTTATTGCGTGTTGCATTTCCCGACCCAAGAAGTTGCTTCACCTAGACAAAGTAAAAGAAAATCTTGTGATGTCGAATCGTATGACGAAAAGAAACGAGTAATTGACGTTGGACGACCATGTACTAACCGAATAACATTTCAGAATTAATTTTTAGAATGACATAGGGTAAATCGTTGAGCACGTATTTTTAAATACTTGAAAATATATTATTCCAATTTTAGCAATAGAAAAAACAGCAGCGTCTATATAGAACGTGACACTCTTAATGACTGTTCAATAAATAAATGAATAAATAAATAAATAAATAAATAAAATAATTTAAAAAATATACCACGCCTCAATTCTGTTACTTTTTGAGACTATTTTCCCCTCTTTTTTCAAATATTATAATATAAAATAAGTTAGGAATGTGTTTGTATAATTCAATTTTACTCAAATATGGCTGCGAAGAGTGTAAGTGGTGAATAACAATTTTCTTCACTGCCAACGCCCTATGTCCAGTGTCAGGAAAAACCACTGATTGTAAGATATTGAAAATAAGATTGATTGCTTGTTACTTACTATTTTTATATTCTGTTCACATCTCACCGTCCTAACTGTACACGAAGGGTATACTTTGATGAAAACATTGACTATGTTTTCTTCATCAACTGTGACGCTTTCTTGTAATTGGGAACTTGAACTTCACGATTGTGAGGTCATTATGGTGACGTTTAAACTTTCAATTGGATGACAGCGTCACAGCTGTGGAAGTGACAAGGATCTTAATAATCTTTGTTTATTCCGACGTCATGCCGATCAGTCTAGTGCACCAACTAATCCGACGTTGCAGCTGCATCGAATGTCGGAAATGTATTTTCCTAAATTCAGAATACTATCATAGAGCACGAAATGCTTCGGATAGTAAATACCGTTCCAGTATAGCGCATTCGCTGTGGTGGGTTTTCTCGGGCACGCGCACTAGTCATTCTTGTTAACTGGCATTAAAATGTCGTAACTTTAATTGCTTTAATTTGTCTTTTCTGTTTGCTGTGCACTTTTTATATCTTTAAGACAATTAGTTCTCCCGCCGACTGTGATTTCAAAGTTTGTCATTTTTTCCCGCAGCATTACATAAATTTCTCTACTCTTAGTACACAGTAGCGAGAAAGTTACAAGTTCTAATGGACATTTTTCTGATCGTAATTCTGAGATGAAAGTTTGTAACAAAATTTCAAATTTGACAGACTTAAATATAACGAATTCAACTGATGTAAAAGTTAATTTTTATGTTTCTGAAAGCGAGTAGAACTTAGAACACAGTCTCTTCCCAGCATATTTGAATATTTATTTTACGCATCGTCTTAACGATACCTTTCATACGATAGTAACGAATGGCTCACAGAATTCATTAATATTCACTACTTATACGCAAATTATGTACATTCTCCAGATTTTTGATTTGTATTAGAGTCATTTCAATCAATTTGTCGGAGGAAAAATTCAGAAAATTAGTGTTGTCCACTCTACTTTTGTGCATCTTTGATACAATTGTAACGAAATATAAGTCAAATATATTTCGTAGCTTTTGTATGGGGATGCTTGGATAATGTAATTTTTATCATGAGCATTTTAGTTTTTTCTTTCGTACATAACAAGCTCATTGCGTGATACATTTCCTGCCCCAAGAATGTACTTCACCTAGACAAAGTACAAGCATTTCTTCCGGGTACTTGAAGAATTTTAAAATAACTCTGCAAACGTGTTTTTCAACACAGTTTGATACAATGACGACATCAATAGTTTGACCTCTTTTCCTTTGAAGTGATGACTAAAGAAATTACAGCGTCGAACTGTTGTTGTATCTCTAGCAGCAGACGTTTTTACAATGACCGGGTATATAAACATGGACTTAATTTGTAGGTATGTTTTACTAAATTACTCTTAAACTAATTGTATTATGTTGTCGTTTACAATTTTCGTTCTAATTGGATATTAGTCTCTCAGGCGTTGTTTTTGTTTAATTGGTTGCAATTTTCAAATTGTATATTTTTGCAGCATATCTTAAAATATGCATTGTGTCATAGCTTGTCGTCACTATCCTACAAGGAAACTCGGGCGTCACCATAATATAAATAGATAAAGTAAACAATTTATCTTCGATGAATTTCTTTATCTACCCTACGTTTCATGATCTGAACATGTCGTAAAGTCAATGCATTTCGTCATTTTTGTTATGGCGATGCTACAATAATTTAATTTTTATTATGAGGATTTGAGTCTTTTCTTCCGTAAATACAGAAGAAAAAACTAAAGTCGAATAACTCGTAACAGGCTCAGTGCGTGTTGCATTTCCTGCCCCAAGAAGTTGCTTCACCTTGACAAAGTAAAAGAAAATCTTCAGGAGACTTACAGAAATTTAAAATGACTCCGCTAACGTATTGATCAACACAGTTTAAAACAGTGACGACATCAATAGTTCCACCTCTATTCATTTGATATGATGACCATTGTCTAACAGTTGTCGTTTGTTCAGCAGCAAACATTTTGACAATGACCCGATATAATACGTGGACTTGATGTTTAGTTGAGTTTTCTGAAACTAGTCTTAAATTGTAGAAACTTTTGTTGTTATTTACAATTTTCGTTCCAATTGGAAATTTGTCTTTGTTTGCCGTGTTTTTTGTTTCGTTCGTAGCAATTTTAAAATTCTGTATTTTTTAAATATTTCTTAAAGTATGCATTGCTTGTTAGAGCTTGTCTTCACTATCTGGCAAATAAATTGGACGTCACCATAATAGAAAGAGTTAAAATACTCGTTTTCTCCTAAATGCAGTTCTTTGCCTACCCGTTCCATGATCTGAACGTGCTAACCATATGAATTGTTGACGAGAGGCTAAATTTGCCTTACATCTTTAGTTGTAGGAATCTCCTTCTTTAACCTATTGTTTATATTGTGATGGTTTATTACAAGAAAGAATAATATAAATGTAACATACCGCATTAAACACGATAAGCGGAACAATGGCCGAAGGAAGTGATGCGAAAACGTAATCGTTTAAAGGGAAAAAATACTAACACGAATGATTGAAGAGGGAATAGCTGAATAACCAAGGGGAGGGAATTGTAAAATAAGTGACAAGGGTCTTAATGTTTTCATCTAAGTATAATCTTTGTTTATTCCGACGTCATGCCGATCAGTCTGGTGCACCAACAAACTCGAGGTTGCAGCTGCATCGGATGTCGGAAATGTATTTTCCTAAATTCAGAATACTAATATAGAGCACGAAGCGCTTCGGAAAGTGACTACCGTTCCAGTCTAGCGCCGTCGCTGTGGTGGGTTGTCTCGGGCATGCGCACTAGTCATTCTTGTTCACTGGCATTAAATTGTCGTTACTTTAATTGCTTTATTTTGTCTTTTCTGTTTGCTGTGCACTTTTTATATGTTTAAGACAATTGGTTCTCCCGCCGACTGTGTCGGCCGAAGAATGGCCGAAGGAAGTAATGGGAAAACATGATCGCTTAGGGAAAAGAAAAAAAAAATTAATAGGAGCGATTGAAGAGGGAGTAGCTGAATAACCATAGGGGAGGGAATTGTAAAAAAACGTTATTTCGTAAATAATTACAAATTGTTGTGTTAAGTGTGCATTGGAACATGCCCGAAAGTGACTAGTGCAATTCTGAAACATGCTCCGTCTGTCTATTTAAAAACAAGCCCTACATAGAGCAACATTTTGAAACATAATTATTACTGATGAATGTGGTTTGGGCGCCAGGAAAAGGTTACACTTGAAACCTTATGAATCCTACGTAATTTAAATACCTCTTATTTAAAAAAATGTTATACTAGTTATACAAAATGTTATACTATATTAACTACCATTCTGTTTAAAGTTATACAATTATTACATTGATAATAAAAAATAAATTGATCTTTGGACATGATCAGTTTTCTCTATATTAAAAGAATTAAAAAACCTTGTTATTCATTCGCGGGTTTTCGCGCGCTCTTCACTTCTTCGTTCGATGGCGCCCCGTGGAACCTCCTCCGTCGATGCAACAGAAACCCTGTAGAATCTTCACAGTCGACGCAGCAGAATCTTGCTTCTGGATAAAGTCCTCCCTATTGTCCCTGATCTGATCCAAAATTCTTGCATACAATTTAAATGTTGAACTCAAGAGGCTTATTCCACGATTTTTAGTGGTTTCCGAGCGATTTACGTTCTCAGTGGGTTTTACTTTTGCCAGGAGCCATTCTTGGTATACTTCATGTTTTTCCAATGCTTATTATAAAAATGTAAAGGGTGCAGATGGATTACAATTCAGGAACATTATTGAAAGTTTGTGATTCTACTGTTCAGTCCCTATGATTCACGATTTTTTCTTACACGATAAAAAGAGTAAGTAATCGTTATAAAAAGGAAGTAATTATTATGATTCCACAACTTTCAACAAGATCGTTTTTCTACATCTTGGTCAAATAGCGTTCCCTCTGATTTGTTTAACTGTGGAATGAATTGTAGGTAGAACACTTCAGGACAACACAAAGATGTAGGACAGAGGCGGGACTCGAACCCAAGCTTCTTCGAGCCAAGGCAGCTACGGACCTTGAGCTGTTAACGACCTCGGCAATCTAGACCGGCACCACTACATCTTGTAAAGTTCTTTTTAAAAACTTTCATTCATTTCGGCAATATGGATGCTACTCTTTCTGTTTCAATACCTTCTATGCTAGACTGCCGGTGATGTGTATTATTGTCAATGTTTCCTATAAATCAATTCTATGAATTTTGATGACGATTTCTAGCCCTCTTGTATTTTTCTTTGTTTCTTGTTGTTGGAGATCCGAGATATGTTCTGTATTTTCTCTGTTTGAAGTAAACTGCTTTCTATATTTGTTCTAGGTCTAATCTGAAATCCATTCCTCTACTTAGTTTTTTAAACTCTATTGCTTCCTTTACTGCCTGACTCAAAATAGGTTTTTTGTTTAGCCATTTTTTCTGCATTGTCCCTGGCGCCATTATTTTGAAGTTTAATATTAATTCTACAATACTCTTTAACTTATAGTTTCGTCTTCTAAAAGATACAGTTTTATAACCATTTCATTTCGTTTTGATTTTTTTCCTTCTAGCCCATGGCCTATAAGCGAACGGCCAGATCCTACATTCTTTCCTAGCTTTACTGTATCTACAATTTTTCCTCCAATTCTTTTGTTACATATTACGTAGTCGATAAAGGATCTACATCCCTTCGCCGTCTAAGTATGTTTTCTACTATCTTTCGTCTAAAAAGGGCGGTGTGCAAATCGTGTGTTGGCGAATGCCTCCAACGTCTTGAGGACGGATCGGATGGCGGCAGCGCATGCGAGCGACGTCACTCATGGAAGAAGCGTGCCAAGGCGTTGGATCTCGATTCAACAGCCTATTAGTGATCGAGTATCCGTGATTGTTGTATTATCTTTTGGGTGTTGCAGCCGGTAGTCTTACTGGTTAAATTAGTGTTCTTGTTTACAGGGATAAGGATAACCTTGTTCAAAAGTTTTTTAAGAAAATGCGTATTATCCCTTTCGTATGACGAAAAGAAAGGAGTAGTTGACGTTGGACGACCATGTACTTACCGAATAACATTTCAAGAATTAAATTTTAAAATGACAAATGTATTAAAAGGAAAATCGTCAAACGCGTATTTTAAATACTTGAAAATATATTATTTCTCATTTTAGCAATAGAAAGTACAGCAGCGTCTACATTGATCGTATTCTCTTAATAAATGTTTTTACGATAAATTAACAAATAATATAATTTTGAAAGTATACCACGTCTCAATTCTTTTTAATTTTGAGAGTATTTCCTCCTCTTTCTTTAAATATTACATAATTTAAAATAAGCTATAATTGGGTTTGTATAATTCAAGTTTACTCAGTGAAAGCTTGCAAGAGTGTAAGTAGTGAATAACAATTTTCTTCTGCAACGCCCTAAGTCCAGTGTCAGGAGACACCACTGATTGTAAGATATTGTAAATAAGATAGGTGCTTGAGTCTTTAGTGGGATTCCGTAGTGTCAACATCGTTCTAGTTGCATCGCCGCTCATGTTTCGTTAATCATAATACTATTAATATCCAAGACCACTTGTTAACAATCAATTTAATAAGTAAACAAAAGATTTATCATATCAAATGTCCCTTAATTTCTCTCCATACCTCATCATGTAATTCAAAGAGAGCTTAACAAGAGAAACATACTAAATCACTCTAAAATGTTTTTATCAAAGCAGGACTTACATAACCTGGGTTCTCACACATTATGAGTTTTAGGAGACAGGTTGACCCAGAGGACATTTGCCCATTGACCCAGAGGACATTTGCAAGGTACCAGATTCAATGACCATATTTTTTGACAATACAACATATAGCATTTACTTTACAAATGACACCATGGCATAGCTTCAATTGCTTAGACAAGTCTGGTCATCTTGCCAATCAATGCCTACCAGACCCCCACCTTAAATGCTCACTATGCTAACCAAGAACCAAATACAAAGTCAGAATAGGGAATCAATGATAACACAAGATATTACAACCACCTTGAAACCAAATTAGATAATAGCATGATATAGTTATTAAACTACCAACTATGAATACAGAACTTTAACATGTAGAATCTTTCTCCCAAGCTGATGATGATAACTCCACATCCAAAACTACTAATATTGACATCCCAAAGCAAAGTCAAAGAACTGGAAGCAATAAATGATAATACAAGAAGTGCCACAACACACCTGAACCAGTTAAGAAGAGCATAGTATGGTTTATAACAGTAGCTTACCATTATTAATAAAAAGAACTTTAACATCTGAATCTTCCTCTCAAGCTGATGATAATAACTGCTATTCCAAAACTACTAATAATGACATCCCGTAACAACCAATCAAGAAAAAGAAAAAATTAAAATCATAAATTAAGAAAACACAATAACACAAGATGACAATTAAGCAAAACTATCGATGAACTAATTAAGCCTATCAGAATATTATTGAAAGAAACCTGATCAATTTCCACTCAATTACATACAATTTAAAAATTTCCTTGAAAACTCCTTTGGAGCTAAAAACCCTATTATAGTAGCTAAAGACTATCCCTGTGACACTCAGTCTATTATTCAAATGATGACTAATACATATCCTCTCCTAACAGAACGATCCATAAAACAGATTCACCAGAATTATAAACAAATTTAAAAATCAAGTAACCCAGTTAATGAAGACTCAGGAAGTGATACTTCTACTTCTGCTTAAATTAAATGATAATATCGATGGATATTCTGCAATGGAATACTAATGGTTTTTACCCTCGATATGAAAGAATACAGATTTTGTGTGAGGAATATAAACCTGAAATAGTCTGTGTGCAGGAAACCAACTTCAAAGGAAATAAAACAGGTAAATTAAAAGGATTAAAGTGCTACAATAGAAATCGATCATTTTCTCCTATTGCAAGTGGGGGTGTTGCTATTTTTATCAAAAATTATATAAAAGCAAACCATATTTATATCAGCTCCGACATCGAGGTAATTGCAGTTCAAATACAAGTTTATATATTTATGTATATACAGCATATATGTACCCAACATTATCAGTTTGAAAATAATGAAGTGAAGGATATCATAAAACAATTACCTAAGCCGTTTTATTCTATTGGGTGATGTCAATAGCCACAATACCCTCTGGGGATCGTATAAACGACACAAGAGACATCAATATGCAATATCATAAAGAATCGGCTTGGTAGTACTAAATAACGGGTAACACACACTTCAATATAAGTAATGGACAAGCAGGTACGTTGACCTCCTCCAGTTCCAACAACCTGGCCTCTAAATGCAATTGGTTTGCACTGGATGAGCCTTATGACAGTGACCACTTTCTTATTGTTACGACTATCAGTGATTCTTCAGGTATCTCGAATCCTCTGCAAGAGAGTATCAAGTGGAACTACTCCAATGCCAACTGGAATAAATACCAGGAACAAATTAAAATGAAAATATCTCAAAAACACTGACATCATAATCAAATCGTTTATTGATGCCATAATAACAGCAGCTAATAGCTCCTAAAGAAATTATCAAACCCCACCAAAAAGAAGAAACGTGGTACCATGGTGGAACGAAAATGCAAAATAACTCTTAAACAGTCCAAACATGCATTCAATCGGTACAAAAGACATCCAACAAACGAAAATAAAATCGAATATAAAAAATTAAGAGCTGTTATAAGAAGAACAATTTAAGACAGCAAATCCAACTCCTGGATAAGTTTTGTATCCTCTATCAACGTAAATAATATCAAGGACTTTTGGAAAAAAATTAGTTCCATACAAGGTAATAAAAGATTTAATCAAATTCATTTTCTTCTGACCGAAAATGGCTAAGTTATTAATGAACCCACTGATACCACAAATGAGCTGGCCAACAAATTTGCCAGCAATTCTAGCTCTCAAAATTACTCTCAAGCCTTTCAATCTTACAAAAATGAACAAGAAAGAGAACAGCCGATGGTGAACACAGAAGGATGTCACATTCAAGAGCACCTTAACTTACCTATTTCAATGAAAGAACTTGTCACAACACTAGAAGCCTCCAAAAATTCTTCTCCCGGAACGGACAATATTCCTAAAATCTTGCTTAATAATCTACCTCAGAAAGGGAAAAATATCCTACTAAAAATATACAACTATATATGGATGCAAAAGACATTCCCAAAAGTGTGGAAAACGGCTACTGTGATCCCCATTCCTAAGCCCGGAAAAGACCCAACATTAACTGGTAATTACAGGCCCATATCATTGACCTGCAACATGTGCAAGATTTTGGAAAAAATTATTAATCGTCGGCTAAGATGGTATCTCGATTACCAGAAAATTATATCCAGTAATCAGTTTGTTCCGGGAATCAATTAACCATTCAAAGTTCAGTGTATACTCTAATTCCCGCACTGCAATATATAGCATTAACAACAATGAAACTTGTAATGAAATGATTTTTATAATCCACGAACTGTATAATGGCATTACTAAATCAAGTAAAGTAATATTGATTTGGGATATGGATACAGAAACAAAAAACTGAGGGAAACGGACAAATTAGTTAATTGGAAACACAACAGATAACCCAAAAACTGTACTGGCAATCTGAATACCTCCAAGATCTAGTGAAATATGCAGGAAAATAATGGTGAAAAAATGGCCTCCATCTGGACAACGCTTAAAGTGACCTCATAAAGAAAGCGCTGAATATCAAGCAGTAAACACAATAAATTTATAATCCCAGCAAAAGCAAAACCGAGAGCAAGTGATCATCACAAGAATCGGACGGACACTCAAAATTATTTCCTTACTTATTACAAATAATCTTCCCCCGAACTTGTGATCTGCTTTGTTGCTGTATCTAACCTGGACCACCTCATTGTGTCATGTTGAGTTCCTTGCTTACAGCGAATAAATCTTTTTAGGGACAGGACATTGGGGCAATTTTATATTTCTCCGACTTTCAAAACCAAGAGGTCAAATCTTGTCAAATTATTGGCATTAAAACAGAAATTTGAGGTCAAAACATGTTAACTTCTGTGAACGGCGTATATTGTAATAACGTAGAAATAAGGTATTAAAGCAATGTAACTATTATTAGTGATATAAATGTTACCTGTGTACTCAGATAATGTAATTTGATGCGGTCGCTAATGACCTTGTGGTTTATGCGACTAAAAATAAACTAAAAAAAATATATTGCTTGTTACTATTTTTATTTTCTGTTCACTTCTCACTGTTCTAACTGTACACATAAACGAAGCGTATACTTCGTTGAAAACATTGATTATGTTCCCTTCATTAACTGTGACGCTGTTTTGCAATCGGGATCGTGAACTTCACGATTGTGACGTCATTATAGTGACGTTTAAACTTTCAATTGGATGACAGCGTCACAGCTGTCGAAGTGACAAGGGACTTAATGTTTTCATGGAAGTATAAACTTTGTTTATTCCGACGTCATGCCGATCAGTCTGGTACACCAACAAACCCGACGTTGCAGCTGCATCAAATGTCGGAAATGTAATTTCCAAAATTCAGAACACTATTATAGAGCACGAAGCGCTTCGGAAAGTGACTTCTGTTCCAGTCTAGCGCCGTCGCTGTACTGGGTTTTCTCGGGCATGCGCACTAGTCATTCTTGTTCACTGGCATTGAGTTGTCGTTACTTTAATAGCTTTATTTTGTCTTTTCTGTTTGCTGTGCACTTTTTATATGTTTAAGACAATTAGTTCTTCCGCCGACTGTGAGATACATGCCTTGATTGAATTTTTGAAAGCAAGGAATGTTAAACAGGCCGAATGTTATAGTCAAGTTAAAGACGTTTGCGGTGAAGACGCGATAACTTATGGAATGGTGAGAAAGTGGTAAGAATATTTAATGAAGATCGAGCATTTTAAGTAATGCGAGAACACGGAATCTCTTAGAAAACGATTTCTCAGCGTGTCCTCCTCTCGTGTAGATTTAGCCCAAATATCACAGCGCTACGGAAACGGCAAGAAAAGGAAAAGTTTGTAATCCAGCCATACGAAATCAGAAGAAGAAATCCTAGATGGCGAACCCGGACTGTCTTATACAGCGATTCGTTCCATTATTTGCTTGCGCCATGCCGCTACCGAAAAGTTCTTGTATGTTATTAGGCGAGTAAAAGGGCCTTCAGAGAGGTGTGGTCCTTCAGTGTTGGAGGCATTGAAGGGAGTCAAAGACTACATTACCATCCTTAAATGCAGTAGAAAATTCAGAATCAAGTGTGGAGAAATCACGAACTCGAGAATGGTCTAGAGAAATTACTAATAGAAGTGTACGAAGCAAACAATTGAAAGTAGTTTATTTTTTAAAGCCAAATAAATATATTCTCATTGACAATTGGTTCTGTTAATGTATTTTTCTGTTTCTATATATTAATAAAATAAATCATTGGGGAGAAATTGAAATTTGTGCAATTTTTCCCCATCGGATATAGTGAACCAAAAATGTTAGTCTCCAGAAGTTCACTAAAATCGGAGTCGACTGTGTTTACGCCTGGACGCAGGCATTGATCAAAACCTTGCCAATTATAAGAGCGACGAACGGAGAAACTTATAAACCGACATTGCCCAAACGTTGTCTCCCAGTGATAAAACGTATGACGTTACAGGAACAAAGGCAGAATTGTGAGGTTTTTATACGCGGGAGGGACGCGGCATTTTGAGTTTATCTGATATATGGATTCCGGAAGAGGAGGCATTTATTTTGCCTAAAAAGGCAAAAAAATTACACTGTTTTTTTAATGTAAACATTTACTTTTGTGAGATAGGAGATGACAAAAACATGTAAACTATTGAAAAGTTGACTTTACTTCAAAAATCTATTATTAAAGAACAGATTTCATGAAGAGATATATCTCTATTTTCAATATTTTAGTTGAAAGAAGACGCCGAAAACATTTGAACGTTTGCAGTGATTGAAAAATTACGTACCTGAACGACAATCAAACTCGCACCTTTCTGTTACGTGTCTCTTACGCTATCCGAAAAGAAACATTAATAAAAGAATTTGGTGCATTTTTTTAAATTTAAATATTTCTGTGGCTTTGTGCAGAGTATTCCCCACATTCTAATAATCGGATTCAAATAAATGGGCCAGGGTATCAGCCAGGTTGATTGGGCATTTTTACTATAGGAAAAAATCACTGGACGGTTTAGACTCTTGCCTTGTTCAAAGATAGGTGGACGGACATTTAACAACCAATATTTGGCTATCAATGACCCACTAAACGTGAATTCTAGCTTCATCAGTATAAGAGAAGGAAAATTTTATCTATTTGTAGCAACTACATTTATCATTTATCGTTACCAGGTCGCAGGAATTGTGTTAGAGTTCTTTTGTTTGATAACTCGCTATTTTTTTCCGCAGCATTACATAAATTTCTCTATTCTGGGTAAGCAGTAACGAGAAAGTTACAAGTGCAAATGAACATTTTTCTGATCGTAATTCTGAGATGAAAGTTTATAACAAAATTTCAATTTTGCTAAAGTAAAATATAACGAATTCTACAGTCTCACTTAGCATATTTCAATGTTTATTTTACGCATTGTCTTAACGTTACATTTTATTTATTTTTTTATTTCTTTTACATCAAAAAAGCAGTTAAAAACTGCGTATTACGTGCTATGGGGAAAGTGAATTGTGTGCACATTTTCAAAATTCTGTGATCTCTACACTAAGTCATATACTACTTAAATTTTGAAGAAGAAGAAGAGGGAAAAAAAGGTCCCATGTAATAAAATCTATTTTCAAGGATAGAAAGGCAATATATTTTTGCTCTTATCCATATTGCTCTTTGGAATAATACTTCCTGCCGCGACAACATGGAAACGATAATTTCAATAATTGTATTTCCCACTAAATTCTAGAAGACGTGCACAGACAGTGAAGTTACATTTATGTCCAGAAGCAAAAATACGCGCCATCTCAGCATTTGCTCAATGAATCAGGGAAACTAGACGAAAAACCTTATCGTGATGGGGGTCATTGACCCGGAAACTTCAATACAATACTTGTTACAGGTTGGTTGTACCCATTTATACAGTTCAAATGTTAAAGAATGCATTATGTATAATTGTTAAAATTAATATTACTTTTCTTGTAATGCTCAGTATTGTCTCCAATTGTATAGAAAAAGTTATGCAGCAGAAACGATTTCACTTGGGATATAAATTTTCTATCGAATTTAATCGCTTAATGTCATCTGGCAAAGTGTTATAAAATAATGTAAATGTATTGTATGTGAAGTTTTTGTAATGAGCTGTTGCTACTGTCGCCATTAAGCAAGTCATTTTTGAAAAAAAAACACTGATTCGTGAATAAACGGAAAACGTAATGGTAAAATTTCTACATTAATGAAGAGTGGCTTACATGAATCACGTGGGTGGAATTTGATTATTATTCGTACAATTCGTTTTTGTAATCTAAAAGTCTGGGAGCTATAAGATGTATTTCCCCAGAATATTATGCCATATCTCAGGCGGGAATGAACATTCGCAAAATATACATAACGAGCAGTATGAAGGCGGACTGAATTTGCAAGAGTTCTGAACGCGTAACATAATGAACTTAATTTTGTGTTCAATTCATTTAAATGGACGTTCCATTGAAGGTTTGACTGAATTGAGAGACCTAAAAATGTTGTTGCCTTAACATCAGTCAATGGTATACCGTTCATTTTCAATGGAGCAGAGAATTGTTTATTTTAATTGGAAAACTGCATTAAAACCGTTTTCTTTTCGTTTACTATTAATTTGTTATTTCGGAACCAATTTGAAACATCTGATATTGTACTATTTACTGTTTCTTTATTGCAAAGGATGTTCGTTTCATCCGCAAAGAGAACCGTTCTTCCGTTTCGAATCGTCGAAAGCATATCGTTTACGTAAAGTAGGAACAGAATAGGGCCTAAAATCGATCCTTGAGGAACTCCATGCAACGGGAAAGAGTCGGAAAGGTGCGTACGTAATGTTCCATCATTCCAGTAAGGTATTTCAACTCTCTGAGATCGTTGTTTAAGGTACGAACATAACCAATTTAGAGCAATACCACGGATTCCATATGAAGGTAATTTTGAAAGTAAAATGTCATGATAAATGACGTCAAAAGCTTTTGAAAGATCTAAAAATAATCCAATAGGTGCCTCGTTTTGATCCAATGATGAGGCGACATCTTTGAGAAAAGAAAATATAGCTGTTTTCGTTGATTTTGATTTTCTAAATCCATGTTGGAAATATGAAAGCGCGTCATGTTTACTGAGAAAGGGTTCCATTCGTACGTAAACAAGTCTCTCTAATATTTTTGAAAAAACTGATGGAAGAGAAATGGGCTGATAATTTTGAATTTCATTTTTGTTGCCTTTTTTGATGATCGGTTTAAATTTAGCTGTTTTGAAAATATCTGGAAACGTTCCGGTGCATAAAGATGCATTAAATATCTGAGTTAACGTATGTATAATGGCATACGCACAAGTCTTTAGCAAAGAATCCGGGAATTCATCTAAACCGGACGAATATTAATTTTTTAGTTTACCGATTATTTTAAGAATTTCATAGGAAGAAGTTTCGGAAACGAACATCGTGTCTAAAATTTTGGGTGAACTGTCTGTTTTTGAATTTTGTGGCTGAAGACCCTGAGTGAGATCGGCAGCAATTCTCAAAAAGTATTGGTTAAAGAGATTATCCACTGTGGACGGATCGTTCACATTTATATCGTTATATTTTAAAACAACATTCTCTACATGGTTTCTAGTTGATTTGGTCGTATTTTTTATTATATTCCACATTGATTTTGTTTTGTTATTTGATTTCAAAATATCCCGATCGTGTTTCATGATTTTATCCTGCCTTATGACTTTTCGTAACGATGTTTTGTATTTTTTAAAGTAGATAAGGAAATCTTGAGATACGTTACGTGGTTTAGAACTGAAATGAAGAATTCGCTTGTTTTTACATGATATCCTAATCCCTTGTGTTATCCAAGAATTGATTTTCCGTGAAATATTTAATTTTCTTCTTTGAAGAGGAAAGCAAGTGTTAAAATGAAATGAAAGTGTTGAAAAAAAAATTATATTTGTCGTTTGTTTCAACAGTATTATAAACCGGTTCCCATGAAACTTGCATCAAGTAATCAATGAATAATGTAATTATACTTTTTGTAAACAATCTAGTTAAACGTGTAATGTTTATTGTGTCAGTGATCGCATTCCTTATAATGGTTTGAATTTGTGCACTGTGGTTACTGTATCCTAATCTTTTGTTTTAACTCCATATCGAGTAGTAGTTTTGTTGATTATAATTTGATCGATTGCCTTCATCCATGTTTGTGTGATCCGTTATATTACAACCTTGAGAATTTTTAATGAACTGACAATTTGTCACAGTTTTAAGAAACCGAAAAATTGCATAAAAGAAAATATTGTCAAAATTGATATTGTTAAATAGAAAGTGTGTTGTATCCTTATGAACACAATAGTTTTCCGATTTAGTAATTTCTAGAAAGACCGAAGGCGAAAGATATATAACATTATATATTTATAATATTACCATCTAGTAATAATATTACTAGTAGTTTTATTTTACATAAAAAATAGTTCTTTTCCATTTTGGTTTTTTATTGCGCCTGTATCTTTCTCCCTCTTGTATTCAGTGCCTACGTACAAGTAAATCCATTGCCAATGTCGGTTCCTTTTATTGTTATTTGTTTAAGTGTGAAAAAAGGTAATGCTGAATAAATAATTTTTATTACAAATAAAAAGTTTACTTTCAGGGAAATTATAAAAATAAATCCAACAGGAGGAGATTAAAGGCCATACAAAAGATGGAAAAAATTTGTTTCTGTAGTTCTTAAAGTGGTAAAAAATATGGACAAAATACTATGAAGGGTATATTGTAATAAGTTGTGAATGCTTCATTTCTTAAATGCTGATAGTTTTGTATTTTCCAATAAAATATTTTTTTGTTTATTATTAAAAGTATAATATTTATTCATTCTTCCGTATTTCTTATATAAGTTCTTGGCGAAATTAATTCGATAATATTTGGTATACAAGTTAATGGTTATTTATGCGCCAAGGGCATTATAAGGGTTCTAATATTACTAACAATAAAAAAGATCTTTGTTACCCATGATTTTTACAACTACTTAACGCACGTGACACCTAGATTTAATTTTTACCTCATTTTAATGCTTCAGGATTACTGTTATACTAATTAATTTTAATGCATTAAATTGCATTAATTTAATGCATAAAATGCATTAAATTTACTAGACATGTACATTAATTACTTTCATGTAGTTTACATTAAAATTAATGCAGAAATTTCTGACAGTGTACCCTACGTTATTACCTATCCCCCTCCACTACGATATTATTTGTTATTTTGAGCAGTGTTTGTGCTGCATCCTGGAAAACCAAGTCATGTGTTTGCTTAGCAGCATTTTTACTGATGCATGCCACTAGGTCCAAATGTGAGTACTATTTTCCAACATCGAAACTGTCGAAATTACTCATCACCTATAATTCCTTAAAATATCAACTTCTTTGAGAAATCCCCAGTTGTGACGCTGCCATCCCATCGCGAGTTTGTCCGTCACGATTGTGATGTCACTATAGTACGAATAAAACATTAAGTCCACGGACACTTCGTCAACAGTGGGATGTCATAGAATTGGGAACTTAAATGTCACGATTATGAAATCATTATAGTGACGTTCAAACTTCCAATTCGATGAGAGCATCACAGCTGTCGAAGTCAATGGACTAAATCTTTTCACTGAAGTATAACTATCTTGTATTCTCACGTCTTGCCATCCAGGTGCATGCTGCTGTCATTGAGCGTCCCTTCAGCCTGGGCGCACCCGGGGTCGCCTTTTGAGTGGTCGCTCCGAAGACAGACCTCCTGGCCGTTAAGCCGTGGGCGTGTCGCCCTGCAGGAGCCGCCCAAAGGCCAAGACGCCCATGGCCTCGCCGCCGCCGCCCAACTGGCCGTCGTGTTGCGCTGCCCGCTCATCCGCCCGCACCACCAGGCCACGCTGCTCTTTCCCAAGGCGTTAGGGTCCTTAACGTACAGCCTCCCACGCGAGTTCCATCGCGCAGGCGTTCCCGTCGTGTATTTGGTTGGCGCCGACATCTCTTTCGTGCAGGTTTTCTCACGTGGCCCCTTTCACCTCGTCAACTTACCCACCCTCAACTCACTCTCCCAGAGCAGAGAAATCTGGCGTTTTATCGGTGGCCAGGCGGCTACCAATGCGAGGGGCGTTTTCGTGGTCATTCTCATGGGCGAACACCCAGCTTCAGCAATTCAAATAAAAATACATTTTACGTCATTCGCACTGGAAATCGGCACAGGACAATTGATTCTCTTAGATCCACGACACGAGAAAGATCGAGAATCGTTCATCTACACAATTCATTCAGAGCATCGAAGATCGTTTGTTTCTACCAATTCATTGCCAATAAAACTTGACCGTTTTTCTACTTGCATTTTTTGTGATAATTTTAACAGTAGTGACGTTGAAATATTACACCAGCGTATGGCTCTGATTTACAATGTTTATTTTGACAAAATATATCATCTTGCAATAAGTTGGCAAGACAGAGAAAGAAAAATGCATTGCGACGGTCCAGATAAGAAAATTTTGGAAATTATGAAAAATCGAACTGTAGGTAATATAACTACCCACGGGCTGTTCGATAAAAATGTGCCATATATTGCCAAAATACAAAGCACAATTGTTTTATCATTACCCGGAAATGAACAATCTGTGAGCGTTGAGCAAAACGACCTCTACATGTACACAACAAAAGCTGATCGTGTGCCCTTCTCACTGGTTGTTCTACTTCCTTTCGAAGGCAAGTTGTGGGCCACCGTAGGCGCCGCTGTTTTTATCTTGGCCTTCGCCTGGTTGGTTCTACGCTCCGTCACGCCCGCTTCCTACGCTCGCTCCACCAGCGCTTCACAGTACGCTCGGCCCTTATCCAGCGGGGCCGCGATCGCTGCTGTTCTGGACGTCATGCAGATGCTAGTGACGGGCTCCATCGCCTTCAACGGACTCCGTAGATCCGAACGCATCGCCGCGCTCTGTGGAATCGTCCTCGGGCTCCTACTTGGTAATGCCTATAGCGGACTACTACTGGGGTTCATCACGGTTCCTGTTCACTATCGAATCCGAACACTATTAGAGATGCAACAAAATCAGTGGATCGGATATATGCTGAACAAGTGTTTCGAATGCTACTAGATAAAGCTTGGCCCACGAGATCGTTTTGAAAATAAGTTGGTCAGCTTCAAACAAGTCGAGGAATTTGAAAGTATCTTCAAAGCAATTGCTGCAGGGAACAGATCAGCAATCGTTACATCCCACCAGTTGTACGAATCTCTTGCCGTTTCTAGTGGAAGTAACTACGGGAATATCCACCGAGTAAAGGAATCCTTCTTCTCTCCAGTTCACCACACGTACACAGTGAGACGAAATCACTACTTCACTGAAAGGTTCATTGACATCGTCCATCGTGTTGTGGAAGGGGGATTGTATTCGCACTGGGCGGCAGCGCAGCGGCATTTGCGAGCTCTGAACGGTCAAATCCTGGTGGAAGCGGAGTTCAGGCCCGACCCGTTGGGTGTCCAACAGCTTGTTGGGCCGTTCATCATGCTGTCGATAGGTCTGTGTGTGTCTCTGCTTGCCTTCCTGAAGGAGCGGACGGTCCGGTGTGATCGATTGTGTTGTGCGTGCAGTGTGTATTTGTGCTGTATTGCACAGACATTATCTGTCCTGTGGGTTCTCTGCAAAGGGACCTGTAGAAAGCTGCGCTCCTTCTTGCGGGCTGCTAGACATGTCTGTGACGGACCGAAAGGACGAAAATAAAGAGCGGACAGAACTGGCCGGAAGTTCACTGGTGTCTACAGTCTTAACCAGTGGCGTCGGGTGCAGAGAGAATCTTGTGGTTGCAGCTGCATCGAATGTCGGAAATGTAATTTCGAAAATTCAGAACACTAATATAGTATTTGAAGCGAATCCGGAGAGTAAGTACTCTTCCATTCTAATGCCTTCGCAACGCTGTGGTTAACGCCCCGGGCATGCGCACTGGTCAGTCTTGTTTACAGGCCTTACATTGTCGCCATTTTAATTGCTTCACGTTGTGTTTTCTTCTTTCTGCGGACTTTTTAAATGCTTAAGACAGTTCTCCCGCCGACTGTGAGATACGTGCTGTGATTAAGTTTTTGGAAGCAAGGGATATGAAATCAGCTAAAATTAATCGTGAAATTAAAGGAACTTGCGGAGAAGTCGCGATAAATGATGGAATGGTGAGAATGTGCTGAGAATGTTTAATGAAGATCGTGCTTTTTACGTGATGCGAAAACATGAGAAATCCTTAGAGGAGAATTTTCTGCGTGTCCTCTTCTCTTGTAATAATAGCTTAAATATCACAGCGCTGCGGACGCGGCAAGAGAAGGAAACGTTTGTAACGCAGATATGCGGAAAGTTGCGCACTTTTTGTGCTGCTATGCATGCGCAGATTAACGATTTTATTGTCCGCAATGGCATGCACAAACTCCTTATAGTGAACTCTTGGTTATAGTGAATCTACGTCACTGGTCCCGCTGCACTTACGTAACAAATAAGCGTAAGAAATTGTGGGAATAGTGAATACTGGACCTTGGCTACAGTGAACGTAGGGAATACTACGAGTGGTTATTATTTCCCTTCTAAAAATAATAGATATAAATTGCCTTAGTGGTAGGAATTCTAACACGCAACTGAGAAATATTTTGTCTGGTAAATGTCAGAATCTAAGAAGTCCGCCTGCGATGAAGATAGCGAACCCCGAATGATTTATACAGCGGTTAGTTGTTACATTATTTGCTTGCGCCATGGCGCTGCCGAAAAGATCTCGTATGTTATTAGGCGAGTAAAAGGGCCTTCAGAGAGGTGTGGTCCATCAGTGCTGGAGGCATTGATGAGTGTCAAGTGTGCATTGCGATACTTAAATGCAGTACAGGGTTCAGAATTACATATGGAGAAATCAAGAACTCGAAAATGGTGTAGAGAAATTACTAATAACAGTGTTCGAATCACACAGTTGAAAGTAATTTATTTTTCAATGCCAAATAAATATAAATTACATTTACATTAGGTTCTGTTAATGTATTATATTGTATCTCTAGATTATAAAAATTATTCATTGGCGAAAAATTGCTTCGTTGCTGACAAAGTTCTTGCCGTGAAACTGTCGCCCCCTTCGACAGCGTTCAGTATTTGGCTAGCAAATTCCACTCGCTTTCTTTTCTCTTTATGCTTCAAAGCAGCGGCGGTTTGTAAGGCAGTGCCAATATGCCTTCAATCCACCAACAAAATGGAAAGAATAGAAATTTTTCACTACAAGTGTGTGTATTAAGTTTCATTTCTTCAGAAATGTTTTTCTTCTTCTTCTTCTTCTTCTTCGGCATTTTCCCCTTAGGAGCTTGCCGTTTTTCCCCTCCACAACTCTCGATCCTCCCAATCTCGTGGTTTGAGGCCTCTATCCTTCATAGCTTCTTGGATGTATTTTTCCCATTCTAAAGCTGGTCTTCCTCTTTTTCGCCTCTCCAGTGGTTGCCATTTTACGATCTTGTGTGGCCATCTGTTTTCGGACATTCTCTGAACATGTCCATACCACTGTAGTGCTCTATTTTCCAAGGTCTTCGTAATAGAGCAAATTATATTCATCCTTCTCATATTTCTTCATTTCCTCTGTCCTTGTGAGTAAGTTGTAGGCAATGTCTCATGTAGTCCATTTCCACTGTCCTTATCTTATCTCTTATTTTTTGTGTTTGTGGCCACATTTCCGCTCCATATAGTACTATATTTTCTACTACACAATGGAATATCCTTCCTTTGACATCTTGGCGTATATTGTTATTCCGTAATATGCTGTGTAAAGCCTTGGTTGCTTTCTTCCCCATAATTATTCTCGAGTTTATATCTGCAGCACATGTACCCGACTTGTTTATTAAAGTCCAAGATATTTGGAAGGTGTTACAGCTTGCAATTTGTTACCATTCACGTCTATATCTGTTATTCCTTGTCAATGCACATACATTCAGTTTTATTAAAATTTATTTCAATCCCCATTATTATATTCTGCTATTAGCTTTCTTAGCATGTACACCATATCCTCTTCATCTTCAGGCAAAGATTACCTGGTCGTCAGCAAATGAGAAGGGTGAAAGGTGTCATCTCCGATTTTATTCCCATGCCAAGAACATTTTCTGTGCAGTTATAGAGGACTTGTTCTAGGTAGATATTGAACAAAATGGGAGATAACCCGTATCCTTCTTTTAAACCTTTGTTTATTAGAAAGCTTCCCGTTAACTTATCTCCAATTTTTATTTGGGCTTCGGCGTTTTTGTAAAGTTTTTTAATCAGATTGATGCATTTTTCTTTTATATCAACCCTTTCCATATATTTTTTCTTGGGACACTATCATATGCTTTCAGGAAGTCTATAAAGGTCACATTCTTCATTCATATTTCTACTTTTATGTTTCTCTGCTTGTCTGATACAGTGGATGTTATCTAGGCATTGTCGTCCTCGTCTAAAGCCTCTGCTCTTCACTCCAATACAGGTTTATCTTCTTCGATTTTTTTACTTAGAATACTAGAAAACAACAATCTTGCTGTTGACGGTATAACACTTATTCCCCTGTAATTTGCACATGATTTTTTGTCCCCTTTTTTAAATATAGAAGAGATGTAGGATATGTTCCATTCTACAGGTGGATCCTCACCTAATTCTATCTTATTGAACATTTTCTTTAGGTATTTGGCAACCACATCTCCACCATATTTCAGGAGCTCCGTTATATTTCCAGGTCCTGAGGCTTTATTTGTTTTTGCTTTGCAGAGTGCCTTCTTAATATCTTCCTCAGTTATTTCAAAATTGCTTTTCTCCACATCTCTTATTTCTTCTTCTCCTTCACATTCTGGTCTGTTTTCTTGTAGAAGCATTGAGTAATGGTGTATCCATTTTTAAGAGGGTTCTTTGTACTGCTCTTTTCCTCATTTCTTCTAATTTTATTTATAATTTTCCAGGCTTCCGAAGATTTATTGTATCCTACAGTTCCATCGGTGTATGCACATAACCTATCCCAATGTTCATTTTTTTCTATTTTTACACCTGTTTTAACTTTTTGTCGAATCAGAACATATTTCTCTCTTGACTCTGGTGTTTTATCATTTAACCATTTCATATGTGCCTTCTTCTTCTCTTGAAAAAATTCAAAATTTTATTGCTTATTTATTTTTGAAAATAGATTTTACTACATGGGAGTTTTTGTTTTTTTTTCTCCCTTTGAAAATTCAAAATTTAAGTAGTATATGACTTGGTGTAGGGATCACAGAATTTTGAAAATGTGCACACAATTCACTTTTCCCCATAGCACGTCATACGCAGTTTTTAGCTGTTTTTTGACGAAAATAAATAAATAAATAAATCATTTCTTCTAAATTCTCAGAAAACTTTTCCGTATATTTCCTTTTCCTTTCTTCTTCCCTAAGGGCTTCCTTAGCTGCTTTCAAAATACTATCCTTCAAGTGTTGATACATTTCTGTGGGATTGCCATCTTTTTCCAAATTTAATTTGTTTCTCAGTCTATTTTGGTAGAGCATTTTGACACTATACTGATTCAAGAGGTCTGTCTTGAATATTGATTCCTTGTTCTCTATAAGCTCATTGTCTATTTTTGGAGCGGTTTCTTAACATTCATATAATTGCTTTCCACTAACATGCCTTGATGGTTGCTGGCACATTCAGGTTGTCTATAAACCCGCACATCCTTTAATGATGTTTGTCTCATCCTCCTCATTATCATTAAATCTATAATAGACTTACGTTGTCTTGTGGGATCTTCCCATGTAACATCATGTATGTCCTTATGTTGAAACATAGTATTTGTTACAGCAAATTCTTGCTCCCTACATAGATCAATAAGTCTGTTGCCATTGTCGTTTACCACATCTTCTCCAAAAGAGACCCAACTACCTCTTTTCGTGTGTCCAACTCTACAATTCAAATCTCCAATGACAATTAGTTCAACAGCATACGCTTCTTCTATAATATCACCAAGCTCACTAAGAAAGCATCTTTTTCTTCACTTAAAGCCTTGTCATTAACTCCATATACTCCAATGATAGTTGTACATTGGTTGTGAATAACTTCGACTTTGATCAATTTTTCTTTATTTGTTCAAAATTTGTAACATGTTTTCTGTTTATTATTAATAAGTATCGAGACGCCAGATTTTGCATGTTGTGATTTTGTTCTCCACTCCAAATGTGATAGTAACTTCTTCTCCGTACCCCTTCTTCTTAGTTTCTGTTAGGACCACAATATCCAGTTTCAGTTTATGTATTTCTGCCACAGCTTCTGTCTGTTTCGGTCTCAAACCTTGCACATTCCATGTACCGATTGAGATTGTTCTATTCCGTAGCCAAAGTTACTATCCATATCCGAGGTTTTTGTATTGGGGAAAATGCACTTCAGAGTTTTTACAAAGAAGGGGTTGCAGCCCCATTTCTCCAACCCTCGTCCTTTACTCGAGTTTGGTACCGGCAACGGCGGCTACTGAGCTACTCGATCCACTCAGCGCCTACCGTAGGCGGATATGTTTTTCTTTATAGAAATTAATTTTAATGAGTGTTTAGTCCTTCTATGCTCCATCAAACTCTTCTCTAAAACTATCAAACAACCCATCTCGATCAGGTTTTTCGTCCAGTTTCCCTGATCCATTGAGCAAATGCTGAGATGGCCCCTTATTTTGCTTCTGGACGTAAATGTAACTTCATTTTCTGCGCACGTCTTCTAGAATTCAGTGGGAAATACAATTATTCAAATTATCGTTTCCATGTTGTCGCGGCAGGAAGTAATAAGAGCCAAAATTTGTTGCTTATTTATCCTTGAAAATAGATTTTATTACATAGGAGTTTTTTCTCCCTTTCAAAATTCAAAATTTATTACTAGTTATCCTTGAAAATAGATTTTATTACATGGGAGTTTTTTTGTTTTTTTCTCCCTTTCAAAATTAAAAATTTATTGCCTTTTTATACTTGAACATAGATTTTATTACATGGGAGTTTTTGTTTTTTTTTTCTCCCTTTCAAAAATTCAAAATTTAAGTAGTATATGACTTAGTGTAGGGATCAGAGAATTTTGAAAATGTGCACACAATTCACTTTTCCCCATAGCACGTCATACGCAGTTTTTAACTGTTTTTTTTACGTAAAATAAATAAACCTCTTCAAACGCCCAGGACGCAGCGATATCTGCCAGTCCCTTTCTCACCCGCAGCCACCTACGGATTGGCATCGTTTCAGCCCATTTAACGCTGTATAAAGAACGCAGTGTTGGCATGCGTTCCTTTATGAAGGAGGCGGTGACAATGTCGAACTGGCGCAGTAGTTTACATTCTGTTCCAGAGACTACACGAATGGCACTACCTTCATCGAGAAGACTACCTCATGGTCCCGATGCCCTGATTTTTCGTCTTTGCTCGGAGAGGTGGGGTACGCTCTCATACGCATAAGGTCTCCCCTCTTCTTCATGTACCGTCCTTCGGTGAACTCAGCATGCTGTGACCTCTTGAGATTTCTGAGGGGGCTCCATTCTCACTAACCACACCACCAATAGAATTCTTTACCGTCCGCCACTTCTTCAGAGGCTGTATCCATTGTAGTTTGTACGATTTCATACGCAACCGACGTCTCAAAACTCTCCAAACTTTTTGAGATATTTGAACCAGCAGAATGACGAGTATATTTCTTAAGAGTGCGCTCAAAAACCGCTTGGATTCTCCTAACATTCTCTTCCGACACATGCGGTCGTCCAGAACTCTTTCCCTCACATAACCCGAGCCTGCGAATTGTATATAACATCTCAGAATGTTTCATTCATAAGATGGGTTGCTTTGGTACGTCACAAGCCTCTGTACTGTAATAACCAGCTGTACTTCGCAATCTCAAGGACCCAAACGCCTTCTGCTCCAGGGTTGCCATTTTCGCGCGAACTAAACAAAAGGCATTCGCGAGGCAAAACGCATTGCACTTGACAAAGAAGCTGCAATAAAATTAAAAGACGTAGGAATAGAATTTGGACCGCAGTCTATATTTTTACACGCGCTGCTTCGTTTCAGAACGTTTGGCTCAACCAGTCATCTTTCTTTCGCACGTCGTTAATATTTACATTAGAGGCGATTTGTTCGCATTATTGCATTTATGAGTCCATGAGATTTAAATGATGTCATATAAGGATTCTCTAAAACTGATAAGTTTTCTGTGAAAATGAGTTTAAATTTCCGTAGTTGTAGTTGTAGGAAGATGCCGAAAAATTTGTAATTTTATTAAATTTTCAAAAAATTAGCATTTCTATGAACATGAGCCCTGCACCATTCTCCACCATTTGTAGTTTTCTAACTACAAATTCCATTACTCTTCAAATCATTCGTGGCTTTCCGTCAATCCTTACTCTCAACACTCACCGTGCTGGGTTCTTTTTATTCATTTATTTTACGTCAAAAAACAGTTAAAAACTGCGTATGACGTGCTGTGGGGAAAAGTGAATTGTGTGCACATTTTCAAAATTCTGTGATCCCTACACTAAGTCATATACTACATAAATTTTGAATTTTTGAAAGGGAGAAAAAAACTCCCATGTAATAAAATCTATTTTCAAAGGTAAGCAATAAATTTTGGCTCTTATTACTTCCTGCCGCGACAACATGGAAACGATAATTTGAATAATTGTATTTCCCACTGAATTCTAGAAGACGTGCACAGAAAACGAAGTTACATTTATGTCCAGAAGCAAAACAAGGGGCCATCTCAGCATTTGCTCAATGGATCAGGGAAACTGGGCGAAAAATCTGATCGAGATGGGGGTCATTGACCCGGATTGACATACCCATTCTCGGATTGACATACAACGTTACCAATTATTCTTTCGTACGTATTACAATGGAAACATCTCAAATAGGGGGGAAGGGGCTCGGTCCCTCGACCCGCTTGCTCCTGGGTGTAGCGGCCTACCTGGGCGGCCAATACATCCTTTCTTTACAAATGCTGATTCCGCTAACAAATCATGAATAGTGATACGTAGATCTTCTCTTAGCTGTGTATCTCGTTAAATGAAACACGTTCAGTTAAAGCGTTAAAAAATACCTAAGACAAGAAACGTTGAGCAGATGAACAGTAGCAGTTATAAAAAACAAACTTCTTGCCCTTGAATTTTTTCGGCGTCTTCCTACAACTACAAAATTAAAGATTAAGATTTTTCTTCCAACTAAATTTTTTCTTGATTTTTCCCATAACAAGTTCTTTGATTAAAGTCATTCTCATTTTTTTTATTTTAGTAGTTTTCGTGCAATATTGCGTGTCATATGTGCAATATTAAAAAATAACAAAAACAAGAATTATTTTCAAAACGGCTCCACATTTTTTCTTTAAACTGTTAGTAGGGATTGTACTAAATGCAGCCTATAAGTTGACATACACGCCATTTTTCTTTATTCTTTTGTTTTTTAAATTACAAAGATATGCTTCTTTAAATAGTTCGCACGTCGTTAATATTTACTTTAGAGGCGCTTTGTTCGAATTATTGCATTTATGAGTCCATGAGATTTAAATGATGTCATATAAGGATTCTCTAAAACTGATAAGTTTTCTGTGAAAATGAGTTTAAATTTCCGTAGTTGTAGGAAGATGCCGAAAAATTTGTAATTTTATTAAATTTTCAAAAAATTAGCATTTCTATAAACATGAGCCCTGCACCATTCTCTTAAGCAATTTCCATTCTCTAAAAAATGTGCTATTTTTAAGAAAAAATGGTTTAAAGAAAATAAAAATTGGCAATGTCTGACCCAAAATTTCGCAAAAATATTCATGTGTTTGAAAAATTAAGCATGACATTCTTTTTAGATCTATTATTCATGAACCCAATTCATTAAGAAAAATGATTATTTTCGTAATTGTAGTTCCATCCCAGTCTCCATGTAAATAACCCCCGAAAATTAAAATATAAACTTCCAATTCAAGGGTCCGCGACATCAGCTAGATTGATTGGGGTATATCAATTTTGAGGAAAATCGGCTGAACGGTTTAGCCGCTAGCGTTGTGCACAGAAAAACGGACAGATGTTTTGCCGTCAATCGATTTATCGGTATCAAAGACCCACAAAACATAAATTATGGCTACATCACGTGTTAGAGGATTTTTTTCTAAATTTAGCAACTGGATTGATTAACTTTTTCGTTAGCAGGGCCCTGAAATAAGAGTTTTTTCTTCCGAAAATTTGTCGTTTTTTCGCGCAGCATTACATAACTTTCTACCGCGGTAGCGAGAATGTAAAACTTGGGAACCATTTTTGAGAAATTTTTGAAAATGTCCTAGGAGCTTCATTTAAAGTACCCCCAAAAGATAATGACTGTTATTCAAAATTGCAGAGTTTCGAGTGGGCCCAGATCGACCAGAGTATATTCATTTTGGAAAAAATTCTATGCATATGTTAGGCACTAGTGTTGTCCACAGTTTTGAAAAAATACACTTTTTCGGTATCTAGGACTCACCATTCGTGAAATATGTCTACACAACCTGTTTAAGTGAGTAATTTGCCACATATTAGAATAGGATTTATCCACTTTTTTTCTGTACCAGGACCCCACTATTAATTATCACGAAAAATTATCATTTTTTGCCGCAGCATTACATAACTTTATATTACGTACGTATACGAGAAACTGAAATTTGATTGTTCATATTTTGTCAGTTTTTACCCTGTAACGTGCATTTTTTTGATGTGTTGTGCAGGCACCATAACATATATAACTAACGGGTTAAACTCTTGAAAATTTCCATCAAATATAATTATTATGAAGACTCTCTAATTAGCAATAATTTAAAACAAACTAACAGTTAATTGCGCGTTAACAATGTATTAAAGGAAATGACAAACCACTAAAAATATTCTTCTAAAATTATTATAATATATATTAAACTTAGTTTTATTCGACAGGATTGGTATTGAGCACTGAAAACTTGTAGTATTTCCCACAAATTTGCACATTTGAATGTGCACATAGTGAAAGGACAAGCTAGAAATGAAAAATATTTAACTGCCATATTAGTATTTTGTGCATATTTTATAAATATCTATGGCCAAGTTCATTAACTCACACTGTACAAATTTACAATCTTACAAGATTACCACCCTGCAAAGTACATTGAAAAAGCCAATAATTATTTCTTATATTACTTTATGAAAAGAAGCAGAAGAGGATAAACTACAAGTCAGAATTGATACTGCTAATTGCGATGTACCTGTAAGTAAGTGAGTTATTTTAAGTGTACTGTATTGACTAAAGTATGTTTTGTTGGCTATTTCTGTTATGTTGTTACTGTATTACGAGTATATACAAATTAATATTATTACAAATTATATATTTACAAACAAATATTAATATTTTAGGTGACATGTAACAAGTGAAATCAGTATTTTACTCTTACTGAAAAAATAATTTTGGATTGTTGGAATAAGGAAATTAAAAATTTTACTTAAATGCCCAAAGCATTAATTGACCTAAAATATAGTGACGAGGAAGATGAAATAAAGGAACTGAACAGATCTTAATATGGATTCAGCTTTGTTTCATTCAATTTTTTACACTCGTATTTGGTTATTAGACATTGTAGTTTAATTTAATCAATTTTTATGCCTAAGGTCACACATCAATTGTTTGAATTTATTCTTTCATATGATTTTGTGTGTTTCAAACACTTTGTAATCATTATTTTTTTACTGGTGTAGTAACATGGCCAGGAAAGCAAAAAATATTAAGGCATAACCTTCTCTTACATCTTAACTTAGTGATTCAGTACGACATTCTTCATTATTGTCATTATGATCATGATCTTTATTATCCTGATCATCACTATCTTCATCAGCTCTTCCTGGTTCAATTTATTTAATACAGCACATCTTAAGAAATTTAAACAATGTTTCTTATTACTATCATGTCTACAATAAGTATATAGTTATTATTGTCTGAATAAATTGAATAAAAATAGTGAATTGTCTTTCTTATTCATTTCTTAATGTCTCACAATTGAAAGTAATTATTTTCTTTTTAAAGATTTTTGATTCCTTTTCTGATATCTCAGTTTTATTTGAAATAAATTTAATTATTTTAGCCATATTAATGTGCTACATAAATCGTTATTTTTATATTAAAAATAATTATTTTCAATTTTGGAAGACTTATTGGGGGATTTCACTTTACAGCAAAACCAGGTTTGATTCAGTTGACTCTTACATGTAAGTTACAGTTGACTGTTATTCAAAACTATTAGTTTGTATAGCTAATAGTAGATTTATAGACTTATATTTTTATAATTTTATAATAGACTTATATTTTTCAATCAAGACCCTCCTCTATTTAAACTAATATTAAAATGCTTAGTAATGGTCACTTTTAAATTATCATTTTGATTTTTGATAAATTTTAAAACTTTTGTAGTATCTATTTACGTTCACACTTTTCATAATAGTTGGATTGGTTTCTAAATTGTTCTTGATTTTGTTGTTATTTTCTGGTCATTTAAAATAAATATTTTATTTTATTTTATTTTACGTCAAAAAAAACAGTTAAAACTGCGTATGACGTGCTATGGGGAAAAGTGAATTGTGTGCACATTTTCAAAATTCTGTGATCCCTACACTAAGTCTGATACTACTTAAATTTTGAATTTTGAAAGGGAGAAAAAAACAAAAACTCCCATGTAGTAAAATCTATTTTCAAAAATAAATAAGCAATAAATTTTGAATTTTGAAAGGGAGAGAAAAAAACAAAAAAACTCCCATGTAATAAAATCTATTTTCAAGGATAAATAAGCAATAAATTTTGGCTCTTATTACTTCCTGCCGCGACGACATGGAAACGATAATTTGAATAATTGTATTTCCCACTGAATTCTAGAAGGCGTGCACAGAAAATGAAGTTACATTTATGTCCAGAAGCAAAACAAGGGGCCATCTCAGCATTTGCTCAATGGATCAGGGAAACTGGACGAAAAACCTGATCGAGATGAGGGTCATTGACCCGGAAGCTGTAGTACAATTGTTGTTCCAGGTTGTTTATACTCATTTATGATTCAAATGGTAAATAATGCGTATATCACTTTTAATATTAATGTTACTTTCCTGTCGATGCTCAGTATAGTCTCTAATTGTAACAACTCTAACTGTAACACTACAAACAGTTATGCAGCAAAAACGAGTTCACTTGAGATTCAAACGTGTCTATCGAATTTAATCTTTCATGTCATCTGGCAAAGTGTTGCAAATAATGTACATGTATTGTATGTAGATTTTTGTAATGAGCTGTTGATACTGTCACCCCTGATGAATATGATTTCTACGTCGAGTGTTATAGTAATAGACTTCGGCATTTTCTGAAAATATATTCCCGCCCTTAAGCAAGTCGTTTTTTACAAAAACCACTGATTCGTAAATAAGAAGACACGGTAATGGTAGAATTCCTAGATTAATGAAGAGAGGCTTACATGAATCACGTGGGCGGGATTTGGTTATTATTCGTACAATTCGTTTTTGTAATCTAAAAGTCTGGGAGCTATAAGATGTTTTCCACCAGAACACTATGTATCTCAAATGGAAATTTACATTCGCAGATTGTACCCAAGCAGCAGTATGAAGATTGACTTTGAAAAATTTCTGAATACGTAGCATAATGAACTTAATTTTGTGCTCAGTTCATTTAAGAGGATGTTCCATTTGATGTTAACTAAATTGATGTAACCAAATATGTTGTTACAATAACATCAGTCAATTGAAGTCAATTCGTTTTCAAGAAAGCATGCAATTCTTTATTATAAATGGAAAACTGCATTAAAACCGTTTTCTTTTCGTTTACTAGTAATTTGTTATTTCGGAACCAATTTGAAACATCTGATATTGTACTATTTACTGTTTCTTTATTGCAAAGGATGTTCGTATCATCCGCAAAGAGAACCGTTCTTCCGTTTCGAATCGTCGAGGGCATATCGTTTACGTAAAGTAGGAACAGAATAGGGCCTAAAATCGATCGTAGAACACCACATGCAACGGGCAAAGAGTCGGAAAGGTGCGTACGTAGTGTTCCATCATTCCAGTAAGGTATTTCAACTCTCTGAGATCGTTGTTTAAGGTACGAACATAACCAATCTAGAGCAATACCACGAATTCCATATGAAGGTAATTTGGAAAGTAAAATGTCATGATCAATGACGTCAAAAGCTTTTGAAAAGATCTAAAACCATCCAATAGGTGCCTCGTTTTGATCCAATGATGAGGCGACATCTTTCAGAAAAGAAAATATAGCTGTTTCCGTTGATTTTGATTTTCTAAATCCATGTTGGCAATCTGAAAGCGCGTCGTGTTTAGTGAGAAAGGTTTCCATTCGTATGTAAAAAAGTCTCTCTAATATTTTTGAAAAGACTGATAGAAGAGAAATGGGCCGATAATTTTGAATTTCAAATTATAAATTTCATTCATTATTCAAAAATATTGTAACTATTAATAGTATCAGAAGATTCTAAAACACTGTTTAAAGAAACATTGAACTAATAAATGTAAAAATTTTTCTAACTATTCATAATATATCACGGATTTTCAGGAATTTGTTGAGAATTGAACATTTACAAAGAATTATATATTTTCCCTGCACTCCAAACTTAACAAAATGAAGAGAGAGAGAGAGGGAAAAAGCACTTATGTATCAAATCCGCAATTATAATCAAATCCACAATACAATTTATACCGAATATCCGTCCCTTTGAATATCGCGGGTCGGGTTGAAACACTTGGGATCAGAAGTTGGCAGTGCTGGCAGATAGCCGTCAACGCCACCATATTGGAGATTTATAGCGGTGGGTATGCTGCTCCATTTTATACTGCATGGAAATCCTGTCTCCAAAGAGCTTTTTACAAGTCGTGACTGACATCTATTAATATGGACAGAATCGCTGTATATTATATAACCGTTACTAAGGGCGAAAAAATGTACTTGCTGTTGTAGCCCCACTATTTTCATGAGCTGTTGCGCGTTAGGGAGTTTTTCCGACTCATGAGTGTGTTGGCTATTCTTCGAGAGCAACGCAGTCGGCGTTCTTTTGTTTCTCTGCTACTCAGCGGCAGCCAGATATACTCTTTGAGCGGCAGCAAACACCAGAATTGCTTGTAAAAGCTGGTGGAGTAAGGAAAGGTAAGAAACGAGAAGATGGGGAAACTATAGAAAACTTTTAACAGGACAGGGGGGAGTTAACTAGAAACTGAAATATAAAACTTGACAGAAAAAAAAAATCTGGAGGCAATGAAGGGAGATAGATTATGCTCTTATTTTTTCAAAAGTTCTCTAATAATAAACCTGGCGCGGATCCACAGAGAGGGAAATTTCCTCCCCTAACATTTTTCAGTCACTATGAATTTTAACTTGTCACGAGACTTTCAAGCAAAAATATTTTCGGATAAATATTAAAACGAATAAAACCGTGTCGTCTTATGAGCTGAGCGTAGCCTGTGACATTTTATAAAATCTGTAATAAGACATATTCAATGAAAACATTTTGAATTTCCCCTCCCGAAGTTCGTCTATGTATCCTCCCCTGAATTAAGCCACGTCAAAAATTGTCAACAGGGAAAAATTCTTGGTGCTTATTTGAAAGAGCTCAGGAAACCAAAAAATCTTACATTATCTTCTTGCTGCTGTTATTTCCAATAATTAAACCCATTTTTAGAGACACAGCAAATCTTCACCTAAGTATGTCTGCATGGAGAGTTCCAAAACCCAAATGAATGTTTTAACAGCATAATTTGGAACTATCTACCTAAAACTACATTTGTGAGGACACATACAATGAAAATACATGTTCATAGTGCTGGCTTAACATTCATCTGCGGAAATATTGGTAAGTGTTAGGTTTTGAAAATACTACGAATTAATCCGGGGAAAAAAAACAGGCTGTGATACTGATAAACTGAGGATAAATGATGCAGACAGATTTGCATCTAATATGTCCAAAACTTACGAGAGGCATCCAGGAAGGTGAAAAGAAAGCTGGAAGACATGCTAAACCAAAGAAGAGTCCTCATATGCAGCAGGACAGTTCTAATTAACTGTACGTTATAAAAATTAATATTTCCTTAAAAGAAAATTTCTCAGAAACTACAATTTTCAGTACACATACCCCATTATTTCAGAAATGATGAAAGATAATTAAATGTAACTTTCAGTCTCTGTAAAACATAAAAATGTATGACATAAAAAGCTACCTCTGGTACTAAAAGTATTAATGTTTCCCAATCAGGATGTTTGCAGAAAAAAGTTTTCTTTAGAAAAAAAAAAAAAATTAAAAATAACTTAATAACGTTATTTATTTAAAACTAGAAAACATGTACATTAGGTTTTGGTACAGTAGAATCTGGGAAAATGATGTAACATTCTGTAAAAATTTTTGGTTCCTGCAGCTAATAGGTTTTTCATAAATGGGTCAAAAACTTACATACATTGAACATTTAAGCACGATAAAGACAGGGGGCAAATCCCTTTTAAAGAATTCAAAGACATTTATAAAGCTCATTAGAACTCAATTTACATTAATTATTGTTTAAAGAAAAAGAATAGTAATTAATGAAGTTAAATGTTCTACTATATTATTAAATATTATATGTAGTATTTACTGGTTTCATTTAATGCAATTTCAATTATTGAATTATTTATTGAATGATTATTGAATCATTTAATGAATGATTATCCATTTATTAGTACATAATATTCAATCAACTTCCACTTATTGGGGATAATCAAAGTGCTATTTATTAGAATCTTAAACTTAATTCATAATAATAAATATAGACAGACTACATTTTAGAGACCCTTTTCCTCCATCATCACATGCAATATTCCTCCAACATATGACCCATTACATCAAATGAAGGAATATTGCACCTGATGATGAAGAAAAATATTTTCTGGAATATAGTACCTCTACTTTTTCTATAACGAATAAAGTCTTTGAACATTATTATATACCTCATTTTGAATGTCCTTCATTTATGGAAGGGGTTTGATACCTATTGGTATTTTACAGAAAATTGTATTAAAAGACTAAAATTCATTAATTTTGTAAGGTCACTTTTTAAAAGCATGATCATTAGCAAACCCAGATGCAAACAACAATGGTCTTACAATTTTTAAAAAACTTTTTTGTCTTCACTTTATCATCTCTGTGGTAATGGCGAATTCCACTTCAGCTTTGAACATTTTATTTAATTTTGAGGTGATTCAAAGAGTATATCCAGTTTGATCCAGATTTTAAAGATACTTTTATTAATGGTTACAATATTTCGTAGAACGCCACACAACTGGTCCAAGCTGTAAGTTCTTCCAGTGGTTGTGTTGCCGTTCCCGTGCATTTAAGAGGAAATGGAATATGTCATACTTCTATCCGCTCGTGCCATACGCCATATTCGCGGGCGGCTTGCTCTGGCTCCTGTATGTGAGGGTGGTATCCGTACTTCATGCATCTGCCCTACTCACCTCTGTAAAAGTGGGTCAGGCCATGTGCTGTGTTTATTTACATCGCCAATAGATGGCAGAAGTTATCTCACGAGCAACCAGCTGGAGTTGTGGATGTTCATTTTTTATAGAACCAATGGGAAGGCTGGACGGAGTGCCGACGAGCGACAAGACAGCTGCAAGAAAAGGGAGCCGACGCGTTTGGATGTTGGTGTGCTAATGTGGAGGTAATTGGGGCTTAATTCGTACGTCTGGGAGATTCGAATTAAATTAGATATAATAATAACTTATTATATAATATATTAAGTTTTGTCTCTTATTTTTTAAGAGGATATTTTGTGACGAAATATGAATTGACAGAAGTACGAGAAGTAGCCTGAAGATTTTGTGGTGCTCAAAATTTGAAATTGGCACGAAGTTCATACTTCTCTTGATGTCTTTATTTATGAAATATATTTGTGAGACACCGTAATCTGTCGATCCGTACATATGGTGTAAATGGTTGAGGGGGGTTAGGTTATGACTAGGTTATATATTAAGGAATTTCTTGATGGAAGTAATTTCAAGCGACCTAGTAACAACAGCTGATGTTTTTATATTATTTCATATTATGTGTGTGAATTTTCTGTTGATTTTCCTTGTCGGTTTATGTATGTTCATGACCCAACATGTCCGACTCGCACATGCGAAACTGCTGTTATGAAACGCTCGAAAAACAATGGCGCTGACATTAAACATTCTGCACGCAAAGTTTTGTATGGTTTATAATAGTGGTTCAGTTACTTTTAATTAGATAACTTCGTTTATGTGTTAGATTAACATCGGCCATTCTTTAAATTCAATAAATCAGTTATAAACTTATCACCCTGCTAATCGTCTGTAACTTCGTACGTAGTATTTAACATCGGGCATGGAGTCTGTAATGTGGGGGCGTAGTAGCGATGGACTGGACTGCCCGTGTGCGAAAGAAATGCAGCATTTCGCGGGCCTGTGTCATGGTATTATAAAGAAATCATATAAAAATAATTGAATATTTCTAGAAGCTGTTTTATTAACCAGTTGTATTTTGGATTTTGTGAATGGACGAGTTTTCATTATTTTACAACGAAGCATTCGCTTATGCTATGGCGGTAATATACGTAATGTATCCACCACGAAGTACACGTTCCGTATAGGTGTATATATTTCAGGACTCCTGCCTAGCCACATAGTAAAAGATAGTCATTTCATTTAATAATGACCTATTAAATTAAAAAAGTCCATTTCGTTTGTCCTTTATAATTACAATGTAATGTATCTTGAAACATAATAAATGAGAATTTGTCTTCCGTTGCGGTTGAAAATCGATTTTAATTCGCAACGTGAGCAAAATTAATAATGTATTTAAAAATAGTTTAATATATAAATGCGAATTAATATGAAATGGTAGGTCAAACAAGCCTAATAAATAAATATTTACAACCATGGATAACTTTATGAAAAAACTCATAAATTACTAATGTAATTCAATGTCCTTTATTTTGAAAAAGTTATGGTCCAAACATTTTTCACTAAAAGATAAACGTTGGAACTTAATAAAATTAGTTGATAATAGACATTTATTCATCTTTAAATTAAAATTTTTTTTCATAACAAAAAATAAGTTTTACTGTCATTACCTTTAATTTAAATCGCATTCTTTCATTGTCTTAAGTGTTTTTCGATACACACACATACACACATTCTTTCTTTAGAACTTAATTTTGAAGACCACCTTTCTCTATTTTATATACAATATTATAAATTCCTATACTTAAGTGGAATAGCTTACCATGTGAGTTTTAAAAGATCTTCCCCTCTTGCAGGAGGCCTTTACCCTTTATGGGTCATACTAGGCTCATTCGTTCATTATAAATTCTGGAGGTCTTCTAGAAAATGTGCCATTTTGATGGTGTATTAAATAATTATAAATATTATGACCAGAAAATATGAAATAAATATACTCTCTAAAACAAAGTAGACGTACATGTTCTGCTGCAAAACTAATTTAACATAATTACTGACCGTTTTGAAACTGAAAGAAACATTAATTTCATTGCAATGCCATTTGTTAACTTGGTAACATTCCTAATTTTGGTAAGTGTTCTTTTTAATTCCAGTAATAAATATTTTGAAATGAAGTGAGGCTGGGAGTACATCAGGTTTATTGGATTTCTGATCAATTGGAGCAAATTTTGAAACAGGCCCTGGTTATGTGGATGATTGTCATTTCTCTTCCATGAAAGAGTTTTTACTCTTTTTATAAAAACATTTATACATACAAGTTGAATATAAGTCTTGTATTCATGATTTCACAAAATGGCTCGTAGTATCTGTAACTTGTGAATTTAATCTGCAATGTTTTATCTTCTGTGCATTTAATTTAATTGTTGAATTGATTTTCATAGAACAAAGCATTTTAGTTGATTGAATTCATACACAAGCTGTTAAAATGTAAATGTTTCTTAGCCTATTACTGGAAAATTAGTTCCTTTAGAATTGCCCTTTCAAAGTAAAGAATTTCTTTGGTTTATTAGAAATTGAAGTGTGATATAAATGAATACGTACATCTATCAATGAATATTATGAAGTTATAAATTATTGCCACTCTTTTAAAGTGTTTCATTGTATTTAAAGCAATGTTGCAAAAAGAATGTGAGAAAATGTGCTTTTAAAGTGTTGAAATTCATTTTATGATTTGAAACGGTTTCCTACCTTTTAGAACTCTCTCCATTTACTTTCATTAAAGTTTCATGGTTTGTGCATAGAGTATGTAAGACTTAAATGCTTTCTTCAGAATAGCTTGAATAATTGCTTCTTTTTCTTGGTTTTCTGTGGCAACTGTAAGTAATACCAGTGTGTTCAGTTTCAGTAATAAAATACCATGAGTCAAGGAGCGCGTACGCAAACCAGTGGGCGCCAGCAGCCACCTCAGCCTCTTGCTGGTACATCATCAATGGCTGCAATTACCTCGCAGCCTACATGTGCATATGCGGCATACACTTGCACTCGTCCGTGCCTGGAACACTACGATTACTGTCTTCGCCACATTCTAGAAGACAGGCGTGCACCTTATAAGCAGTGTAGCTTTGTGTATGGTGCTAATGGACGCCGATGCCAAATGCCTACCCTTCGCACTGACAAAAAAGATAGTGGGTTGTGTACAGAGCATGCTCGCCGAGCACAACTTGCACGTCAAAAGTCGGTTAGACGGCGTGCTCCACGGCTATCTACAGAGTCATTGATGTTAGGTTTGAGCCATTATGTACCAAAAGATGATCCTGCTAGAACGCCTAATGCTGGAACTTCTGGAGATGGTGTGTCATTAAATGTGAGTCATGGTGGAGGTGGTGATGCAGAATTTCAAGAGGATTCAGAACTTGATGTGACTAAATCATTGCATCCATTTGATGATATTGATGCTTCAAAAGTAAATGCTGAAATGAGTAAAGTTCTGGATTATGCCAGTGAGTCTGATAGTGACCTTGATGTTGTTACCTATGATGGCACATGGTCTGGTCCCGATCTTGACTCCTCTGATGCAGATAGTATGGATGGAACTTTAGAAGAAAGCAGTAGGTTTTCTGCGTTTCAACACGCTGGAGTGTACACTGCTGAAGAAGCAGCTCAGCTGACTAAAGATAAGTTAATCCGTTTGCAATCTCTCTATATCGATCAGTTTCGACGCCTTCAGCAAGTGCTGAGAATACGTCGGCGGCGATACTTGCTTTCTCTCAAGCGAGAAAAAGAGACAATGTGTAGCATCCACAATCAGCGAAAGGATTCTCCTAAGGAGGTTAAATTGTATCGGAAGCTTAAAGCATTGAACCGGTACCAGCGACGCTGTGGGGTGGAGGCAATTCTCCACAAGAAAAGTCTAGAAAGAAGAGCTCAAGCTACTGAAGGGATGACTGTTCGTACAGCTCCAACAACAAAATGTGTGTTTACAGAAGGTGGTGTAAAATGTGGAGAGAAAACTGTACCCTTAGCTAAGCACTGTATGAAACACATTCTTCAAGACACTCACCAAGTACTGTACAGACCTTGTGGTCGTACCAAAGGAGGGTTCCCATGTCGTGAACCAGTACCAGGAGTCTTTGAAGATGCTTTGTGTGTGTATCATGAAGAGATGAAGGCATCTTATCGTGGTGTAAGTCATACTGCCACTGAACAAAGTCCTGTGGTGGAAAAGAAATTTGAAGAAAGCTTGCAAATAAAGAAGGAAAGAAATGAGGATATAGAGGTCAGTATGTTGAATAAACAAGCTGAACTTATAATTGGAGGAGACAAGGAAATTAGGTCAGTCAAAGAACCTTCAAAAGAGGAATCTGTGATGTCTGTTCCAACATCTCGACAAGAGGAAGGTGGAGGTGATGCTTGTTCCGGTGCTACTGTAGCTCCAGAGTCTCGAATCACTACACAAAATCTTGCCCCAGAGCGAGATCCTTCAGAATCTTTCCAGAGTGAAACCTCAACAACTGATACAGCCAGTTTTGAAGGTAGTATGGAGAATATAGAAACGACAGAAGACTGTTAAAAAAGTTTACAGTTTTCTTGCAACTGTTACACAATATTTATTTAAAAGAGAAAATGTTATGCAGGGTTTTGAAGTGGTTTTCCCAAAGGAACAAATTTTGGATATGCTTCAAATGTGTGAAAAACTGTGATTGCTTGAGAATTTTTTCAGTATGTATCAAGTTTGGTGTGATGTTGTTTGTTAAAGTATTAACAGAATTATGGAATTGTGTTTATGGTTAATATTATGCAAATGAAATATTCAATCAGTGTACAGAATGGAAAGGCATTTGCTCAGATGAATATTGTATAGACCGTTTGTATTTGCAAAGAATTTATTTGTTTGGAATAAATATATTAATAAATTTCCAAGCTAAAATTATATTCATTGCTTCAATTCAATTGATCTTGCAAAAGACTATTGCGCTTGAAGAATATGAACCAGTAAGATTTAAGAATTACCTGCATCAAATAAGGAGATATAATATCCATGTGGCTTATTGTTATAGTTTACAATTTAATTTCATTGCTCAGGTGTTTCCTACTGTGTTCTTTATCACATAAAATCATTTCTGAATTAACTATATACATTTTTTTATATTGTGTAATTTTTTCAATTATTTTCACTTGTGGAACCACCTTAATAAATGCTACTCATTTTGGAAATTGTCTGCTCACAACAGCTCAATTGGTATTGCATGTAAGAGTCTCTTGTAAGTAAAACGCTATTTGGCATACACAGCATGCAGCTTGCGAAATTATAGTTTCATTTGCATACAAAAGTTATCAATTTTGAAGGTGCCTGTGAAATTACTGCATCGTTCAAAATAGTTTTCCAAGTCGGTATTATAACAGTATTTAGCACAATTTGAGCACTGTGATTGATAATTTCCATGGTGTCTTTCACACGTCAGTCTCAAATTCATTTTAATTTTAGCAATTATTTTTTGATCCCAAACGAGCATTTTGGCCTTTTCCTTCTTTCTCTTTCTTTTTCCTGCACTAAAAGGACTTAAACTGACGAGGTCATTTCACGAAAATAAGAGCAATGGAAGTTACAGGAAAATTATGGGAATCTATTGTATTTAGTTGACATGAAATTTTATAATTGGATGATGTTAGGCTGGAAGAGACCACATTTCAAAATTATAAAATTTGTGATTGTGTAGGGTCTCTGGACAGGACTATTGAAAGTAGAAAAAATATCCAACACTTATTTGATAATGAATGCTGCCTAACATTTAACTTAATTAAAAAATGTAAGTATGATTTAATTATCAAAGAAAGATCACCAAACCAATAAATTTTTGTTTTATATATAAATTTTCAGGCTGTTGAAGACGAGACCAAATGAGCCTACTCTCTCTCAAATGAGCACCTCTTGAAATTTTGAGAAAAATGTGAATAAACCATCACACATTAATGAACTATGGTTTTTCTAATTTTAAAAATATCTTGAGACATCCCAAGAAAAAATTTTACACCCAAGGTTGTATTTTATGAAATCTGGACCAGCAAACTGAAATATAAGATGGTAAACCAAACCTATCATTTTCACTAATCACATTGGGTAGGTCTTTTCTGCATAACTATGTAGTCATTTTTAGCAAAAACTAAGCAGAATTAAATGTTACTGAATACTACTTATAGTTCCAGTTTATGAAAGTGATATAAAAGAAGTGAGAAATAGTTAAAAAAATCCAAAACTTACATCTTTTGCAGTGCTTAGTGTTAGATCTGACTGGATGAAAGCATGATTAAAGAGAAAGGAATATACTAATTTGTGAAAATCTAGTTGATGTAGAAAATTAGTTAAGTTAAAAGTGTTAAAATGGTTTCTCTGCTCTTGATATATTTTGTGTTCATAAACACACCATTCATAACAGCAGAAAGAATAGTTTTTGAGGTCGTCATACTGCTGTTTTAATTGTTTAATAAAAATTAATTCCAAGTAAAGTAATGTATTGTACACAGTTATGTGACATTTTTTTAATGAAATACATAATTAGATTACATATTTCAACCAACAGGTAATTACATATGACATGGGACAAGTCATTTTTATATAATACAGCACAATAATCTAATACAATAAATAACACTCGGTAGTGAATTATGAAGCCTCCATGAAGAGCTGAAATGTGTGCTTGTAACTTGTAATTCTTTATGATTCTGATAATGATGTAAACTTCTTGACAATCTTTTTTCTTCAAAAATATTAAAATACCACAGTTTTTCTAATTTAGATTTTAATGAATGCTTACTATGGTCAGAATATGAATTTAATAGCTTGGAATTCTATTCAAATGTCATGGTAAGTTTTATCTCTTAAAAATTTGACTTCTCATTCCATGTCAGACTTTTGTCCATTGAATTAAAACTGTTGTTTCAACAACAGTTTTAATTCTAAAAGCACAGTATGCAATTCTTTGCAATTTGATGGCTGTTGAACCAAATACACCAGAGGTAAATGCAATTGTTTTTCAAAAATTCAAATTCCACTTAAAGTAGGAAAATTGTCAGTACTATGTCATACAATGAAAATTAAACTCTCATGAAGACATGTATAGTTATTGAGCATTAAAATTGTGAGTGTGAATGTTGAATTCATTTATTTACTGTTGTCTAAAGATGGTAAAGCAGCAATCTGTGTAAATAATTTCTTGTTAATTTTGTTTGCAATGTGGAATAATGTATTATAAAATTTTTCTTTTTTTTTATTTATTTATTTTAGGTCGCATCAACCGCAAGGTCATTAGCGACCACACCAATTACAATATCTAGTACACAGTTTACATTTAGATCTCTAATACAAAATTACATTGTTTTAATACCATAATTCTACATTAGTACAATACAACAGTGTTCACAATAATTAGCATGTTGTTTTGATCTCAAATTTCTGATATAATACCAATGATTTGGCAAAATTTGATCACTTAATTTTGATAGTCAGGGGAATATAAAAGTGCACCAATGTCCTGTCCCTGCAAAAAAATTTTTCGCTGTAAGATGAATTTGGGACATGACACGATGTGGTCCAAAGTTAGGTTACAGCAACATAGATCACAAGTTCGGGGGGAATTCTTTTGTAATAAAATATTTGTATAAAATATTGTGTACAAGCTGTTACCGAATGAATTGCATTCTGTATCCAAACTGTCCCTGAACTTCCTCTATGATATGAAGCTCATAAAAATCTGACCAAGATCTGCTACTGAAAGTGTTAGTTGTTATTGCAATTGCAAAACTACCAATTTTTCTTCAGCGTAATTGAATTCATCAGAAGGAATCAGGAAAGTCGATTTAAACAAATAACCAAAATGTTTTCCACGAAATACTGGTATGTAAGTGGAATGCAATATAACAATATAGAGAAAACTGTAATGTTGGAAAACTATGGTGAATTTAATGTGGAATGGCTGGCCTAAAGGTGATGTGGTGTATGTTGGAAAAAGTGCAGAAAAAAAAGTAGTGAAACATGTTTTCATTAATGTGCATTTTATTATTGTACATTTAATGAAACTTAAGCATTTTAAAAGTTGGTTACAAAATAATAGCGAATACTACATATTCATTAATGGTGTAACAGACAACTTAGGAATTGTGTACAAATTTAAAGGTTCCTTATTTTCAAATTCAAGGCACTTGCAAGTAGATATTGCATATTGATCACTTCAGCTTCTCAAAACCTTTAATACATTATTCTACATTGTTTCGTTCAAAATTGGTATATCCTGAATTTTGCTTAATGATATTTAGTACTTTCCACTAAATATAAATGGTTTTGCAGAAATAAATATTAAATATTCATGTCAGAATAATAACAGAGAGGCAAACATGACAAATACAAGAGCTCAAATAGAATACAATAGTTTGACAATTCATTTGTGGATGTATAATTACTGAGAATGAAAGATGATGTGTTAACCCAAATTTGACACATTGATTTTTTGTAATGTTTTCTCTACATTTTGATGTGTGAAGGAAGTACGTACTGTATTCTAGAATTTTTATTTGCCATGAACATTTCTTTATATTAGTACTGCTGGTTCAGACGTCGTAGCTGATAACGCACGAGACATTCCCATCTTTTCAACGTCTACGTCATTCGTTTTCATTACGGACAAGAGTGACATTAATTTTGGTAGAAGTCCAAATTCGACGTTTTCAAAGCTGTTCGAATGCTTAATTTATTTAACGTCAAAAAAGTACAAAAAACCTCTGATGCATGGGAGAGAAGTTATGTCTGCGAAGGGTTTAGTGAACCTTACCACGTCTTTACAAAATCTAGTTTCATGGGGGGTCACTGCCGGGGGATATAAGGCGTCCTCTCAATATATCCAGCTGCTAAAAATCCTCTAACACGTGGTTTTTGTGGGTCTTTGATACCGAAAAATCGAATGACGGCAAAACGTCTGTCTCGGTCTGTAAACAACGCTAGAAGCTAAACAATTGCATTCGATTTCTCAAAATTGATATTCCCCAATCGATCAATACAATGTGGATTGTACTATGTTATTGCAACATTGGTGAAGAATGTTTTGTTAAAATATTTAATTTGTTGCAGCGTTTTACGAAAGTATTTATTTGTTCTTGAGCAGTGTGCGTGCTACTTTTTGAAACCATTTTGTGTTTTGGCAAACGTAAACTTTTAATGCACTTGCGTGCATTACACTGCTATAGAGAAATTACTCTACGGGACCAGTTTGACATGTCGGGGAACAAATAAATGTCATGTAGAGCGATGGCATCGCAAGAGACGGTGATGAAAACCATTTACTAATGAGCTAATTTAACGAACGGATTGACGATTTGAGTACACGGACATATCCCGTAGTTACACTGTCAGCAGTAGCTGTCAAAGCGGTCCCTTCTTATAAAGAGTTTCTATACACTTATCGGGAGCGAGTAAACCAGCAGTGGAATGAAAAAAAAAAAACATTTTATTTACGAAAACATACATATATACAAAATGTAGCCCTGAAAACCTTACAGGACCGACCTACCTCTACCTAGACCAGTAAAAGATTTGGCACATAACTACACTTGCCGGTCTCTCATCTGAATGGCAGGATATATCATCAAATAATTTAATTCATCATTTACCATTGTATACACACGCGAGCAATTTAGAACAACGAAGATCTGGTTTTTAACTTTTATCGTATCGGCCTTCCAACTCACTCCTTTCATTGTTTCTAACTCGAAGGTTGACCTTGCAAAGGCAAAGGAAGATTACCGCAAACGCCTGTGATGAAAACATGCAACTACTCTTACGGGACTAATGACCATAGTGCCCGGAAACATGAGATAATCAATGATTTAAATAATTGATTATCGCGTGTTTCCACGGAGAGAGAAAACTTTCTCTCTTTGAAATGTTCAAATCAACAGAATTGGAAAAGAGTATTCTTAGAATGAGATTGAGACACTGCTGTTAACGCGAAGACTCCGTTTCTTGACAAAATTTCCAATTCTAAACTTACTCTAGGCTTCTGACTAGTCTCCCGTCGTGTGTGTTAATGTGGTACAGTAAGTGTGTGTCTGTTTAAAGAATGACGATGGGCCAAGGATGAGGAAGGAGAGATCTCGCGCGGCCTGTGACCGTGGTTTTAGAGTTCTGCTCCAGTATTCGTCTGCTATTGATCGGAGAAACCACCAAAAAACAACCACCGATCAGAGTAGCCGGTCGCTAGAATTCTTCTGCAGACAATGGTTGAATTCGACCCATCTCGCCACTGGATATGGTCGAAATCCGCAACCATCGGGATTCAAATACAAAAATATTCCTATCAATAATGCTGTTGAGGCAACAATGTTGAGCCATTGCAGCTGGTTTACGAAAGGAGATGATTATGGTTTCATTCACAATGCAAACTGAAACGTAACGTAATGCTGTAAACTTAGCCGTAAAATTTATACGTAAAAAAAGCATTCACAATGACGAACGTACCGGGAGCGGTAGCGTAATGCATCAACTGATGTCGGTGCAGCGCCTCTGACCGGGAGGTCCTAGGTTCCCACTCCCCACGGCGGCAGGATTTTCGACACTAGCTTTCCAGCTAGGTAGAATTCAGTCGCTGTCTGGAGGAGAATTCTAGCGGCTGGCTGCTCTGATCGGTAGGTTTCCGTGGTTTCTCCGATCAAACACCAGGCGAATGCCGGAGCAGTATCCTAACAAACGGGCCACGGACCGCGCGCGATTTGTCCTTCCTCTTCCTTGTTCTATCCTCTCCCCTTGCACACACACACACACACACACACACACACTAACAAGCACTACACTACCACATATTGCGGGAGACCGGTCGGGAACTTAGAGCTTCTCCCGGTTGGGGCGGTGCCCCGTTGGTGGGAGAGTCCTAGTTAGGGGGAAACCCTACTAGCCGACTGTAGGTCGGTGCCGGATCTCGCCATCCAGCGGGGGGAAGATAACCGCCATCTCCCGAGAAAAAACATGCACTACACTAACGGGACTAATGACCAAAGCAGTTGACGCGCCCGGAAACACGAAAAAACCAACCAACCAACCAATCAATCAATCAATGACGAACGTAAGCTGGAACGTAAGTTTCGTCTGAAGCAATCAGAATTCAACGTACCGAAACTTGATCGATTCGTTTCTGCCACGGTGGAAATATTTTTCCACCATAGTTTCTAGCTTTTTCTTCGACATTTCTATCGATTTGTCTTTATAGCTAGTAGCTGTTGTAGAAGTGCTCGCATTTCCTTCAATGTATAAACAAGGATTCTCTTGTACCAATGTACGAGTAATTCGTCGAACATAATTAGTTCATTCGCCATATCCAGCTTAAGTCACGATAAAAATTGCCCAAATTCTTACTTTGAACTCACTACACGCATCAAAACTATTCGCAAACTAGTTTTCTACATTACAATAACATGACATAACGACAAACTACCTCAACACAATCTGAAATCGATCTTCCATACTGCCCTCTGATTGGTGTTCGGTAGAATTCCAACGTAAACTTAACGTAAAAGCTTGGAACGTGCGAACTGTTAAGTTTACGGACTTACATCTACGGTTACGTCATGGCATTGTGAATGGTCTCGCTTAGTAACTCATTTGTAGGTTTTGCGGCTACGTTACGTTTACGTTTAAGTTTACATTGCGAATGATGCCTTCCACAAACTAAATTGTGTTGGGAGGCTCCTGAGCTGCTGAAGGGCGCTAGTATCAGCGGCCAATCACTCCTTTAACGTACGAATTGGACTGCGATAATACTCGATGGGTAGTAAGCAGCAGCATTCCATTGGGCTGCCAGCTAACTACTCTTACCAAACAAGCAACTAACTGTGATGACGCAACAGAGCACAGTCCGAGCAAGGCCACCTGTAGTACAATCTCGGAGGATAATGGCAGGTCTGTCACCTTCCAATGGAGTTTCAAGAAACGCTCGGAGGCCTTATTACCGAGAAACAAAAATCGCCCGGAACAAAGGATCGGTTTTCGCATTTCATAAAACTATTGCATCATTATAAAAATGCTGTTATAAATATATTATTCTAATGTTTTTTATTTTTATTTATATGAGTGACGTTTAAACGAGGGCTTCTGAACGGAATTGGTATTGACCCCTTGGGGGACGATGAAAGTTTAAAGGATATCAAAGAAGATTAAGGGCTCGATGGAGGAACGTTGTTAACACTATCCAACAACAAAATTTAATCAAAAATGATTGTCCGGTTTTTTAAAAATTTGGAAAATGTCCCAGGATTTCGAGTAAAGTACCCGCCAAAATTGCAATATTGGCTTCAAATTCAAGGAGCTATGCAAACAGGCAGATCAATAGGGGGATATCAATTTTGGAGAAAATCGGCTGAACGGTTTAGCTGTTAGCGTTTTTCGCAGACGAAGAGACGTTTTGTATTCATTCGCTTTTTCGGTATCAAGGACCAACGAACTACACCACATGTTGGAGGATATTTTTCTATTTTTTTAGCAACTGGATTCATCCACTTTTTCGTTACCAGGGTCCTGTAATAAGAGATTTTCACACGAAAATTCGCTGTTTTTTCGTGCATTCATCGCATTTCGTGCTAAGCATCTCTGAGCGGGAGGTCCTAGGTTCGAGTCCTGATGGTGGCAGGATTTTCGACACTAGCTTTTCAGCGAGGTCGAATTCAGTCTCTATCTGGAGGAGAATTCTAGCGGCCGACTGCTCTGATCGGTAGTTTACCGTGGTTTCTCCGATCAACACCAGGCGAATGCCGGACTAGTTCCCTAACAATCGGACCACGGACCGCACGCGGTTTCCTTCACCTTCCTTGTTCTATCCTCTCCCCTTATACACACACACTTACACTAACATGCACTACACTACCACATATTCCGGGAGACCGGTCGGGAGCTTAGAGCTTGTCCCGACTGGGGCGGTGCCCCGCTGGTGGGAGAGACCTGGTTAGGGGGAAACCCCACTAGCCGACGGTAGGTCGGCGCTGGATCTCGCCATCCAGTGGGGAAAGATCACCACCATCTTCCGAGAAAATAACATGCACTACACTAACGGGACTAATGACCGAAGCAGTTGGCGCCCGCAATCACGAAAAAATCAATCTGTCAATCAATCCATTATTCCTTCCGTGTTTTTGAAATTTCTTTTGTGCCCTTGGCGCCCTCTAGGTTCTTTCGGCCCACTGTGTCGCTGCCCGTGCTGCGGACGTCGTAAGTCGCTGCGCGGGTCGCGGGCTCCGCAATCAAGCTGCGTGGAAATTAACGCTAAATGGCGGGTATCGGTGACGCGGCGGCGGCGACGGCGGCGGAGGGGGAGGCGTAATGTTTCGGAACCGGCCGGCGCGTGAGGGCGGGGAGGGGGCAGAAATGGCGGCTGCGATAGCGACGGTCTATTCTCCGGAAGCAGCTGGGGCTGGTTGGCGAGATAGTCAAGTTTTCTAATCTATATGTTTAAAACACGAAGGGGCTTTCGAGTAGAAAAAAGTTCGAGCTTTCAACTCAACCAGATTTCCTGTTTTTTTTTTTTTTTTTTTTTTTGTATATGAAAGGGAGTGGATCCTAGATATATTATTACATGATTGATTGATTGTGATTCCGTGTGCGTCAACTGCTAAGGTCATTATTCCAGGAAGTGTAATGCATGCTTTTTGCTCCGGAGATGGCGGTGATCTTCCCTAGCTGAATAGCGAGATCCGATGCCGTCAAACCGTAGGCTAGCGGGGTTTTCCCCAACCAGGTCTCTCCCACCAGTGGGGCACCGCCCCAGCCGGGAGAATCTCTAAGCTCCCGGTATGTGCGGTACTGTAGTGCATGTGTGTATATATTTGAGGGGTGATGGCAAGTCAAGAAAAGAGGAAGGAAATATCGCGCGCGGTCCGTTGCCCGTTTCGTAAAGTACTGCTCCGGCATTCCCCTGGTGTTGATCGGAAAACCCACAAATAACTACCGATCAGAATAACCGTCCGCGAGAGTTCTCTTTCAGACAGCGACTGAATTCGATCTAGCTGAAAAGCTAGTGTCGAAAATCCTGCCACCGTCGGGACTCGAACCTAGGACCTCCCGGTCAAAGGCATTATGGTGACATCAGGTGATGCCATGAGTCACCACTTCCGGTCAGAGTAATGAAGTGAGGGGACTTTACAAATTCTGAAACATTACAATCTCTATTAACTTTCTTAGCAATTAAAAAAATGTGCAGTTCGTTTACAGATGCAAACAAGTTTTCTATAACTCGGGAGCGAAAATGTCTAGTTTTCAAATTTTACTACCCTGGCTTTTTTGAAAATTTTTTCATCATTCAATTCAAATGTTGGAATGAAATTCTTAAGCTCAAGAAAACGTGCGTATATGTTACGTCTTCCCCATTCGTCACGAATAGTTTTTACTCTACTTTAAATAAATCAATTCAAATCACTGTGAACAGAGATTTAAACAAGTTTCCGAAAATTTAATTGAAATATATATTTACCAAGAACAGGGCATGTATGTTGCAAGGGAATTTCTTCTATCCGCCTTGACTTAAAAACGTAATGCCTCATTGATCATTTTAATCCATTTTCTTGTCGGTTTTCCCCCAACAAAGGGGAAAACATGCAATAAACTTACGGAACCTTCGTCGTTGACGCGCGCGGAATCACTAACAACGAAGCAATCAGTCATTTTTTAGTCTGGGAGAATAAGGTTTGAGCGACACGAAATAACAGTGGTTGTTCACGTCTCCTGTATTATTTCAGTAGTATAGATATCTTTTGCTGCTCTCACACAATCTTTATAAATGAGGTCTCGAGACTTTCACGGGGACGTGACGAATTGCACTTTGACTTTAAAAGTATGACGGATTGGTTTAAAAACGCATTTAAATATTAATGTCAAATGCAACCAGCACGAATCGACCAATCGGCTCGGTTGATTGATTGATTGAATTTTTCGTGTTTTCGGGCGCGTCAACTGGTTCGGTCATTAGTCCCGTTAGTGTAGTGCAGGTCTTTTTCTCCGGGAGATGGCGGTGATCTTCCCCGCTGGATGGTGAGATCCGGCGCCGACCTACCGTCGGCTAGTGGAGTTTCCCCCTAACCAGGACTTTCCCACCAGCGGGGCACCGCCCCAGTCGGGGCAAGCTCTTACCTTCCGACCGGTCTCCCGGAATAGTGTAGTGCATGTTAGTGTATGTGTGTGTGTAATAGGAGATGACAGGACAAGGAAGAGGAAGGACAGTTCGCGCGCGGTCCGTGGCCCGTTTGGTAGGGTACTGCTCCGGCATTCGCCTGGTGTTGATCGGAGAAACCACGGAAAACTCCCTATCAGAGCAGCCGGCCGCTAAAATTCTCCTCCAGACAGCGACTGAATTCGACCTAGCTGGAAAGCTAGTGTCGAAAATTCTGCCTCCGCCAGGACTCGAAACAACGACCTCCCGGCCAGAGGCGCTGCAGTGACATCAGTTGATGCACTGAGCTACCGCTCCCGGTCCCAATCGGCTCGGGCAACCGGCAACACATGTGTTTCAAAGTCACCTAAATTCATTTTGTTGAAATGTGTTACAATTGTTGGACGTTAAATAAATGAATTACATTTGCTTGGGTGATGCGTCCCCGACGCTCCAAAACCACATCAAAGTTATTAATATTTTCAAAATTGTCAATTTTTTCCAGGGAGGGCCTTTCAAAACTTGGGACATTGACGAATGAATCGAAGTCCATCTTTGCTCACGCAGTGCAGTCTGAGTTGAGTAGTAGGTCGAATTCAACCGTGGTCTGGAGGACAATTCTCGCCACCGGCTGCTCTGATCGGTAAATTTCCGTGGTTCCTCCGATCAACATCTTGGTTGCAGGTCAAAGGTCATCTCGTGGCGCAGAGCGAAGTCGCTCGCCTTTCACCAAGGAGATCCGGATTCGATTCCCGTCGAATTTCATGTCAAATTCGTTCCAACAAATCGAGTTTGGCTGCTTCACAAGGGCTAGTCCAAAGTCTGTGAAGTGTCCAAAACCCTACCCCTATCCTTATCCTTACTCCTTCCTAATTCTGGCCGCTGGGTAGTGACGCAGGAGCGCGTGGTGGGAGGCGCGTACTCGGAGATGCTACCTGGCGGTCCTCTTGACCACAGACTGCGACGAAACGCGGCGTAAATGAAAATATATACACAGTAACGGAGGATTACTCCAGAATATATGTATAAAGTAACGGAGGATGTAAGTCGATGTAATAGTGTATGCAATAATGAAAATGATGATGGAAGAAACTACGGTGGTGGTGGTGTAAGCGGCAATCGTGTTCGTTATGATGAGGGGGCGGATTTTAATGAAATGCTCATTTTTTCCTATTCACTTCTATTGATTGATTGTTTTTTTCGTGTTTCCGGGCGCGCCAACTGCTTTGGTTATTAGTCCCGTTAGTGTAGTGCATGTTTTTTTCTCGGGAGACGGTGGTAATCTTTCCCCGCTGAATGGCGTGAGCCGGCGCCGACCTACCGTCGGCTAGTGGGGATTCCCCCTAACCAGGACTCTCCCAGGGCACCGCCCCAGCCGGGACAAGATCTAAGCTCCCGACCGACCTCCCGGAATATGTGGTAGTGAAGTGCATGTTAGTGTAAGTGTATGTGTAAGGGGAGAGGATAGGACAAGGAAGAGGAAGGACAAATCGCGCGCGGTCCGTGGCCCGTTTGTTAGAGTACTGCTCCGGCATTCGCCTGGTGTTGTTCGGAGAAACCACGGAAAACTACCGATCGGAGCAGTCGGCCGCTAGAATTCTCCTTCAGACAGCGACTGAATTCGATCTAGCTGAAAAGCTAGTGTCGAAAATCCTACCGCCGTCGGGACTCCAACCTAGGACCTCCCGGTCAGAGGCGCTGCAGTGACATCAGTTGATGCACTGAGCTACCGCTCCCGGTCTTCAGTTAAGAACAATGCCGAGTAGTATAGAAATTAATTGTATGTTATGACAGAAGGAAATACCCGATTTTTATGTATCTTTTTTCGTCTATTTCAACTAATGAATCATTTTTTACCTTTTCTTTTTGCATTTTTCGTCGATTTCAAGTAATATGCAATTTTGTGTCTTTTACGTAGTTCTTAATGCTTTCTTCGCTGATTTAATCGATTTTTATATCATTTTAATGGAACATGCTTCAATCGATATTTACGAGATGAAATAAATGTTCATCACAGAATTCCTGAGTATCATATTCGATTTCTTCGCTCATATATTGTAATGCCAGCCGCTGTGAATACTATGTAATCTAAAATTCCTGTGACGCTTATATGTGCCATTGTCAGTTCGTCGGATTTCACGATAAAGGCAGATATTTTCTTAAAAAAAAACTGTCCAAATCAAAAGTTTGCAAGCGGAGTTCCTTGAACAAAAGGAAGAAGCCTCGATTACGATTACAGGTTGAGCTGTTCATTTGAAGTGGTTTTGATCATTTTAAGTCGTTTTTTAGGACATTTCAAAAATATTTTAAGAGCATTTTATTGATCATTTTTGGCAATGTTTTAGGTGTTTTTTTTATTTATTTTCTTTTGGATAGAACAAGAAAAAGATCAGTGTTAATATACTCTACGTTTGTTATAGTTGCTTATATCTACTAACAATTAACTTACAATAATCTTACAAATAATCTTAAAATACAACTTACATCACTACTAGAGCGGTATAGGTATCTTTGTACAAATCTCTACTTTGGATCGAGATCTGAGAATTTATTTAGGAATGTATGGAAAGGAAATTTATTTTTAATGCGGATTCTGTGAGTTGGGTTATGGCAGAGTCTTAGCGGGGTTAGTTTAGGTATATTTGGTATGTTTTGGAAGAAGGGGGTGGACAAAATAATAATGTGGTTGGTAATCGGTTCTATCTGGAATTCTTTATGGAGTTGTGCATTGAAGACCTACCATGGGACATTCGTGATGGTGAATAAGAACTGATTTTGGATTACTTGCAGTTGTTTGGTGTTTGATTTAGCTGCGCTGATCCAAACTTGGCATGCATATAATAATAGTGGTCGTATGATAATTGTGTATAGCAGTAAGGCAGTATTGTACGTGAATTTAGCTGATCTATTTATTATTGGTTTTAGTTGGTGTAATTTAATTTTTGCTTGTATAACTTTATTGTCGATGTGATTTTTCTAATTGAGGCGTGTGTCTAGGAAAGGCCTAGCTATTTTAGATCATCAGCAACGTTTTCGGTCATCAGAATCCGCCCCCTAGTTATGATGATGTGAGATGACCGTTGTATAGAACGATTTTCCTAAGGATGAGCCAGAGTGACAGTTCGCGAAAACAAGTGAACATCACATGTATTTCAGAAGTACCCCTCCCGCCGCGACAGCCTCCCTTCGTAAAGTGCTAATGGCTCCTGTGAAAACATCTATGCAGAAGTAAGAGTTTCGCTGAAGTATATGCACGTACGCGAGTCCGGGAAATATTTAAATTTAATTACGTATGTGGAAAATCTCTTAACATGCTCTCACAATCAGTAAAAGAAAACTGTCACGAATGTAAATAGAAAGCTATCAATCAGAAGTCGCCACACAACAGCACAAAGGCCGGAACCACGTGTATCGATACGCAGGTCGCATTCAATTCTCGGTTTTAAAATAAACGTAATATTTATTACACAAAAAATAAATTCAATGTAATATATAAAAAATTTAATTTTTACAGAAGAGCACATAACACTGCACTTCCTAATTTCAATTATTTCTCGTGGCGCACTATATTTTTGTCGAACGAGGACATCACAAAAGGAAGCGTCAAAGCCATTTACAAGTTAGCCAACTGCAAACGAACGAATGCAGGAAGGGAGTCTCATGGGCTTGAAGGCACGACGGCCACAGAACCTTCAGTTATGTTGCCAGCACTAGCTGTCACTTTGGCTCATCCTGAGGAAAATCGCTCTATAGCGATGGTGGAGTGGACGGCGACCCTCCTCGCTGTGCAGGGGCGGTTGCATCAGCCGACGCCACTGGGCGGCAGAAAAAGCAGGCCTGGTCGCCCGCGGCTGCTCGGCGGTCGCTGAGCCTTCGACTCAGGAAGGTTTCATCAGCCGGCGGAGCTGCAGGAACGGCCTGCTGAAGCAGGTCGCCGCCGCCGCCGCTCGCCCGTCGCACAGTGAAAGAAACACTTCAGATGCAGCAGGCGAAGGCACACCTTACGTAATATAAATCCTTAAAAAAATAATAATAAAAAAGAAAAGGAATTCCTTTATTGCATGGTGTAACAATGTTTTTCGAGTAATAAACGCATTCTAACGATTTAATTATGAACTATTTTTATACTACACGTGTTATATACACAATGCGTTTATGTCACTCCATGCATTGTTAGACGGTAAACGCGATAAGATAAAGTGATAGTAATATAAACTACCGACCGGGAGCGGTAGCTCGGTGCATCAATTGATGTCACTGCAGCGCCTCTGACCGGGAGGTCCTAGGTTCGAGTCCTGACGGCGGCAGGATTTTCGACACTAGCTTTTCAGATAGGTCGAATGCCTGGAGGAAAATTCTAGCGGCCGGCTGCTCTCATCGGTAGTTTTCCGTGGTTTCTCCGATCACCAGGCGAATGCCGGAGCAGTACCCTACCAAATGGGCCACGGACCGCGCGCGATCTTTCCTTCCTCTTCCTTGTGCTAACCTCTCCCCTTGTACATACACTAACATGCACTACACTACCACATATTCTGGGAGACTGGTCGGGAGCTTAGAGCTTGTCCCGACTGGGGTGGTGCCCCGCTTGTGGGAGAGTCCTGGTTAGGGGGAAACCTCACTAGCCGACGGTAGGTCGGCGCCGGATCTCGCCATCCAGCGGGGGAAGATCACCGCCATCTCCCCCGAAAAGCATGCACTACACTAACGGGACTAATAACCGAAGCAGTTGACGCGCTCGGAAACACGAAAAAATCAATCAATAAACTACCGATGTGAGCAACTGCCGCCTAGAATTCTCCTCCAGACAGTGACTGAATTCGACCTAGCTGACAAACTAGTGTTGAAAATTCTGCCACCGTCCATACTCGAACCTAGGACCTTCCGGCCAGAGGAACTGCAGTAATATCAGTTGATGCATTGAACCCGAAGGATATCGATGGCGTATGGCAACGCCGAAACGAGCTGCCACCCAAGAAAAAAAAATTATCTCAATCAGAGAATGCCACGCACGAGATGTGGAATGTGTGATGACACGTGGAATGTGATATGCGCTGATAAAAAAAGCACTTTTTATGAGTGAAATTCGTATTGTATGCCCTCCAATTCATTGAAATTATTTTTTTCTTCTCTGAATATAAGTAGCTGTAATGATTTTGAATACACACTTATACTACCTATTACTTTTCGTTAAAAAATCACTTTCAATGTTAGAGCCCCGTCTCCCACTTCTATTAAAAGTTTTGTTAATTATCAGGGCTCGGAATCTGATGATCTAAACTTCTTTGAAATTGACTTATAAAATGACTTAAAAATAAGGGAAAGATGACCTCATATTTTAAAAAATACGGAATTTTTTAAAATTTAAAATAAAATGTATTTACATAAAACCATATTTAATATAATGTCTTTATTTTAGGAGGAATGTTATTCTTAGGTCCGATCGTTTTGAAAGGTCGAGGACGATTCCAAAGATCAGTGTAATTTTAAGTGTTCATAAAACACAGTCCATTGTAGAAGAGAATATCGTTGCGAACTGATGATACAGAAAAATCTTTGATTTCGTGTATCATTGTAAATTCATGAAAATTTATTAACAAACACAGGAGAAGGAAACAAAATGCGTAAAAGTTTTAAAAATGGCACCAAGAACAAAAAAATAGAAAAAAAATGACCTACAAATTATACTACAAATTTTGTATTCTAGAGAAGTGAATTAACGCCAATAAAACGTTATCATCTATTAAGTCAATTCCATTTGTATGCACTGCAATCTGTCGACACATTTTCATCTTTCATAAAAAATACATTTATATTAAACTCTTGGTTTACTTTTAATAAAAAATAATGATTACAACTTTCCACCTCAAAATGAAATGCTTGTTAAAATGAAAATTAATGTACTGAAGTTGACACAGTACATGCTTTCGTATTCTTTTTTCAAATTGTACTCAATATTTATTGCTTTTCAATAATTTATTTTTACTGGAGCTAGTATTGCTGTTTACTGAAACGCTTCTGCTTCGCATATGATATTAATTATTAATTTCTATGATGGATGTGACCCAACTGGTAATCAAAACAATGGCCATTCTCATTTGTGGGGCGATTACATACATTGTAAAGACAATAACTTATTTCCATTTTGGATGCATCTGCCTGCCTGTTTATTCATCATGAAGTAAACGTATGCAACATCTGTAAAATAATGAATATTGTTATTATTTTGTAGGACAATTTGTGAGTATTTAGGATAAAATTGGAAGAGCAATATGCGTTCTTCACTCTACTACACACAGATTCTGCGTTAAAAGGACTAAATGGAGGTTTTCAATTGTTCAGAATATTTAACAATTTGGATGTTGTTTATTGCATTCGCGTGATGTGTCACTGATAGCGATGGTTCTCAAAGCACGAGCTAATTATTAGACTGTCCAAGAAGAAAGAGTAAAATGTGTGAGGTGGGCTTTCCATTTCATTTATTTTATTCAGAAGATCACAGACTCTTCTTCATTGTCAATAATATGCTCTTACAGTACGTTTTTATCACACACGAGTATTAAAAAACGTTTTTATTTACTCTGTTATGATCATGCAAACTCCTGCAAGCAATAGGCATTTAATCCGCTACTACCAGTTTAAGTAGTTTATAATACGACTCAAAGACTGCGTTATTGTGCAAATCTAAATGCTAGCTGTTGTTAGCGTGCTACGTGCCATTTTTCAGATAATTCGTTTAGGCAAGCGACATCGATAATTCGTTTGTTGCGCGCGCGCAACAGTTCTAGACAATGAGTGTCAACTGTTTCTCTCAATTCTGTGTATCAGCAACTTTAGGTACGTAAGATATATCCTGTTTTTTTTAACTCGTATTTATGAAAAATAATTAGATAAAATAAAATCCAATATTACACACGACGATAAAGATACTTTATCTACTGGAGAAACATACCTCACTTCTGTCGCAGCTCGTGGGATAATAACGTTCTCTTGTACTATGCTCGCACTTTTTTTTATCCTTGAGCCCCCTAGTCCTCGCTCAGCCCGGCATAGCACGGCCCGGTAGAAAATATGAGCTCCACTCGGAACGTCACGGCTCAGTTTGCAGTGCTGCCCCCCTGCTTCCATTACAATGCGGACTTCGTAGTTTTCGGTCTCTCTTTTTATCGACCTGTGCGTACCATGTTACCTCTTGTTACTCAGTTATTTGTATAACTATTAATTATTTCTTCAGAATTAAAAAAAAACCTTCCGTTGTGTCTCATAGCTATATACTCTCAGACGAGTTATTACTCCGAATTTTCTGTCAATAAAGTTGACAGCCCTGCTCTGCCGTGACGTAGACAGAACCAGCCACTCCCTTCACCTCCCGCTGTGGAGTATAAAGAAAAAGTGCGCGATTAGTAGATAAATTTGGTTAGTTGGTTGATTAGTGATTCCAGGCGCACCAACAGCTTAGATCATTAGTCCCGTAAGGGTAGTGCGTGCTTTTACCTCGGGAGATGGCGGTGATCTTCCCCCTCTGCATGGCAAGATCCAGCGCCGACCTACCGTCGGCTACCGGAGTTTTCCCCTAACCAGGACTCTCCCACCAGCGGGGCACCGCCCCAGCCGGGACAAGCTCTATGCTCCCGACCGATCTCTCGGAATATGTGGTAGTGTAGTGCATGTTAGTGTGCGTGTGTACGTGTAAGGAGAGAGGATAGGATAAGGAAGAGGAAGGAAAGACCGCGTTCGGTTCTTGGTCCGTTTGTTTGGGTACTGCTCCAGCATTCGCCAGGTGTTGACCGCCGCTGGTATAAGCTCTATGCTCACGAATGCTCTCCTGACATATGTGGTAGTGTTTTGCATGTAAGTGTGTGTGTCAAAGGAGAAAGTAGCGGGCAACGATCCAAGAATGAGGAAGGAAAGATCGTTCGGTGTCCGTGGCCCGTTTGTTAAGGTACAGTCCCGGCAAACGTCTGGTCGTGATCAAAGAAACCACAGAAAATTACCGATCAGAGCAGCCGGCCGCTAGAATTTTCTCCAGGAAGCGGCCAAATTGACCAAGTATACATGGGTTTTTCTAACAAGGCATCTGAGAGTAATATCTTCAAGATGGAATATAGCACGACTTTTTGCGTCTTTCTTGCTTCTGTCGCTAGAGTCGCCTGATCTGCAGATCTACTTGATACTGTCGCGAACATGCGAAATCTTGCGGCAGGACCAAGAAAGACTTCTTGGCTTTTCAGCTAGGTCGAATTCTGTCGCTGTCCGGAGGAGAATTCTAGTGGCCAGCTGCTCTGATAGGTAGTTTTCCGTCGTTACACGGATCAACACTAGGCGAATGCCGGAGCAGAACTCTAACAAACGGGCCACGGACCGCGCGGGATCTTTCCTTCCTCTTCCTTTTCCTATACTCTCCCCTTACACACACTTACACTTAAATGCATCACACTACCACATATCCCGGGAGACCGGTCGGGAGCTTAGAGCTTGTCCCGGGTGGGGCGGTGCCCCGCTGGTGGGAGAGCCCTAGTTAGGGGGAAACCCCGCTAGCCGGCGGTAGGTTGGCGCCGGATCTCGCCATCCAGCGGGGGAAATCATCGCCATCTCCTAGGAAAAAACTTGCACTACACTAACGGGAATAATGTCGTAAGCTGTTGACGCGCCCGGAATCACTTCCAACCAACCAACCAACCAACCATGATCCCATATTGTCACATGGACGATCCCTCATGATCTCGATCATCTTCCGCATTCAGTGTGCGGATGTCTGGGCAAGGCTGGAATTGGTCTGCAGCGCCATGAGATCTGCAAAATTTGGCCCACCGAACCACTTTGATGTCTAAATAAGGCATTGGCTATTTATCATCTTGATCAGCGTTCCGGAATGAGTTGGCTTCCGACAGAGACGTATCTACACAAACTGGCGCCCTTGGCAAGCCTAAACGTTCGTGCTACTCCACCAAAAACCCACTAATTTGTGTCCCTATTTACAAAAATAAAGAAATAAATCACAATTGTTTTAAATTCTTAGTAATATAATATTATGATGTATATTTTAGTTTATTTAAGAATATGTAAATGTAATAACTTGACTCATTCACTTTTTTCCAATTCAATTAAGAAGAGTACGAGTAAATGAGAGGAGGAAGAGATTTCGGTGTTAATGAAAACGGGCACAGATTGCACTTCTCTGGCATACGTGCAGTGCCTGACTTTTGTGCGCCCTAGGCTGTCACATGTTTTAGCTTCCTTTTCATTTGCTTTTTTTAAAAACATTAAAGCTATTTATAATATTTTGAATAAAAGAATGTTGTACGATATTTGTAACCGACGCAAATATTGTGTACTTATAAATTATTGATTATACGTATATGTGTAAATAATTCTCACCTCGATATTGATTAAATAAATATACGATAATTTTGTATTCATTTCATCTGTATATACCAATGGATAATAAACACTTTCTTTTGTTACAAATATGAAAAGAAATATTTCTATAAATAACATTCAAAAGTTCGCCTTATGAAATTTTGCATCCGCCGATATTCGCCCGCCCCCTAATGATTGAATGATTAATTTTTTCGTGTTTCCGGGCGCGTCAACTGCTCTGGTAATTCGTCCCGTTAGTGTAGTGCATGTTTTTTTCTCGGGAGATGGCGGTGATATTCCTCTCTGAATGGCGAGATACGGCGCCGACCTACCGTCGGCTAGTGGAGTTCCCGCTAACCTGGACTCTCCCACCAGCGGGCACCGCCCCAGCCGGGACAAGCTCTAAGCTCCCGACCGGTCTCCCGGGATATGTGGTAGTGTAGTGCATGTTAGTGTTAGTGTGTGTGTAAGGGGCGAGGATAGGACAAGGAATGGGAAGGACAGATCGCGCGCGGTCCATTTGTTAGAGTACCGCTCCAGCATTCGCCTGGTGTTGTTTGAATTCTCCTCCAGCAAATGAATTCTATCTAGCTGAAAAGCCAGTGTCAAAAAATGTTGCCGCCTTCAGAACTGGAACCTATGACTTCCTGGTCAGAGGCGCTGCAGTGACATCAGTTGATGCACAGAGCTACCGCTTCCGGTCCCGCTCCCAAAGATTGCTCGCTCCAGGCAGTAGCCTACCCAGCCTATTGGGTAATCTGGCACTGCATACGTCACATACAGTTACGTATACACATACGTTTTTAGTTGTATATTGACGTTAACTAAATAAATAAAATGCCAGTACACATTCCTGCCATATGCTACATACGTCACTGGCTTCCTTGTGCAGTGGGGGTCAGAGCTCCATGCATTCACTAACGCTGTTGCACCCACAGACCACAGACGCGCCATAACTCGTCGGCGATGACGAGGTGGTTTTTTACCCGTCCGACCACTGACGCCAAAAAGGTCGCGAACCGCAGGCGTCCTTCTTCTGTTCGAGCGATTCCATCTCCTTTCTGCGAATCTTCGCGGAAGGGTTTTTATTCAACGTCGCGAAAAAGTTTGAGTTATAGGAGGTCGTTTACAGTCAAAAATGGGTTGCTTGATTTCGTATTTCTCGATTTTTGGTTGTTGTGATTGGGGTTGTTAAATGATGTATGACGTTTCGCTGTTCAGCTACGTCGAATTGAGTCGCTGTCTAGAGGAGAATTCTAGCGGCCGGCTGCTCTGATCGGTAGTTTTCCGTGGTTTCCCCGATCAACACCAGGCGAATGCCGGAGCAGTACCCTATCAAACGGGCCACGGACCGCGCGCGATCTGTCCTTCGCATTCCTTGTCCTATCCTCATCCCTTACACACCCACTTACACTAACATGCACAACACTACCACATATCCCGGGAGTGTGGTCGGGAGCTTAGAGCTTGTCCCGGCTGGGGCGGTGCCCAGCTGGTGGGAGAGTCCTGGTTAGGGAGCCGACGGTAGGTCGATGCCGGATCTCGCCATCCAGCGGGGGAAGATGACCGCCATCTCCCGAGAAAAAACATGCACTACACTAACGGGGCTAATGATTAGAGCAGTTGACGCGCCCGGAAACATGAATAAATCAATCAGTTTCGCTGCTGACATTGTTTACAAAATATATGTTTTAGAGTTTGTTTTCTTTCAAAAATTAATTTTAAAATCACATTTTTTTAATATTTAGAATTTATGTAAATGTCAACCTCATATCAACTTTGATAGGCGATTCTAGATTTGGAATCTATAGGATCCGACCAGATGTGAATACAGAAAAGTATGGACAAGTCAATTCTGCGAGTACTGCAAATACTGCGAGTGATGAATGCATGGTTTCTTTTAATTATAAATATTGATGTAAAGTTTCTTCATGCGTTTATGTCAGTTAAAACATGTAATGAATAGGACCCAGATTTTAATGAGTCATATATTTTTTATGAGCCTTCGGATGAATTGTAAAACAATTTATGCACAAATCCAGGAATTGTCGATCAGAAAAACGTATTTTTATTGGGCATATAAAGTCATATTTACAGAGTTTTTAGTGAAAGGTCATATTTGGGCCAAATTCTGCCGTAAATACATATATTTGTCATATTTTTAAGGGCCGCTTTTAATAAAAGGTCATATTTTGGCCAGATTTTGCCCCAAAAGCATACATAGGTCATATTTTTAAGGACACAAGAATAAAAGGCTTGAAAATGTGTCTCGCATGACAACGTATCAGGTGATATTGTCACATATAAACTAATAAATTATACTACAAAGGATTATTTGAAAGAGAAGGATTATTTTAAACAAGAAGTATGCAGTAGTAAAGCAAGCGGCTTTGTTTGATGTGTTTTATTGTACTGTACTTGATTTGTTTTACAGACACAAATAATTTTTTTAAAATGCTAGTTAGTTCCAAAGACTGCAAGCCGTATGCACCGTAATCACAATCTATTCTTGAGTGAATTTTGTATTTGTTATACCTAAAAGAATTAACAGGAATTTAAAAATATAAACTTGTATAACGTCATATTTTATTTTTTTAGGTCATATTTACATATGATTTAGGTCATAAATGCTTGCATATTTCGCTGATTTTTAGGTTATTAAAATCCGGACCCAAGTTATCAATTTGTCGACGCGTCCTCGATGAATTTAGCCTTGGTCAGGGTTGTATAACCATAACAAGATACAATATACATTGAAATGCTAATGGAGCACAATTCAATAAAATTATGCTATATACTGTAATTGAATTGCAGAATTAGGATCTAGCAATAGATCACTAATAAAATAATCACTTCCCCAATGCTGATATACAAGTTCTATTGAACATCTTTGATCCCGAACCAAAAATATTTGAATTAAATTCACACAGAGGAAGATCTATGAAAACCAGCTAATGAGTAATTGTAACACCAAAAATGTAAGATAATTATTTTAACTGACGTACTATTGTCATTATAAATAGAATGAACTTAAAAATTGATAACTTGTCAAGTGAAGGAATTCATGGATACAAACAAATAAATTGAAAAGAAATTTCACAGCTTTTTTCTCGTATGTTATATGATAACATTACTGGAACAGTTTATTTTTTCAACAAAAGTTTTGTTGTTAAATATTATGTTGTACACATTAATCTACACTAACGATCGATCAATTTTTTTCGCCGATCGAAAACATTGCTTCAGCCTATGAAACAACGAACTTGCGTTTTGAATGAGTGGAAGCCTCAACACCATTAGGGACGGTGACAGCAGTAAGAGTATTGCCAATTGTAGCGTCATGCACAAACGCAATTGTAACGAACGGCCGCGTGGCATAGGCGACGCTAAGGCGCCACACGTTAGCCTTTGTTTAGGAGCGGATGTGACGTCGGCGGGAAACCCTAGGAGGCAGCGTGGTGGGGGGAAGGGCGAGCGTCAGCCCTGGCTAGCGGCGGAACGCTCTGTTGGTTACGAGCCGCGGTACGGTACGAATCGGACGGTCTGGGTGGGCGCGGGCCGCGAGCTGTGCAAGAGCCGGCAATGTGTTGCCGTACGAGGCCGACTCGGACAGCGAGGTCGTAGGTGGGTGCGGCGCTTCACGCCATCTAATGCTTGAGATTGGTGTAGTGGTGTGAAGTAGCCGTAACGGGGAAATTACGCCGTGTAGGGATATTAGTAATTACGTTATTTTGTAATAAGGTGGTGGACTGATAATAAACCTCTAAATTACTAAACTCACACTAGCCTGTGTTATTATTGCAACAGCATGATGCCACACAATGATCTGCAGCGTCCCTCACCGAGATGCCGTACGGTTCAAGTCCGGACGGCGATAGATGTCCGAAACAAGCTATATACGAGTACGTAGGGTCGAATTCAGAAGCTGTAGAAGAAGAATTCTAGCGGCACGCTGCTCTGACCAGTAGTTTTCCGTAGTTGCAATGCTAGGTGAATGCCGCAGAAGTACCTTAGCAACGAAATATGGACCGCGCGCGGTCTTTCCACACTATAACCTTGTCCCTTCTCTCCCCTCACACACACATAGATGCAAACATAAACATACACGCGCTACAATTGAATGATTGATTGATTTTTCGTGTTTCCGGGCGCGTCAACTGCTTCGGTTATTAGTCCCGTTAGTGTAGTGCATGTTTTTTCCTCGGGAGATGGCCGTGATCTTCCCCCGCTGAATGGTGAGATCCGGCGCCAACCTACCGTCGGCTAGTGGGGTTTACCTCAACCAGGACTCTCCCACCAGCGGGGCACCGCCCCAGCCAGGACAGGCTCTAAGCTCCCGACCGGTCTCCGGGTGGCGTGGTCTGGTGCATGTTGAGTGGTGTGTAGGTTGTTAACTAAACCAATCTTACAACTCGACATTACATGAAGACGAAGGCACTGCAATAGAACGTTGATTCTCACGGTGTCTTAACTAATGAAAGTAACAGATAAATAAATATGTGTTAGATCATTGGATAAATTCCAAAGGACAAGGGTAATTTAAAAAAATCTTAAAATCTATCTAGTTTCCACAGCAGTGTGGAGTGATCTGTAGAATAAAAAATGGCCAGAAGAGGCTGCATTCGGGAGATGCCGGCAACAGCGCCTTCATGCCACGAACTGCAGCAGAATAAGCATGTGGTGACGACACGCGGCGGCTCCCAGCAGCAGGACCGATCCAGCGGAGAAGGCCGGCCGCGCTCAGCTGCAGACGCTCGTGCAACAGCTGCTGAGACATCTGCCGCAGCTGACTCACCGCGCTCGTTTGCGGGTTCTGCATCTGTCGCATCCACACATCGTGTTAGCATTAAGGCTCCACAGACAGGCGCGGTAGATCCGCAGCGAGTGCGGCGCGGAAATTTCCGAGCTAGACGCGTCCGCTGAATTCGCGAGACCGTTCACACCGGAGCGTCAATTTTGAGTCAGCGTTTGGTGACGGTTAGCAAGGTCGCTCGACCCAGAGGGGAGCGAAGACTCCCGATCACGGACGGACTTCCACGAAACTCGAGCTGCGGTGGAAGAAACGCGACTGACTGCGTTACAAATTTCGCCGCCGATTAAACGCTGCCAATCCGTTGCCGCGACGCTCGCCAGCCGCTCAGGTCTGAACGTGCTCATAAGGCAACACGTGACACGAAACTTCCGTTGCGGCCATTCCGCGTAGGCTGCAGATCTTCCGCGTCGGTCTGTGGGAGCCTTTAAGGTGGCTCCATACATTCGACATTTGCTGAATAGTGAGCGACTGCTCGACCAATCCCGAGCACGATGTGTAGCCGCAAAACCTACAAATGAGTTACTAAGCGAGACCATTCACAATGCATTGACGTAACCGTAGACGTAAGTCTGTAAACTTAAAGAGTTCGCAACCTTGAAGCTTTTACATTAGGTTTACGTCGGAATTCTATTGAACACCAATCAGAGAGCAGCGTGGAAGGTCGATTTCAGATTATATTGAGGTGGTTTGTGGTTGTCATTTTGTTATTGTAATGTAGAAAACTAGTTTGCTAACAGTTTTGATGCATGTAGTGAATTCAAAGTGAGAATTAGGGCAATTTTTATTTTGACTAACTTGACATGGCAAATAAACTAATTATGTTCGACAAATTACTCGTGAATTTGGTTCGAGAGAATCCTTATTTATACGATGAAGGAAATGCGAGCACTACTACAACAGCTATACGCCTATATATAAAGACAAATCGATAGAAATGTCGAAGAAAAAGCTTGAAACGATGGTGGAAAGATCTTTCCACCGTGCTAGAAACAAATCGATCAAGTTTCAGTACGTTGAATTCTGATTGGTTCAGGTGAAACTTGCGTTCCAGCTGACGTTCGTTATTACGTGTAAGTTTACGTGCATATTTTTTACGTGTAAATTTTACGGCTACGTTTACAGCATTACGTTACGTTTAAGTTTGCATTAGTAATGAGGCCTGAATGTTAGTGATCAAAAAGCCAACACGCAGTGGGTACGGCGAGCACAGAGTGTTCACCGCTCGGCATATACCAAGCAACCTATTGAGATTCGGCGAGCAGTCACGGGCTACTCTCCAACTGCCGTACGTATGGAGCCGTCTTTACGCAAGTAAACATTTTTTAGTCAATTATATTGAGCGTAAAAATACGAATCCAATGATATACATATTGTTATGTTAGATCTTTTTTTTTTTTAGTAATTTGGATTTTTTATGCTCAGCTTTCCTTGCTTAAGTGCGTGTTAGTAGGGGAGTGCTGTGACCTTGTCTGGCAGCGTGTTATCCGGTCAAAAATCCGTTAGACACGAGTGACAAAAAAACAAAATTACTCAAATACTTATCTAACATATGCCAATATGTGTATCATTAGATTCGTCGTTTTACGCTCGTCATGATAGACTAAAAAATATTTGTATATACAGTTCCATTTAAAAAAAAAACAAAGTTACCTCAATATCTCGTAAAATACAAGACATAAAATAGAAATAAATTCATGCATCAATTAGCCCCAGTCCCTCATGCACTTTCGTGAAAACTGCGTTGCAAAAACTTCAACCGTTCAAAACTGCAGGAGGTGCTAAAGTTACGTGACTCACCTGTATTTAAGACACAGTGGAAGTGCATGCCAGGGCAACGTCGGCTTATTTATTATATTTTTTGCGACAAGAGAAGGAATATATTCTGGCCGTGGAGTAAAGTTGCATTGATTTTATTTATATTCCTAACGCCTTCCTGTCCTCCCCTCGTTTTCTGCTTCTCTACCTACACTCCTCCCCGATCCGTTTCGTCACATCCCGCTCTCCCATCGAACCTCACCTTCACTGCTAGGTCCCGCCATCTGACCTCACCTAGCCTCGGGATCACTGTTTCGCTCCGCTGTCTCTCCTCTCCACTCCCATCCTCCCTGCTACGTTCCTGTCCCACCTGATGAGTCCATGTCCAGCCCCTATCCGCACCACTACAACGTAATTTCATATTTTACGACACGAATAATGCGAGTTGCATTAAACCACAGTTTGTACAAATATATTTGATATAACACTTCCTAGCAACCCTAGCTACTTTGATTCTCGGCCTTCAAGAGTAAGCCTGCCAAATTTGCAAGAAACTGAGGCGCTCAGAATAATATTGGCAATCCCAACCAAGTTCGTTTTGAGAAAAAAGATTTTTCCTCTTTTCGTTCACGTTTATTTTAATTGTGGACAAAGTGTTGAAGATGGAATTTGAGGTTTTTGCCATATGCCAATTCATTTGATATTTCAGTATATGATATGCATATGGCAGGAGTTTAAAACATACTTCTAACTGAAAATGCGAGGTCGGTTGGGAATCTGCCGTTGTTATTCCCAGCGCCTCAATTATTCCAGCACTTAAAAAGCTTTTGTGGTATACATACAAATTTGCACATATACATAATAGATGCGTAGTCGACCTTTGGCTGTTCTTAGGAGGTTTTCAAACAACGATTTTCTTGAGGGCGAAATGCACAGTTTCCTTAAAAAGGTCGTAGCATTTTGCGGGACAGTCAAGAATCTAATGTAATGAATATTTGTTATCTGCCGGCGCCTTACCGAACTAGACATTTCGGGTATGCGGATGGCGACATCTGCAGAATCGCAGATGGCGACATCTGCCCCAACTAGATGGTTCCGGAGTATGCACGGATTACATTCGCCGGCGGCCTCCGAGCTAGATGGTCCGAGTGTTCGCGATGTTTAGCGCAAGTTCCAGAAAATTCTAGGCGGGCGCCAGTCGAGTATAAATACGCCGCGGCCGGCGACCGTGGGCCAGTCTGAAGTGGAAGCTGAGCTGTATGTGTGCATTGCGGTGAATAGCAGTGCGGTTTATTGTGCAGCGCCGAAAGTGTGGTCAGTGCATCGAACGGTGGTCAGTGCTTAGGACTGTGCGACAGTGCAAGAAGTGAACACTGAAAATAAATAATTAAGAGAAGTGTGGTGAAAATAAATAGAGAAACTGCCGTATCAAGAAATAAGCAAGTGAAGACTAACTACATTAATCAAGTATTTTTAGTGTGCCTTTAAGAAACAAAATAAACGTTTCTGTAAAAATAAGATCTATGTTTTAATTCACCATATAGAATCGTAACACTAAGCTTATTTCGTACAATACGCCAGTTGTAACATAAACACGAGATAATTTTCGTTGAAAGACTGATATTGTTGACTGATGCCGATTTTCAATTAAATTTGGCCGTAATTCTGAAGCCATTTAATTGATCTTTGAACTCATGTACTCATTATCTGCTTTCCTTTTCTCAATCCAAGGAAAATCTTCAACATTCAAAACGTTGGGAACCATCAAATTAGACTTCTCAATTAAAAAAATCAATCATTATTATAAACTTAAATTAATAAATACCGTATATTGGTAAATGGAGGAACTATGAACAGGCATATGTTATAAAATTAAAACATTTTTAAATAATCTAAAAAACTTCCTGTTCCTTAAAGCAAATACAATAAAACGGTGGGAACCCATTAAATTAAACGTAATGCAGAAAAAGGAAACTCAAGCCTTGCACTCTGACCCTAAGATGTACTGAAATCTTTTTAAGCTGACGGTTTTAGGTGTTTTGAGAGATGCTTTCGAAATATAAATTCCCAATAATTACCCCAAAAAAAAAATAAATAAATAAATAATATCAAATAATTAAATAAATAAGAAATATGCCTTCAAAATTATTAATTTAATAGAAATAGTTTTACATTTATTATAATGTAATAATTATTTTTCCGAGGTACCAGAACGCCATTCGCGTTCCGCCAGAAATCGTGCCCAATGTGTGTGTGATTGTGTGCGTGTGTGTGTGTGTGGTGCGTGTGTGTTGTGTTGTGTGCGTGTTGGTGTGTGTGTGTGCGTGCGTGGTATATATATATATATATATATATATATATATATATATATATATATATATATATATAAGAACTCTAGATTCTGTAATTTTCTGTCTGCTTTTGTATATTCCGGCAGAGAAGCATGACTGGAAGCGCCTGTTATTTCTCGACCTGCAGATGCACAGGAGCCGGTGCACCGTCCGCCCGGTGCGCCGCCTCGGCGACCGCCCCATGGGCAGTCAGCGCCACTGCCACCAGGTAGCAGGCTGCAGCACCATGGAGTTGGCCGCCACGGTGATATACGACGTCGAAAGATGGGCTGTTGCGCCGCTACGTACCGCAACACGTTGAACACCCAGCCCATCTCCGTCACCAGGATGTTGGCCAGTGTGCCAACATCGCCACGCCGAAGTACTCGCTGAGCCGATCGCCCGCTCGCACAGCACCCCGTGCGCGCGACTCACAGCGCTCATTTGTTCGTGGTGTAAACTAGAGACGTTTTTCAAAATCTTCTTGAAGATCATGTTCCGGTGTTCTGCCAACAGATTACGTCGCTGCAATCCGTAGATTTGAGGAAGTTCTCGTTTATGGTAGGAATCCGTTGCGGAGCAACAAAACGCAAGTGACGAATTGAGCTACCGAAATTAAAACTATAAAATTTGCCAAGTAAAGGCAAATGAAGCAAAAGTACGGAGTGAAATACAGATCGTAGGCACACATCGCTCCTATCCAGGTTCCGAAACCAAACAGACAGACACAGCTCCACTGTCGTACAACATTGTTGCGGGGATTTCCTTCAGGAATAAGTATGCGATCAACGTATTTCAACAAAGGAACAATGGATGGAATGCCGTTTTGTGGAAGGAAAAAGATCAATCCCAAAGACAAAATAGATGCGATGTAATTGGTACAGACCAACAAGAAGTTTGGTATGCTGTCCGTGAGTGTTGGTTTTCCAAGGAAGTGCACCAAGGCCTGCCATAAGTTGCAGCTTCCTCCTGAAAGAATGACGATGAGTAACATGGCGCTGTAGAGATACCAAACGCGACTCGTGCGTAGACTGTCACTTGGAGCGCCTGACAATCGGAAGGGAGCCAAACCAACAAGTCTGGCAGCGCGCAACATTGGTTCCAAGGTGGTCTCCACAGATATATACTCCATGTTTATTCGCTGATGATTCCAAAGATGATATACAGTTTTAACGTGATGTTTATTTACAAATAATAAAATCAAAACCTGTAATTTAGCTTGATAAAATAAGTTTTTTACTCGAAAGTATAGTATAGTCTCTTATGATATATTTCCCAAATTACAAAAAGGAATTTCGTGCCGTGATCCTAGAGATACTTTTCCTCGCGCAGCAAGATATGAAAGCGTCCTCTACGTCTCAACAAGTTTATTTTCATGAATTTATTGTTGATGAAGTATTTCTCTGCTTCTGTTGAAAGGATGAAATGTTCTACAACAGAATAACATTTAATAACTACTTTCTATAATTGCATGCTAAGTAATTGACGGTCGATACAAGAAGACAGGTGTCATGGTGAGGAATATTGAACGAAATGTCGCGAGCAATTTTAATTATAATTTCACGTGGAAAGTATTCATTTTATGTCTTGGTCGATAAGAAAGCAATCAATTACAAAAATTGTTATGGTTTGACGAGATCAATAGTTTCTTTAATACAACATACTGAAATAATTACGCAAATTTGTAACAAATTCAGCCCCAGTTGGCGCGCCATTTTGAAATGAACTAAATATATTTAAAACAAACTCAAGCCCCAGTTGGCGCGCCATTTTGAAATAATTTGCAATATATTCAGTGCCATCTATACCAACGTAATCAGTTCCGAATTTGTATAAATGGGCGCCAGGAAAAGATTACGCTGAGACTATTATACACGTCAACCTTCAACTCTGTAATAAATTAGTTTCCGGTTACCTGGGTCGATGGGTTTTATAGAAATAATCACTATTGTATGCTAATAGATGATTATCCGATCTATACAGATCATACAGAGTGGTCGAGGAACCTGAAAAGCAAATATATTTCTATCTTGCTACTTCATTGCTAGAATTGCCTCAATAAAAATCATGTATTCATTTCACAAAAACATGGAAATTTATTGAACAATTTTAGTATCTTATAATTTTACCCAATATAAAATTAAACCTTTGTCATGACCGGTTCCAGCCTTATAATGTCTTTGCGCGCTTTAGACCATCTTTATTCATCTCCGATGCCGCCGTCCTCAGGTCCAGACACCATATTCTCTCTTCTTTCTCGGAAGCACACTTCAATCACGTTCATCAGATCAATAAACTATTTGCTGCAGCATTCCAGTCCAATCACTGACAACTTCGCCCAAGCCCTCAATGTCCCTCCAACTCGTTCACTTGAAATATTTTAAGCTCCACTGTCACACTTAGTATTCAAATTCGATGTTCTCTCAATATCCATTCCCTAGTAGATGCTTACAAGTCCCCAAAAACTCCTAACATTAATTGGAGCACGATCCGTTCAAGCCCACGGCATCAGTCAGAATGCCTGCCTCTCGTATTCTTTCAGCCCTGCAAAGCTCGGTCCATTTTTTCGATTGTTTATTTGCAGATAACATTTGATGTACCTTCGTACCTAGCCAATCCCTAAATTTCTTGCAAAACGAACTAGCCGTCTTCACGACTGTCACTGCTTTTTCGGCCAATCTCTGAATTCTATACAAAATTAACTAGACGTCTCCGCGATTGTCACTGCATGAATATGTTGACCTTGACGACGGCTCGCTTACCGTTGCTAAGCTAGCATATTCACATAATTTATCACCTTTAATTGACGCTATTTATAATAAATATTGTACAATATTCAGTCATATATGGTGTGTCACAATACTTATAAATGCCTATGTTTTAATATTTGTAAATATTGAATAAAAGCTAATCAAGAATTAGTATTATAATAAATACAGTTTAAATTAATGGAATATTCTTCTTCAGGATTTGTCGCAGTGCCTTGCACAATTTGGTGAAGATTAATGCGACACAAATGCAGAAAATAAAAAATTTAAATAGCGTGTTGGTAGATCCACCACGATCTTTTTTCCGCCAGTCGCAAAGATACAAATCTTTGTTTCTAATATATTCCGCCATAGGCACTAGCGGTACGCAAGTCACGTAGCAAGACTGTAAAATTTTTAAAGCCTAATCGTTAAACCACATTAAATCATTAAATGGAGCATTTTGTAACACCATTGTTAACTGTATTTCAAGATGTTAATAAGCAAAACAAATTAAAATCGTAATACACTGTAGGTGGAGTGCGTGCAGTCGTTACAAAGTGCAGTGCATGTCTTCTGTAGTCAATGAGCTGTGCATGTACTTGTTTACCCTTGTCAACGTCAGTCCTCATGGTCGAAGGCTTGAAGGTGCATGCATTTGTAGAAATGTACCACCTAAACCAGTCATATCGAACCGCGCTCGCCCGAGCCACTTGCCCGCCTGGGGAGACCGGCGCTTGAACGGACACGGGACAACTTCCCCTGACTCCGAACTCATTTCCCCTTAAAACGCGGCTTCGTACGAAAATATGTTTGACAGATTTTTTTCTATCAAACAACCGAGTATGAGTATCATGTTTATATTCTACACAGCTTATTACTATTTGATGTTTCTTTTCTTACTAAATTATCCCTTATATAAACATCTTTGCTAAGTGACAGGAACATGTTTAAATGTCAAATTCTTTCCTTGTTTTCGTTTTGTGTTATGTTATTAAATCAGTTGTTTAGTATATTTATCAATAATGTGAGATCATTAACAAGTCTCTATAAAATAAATCTCGACTACGCACGGACAGCGCTTTTAACAGACAAGAATATTTGTCCGTTAAACCTAATTTGAACGTAGAAATTTCATGCTTTATACCACTCTTAGTAAACAGGATAAATAGAATCAGGATTATTTTGATTCAATTTTTAAAATTTTACACTCAATTAAGAATTTGAAAGCGAACTGATCTATTATTTCATTTTAATTAAATATTTCTTTGCTCTAAAGAGAAAATGCGAATTAATATAGCTAAATTTGTGACAATAACTGTCAAGTAACTTCTCTCAAAGACTATCACGCGCCAAGTATCCAGTGACGTACCGCCAAATCGGAGGATTTGTACCACCTTTCTTTTCAATCTGGCGCCAATTTTCTGCCCAGTGCCTGACAGCTCTAGTACGCTTGTTCCCTTGCCCGCGCACCTTGACATGCCTGACCTGCACGCAATCAGTTGAGGCGCAGTAGGGAACCTACGCTGCGAAGAGAGCTGGGGAATCCTTGGAAGCAACTCAAACAAGAAGGGAAAGATCCAGATTGGCGCACGGTTAAGAAGGAAAGAAGAAGAGAAACGTTGGGGATAATTGACATTATTATCTGAGCTCAGTTTTTTAAACCCTTGTTGTTTTTTTTATAATCTTAAAACTACTACGATCAAATTACTTTAAAACAACAAAGCAAAAAGAGATGCGCTAACAAATAAAAAGAAAAAGGGGGCCAATGCGCGGCCTGCACCTTCTGGAATGTTGACAACAGTCCAGGTAAGCCTGAAGGGCGTAATGAATGTTTGTTTTGTCTGTCGGAGTCGACAGATTATTAGAATCACGCTGCGCAGGAGGACGCGCTGGGGTGAACGGTATTCCAAACAGGCAACACAGCTGGCTCCTTTCTTCTGGACGGCACGCCCTTTAGGCGGAGGGTGATTCCTCTCGCAGCCTGCTCCCATTCAAGAGAGTAGAGTTAACCACGACATCAGCTGGGACGTCGGCGGTAGCGGTGACGACAGATCGGTGACGACAGATCGTAATTTTCGTAATCGCGTAACTTGCGATACACGGCGCGGGCGTAAAACGAGCAGAGAAACAAATAACATTACTAGATAAAGCCTTCTTTTTTTTTTTTTCTCAATCTAATGATACGCGGTGCGATAATACTCACAAATCGCACTCTAATCATAAGCATTGCGCTATCCTAGCGCCTTACACAACTGGATGACCTCCGCGTCCTACACCTGCAGGGCCAACATGAGCAGTCCCCGCCTCTGTGTCCGCACGACTTGGGCGTCCCCGCGCCTCTGTCCAAAGACCCTCCCCGCTTCTGTGTCTGCCCTCAGCGCGTCTCAGCGCCCACGAAACTTCTTTCTCCCCCAATTTCCATGAATGTTCCAGAAGTTTCTAAGCAGAAATTTTGAAGACGTTGTTACTGGCCGAAAGTTACTACGCCGAAAATAATATTGCTCCAATCAGATTACGCGTCTGTCGGTAATTTTGATGGAATTTTCCAGAACGCTTCTCGCACACTTCCTGTAAACAAACACGGAGCGGTCGCCGCCTACCCGCGTGGAGCCCTGGTCGGTGGTCCCTGAGGGGTTTTCGCGTTATTCAAACACTACACCCCCTTTGCCACTGGCGACGCTAAGGGAGCGGCGTAGATGGCCGTGCGAAGGGGATTTAGGTCGCACCCGGTTAGTACTGCACGCTTCTGAACAGTACAAAAATAAATGTATTTATTTTTTTTAATCCAATATTCGGTTACGTCGTCGGCCTCCCTTCGATAGAGATAAAATCGAGTTTTGAAGAATCTTAATTTTGAAAAATTAAGAGTTTTATCTCTGAAAAAAACAAAAAAACGTTACCGAATATTAGATTCATAACTGTGAATAATTAAAGAAAAAATGAATCAAAACAACATTCAATATTCAAGAAAAAATTTGCGCAACCTCTTTACTTCTAAAATAAAAGCAAAAAGAACTATTAACTACTATTTCAATCAGAATAAAATAATTTTAAAATCAAAATTCTTCCAATTTTTCTCAGCGACACGAAGATCGCAAACTAAAAGCCGGGAGCCCAAGGTACCGAAGAATTATGTCGAGATTGTCAATCAGTGGTTTGAAGTCATTAAAATCTACAGAATAGTTTAACCTTTAAAACACTGCAAATTATAAAATCACAGAATTACTGCTGGGAGCCCATCCAAGTCTTCTTTTAAGAGGTATACATTTGGGCACGGAATCGTTTCAATAAATAAATGGTCCGTAAAATAGAGTGAAAAAATTTATGGAATAATCCAGCAGGCTGATCATCAACTCTAGGGTCCTGACAAGTACTTGTCACCTACGTGAAAGTGGTAGTGGTTCTTTACGAGGGCTTCCTCTCCTGGCATTCTTTCCAGACGTACGTCAACCCGCTGTACAAAAATCCTGTGAATTTTCTGTCGTCTGGGTGAATTGGAATTTGCCAATACGAGCTTGAAAATCTAAAGCTGAAAAAATCTTTGTTTTATTAAATTTCCATAAAATTTCCATCAGTGTTCTGAGGTGTTCCGTTTTCTGGGATAGTAACCTTCGTTGATCCGTCGAGCATCTAAACAAACTTCACCCCCGTCTTTTTCTTTTACCACTACAATAGGTCTAAATAAGCTGTTACAGATCTTTCAATTATACCTCGCTAAGCATAGTTTTAACAGTTTGATCTACTTCTCATCGACTGTGGAATGGGATACTTTCATTTTAAAAGGTGAATCATCGGTGACCCGAATTCGAAAGCAAAGTCTCATTAGGACGTACAGGACGATCAAAAACATTTACATATTTGAGAAGCATTCTTGCAGCTGGACCGTTCGTGGTCAGAAAGTCATTATGCGGCACACGGCTTATGACCCCACTCACGTCATCCCCCATACTCCAGGACGCGCATGAGAAATGCCGATTTCTATTTTGTCATCACCGTCGTCCTTGATTACAATTTCCCATTCTCACCGAAGCTCACAAGACTCCTAGAAAAATCCACTACTCCAAGTTATTTTCCTCCGTAAAAATCGTAACCCCAAGTATTACGTCGTAACTAGATCCTCTATGATCAAACATGGCACATCAAATAAAATTTCCTCGATTTTTAAAGAAAGCAAAGCCTGTATAGTAATTGGTCGCATTTTTTTCTTTCCTACCCAATACAAAACATTTAATAGTGGGCAGAGTTGGTATTGGAATGCGCTCTGCTTAATAGTTTTGAGTAGAACTTCCTAGAAATTGCACTGATTTCACTGCCACAGTGTCTATCAAAGCTTGAACACTAAGATTTTCAATAAGAAACCTACAACCGGACATTTTCTCTCGCCTGTTCCTCTGACAGAGTCTATCTGCCGTCGTTTAGGTCAAAAAGGTACAATTGACTGACACAGTATTGAATATTGGTATCTCTGAGATAATTCGTTTGGAACTCAGATACCCAGGAAAGCCCAAACGGTTCTAGCTTCTGACGGATCTGGTCTTATGGAACTCTGATGTCCATTCTACTAGTTGTGTTATTATTACGGTCATTTGAGTTTGGTGTGGCGGACGGTTGTTCCCATTCCTGACCCTGATCATCACGGCGCCCCAGATTGCCTGTTCCGATTATCTTCTCGCGAAAACCCGTGATTTCGGTCCCAATTTCTTCATAAGGGTTTGATCATGTTCATCAAATTGCGCCAGCAATTTTTAAAATGATCAAGATTGTCAAATCGTACACTGTTGAATACGGTTTTGCAATGTGCGTAAGGCAAAAGTGGTTGTGGAGCCAGATAATCTTTATCATCTGTCGTCGGATCACATAGTTTAATAGCCGAAATTTTTCCATGGCGTAATCTAAATATATCAGTTCTTCGCTTATCCCATCTACTCGAGAATTTTTCTCTCGAACCCGTAACGTCGCTGCTCTCCTGTAACGAAAGAAAACGAGTTCGCAATTCTCGTAAGTCTGCGGAAAAGGTGCAACGTGAGCCAGTGTGCGGCGTTACCTCGTAAAAGTTCCTGCATAAATCTTGGTTTTATGAGGCGGTACCGCCTTTGTCAAATTCATATAATTTTCGGCATGATCCAAAAACTTTCGATTTTCGTCCGATTTCCAGAAAAGCAAAGATTCTGAGGAGGAGCCTACGAAAATTTTAATCCAGAACCAGCAGACGCGTTCGTACTGGATGATTTTCCATTTCTTTTGTACTTCTTCCTTTACTAGATTAACTTCACATTTTATCTATTTCTTTCTTTAGTTTAGCTTCCTTCCCTGAAACTTTCCTCACTACTATCACCTATCTTTCATTCTTTCTACCCTTTCGTGAATTTGACTAACTTCAGAGTAAAGCTTTGTTTCCAACTGAGTGAATTTGCTGTTCATTTCTGGCTCGTAAACCCGGGCAGCAATGTTTCCATTTACTGACTCACAACACGCCTCTATTTTATTGTCGCATGCTCGTAATTTCGGGTGAATTTCAGACTGTAGGCTTTAAATTTTCTTCGTTTCGGTCCTTGAATTCTACCCTTGACCTAGCTTCAACGGTGTTCTCAATTTCCTCCGCACCTACCGAGTTGATTTTTCATGATCCGATTTCATGGTCGAACTTCTCTCCAATTTTACAAGTTTTCAGTGGATTGGTTATCTAAACAAAGTTATCTAATCTATCAAATCTTCCTGACACTTTTTCTCGTGTCTGCAAAAATCGCAAAATTAATTTTCTCTCGTCCATTTCCCCCTGTATACTCCTAAATCTGGTTCTTTAATTCGATTTAAATTTTCATAATTCTCTGCTTGTTTCGTTAGAACTCATGAGATCACTTAAGGTGATTTCATGCAGACTGGTCCCTGAGCTGTCATCACCTCCCACGTCTACACCTGATTCGTCCAGCATTTTAATAACTTATGGCATTCACAGTTTTTCTTGAAACGCGTACACGATTTTCCCAATACAACACAAGACAAAAATAGTAACACTACAAACAGAATACAAATCCAATTGATATCATTAATAGTCTGCATAAATAATTAACCTTCGTAGCAACGTCCTTCCATCCATTTCTTGCTTAATATTATAAAAAAAAAAATTCAAATTCTAATTTGTCGTGCAGCAATACACAGTAATTCAAAAAGTAAATAATATTTATTTTAAGACAAATTAAATTTGAGGGCGTTTTACTGGGGTATCAAAGATACTAATTCGAGCCCTACTTGGGAAAGCTATTTGCGACGCCCCACCTACCTGTGCGAAATTGCTGGCTAGCTCAGGTGACGGGTAGAGCCTGAAATTTAGGTTGTGGACGGACGGGCTACGTGGACAGAGGTCAATTGAAAGAAAGTTTAAAGACAAAAAAATGTAAATTTAATGAGAAATTAAAAATGATAAATTGACATTATTATCTGAGCTTCAGTTTTTTTAAATCCCTGTTTTTTTTTTATGCAATCTTAAAACTAATACGATCAAATTACTTAAACAAATAAAGCAAAAAGAGATGCGCTAACAAATAAAAAGAAAAAGGGCCAATGCGCGGCCTGCACCTTCTGAATGTTGACAATAACCAAAGCCTGAAGGGCGTAATGAATGTTTGTTTTGTCTGTCGGAGCTCGACAGATTATTAGAATCACCGCTGCGGCAGGAGGATGCGCTGGGGTGAACGGCCTCCAACAAAAATACAGCTGGGCTCCTTCTTCTGACGGCACGCTCCTTTAGGGCGGAGGGTGGATTCCCTCCTCGCAGCCTGCTCTCATTCAAGAGAGAGTTAACTACGACATCAGCTGGGACGTCGGCGGTAGCGGTGACGACAGATCGGTGACGACAGATCGTAATTTTCGTAATCGCGTAACTTGCGACACGCGGCGTAAACGAGCAGAGAAACAAATAACATTACTAGATAAAGTTCTTTTTTCTCAATCTAATGATACGCGGTGCGAGATAATACCACAAATCGCACTCTAATCATGCTACTTCGCGCTATCCTAGCGCCTACACAACTCGGATGACCTCCGCCCACACCCGTACAATGAGCGTCCCCGCCTCTGTGTCCGCACGACTTTGGCGTCCTCTTGGCGCTCTCTCTGTCCAAAGACCCCTGCTTCGTCTGCTCCTCAGCGCACCTCAGCGCCCACGAACCTCTTCCCCAATTTCCGCGAATGTTCTAGAAGTTTCTACAGAAATTTTTGGAAGACGTGTTGTTACTGGCCGAAAGTTACTACGCCGAAAATAATATTGCTCCAATCAGATTACGTCTTGTCGGTAATTTTGATGGAATTCTTCAGAACGCCTCTCTCGTACACTTCCCAACAAACACGGAGTGGTCGCCGCGCCCGCCCGCGTGGAGCCTGGTCGGTGGTCCCTGAGGGGCTTTGAGTGGCCATTCAACACTACACCCCTTGCTCGGCGACGCTTAAGGAGCGGCGTAGATGGTCGCTAGCGATTTAGGTCGCACCCGGTTGGGGCAATGCACGCTTCTGAACAGTAATAATAAAATAAAATGTATTTATTTTTTAATCCAATATTCGGTTACGTCACAATAAAGACAAATCGATAGTAATGTCGAAGAAAAAGCTAGAAATTATGGAGGAAAGATCTTGCTACCGTGCTAGAAACGAATCGTTCAAGTTTCAGTACGATGAATTCTGACTGGTTTAGGCGAAACTTACGTTCATCATTTGTGAATACATCTTACGTATAAATTTACGGCTAAGTTTACAGCATTACGTTACGTTTGTATATGCATTGTGAATGACGCCTAACGGAGGAGAATACGTAGTGATTTGTTTTATCACTGAAAATTAGTTATCAATTACTATACACAAAATCGCCGGTACATAAAAATACATCTAAAAGTCATCGTTTTGAAGCAAGTAAAGAAATATGCATAGAAAAAAAAATATTTTTATGAGTAAACAATTGGCTAAGGTAGCTAGTACTTGAAGTAAAACCATTGTCATTGACCGCGAAATAAACGAGATAGGTTAAAACTGTTCTTCTGTAAAATCACGACTTTTGAAAATGGTCGTCGGATACCGAGAAGGTTTGAGCCCATATGAGAAATAACTCACAATTGTCATCCATTCCTTCGCCGCTCAATTCAGTAGCTTATCTTTCATTACACATATTAAAACTGGGTCGCATTTTACACGCCTAAAATAGAGTTTATAGTGAATTAACAGTGCATCAATTTTTAAATAAGCTGTATAAATTAAGATGAAAATCTTCAGAACCAATTTTATCACTTTAAGCTATTTTACTAGCACTTTAGTTGGAACTGTTATTTAAATGGTTATTTTAACACTGATCTTGGGAAGAACAGATGCGTATGTACTATTGTGCCAATTATTCGTACCAGAGACATGCTATTAATTATTATACTATTTTGCTAAGCATATTGCTGAAGTTTCAACAGTTACGCTTAATGTCAAATAAGTATACACATTCGTACGCAAAGTTGTGAATCCTCTGAGCCATATGATACATTTGAACATGAATCAGGAGGACAATATGATCCTCCCAGTCACGTCTACTCCTATGGAATCAAAAGCAATTATTTCCTGCACAATATTTTAATGAAATTAATCTAAATTATTTTTCTGTATTAAATGTTCAAACACTGGATTATTTTCCTGGTTTGATAAATGTATTGAAGATCAATTTTTAACGTCTTCGAAATTATTTTGCAAAGTCAATGGGTTCTTCTAGTACCATTTTGTAATTTTGTAACACCATTGTTGTACATTGTTTCTAATCTGAGCTTACGGTCGGAGCCTTTGCTTCGGTCTGCACAATTTAGTGGTGTGCAAGCTGTGGACCGTTGCATCAGCTTGGTACTAGTTCGGTGATTTGCCGTCTGGCAAATAAACCGCTTTGTCAGATTTCGTTTTCTTGGCATTTTGTTATGTTTAACAGTATCAAAGCATTTTCAAATATATACTACCTAATATACCTGTTATCAATATTATCATCAAAATAGAAACATTAACCAATATTCCCCAATAAATCTTAACTGCCAATAAATATAATAATTTTCGCAAAGTATGTACTTTCCGTCAAGATATTGACTCGCAATGAGTGTATTAAATAACTTCGCCTCTGTGAATATTTGAATATTTGAAATGTGCGTAGAAATGTACGTAGCGATTATAAATTCACTGACGAATATATCATATAATAATTGGTACATAATAATACAACTTGTTTGAGTAGTAACGTTAATAACTTAAACATGGTAAACCACACTTACAAATAAAATTTCCAAGAAAAAAAAGAACGTAAGCCTAATATACGTCATCAACATTATTATTATTTCATAACCATTTACATCACGTATACTTAAGTAAAACGTGTACATACAGATTAACAGACTGCATAACACACATTAACAAAGGTCAGAGTCCACAATTGTGTACAAAAAGTTCAAGGAATACTTACTATTAACAGTTACTACTAAGAGCACGTCCTGAAAAGAGATTTTTCATTAACGTTTTGAACAGATAGAGCTTCAAATATCACATTCCATTAACAATATTTTTGTATTTTTAATTTTACGTATCTCCCAATATTTTAATCATGAAATAATTATTATTTGAATTTGTAGTTTCCGGAGTGCTTAAGACCATCTTGATTACACTGAAGCACGCATGTGGAATTCCTGTCTCACCACGCCGCAATGTTTTCTAAATGAGCTGTTATAACGGAAACGCGTCGCAGTCGGCTGGCGGGATGTCGCTTGTATTTATTATCCACTGAATACACTTCTCCGAATCCTGTCTTTACTAAATGCCATTTTCCCGAACGTGTCACTACATCCAGAATGAACATTAATTTCTGAGGACGAACTGAGTATTTAGTTTTAACTGTAAATAGCCAAAGATTTTATAAGGACCAAGATAGTCATTACTAGGGAAACGGACTTTATTGTAATAAAAAAAAGCAAAATATGTACTTATTTTTTCAAAAATATGTAAGAAAAAATAGGAAATATGTGAAATAAATATTCGTTATAATGTTTACAATTCCATTCTTCAAGCGTTTTCCGAGCAGAGTACGTTGCCGATCAGAACTTTACATGGATTCAGAGAGACTGAATGAAAGTTTTACATCTACAGAAGCAATTATTCGCTAGTTTCTCCGGAAACATAATACTTATTATTATATATAATGTTATTTACGAGAGCTGAGCCATGAATAGTGCCGTAGCTCAGATAGCTGGGAGAAGGTAGCATGGCTCCCCCAACTCCCGAAAAGGGATAAGACAATGATCTGAATTTTTTTATCGAGTTACGCGTGGGGTCTATGAAACACGAGTAAGCACGCGGTTGAAGTTCCTTCTGCTTCACATACTACATCCGCTCATCGTTGATCCCGACTACGCTGTTTCCAAGAAGCACTGGGGCGGGGGGAGATAAGTTTGGCAATTAATAACGATTGTCCGGCGTTAATACGAGCGCGTTGCGTATTTTTTAAGTATTTCAGTAACCCTATGTTAGTTTTCATGTAACATATATTTCGACTAATACAAGTGAAATCTTCATTTTCGACCTATAAATATATTAAAAATGGAAATATGTACTATAGACAAAATATGTAAAATATGTAATTAGAACAAAATATGTAAAATATGTAAAATAAAATGGTTCCAATTCGTTCAGAATGTCGTGGTAAGTGTAAAAAATATTACTGAATGCAGATGTCTTGTCCCTGTAAAAATATGTATTTACATGAAAATCCGTTCCCTAATCATTACCATTGTCTTTATATCAGTAATTTTAATTGTTTCACATTCAGTTTAAATTTTATTTTCAGCCCTTTAAGGCGTAGTTAATGATTTGCACATGTACAAAACTTGACGAAGAGATTACATAACAAATCTGTAGGAATATTGTCAAATATTATGAATTTTGAAAGTATTTTAATTTTAGATAATTAATATTTTATATTACTATAACACGTAACTCATTTAAAATTAAAAATGAAGTGACTTACCGGTGGCAAGCAGGTTCTATCATTTAGAATTGTAATTTCACCGAAATGTTAGTAGCATTAAAAGGAAACACACTTCTCACAGCTTTGATAATAAAACTACTGGTTATTAATTCTCACATTTCTCCGGTTTTCATGGTTTGTAAGTTGGTGTATTGAATTACTTCGATATTTAGCTATCGTCATCACAATTCAAAAATTGCTAATATTGATTTGAATTTTATAAACATACAAATAATTAATTAAATTACAAATGCAGTGCATTATTTTACTTCATTGTTCGCAACTACATTGACCATGTCAATGTAGCGTTAAGAAAATGAAAATCAGCATTTGAAAGGAAACAGCTTGCTTGTAAATACAATTTTATTGGTAGAGAAGCAGGTAATTTTCAGCACAGCAGATAGTGATTTCTAAATAGTTGCTTATCATCGTGAAGAAGAAGAAAAGATAAGAAAGAAAAAAAATGAGCATTGTGCTGAGCATGTAAACGTCAATAATACAAAGTTGAATTATAGTTGGAATGTTTCGTTTCTGAAAAATGTGACAAATATGAGTATAGTTATATTTTTAATTGTTCAAAACAACTGAAAGACAATTAAAAAGTATAGTAGTATCCAATTAAAATTTTATTAAATTTTGCCAATACAAATGATAACCTAAGGTGATAACAAATGGTTGTAATAACTGGACATTTAATAGGACAGATAAGAGACAACTTCAAGTATCTCAAGTTATATTTTTGCTTCTGTTAACGTTTTATTCAATAAAACTGTAAAAAGCTCTGCAAACAGGGGAAAAAAACAAGTATAGCTGAAAACTTTACGGACCTATCAGTCGTAGTCTTATCAATCTGCTTCCAATTTTATCAAATATCTCCGAACGTCTAATCCATACAAGACTAATGAAATTTATTAACAATATAAAAGCAATCTCATCGGAACAATTCGAATTCAAACCAAACCATTCCACCACCCATCAATTATTGTGTATCACTGAAGCCATAGCTAACGGTTTTCACCAAAAGAAACATTCAGTGACAGTTTTTCTTGATGTAAGTCAGGCATATGACCGAGTTTGGCATCAAGGCCTCCTATACAAAATGCTAACTTTAGGTATACCCGAATACCTACTAAAGATCACGGAAAGTTTCCTCACGAACAGATCGTTTGTAGTTAAAGTCAACACAGACACATCTACCCCTCACACTATTGCCGCAGGAGCACCGCAGGATTCACTTCTCTCTCTCTGTAACTATTTAATATTTTCAGCCATGACATTCCAATCCAAGGCGACTACAACGTTGACGATATTGCACTATTCACCTCTCTTAGCGATAATCAAAACCGAAGGAGAATGTTCAAAACGATCTAAACAATTATATTAAATTGACTCAGAATTGGAGTATAAAGCTAAATCATACTAAATGCCAAGAAAAAATATCCGTATTATGCCCACCGAAAAATCCCCCCGAACTTAATACCAAGGGGAATCTTATCCCGTGGACCTCTTCACCGGTGAAGTACCTAGGAGTATTATTTAACAAAAGAATAAGGTGGAAACCCCACATCCACGCAACTGCTAATAAAGTCTCGGTCAAATAATCAAAAATGTCCCCTCACTAATCCCCTCGATCTGCTTTTATAGAAATACGATATTACTGTACAACTCAATTATTCAACCCACTCTAACCTATGCATGTCCAATATGAGGTGGCGTTGCGCCCAGTAACCTCCAAAAGTTAATTGAAATTATTGAAGGCGTTGTCATTGTCACCAATACTATTTATTTCAATAAGAGCAGCTTTCGATGGCTTAGCCATCATCATCAGTTTTCTGCTGTCCGAAAGTCACAAAAACGAGTAGGTAGCCGAATGTTTGTGGCCGTTGGTACTCCCCAATATTATATGCGAATTTTCGTATCGTGCGTGGTTTAATATCTATACTTTTTAACAATATTTTTCTGTAAACGGTATGAGTAATAATTTCATTTTGGAGTAATAAATTAGTAATAAATGTATACTAAAGATTCGTAATAATTCTGAATCAATTGTGCCCATTTTTTGTGGCTTGTTATGCTAGCGTGACAGTCACGCCAGCACAACCCAGTTTATTCTAGAAAAGGAGGAGTAATATTTTTTTTAATTAGTAAATCAGTGAGTATAAATATTTAATTTGAAGTCGTAGGCTTCCGCGGCCAGAGTCACGAACACATTCTGGCGCCCAGATGCTGCGTTGTTATGCCGACGCTCGATCAACATGCGTCGTGATCTTCACGAGCTCGTAATGCCGCGCGTTGACAGGCAACCTCTAGCGACGGTTGTCGTTTGTTATAAAGAACAAGGCATTACGAGCCCTGATGAAGATCACGACATGTTGATCGAAACGTCGGCACCAGATAACTTAACGCGGCGTCACCCGGACAGCCAAGAATGTAAATATTTAATTTGGTTTGATGTGATTGTGCTGTGGTGGTTGTGCCTGCTTGACACACCCCTCACGCCACGGACACGCGTACGCATACAGGCCCATGTTCGTTCTATTCTCGTTCCATTTTGGCATTGGCTTCATATATCCGGAAAGCAGTTTTTGCCGCACAGTGCAATATTCAAATGGTTCCTCTAGTCATCATTTTGAAAATAACCTAATAAACTTTAAATAAGCTTCTCTCAATGTATAGTAAGAATATTTCTACTGTCTACTGAATAATAATTACTTACATTCAAAATGACGTAATAGGTTTTGACCACTTTAAAAATGAAATTAAAAATATTTTTAGAGATTCACTATTGTTTTAATAACTAATAATGATCTGTAAAGCAACTTACATTGTTACAAGTTCAAGGAGTATCCAGTTGAAAAATTAACATCTATAACAAACTCCATTTTCTAGAGCATTTTACAGATAAACACTCAAATGATATGTCAAAATAATTAATTATTAAAATATACCTTTTAAATGTTAATTGTGCCAAGATGCTGCCTTATGTATATTTTATGGTATGGGAAACATTTCAACTCTACTTTCAGAAAGAAGAATAGTATTTATTGTCTTCAGACTGTGTTCCTTAAGAATGATCAACCTAACTGAAAATAGACTGCCAACAAGGATCAGCATGATTGTTAATTAACTAGACAATTTTTCCAAATGAGAAAACATCTACAAGTACAACCCTGACGAAGAGGGAAATAAATACAGGCCAGTACAGTGAAAGAAAGAATCTCTCAGAAAAGAAATAAGCCAAACAACGAAACAACGAAAGTCAAAGTTATTATCACTTACATAACTTTAACTTCAAATATACGGTGAAAATATGTTCGTTAGTGAATTTTTCAGTATTTTACTTCAATTTCAACTTTCTCAGTATATTCTATGGACAAGAAATCATTATATCATAACCAAACGTCTATTCGACACGGTGAAAGAGCACACATATTGTAGCCTGTTATGCCAATGCATCAGATAACAAACGTCTTATTAATGAGAATTCCGCCAGTATAAAAAGCTTTCCAGCTGCAGCCAGAGCATCACCTCGCTTCCGCTGCCCACGTCGCTTCCTCCGCTCGCAGCCCGTTCTCCATCACCATGCATCGCCATCTCCCCACCGCCCCTTCGCCGTGCTGGCGCTCGCCGCCGCAGCCCTCGCCTCTCACGAGGACTACGCCCACCACGTCCCCAACTACAAGTTCGACTACTCCATCCAAGATACCTACCACGGCGACGTCAAGAGCCAACAGGAGAGCCGCCACGGCGACCAAGTGAAGGGATCCTACAGCCTGGTGGAGCCCGACGGTCACATCCGCAAGGTGGAATACACCGCCGACAAGCACAACGGCTTCCAGGCCATCGTCCACCGCGAGGGCAAGGTGTCCCTCCATGGCTACGGCAAGCAGGACGAGCAGGGTCTTGGCGCTGATGCCGGGCACGGAGCCGACTTCGGCACAGGAATCGGTGCTGGCCATGGCGCCGGTGTTGGTGCTGGCTACGGTGCCGGTCACGGAGCCGTGTTGGTGCCGGTGTTGGTGCTGGGTACGGTGCCGGTCACGGTGCCGGTGTCGGTGCCGGCGTTGGCGCCGGCGTTGGCGCAGGCCACGGCCACTCAAGGCTTTGGCGCCGGCATCGGACATCTGGCGCCGCTCGCCCACGGATTCGGAGCTGGCCACGGAGCTGGCTACGGCGCCGGTTACGGTGCTGGATTCGGTGCTGGCTACGGCGCGGGCGTCGGAGCGGGTGCTGGTGCTGGACTCGACCATTACTAAAACATTCTTCTAGTCACTCCTGAAAAATGAGACTGCCAACCCGAGACGAGTCGGCGTCGAACCACGCCGCCGCAGCCGGCCCCGCCGCCCCGCCCCCCGCGCCCCCTGGCGGCCCTTGGCGTGTGCCGAGGGGCGCTGGGCGTGGGCGTGGGCGTGCGGGCGGTGGGGCCGGGGGCGAGGCGAGAGGAACGCCTGCCGCGAGATGTCCGCGCCGGTGCGATGAGCGGCGCGGCCCCTCCTCTGGTGACTGTGGGCGAGCGCGCGTGGCTGCTGCCGAAGTCGTCCTTGGGTCTCTGTGGCTCGCAACGGCCGTCAGCCTATTTCCTCGAAAAATTTGTGATGGTTTTTATATCTAAATGCTGAGTAAATAAAATTATTTTCTCAAGAGTATCATGTGTTTCAATTAATTGAATTATCACTAATATATTGAAAAGAAATAGCTCAATTTTGTTATTTCTGTATTCCTTTCTTACTATTTCATTTTTTACTAATTTGTAGACCAGTACTTCTTTTTCGTTACTTTAGATTGTTAAAAAGTATTTACTATATTTTTGCAACAGATAACAAACGTCTTATTAATGAGAATTCCGCCAGTATAAAAAGCTTTCCAAAGGTAGCCAGAGCATCACTCTCTTATCTGGACAATAGCAGAGCTGATTTTAGTATTACATCCTTAGTTGTAATTGTGTAACGAAGAAAGAAAAAAAAAGTGTCCTCTACGTGCTTTTCTTTTGCGTTAGTAGATTTATAATATGAAGCAAATTATTTCCATTCTAAGCTTTTCCAAGTGCGAAAAGTAGTTCAGGGCCCAAGTCGTTCAGTAACATGTCCTTTTCTGTCTAGTTTATCCATTGTTCTGTTCGAATGATAAATACAATTTCTCTTCATTTGATAGATCAATCTGTCTCTATGTTTTTTAATCTTCTGAATCTTAACTCTCACTGAATCGGCGAATCAGAATATTTTCTCATAAAACTGACAGATTTTTAAAAAATCACCAAGAGGCATGACTGTCCTCTAAATGTTTTTCCATATTTATACATTATTTTATTTTTATTGTATTTCAGAATTAGCATTACAAATTTCAAACTAGTAATTAGCTTTATTAGAAGCAGTAAGAATCTTGACTTCAATGTAACGCAACGAAGACGGATGATGGATATTCCAGTGGAAAATCTGAAAAAATTATAATAACAATAAATAATAAAATAATAATTTCACGAGCGCTTGTCTTTTTCTGCATAAACCGGCAGCGGTATCTTAGTGTATCAACCGACGTCACTGCAGCGCCGGTAGGTCCTAGGTCTGAGTTCTGACGGCCGCAGGATTTCGACACTAGCTTTAAGTTGGGCCGAATTCAGTCGCTGTCCGAGGAGGTCGAAGTTTTCCATGGCTCTCCGATCACCAGGCGAACGCCAGCAGCACCACCAAACGGGCCACGGATCGCGCGCGCGCGATCTGCGCCTTCTTCTTTCCTTGTCTCATCCTCCTTACACACACGTACACTCAACATGCATCACACCAACACATTCTCGGGAGACCGGCCGGAAGTGATTGTGAGCTTGTCCTGGCTGGGGGCGATGCTCGCTGGTGGGAGAGTTACCTGGTTGAGGAAAACCACGCTAGCCGACGGTAGGTCGGCGCTGGATCTCGCCATCCAGCGGGGGAAGATCACCGCCATCTCCCGAGAAAAGAACATGCACAACACGCATGGAACTAATGACCTAAGCTGTTGACGCGCTCAGAAACACGTAAAAATCAATCAATGAATTTTCTGCATAAGATACAACGTTAATCTACAACGCACGTTACTTAACTCGCGTCAACAAAACGCTCCAGTGACACAGGCCTAAACTTACCAACCGTCGCCCACATGTTCCATCTTAAACGCAAGACCCGTCTCGCCGCTTAACCGTCTCATCTCGCTTCTTGGAGCAGAAATCCCGATTTCCACCCACCTCGGCGCCTTCTCACCAACCCTTCTCCGGTGGCACAGCGCACGTCTGCTCGACGTTTGCGGCTCTCGCGTCGCTATAGTCTTTACTCTATGCTTCTAGCTCTTGGGCGACGGGGGTTCGGGGGAGTGCCAATAACCCCACGTAGTGCTGCCAAGCCGCTTGGCACTTTCCGCGCCCGAGAATGTGGCACCATAAACTCTTGTAATCACTGCATTTTTTATCTTGTGTTCACTGCCTGTGATACGTAATTGAAACGCCTTGCGTATACCTTGAATGTGAACAAAGAACACGTTACAATGTATTGCCACTACAGCACGTTCGTATTGCCACTACAGCACGTTCTTTCTCATTTTATTTCTAATGGTTTCTTAATATCATTATACTTCTTCGATTTAATTGATTGTTGATGATCCCGAGCGCATCAATTGCTAAAGTCAATTGTTCCGTAAGTTTAGTGCATGTTTACCCCCTCTGGAGATGAAGGTCACCCTCCCCCACTGGATGATGAGATCCGGCCCGACCTACCTGTCGGGCAGCGGAGTTTTCCCCAACGGTATCTCACCGGCGGGGTACCGCCTCCAGCTGGGACAAGCTCTAAGCTTCCGCCCGGTCTCCCGGTACGTGTGGCAGTGTAGTGCATGTTAGTGTGTGTAAGTAAGGTGTGAGGATAGGACAAGGAAAGGGTAAGAAAGATCGCGCGCGAACAGTTGGTTAACGTACTCCTCCGGCATTCTCCTTGTAGTGATCGGGGAAACCATGGAAAACTACCGACCAGAGCAGCCGGCCGCTTGAGTTTTTCTCCAGACAGCCACTGAATTCATCTTAGATATCCTGTCGAAAATCCTGCCATCGTCGAGGCTTGAAATTAGGACTTTCCGGTCAGAGGCACTACAGTGACTTCAGTTAAAAAGCCACCTCTTCCGGTTTCTACTTCTTGGATACGCAAATGTATTTCAAGCCCTCAAAACATTTGAAAACTTTGGGATTCAAACTAAGATACACTACTTTTGTTTAGCAAATATCATAGGGATTAGGTTTAGTAGAACCGACGCATTACAAAGAAAGTCGAACTCGTGAATTTTTCAATAATTCAGAAATGTAATGAATATCTGGCGTTTACAGTAAAAATATGAAGAAAAAAGTTGCAAGTTTAATAAAATATTTCTGTAGTTTTTAAATGTTACAATTTCACACAAAATTGCCTGAACTACTGACATTAAAAAAATGGCAATTTTCGAAAATTAAGAGATTTAAACGAAAAGAAATGCTATGTAATTTTCATTAGTATACTTTTGCACCATTCCAGAAAATATGAATAAAAACTTCGGAGCTATTTTTGAGAGAAAAAAATGAAAATAACCTTGACTTGATGCAAAGAACCCACAAAAATTATAATATTCGTTTCAAATTCAAAGAGAGGCAACATAAACTATATAGATTCCTTTGTTGTGAAAATTGGAATGTTTTTTCGTGAAAATCCTGTGAACGGTTTAAGCGCTTAGTGTTTTTTGCAGACGGAGAAATAGGCAGACAGACACATCGGGATCGAGGACCCCCAAATCTTCGGGATCAAGAACCCCCAAATCTTCAATAAAGACTACTCAACGTATTAAAGGAAGTAATTTATTATACTGTCTGGAGGATCAGGCCCCCACAATACTCGTTTTCTGTCGAAAAATATACGTTTTTGCTGAAGCATTGTAAACGTTACCTTGCTGTGTTTAGTTTAGTAGATTGTGGGTTATTCAAAGACAATTGTATGACATGAAATGCTTTGATTTGATTTATGTCAAAGAACAATAAAAACTGTATATGATGTATGGGGGATGAATACCCTCCGTGCGCGTTTTCTTGAGCTGCAAAATCTCTTCCCAACATTTCGTATCAATAGTTGAGTAATGAATAGAAGTTTCAGAAAAGGCGAGGTTAGCAGCATTTGACAACTAGCAATTTTCGCTCCTGAGTTATGGAAAACCTATTTCAATCGGTAAACAAACTGCTGATTTGATTTTTACTTTCTCGCCCGTACGAACGTAAGAAAGTATTGTAATGAAAACGGCGAATTTTTTACAGAAAAAACCCTTATAGTCTTGCCCTGATAATGAAAAAGTAAATAAATGTTAATCTTATATATAGTAAATTAATTTCTCTAACACGTTGTGTAGTCAATCTTCATGATTTTTGGATCCTTGATACCGAAAAATCGATTGGCGCCGAAACGTCTGTTCATCCGACTGTGGTCAACGCAAGTGCCCAAACCGTTTTGTCCAAAACGGATATTCAACAATCAATCTTGCTAATGTCACTGCTCCTTGAATTTTAAACTGATATTTTAATTGTTGGGATACTTTACATGAAATCTGTAGGACACTTTCAAAATTAAAAACAAATGGCTCCATTTTTTTAAAATTAAATTTTGACCTTGGATAGCATAAGGTTCGCTTAACAGAATTGTGAAGATCTCATATTAATTAGAATTTGACTCGATTCTACAATTTGTATTCTCAATGTATTGATGTATTTCCTTTCAACCAATTCGCAAACCTTAATTGAATTTGCCCCAATTTGGTTCAACACTATTATCCTCAACTTTTCACTACTTCCAGTGCTGTTTCTTGCATTATGTTTCAATATTTGTGAATGATCACTTTCTTAATAATTTTAAAATACATTTGTGTAGATTCTAGTTATAAAACGCAGGAAAAAATATATAACTCAATCTGAACATTACGAAGATACCGTAGTTTTGTATGTGTTCGTATGGCGATATATTTATTGGATGGCCTTTAGTTCTGTATGTTCAATTTATGTTACATTATTCTTGCTTGTCTGTCTAAAGTTCTGCAAGTAATACGAACAGCTACAAATATTTCGAGAAAGTATTATTTGCTGTTATAGCACCATTAGTTTTGGGTTGCTATCAAAATTGTATACAACCTAACTCAATTCCTAACAATACTAGCAAAAAGGGTGCCCGACAACACGTTTGCATAGTGAAGCTACATTTTTATCTAGAAACAAAACAAGAGGCCATCTCAGCCGTTCTTCAATGGATCACAAAAACTGGACAAACACTTGATCGAGATGGAGGGTCATTGTTCCGAAAGCTGAAATTCATTATTTGTTACAGACATATGACTTTTTTAAATCATACAATACAAATATAAACTAATACATTATATATATATATATATATATATATATATATATATATATATATATATATATATGTGTTAAAATACATATTGGTTACGATTATCTGTGAATTTAATTTTTTTCACTTCACGCAAAATAGTGTCGATTGGGTCAATTCTAATGGCGAATTCTAATTAAGCTAGTCAAAATTCATTAATATTTCTTACTTTTGAACATTTATTGTGAACATAGTAAGAGTTTTAGCAGGTTTTCTGAAAAAGGTCAACATTTACAAAAACTCTTGTCTTATAGATTTTTACTGAAAATGCTGCTCCGGTGGGTGAATTCTAATTGCGGATTTGTATTCACCGGTAATAAAAATAGGGTGAAGTGGAGTGAAGATTTTTGTTGCTTTTTTGTGTAGCCATGTATGCAGAACTCTCACTGGACCCTAATAAATTTACAACTTGTGTTTTGGAACTTTTGAAATTTATAGTAAAAGCAAATAAAAATAAAATAAATATAATGTAGTATAACTGTGGAATAAATGTTAGAGATTAGTCGTATTTTACGATGTATTTTGACATTTATTGTAATGAGAAACTTTCACTTATTGATTCTGATGGCAGGTTCTAATTTAGCGGATCAGTAGGTGTTATCACCGTTTCTTCGTATTTCTCGTCATTCCTGAACAGTTTAAATCTTTGGTGCTGGTAATGATAATTAACTATAACAAATACAATATTTAACAACATACTTCTACGTATATCAGCAAGTATAACAATTTTTTCTATGAATAGTTTACATGTGTAGTATGTATAGATGGTAGTACAATAAAAAGGAATTTTTGGAATAATCAATTCTGTTGCTGTACTTCTTTCAACATTTCAAAAGTAGAAAAATTTTCAAGCTACATATTTTATGATCCAGACTTGTATAATTTATGTCAAATCTGAAGAATATTTTCAATACCATTAAGCATTTGGAATCAATTATTGTAGATTCTCGTTTATTGGAAGTTTTCTTAAAACAATAGAACTACGATTCAATGTATCCTTGGCTACAACAAATTGTTTATAAGGGTTTATAATTCATTCGTTACATCTACACCGGTGATTCTAATAAATTTATAGTTCGAACTTATAATAAGATTTTACCGACTGTGGAGAAATATAAAACAAAAAACAGGTAATTATAAGTTTCCATTTTAATAATCCGATGTTATTCTATTTCATATAATTTAAATTATTTGAAATATATTCTTCCACAGATCTTGTTTAAACCAATACGTAAATTTGACTTGATCTAATATAATTTGAGTAAATATTAGAATTGGAAGGAGGAGGAAAGTAGTTTTTAATAAATTTAGGATTTTTTTTGGCAGTCATGGTGCAGGACGGAGATCCATGCTGCTTCAGTTGCGTCCACAGAGGCTCTCCGTACGTTAAATGAAATCAACAGGAAATATGAAGAATAAACATTTTACTTTATAATAGTAAATAGCTAATATTTACTATTTCTCTAATTAATGGCTATTGCTCTTTGATATTTTAAAGTTACCTTAAATATAAATGCAAATATCAACCTGCTTAAATTTATTTCAGGTGCTTCTGTACATACGGCCACTGGGCTTGTCAACACCATTCCTCTTGTCGTCGGTAAAATTTTTGAAAAAAAATTGCAAAATTCAATCTTAAAGAACAGTGAATTGTCAGGTATGGTGATATTTGTAGTATGTATTGTATAAAAATATATCAGACAAAAATACATCAAAAAATTGTTTTAAATTGAGAATTGTATTTTCAAAGTATAGTATTTCTCAAGAGAATAGTATTTTATTCTAGTGACTTGCAAGCACAGTAATTTAAATTGAAAAAAAAGGTAATTGAGCGTTCAATTCTTAATGTTTACCAGGAATATTGATGATGTAAATGAGATAGGATGAAGCCAAATTTAATAATTTGCAACTTATTAATTCCCGAAGAAACAACTGCATTATTTATGTATGTGGAACAAAAAAAATGCATTGATGTCTCAAAAGATTTATGCCATTACAAAAAGCAATGAATGCATTGACAGACCACAGTTTTCACAGGACGAGACAAAAATATAAGCTTACCGACTTTAGTAACGGCATTGCCCCTTATCAAAAGAGGCAATCCCGATTTTATCTGAATTATCCCGATTTTATCTGAATTATTAATTAATAATTCAGATAAAATCTTATATAAAAGTATGAGTTAAATGTAGATATAGCTGCAAATGGAAAATTATAATGTAAGGACACAACCCTCAGGAGATAACTTCACTCATTCATGATTTGGCTTCCATTGCCGCCTTGCATCTACATAAAAATCTGTGATATGTAGTTGATTTTGCATGAGTATACTAAATAATTTTCTTTCGAAGGGACATTATTCACCCTGTATATTGAATAATAATAGGAAGCCAGTTTCACATTATCAATAAAGCACACGTAGTGTAATGTGTAATGTAATGTGTAGTGTAATGTGTAAGCATATTTGCAAGCCTTCCCATTTTCTCACCCATTACGTCCCTTTGGACAGAACAAAGAAATTTTAGTTTTCTTCAAATAGAAAAAATGTACAAAAGCGAATTTTCAGGTAAATAATTTTTTCTGTTAAATTTCACTTTTTCCACGTCACTGTTTTGTCTTTAATTCGATTTTTTTTAGTTTCGTTTCATAATACCAAATTTATTACGTTTGTGAAAATTACAACTCATAACATCTGTTCATGTTTCTTCCTCAGGCAGTTGGCGATGTGCGGCGAAGAAAACTGTACCTGCAGAAAACGACCGTAAGTGGCATTTGCTATCCTATTTTCTATGGAACATTTTTAATTAAAATTGATGTAAATTTATCTCTGGGTCAGAATATCAACAAAAAACTCTAAAATACATTAATAGCACCCTTAACATTAAGAAGAGTGCTCGCGAAGAATAATATTTTAGACGAAACCTTTAATTGACTCTTTCGACTTTACCACTTGAATCTATACATATTCATCCTCTCAGAATATTGATTTTGAATGTTTTATTGAAGTTTGGGAGAAAAAGTCAAGCCGTTCTGTATTACCTAATCGTATGTCATCTGGCGACATTTAAATTTTAATACAAAAAATTTACTTTTATAAACTAGCGTCTCTAAATATTTTTTGCGCCATATTTTCAGTTATATTGTCGTATAATCTTTTTAAATTCATCTTAACTCTCGAGGAAGCTGCATTAACACTAGCATACTTATTTTAGTTTACTGTGTACTGTACACATAATGTTACGAATAATGTTAAGTGTTTGTTTTGTTTTTCATTCACGTGTACCTGAAGAGAACCAATGGCATAAGAAAACAATACTTCTTGTTTCTTTTACGGTTTGAAATAATTTTCATTCGAAACACTTATCAGCACTTCAGTTACATAAACGGAAAGAATAAAATTTCTGAATGTGCACGAGAATTCTTAAACAAGTTTGATAAGTCAGCAAAGGAAAGAATGTTAATACATTTTCCCGCAATATAAAAGAAAGAAAACCCCTAAAAAATTGTAGGGGTTATTAGTTACACGCCTTCAGAGCGTTCGATAGTGATCCTTTCGGTCGTCTACATTGAACTCCTTTGGCTGTTGTCCTGCGTCTGAATTCTACCATGTCCCGCGTGATTGCTGTGGGTGTTTCGCTCGCTTAATCTTCGTTTCCCAAAGTCGGTCGAGTGGATCCCAGCTGTCGTGGGCTGCCTCTGGCAGAAGCGTTCGCCTGCCCAGCAAGGGTGCCAGCCGCCAGCTGCGTGCCGAAAGGGGCGGTGGCACACTCGCGATTTCTCGTTCTTGTTCGGGTTGTGAAAATTGGGCTTAGCGATCGTGTCCTTACCCACTCCTCCCGATACCTCTTTCATTCATACGTGGACGGAATGAACTAAGGTTGGCACTTTGTTTACCGTTTTTAAAATTTTCGTGTGGGAAAACTTTTCCGTTTATTACTTTAAAACGTTTTGGCTTATTTAATTGTACAATTTCAAGAGCTTCACGACGACTTCTAATCCCAACCCCATTCTTTGCGGTCTGACAACTGATCAGTTCTATAAACGCATAAAGAGAATGTGGAGGCACTTAACCGATTTCATCCGCGCCCGAGAATCAAAGCACGCGAACTAAACTGCAACAACCACAAGATTAGATTTTAGATGATATTTTATTTTCCTATTATACGGAGGTAGTCCCAGAAGTACCCGACCCAACAAAGAAAAAACAAAACTTTTGGAAACAAATATGTTTATTTTTCAACATGATCTCCTTTTAGCTCTATACACTTTTCCCAGCGATGTTCAATAAGTTCGATACCCTTTTTATAATAAGAACTGTCTTGCTCCTCAAAATAGCCATTAACTACCAACATCACTTCTTCATTGTTGGAAAATCTTTGACCACTGAGCCATTTTTTCAAGTTTGGGAACAGAAAATAATCAGAGGGGGCTAAATCTGGCGAATAGGGTGCATGAGGTAGCAATTCAAATTTTAATTCATTAATTTTGGCCATTGCAATAACGGATTTGTGAGCTGGTGCATTGTCCTGATGAAACAACACTTTCTTCTTAGCCAAGTGTGGCCGTTTTTGCTTGATTTCTGCTCAAACGTTGCAATAAGTTCGCATAATACTCGCCGTTGATAGTTTTTCTTTTTCAAGATAGTCACTTAGTAATTATCTCACGCAACTCTAAAAACTGACGCCATGACCTTGCCTGCAGATGGAACAGCTTTCATTCTCTTTGGTGCGCGTTCTCCCTTTTCAGTCCATTGTTTTGATTGTTGTTTTCTCTCTGGGGTGAAGTGGTGGACCCATTTTTCACGACACTGTTTTTGCTCGAGTGTGAGCAAACGCGGCACCCATCTTGTACACAGCTTTCATGTCTAAATTCGTGATAATATGCGATGTACCCGCACTTTCGAAATGCCTACTATGTCTGTTAGCTCGCGCACTTTCAAATGCCGATCACCAGTACCGCTTTGCAGATTTTCTTTTACCATTTCTGGAGTAGTCACTCCATTTGGTCTACCACTGCGATGTCATTCCGACAGCTCGTACGGCCTCGTTTAAACTCTGCTACCTAATATTTTGCATTGTAGTAAACGAAGGCAGACCCACCCAGAGTAGAATCTAGTTCAGTTTTTATACTAGCTGGGCTGAGGCCTTTCAAAAGAAAGTATTGGATCACATAACGATGACCAATTTTCTCCATTTTTACAAATTCACTCAACGTTCACTATTGATTGTTGCCAAACAAATACTAAACAACGTAGCGTCTTCAAACTTGAAACATATGATTCATAGATTGTCTACTTTATAATACAGTAATATTTGTCGAAAAACTACCGCGATCTCTAGGTCAGGCAGGGTACTTGTGGGACCACCCTCGTATATGTATAATTCCTAAAACGTGTTACGTAAATAAGCTTTCAATACATCTCTGAAAACAAAGTGTTCTTTGAAAGTTCTAACTTCCAGATGTCTGCACGAATAGTTTGCAATTTTGTGTATACTATGTAAACATTAATTATATGAAAAACTATTTTTAATGTCAGTCACGCACAATCTGATAGTAAGGCGGGTAGTGTCGGGGACAGACAAGGCAGGACAGGGCGAGAGCGATGGCGAGTAACAGGGAAGGTCTGAGCAGTTCGGCATTAGACAGAGTCCACGTTAGACTAGTCTAGATTAGAGGATACCCTATAAATATAACGCTTTTTTTACCTGTCTGAATAGAAGAATATGGTAAATAAATATCCGAATAAGTAAAGGAATTCGACTTTAAACTTGACGTGTGATTTCATCGTATGGGTTTCCACTAGTATATTATATTCTCACCTCAACCCTTCGGTCAAAAGATATAATAAAATATTTGCGGGCAACAAAAGCATGTCATCACGAATCCTGGCAGGACCCTGCTCGTACTCTGGATTTTGAAAGACGATATTACGTCAAAAATTATTTTATAAGGATAGACAGCTCTTTAAAAAAGACGTACTTATGAGATGTCAGAAATACTTTCCATTGTCCGAACTTGTAGAAGAACTAATGATAGCACCTGATGATGTAACAAAACGAGTTACAAAACGTGCAATTGCTGAAATAAATGATTGTCATAAAAAACTTTGGATCCTTTTATTTGTAGAAGAATTATTTCACGAAATATAAAATTGCAATCACTCCTAAAAATTCATGAATATTTCTTACTTTTGTACTTTTATTATTTATAGTAAGAGTTTTAAGTAGGTTCTTTGAAAAAAAAGGTCAACATTTACAAAAACTCCTATTTTTTTAGATTTATTGAAAATGCTGCTCCGGTGGGTGAATTCTAATGGCGGATTTGCATTCACCGGTAATAATAATAGGTTGAAGTGGAGTTAATATTTTTGTTTCTTTTTGTGTGTCGATGTAGGCAGATCTCTCACTGCACCCTAAAAATATGAAATTGCAAATACTCCTAAAAATGTTTTTCCTTGCAGTTGTGTAGGTATCTACGGTAACTATACTTGCCAACATCACTGTTCAGTCCGCTGGTAACATCTTGGAGGAAAAGTAAGTATAATAGTATATATACCCATTCAATTTCGCTGGTTAACATTTCATATTCTTATATGAATTATTCGGATTTCCCAAATTATTTTAACTTTTGAGAATGAAATTGCCATTGAAATGTATTAAAAGAAGGTGGTATTTTATTGATTTTTACTCAATAATTCAGTGTTTTTTATTTCTTTAGTGAAAAAAAGAATTTTGCGTATTGAATTATATCAAATCAATTACTATTTTATATCCTTTGTTTGGAATTTCTTCTTCCGCGTGGATGTTATATCATGAAAAATATTTTGAAATAATAAAACTAATAAATTAAATAACAATATTATTAAAAAGCTTGAAATAAAAGTTATTTTCTTTTCGAAAGTATTCGATAGTAGGATAATCCCAGCAACAATCAGCCATTTTCTTGCAAGTGTAAAGCCAGCATAAGAATAGACGGTTTTATTTTTTTCTAATGTTAGTAGAAACTTGAGTAAAACACTTGTCAAAATGTTCACACATATGAAATAATTTGATTTCTGTTCTGAAGAGGTTTAAAAGAGATGTGATTTTTAGGTAAATATTCGCCATGTGTGGGGGATGCTGTGGTAGCTGCCGCCCGTAAGTATTATTCGCTTTTCATTTTTTACAAAACGCTTTCTATAATAATATACTTTTTGGTAATGAATAGAGTTTGAATTTAATATGCAATTTTTTGTGCACTGCATTTTATAGTACATGTATGTACGTCCGACCGTCAAACTGTTTGTCCATCCACATCTCCGTCCGTGAACAACATTAGTGCCTAAACTGTTTGTAGGATATTTTTAAAATGATTTTTTTCTGTTAGATCTGACACGAATCAACGTCCTGGGAATTAAAAAATCTTAAAATTTTGGGGGTACTTTTCATAAAGCCCCGGAGACATTTAAAAAAATGGCAAAATTTTAAAAATGGCACCAACTTTTTTCTTTATTTTTTTTAAAGAATAGAGTGTAATACACTTATAAAGATACATACGTCCAATTTTCATTGTTATCTAAATTTTTAAAAATAACAAAAGTGTGCTTTTTTGGCGTTTTCCTAAAACTACTTTATTGAACGTTGAGATTGTTTCTTAAAATTGAAATTAATTCCCCACACTTACTTCTTTAATGAATACTTCGTCCATTGTTTAGAAAGAATTAGTAGTTCTGGGCAATGTTAAAATTTATTAAAAACATGATTTTCTCATAAAAGCCTTCAATATTTTTCAAAATTGAGAAGTATAAGATGAATTCCTTCCTGAAAATAAAATTGTAGGAAAAGTTATTTAACGGCCGCTATTTTAGGTGCTGGATTATCTACGGAAACTACACTTGTCAGCACCACTCTTCTTGCCGGCGCTAAATACTGGAACAAAAAAAAAAGAGTATAATATTTGTGAAAACATTGGAATAATCAGCAGGTACGTCAAGAAAAACAAAAGCAACATTTCTTTTAAGCTACAATTTTATATTTTCTTTAAAACGCAAAATCTTCCCTTTATCATACAAGCTCTTTGATATCTACAAAAGCTGCAGATAATATTGTTAGTATTTCATAAATATGTAATATATTTCATCTCCTAATGTCCGATTTAAAATTGAAAAAATATAAGGATACAATCAGACATTATACAACAGGCCGCTCGAGTTCGTAGTTCGTAGTGACTTTTCTCTAAAAAGGTTTTGTGTTGCGGCAGCCAAAAGCTTTATTTAAAAGTATTCTGAATAATTTGAATATTTGAAGTTGGAACATTGAGTGTCAGAGAATGTATACATTTTGTCAAAACCCTATTTTAAAAATCTTTAAGTATTCAGAATAATATTTTTATTATTATTAGCTTATTTATTTTTGTTAAGAACTCATGAATTTTTTTTCCGTTAAAATAGTATCACATTTTATTTTTAGAAAACTTCCACCATGGGGTGTTGCGGCGGTTGTGGCTGTACTCGTCCGTAAGTAAAATTTTGGTGTAATGGTTTTGCATGAAATGTTTCAATACGCAGTCCTATAATGTAAGTGTACAGTGCACTTAGCACTAAACATTAAGCTGGAGTTACCTAGGTGATTTTTTAAGATTAAATAACAGAAACTATTAGTCATTGAATACATGGTACTTAGCTGAATGAATACGCGTGATTACATATTTGTTGATTTTATACTAGAACATGAATCGTGACGTACGACAAATGAGTTGTGGATAGACACGGATGTCTACACTTTTTCAAAATATTTTATTTCTTATTTATATAATTGTTTCGTATAAGACGATATTTTGAAAAATATTGACTGACTTAGAACCGACCACACAAATAACACGCTCAATTGGTTATAAAGATCGTCTATCGCCTCGGATTACACATTTGAAGTACGTCTATTTGCTATTATTCGGCCTATTGATGTCAATTATTGAACACCCACTCTTGGTTATAAACCTCGTTAAACGTACAATAACGGATGTAGTTGAAAGTAGTAAACCCACGCGAGACAGTAAGTTGTGCTACTGACCTTGTTTCGTTTGAAACTTCAATTAATTCCACCTCGTAATAAATCATTTAAATAAGAAATACTTTCGTTTTATGTTAAGTGCTCATACACCATGGAGCGAAGTGGCTCAGGTGTTGCGCATTTGCGAGGCCGGGTTTAATCCTCGTGCCAGCCATCTTCACTGGGGTTTACGTGCATTCCCTCTGTCATCCGGGCGAATTCCTAGATGGTTCTACTGAAAGGCTACGATCGTGAAACCGGCGTCGCTAGCCGAATTCGTTAACTACGTGTAGTCACGAAGGTTAAGCGAATTCAAGACGTCGCGGGTCTCTGTTTGGGTGACCGATTCGGACCCCTGGATTTAACTGCCCTTTACGGAACATGTAATTGCTAAATACAAGTACACTATTTCTGATACACGTAATTTCATTTTATTCAATTACCTACTGTTATCTCAAAATTGAGATTCAAAATAAAAAAAGATATATTTCTGTTCGAGATTTTGATTTGTAAATTGTTAGTGGGGGTTTTAAAAAACTTACGTAAATAATATTTTTTGAGTTGTATTTTTCTTTTCAACTTCATAACCATGCAGAAAGTTTGTTAATTTCAGTAAATTGTCACATAAGTTATCAGACTTGAATTTAGTTTAACCGCAGGGTTTTTGTGTTGAGCTCGTTTTCATGGATAAAGTTCAAAAATACTTTTGGAGGTATTGGACTCGTATGTACAACTACCTGAACATATTTAAATTAACTTTTATTTTGTATGTCACTTTGAATGTTGCTTAAGAATAGTTGAGTTGATTTATTTGGTCAAAAACCAGTACAAACTATGTATGGCGTATGTGGGAGAAGATTATCTGCGCACGTTGCATTTCTAGTTACATTTTTAATATCAATACAGCAATATAATTATTACTTTTACACCTTGAGACATTCTATAGAAATATAATTGCTCCTAAACAATGCAATTATATATAGAAGTACATCGTAATTTCAAAATATTTTAATTAGGGAAGTTGAAAAGTCCATGAAAACTAATTTGTTAGTTTTCTCATTCTAACAAGATGCCTAAAACTCGTATTCTCCAAAAGATTAAATATCTTTCAGATGCTGGGTTGTGTACGGGCATTTCGCCTGTCAACACCATTCTTCCTGCAGAAAATGATACTATCCAAGAAAAAATGAGAAGATAACTATTAGAATCACCAGGTAATACATAGAAGATACAAGAAATTCAAATTTATGAAAGTATTTTTTATAATGATGACAAAGTATAGGTTTTTGGGGGTCAATTTCATTTTATATTACTTAAATTTTATATAAATAGGAGTGGTTACATATTTTTAAAGAAATATTTTGTTGCAAAATGTGAAAATGACTCCCAATTTACAAGACCATGAACTTCAATTGAGAGATCGCATAGATGGCATTATTGGCTAAAAAAAGTGTCAAACGAATTTGTCTTGAAAAATGACGTTGCCAAAAATATGTAAACATGCTTATACACGTAACTTATCACTGAAAATGGCCTACCACGAAATTTAATAAATACATATTCCGCTGGAACCAAATCCAGAACATTATGTTATCTAAACATCGACTAAGCTCAGGCATCAAATACCGGAAAATCTTTGGTGTTCAATTTTAGATGCGTTCTGTAGGTCATTCAATTAGGATGGAAGCAGTGGCCTGCAGCATCAAAAATTCTGCTGAACAAAATCACACAAAACGTTTATCCGAAAATTAGCACGTTACTGCTCAGGAGAAACAAGTAAAATACTATTTTCAAAATAAATTTCAATAAAGTCATTCTTAATTCTGACCGTAAAGGCACTCTTCACGAATACTGCAATTACATAGTGTCGTATATATTCAGTGCAAAATATCTTGAAATTCCAAGAACATCAGAAAGGTTGTTGTTCCGTATTGCCACACGTGAATAGCAAATATTGAATGGTGTGCACGATTTCTCTTGGAGCCATGCTGCAGCTTGGTCAGCGGTGTCGTACGAGAGTAGGTGAAATAGCACAATCAAATAAGTGTCAAAATCGAAGCAGTTTCAATGTCCTTGCATTTTCGCCAGTTGCTGGGTGTCTAACAAAGCCATAGTCCCCTCTCACCAGGGCTGCGAAGGCAGCATCGTTTTGTTCCATTTTGCGCGCGCGTTGGAAGTTCGTTATGCTGATGAAGGCTTGAAGCTCTTGGCTGCGTGTGGCAGGTGTCGCGAAGGCATCCTGAGGCCCCGCCCAGCCGTCGCCCGTCGCGGCCACTGCGCTCTTTGGCGCCTCCAGCTGCCACATGTCGCCTGAGGAAGTCGCCGACGACGCACGTCGTCAAGAGATCTTCGTGAGCGCGGGCGGGTTGCCTTTGGAGATGAAGCCCTTACAAAGAACGATGCTGTACCAGACCAACTAGAATAAACTTAACCTCCTAGCGGATACTTAGCCGTGTTTGATTTTTAGTCCAGCTACCTTGGTATCTGACTCACGACAAAATTACGGAATTCTTTTTCTCAGCGGGTCTACATGATTTTTCAGGCGCTGAAAAGTACAAGCTATGCTATTGCTTCTACCTCTGTAACTAACACGGTGCGGTCTGAGAGATCGCTGCCAATATTACATTGCTTTTAGTTCCATTTGTTTTGAAGCATTTGCGTTATCTTTCTTCCTACCTTTACAGGAACCCATCGCCTTCTGAATGATGCCCCTATTGTACTCGATCCATCTTTTTGTTTATCGCCCACTTTTCCGAGAACGACGCGTCAGCGGTATGAGAGGCCGCCCGTGTTGGTTACGTTACGAGAATCAGTCTCGCGGCCAGTGCACGTGGACGTAAGTGTGGAGAATTTCGCCTAGTAATTTCTTTCCGGATTTATTTTATCTATATTAACTTTGTCGTAAAGAAGTTTTTGGATGGCTAGTCTAAATGAAGTAGAAATTGTTCATCTTCTGGAAGCTGACTTTTCGGACAGTGATGAAATAGGGAGTGATTTGCATAGTGACCATCAATCGGAGTCGGAGGAGAGAGAATCTGATAGCGATTTATATGATAGAAGATAAGATATTTCTTCAACTTGAGTTTTTTATGGAAAAAATAAAACTTTCAAATAGTTAAACCACCTCAAAACATTCGCACTCGTCGGCATAATATAATTCTGCAACTTCCTGCACTGTGTCAGAAGGCCAAAAATTTAGGTACTAATCCTGATATTCAATGCATTTGGAAATTATGAAGGAAATATATACTAGAATTAATGAAATAAAAATTTCAAATGAGTCAGAAATTTACTTCATCAAAAGAGTTATATCTTCATGATCTTCATATGATTGAGTTCAAAGGTTTCATAGGACTTTTGGCATTCAGGGCAATTTTCAAATCTGGAAATGAAATACATTCACAGCTTGTTCGCAACTGACGGCATGTGCAGAGATCTATTTCGTTGTACTATGTTCAGAAATAGATTTCTGTTCCTTCTGTCAGCTCGATTCGATGATGCTGACGACCGACATGAGAGAAAACAGACAGACGCAGCCGTTGTCGTTAAAGCCATTGTCAGTCAGTTTTTAGCAATTTCACAAGCCTGCCTTTTCCTCGGTCCTTCAGTTTGTGTAGATGAGATGCTAGTAACATTTCGTGGACGTTGCAAATTCCATGTTTACATGCCGAAGAAGCCTGAGATTGGTTGATAATGACACAACAAATCACGGATAAAACAGAAAATTTGACTGATTCTTTTGAAAGGATGTCATTTAGCTCGTCTTTCTTTACCTAGCATGCGCATGTTGTATAATCCCGTATAATTACCATAACATTTAAATAAGGATATACTCGTAGAATATGAAGATGCCAGGTGTTTGACTTTGCTTTGAAAAGAGGTAAGGAACACTACAGTAAAATGTAGAGCAAAATTAAAGTTTTGCAAGCATTCGGTAAATAGTTTTTATTAAATCTTTTTAGTTCGCCAGAAAATACACATGTTTAATCTCATGTAATAAGGATAACATTTAAATCAAGATATGTAATGCGAACTTACACAGTTTTCGGCTCTTCATTGAAAAGTCGTAAGAGACATTTTGCAGGAAAATGCTTTCGGGCAAAACAAGTTTTGCCGAAAGAGAGATACAAAAACTGAGGTTTGTGAAGTAACCTTCTGGATACAAGGAAACGGACTCGAAACAAATACCAGTAATTTTCAGTAAGTAATTTTTATTGAATTAAATAACAGTTGACAGGAACCACTACCGCCCAAGAATTAAAGACCCAAAGGCAGCCCGTTGCGACCTACAAGTTACCGCGGTTGACTTCGGCAGCAGCCACGCGCGCTCTCGCCCCAGTCGTAGAGGAGGGGCCGCGCCGCGCACCTCCGCACACCGGCGACATTTCGCGGCGCGGGAGGACCACTCTCGCCTCGCCCCGGCCCCACCGCCCACGCACACGCCCACGCCCACGCCCAGCGCCCCTCGGCACACGCCAAGGGCCGCCAGGGGGCGCGGGGGGCGGGGCGGCGGGCCGGCTGCGGCGGCGTGGCTCGGCGCCGACTCGGCGCCGCGGATTCGCGGGGGCCGCCGCGCGCTCGCCAACCCTCTCGGAGCAGGACGCTTTAGTAGTGGCTGGCCCAGGACACGCTGGCCTTGGCGTGTTCCAGGTGGTAGGCGTAGGCGGCATAGGGCCATGCTCAGCGTTTGTGATGTCACCGCGCCGTGTCCGCCTTCGAATGCGGCACCAGCTCCGTATTCGAAGGCCGGCATCAGCACCAAAGCTGTGAGCGGATTCAAGGGCCTGCGCCCAGCCCTGCTCGTCCTGCTTGCCGTAGCCGTGCAGAGTCACCTTATCCTCCCGGTGCACGATGGCCTGGAAGCCGTTGTGCTTGTCAGAAGTGTATTCCACCTTGCGGACGTGGCCGTCGGGCTCCACCAGGCTGTAGGCGCCCTTCACTTGGTCGCCGTGGCGGCTCGTGCTGGCTCTGATGTCATGGTGTTCCGTCGCACGAGTATCTGAACTTGTAGTTGGGGACGTGGTGGGGGTATTCTTCGTGAGAGGTGGGGGCGGCTGCGGCGAGGGCCAGCACGGCCAGGACAGCGAGGAGGGTGGCTTGCATGTTGGATGGAAACGGGCTGCGGACGTCTGAGCGATTGTGTGGGCAGCTGAGACGAGAGTGATGTCTGACTGAGCCTCTTGGGAGCTTTTATACCCGCTGCGAGGCGTGAGAAGACTTGGAATGATGGTAGTCTGCGATTGCGTTAATGAGCATGTTCACGCATGACTGAATTGGTACCACGTTTTATGAGGTGCAATTCTGTGGAAACATACTTCAATTTAACGATTTATGAGAAGATGAAACTATGAATCAAGTGACATTTTAAAATTATGTATTTCTCAATGTCGCTGTTTTCGTTTACATTAACGTTTTTCAGTTATCAATGCACCATGATATTATGATTCTTGTCTTGTCGAATCGTGCAATTGTGAAATAAATGTAATAAAATAAAGTAAATAATAGAGAAATAGTGATAATTAATTATATTTTTCATATTCTCCTTCAGGTATTTAGGCACTGCCTGTTACGCCTCCGCTCCCGTCTGGCCACCCTATCTCTTCTTCGGGCGGCCTGGATTTCTTCGTCCTTACGGGCGGTATTTTATAATTATTTTCGGCAGTTTTGCATCCTTTTAATGTGCTGCATCCAAGAATTTCGATAGTAATTAACTTTCTCTTGAAGTTTACGTACACCAAGTTCTTTACGAATTTCTAAATTCCTTTTCTTGTCCATCAGCTTATAAGGAGCTACTGATCTCAGAAATCTCATGTCAGTACTTCTAGCCCATGCTATCTTTTTTTTATCACTGTCCAATTTTGACTTCCATGTAAACAAGTTGGGATACTTAATTCTCGTACATTATAGAATTAATTCATGGTTTCCTTTCTGACTTTCTTTTTCAGGATTCTCAGGATTGTTCCGTTCATACGATTTAGTGTTTTTATTTTCCCTTGTAAATCTATTTTCCCTCTGTATGAAATTTCGTATCCCAAGAAATTGAAACTTGAAACTTGTTCTATAGGTGAATTGTATAAACTAATTTGTATAAAATCGGTTCCATCCCTTCAAAGGCCATGGCATTTTTTTGTTGAGGATATACAGAGATTGTACATTTCGGTTACCTTTTGTAATTCAAACAGTGCTTTCTGGAGGCTATGTTCATCATTTGCTATTATAAGTCGGTCATCCGCGAATATGTTCATTAGGTTTCTTTCTTGTCCCATGTCATAGCTATAAAATTTTAGTCTGGATATCAACATATTTAATGTTTCATCTAAATATAAATTAAAAAGAATTGGGGACAGACTACATCCTTGCCTTACTCCTTAGTCTATTTTTTTAAATTTTTTTGGCCTTTGATACAAATTTGTGAATTACTATACATGTTCCTAATAACCGAAATCAGCTGTGGTGGGAGATCTTTACGATGTAGTATATTAAATAGTGTACTGCTGTTTATGGTGTCAAAAGCTTTGAAGTAATCTATGAAGAGCAAGTGTGTTCTTGTATTAAATTCTCTGTTTCTCAATGATCTGCTTGACAATGAAAATATTCAATACTTTTCATTTTTTGAGAAGTACCAATTGCTTCCTTTGCTGAAGTCTCTATCACTGTTTTAAAACGTTTCCATTCTTCTTCGACATCTTGAATTACAGGATATTTTCCATTTATTTCATCTATTCGCTGTGGGTATAATCGTTTTATGGAATCTTGAAGTAAATAGACTTTCCACTGATTGTTGACAGATGAAACTATTTTTTCTTCATTTTATACCATCTTTTGTAGAGTTTCAATTTACTAACCAATGCAAAATGGTCACTGTACATATCCCATCCTCTATATACTCTTACATCATTGAAGAGTCTTTTTGTCTTTTCATTTGCTAAGATGTAATCAATTGTGCTACTCTATCCACGTGCTAACCATGTGTACTTATGTATTCGTTTGTGTGAAAAGACGGTATTCATAACTTTTAGGTTATTGAAGAAAGCAATATCTCGCATAGTTTTTCCATTATAATTTAGCACATGATCCTCATTACATTTACCAATCACATCATCCATTTGAAATTTTCTAATTCTAGCATTTAATTCTCCTCCAATTATTAAATATTCATTTTTATTTATTGCACATATACTGAGATATACAAAAATTTCCTCTCTCTACATTAATATCTGCCAAAGATCTTAGCGTCCGGCTTGCTGGGTCAATGGGTCACGATATATTATAATCCTTATTACCTTTATAATGGATTATAGGATCTGCAGACTATATACAGTTATTGGGAATCTGAAATAGAATGATTCTATTCCTAGTTCATTACTGTTTGGATTGACTAAATGAAAGATCACTTTCTTTTCTAAAGAACAAAATTCAACAAAGTTTATTTTTGCCTTTTTAGCAAACAATTTAGAGAATTTAAGTTAGGCCTTTGATCAAGATATCTTTCAATTTACACCTTATATCGCGGTTAACTTATCTATTCTTCACATCCTCGTAGACTTCAGTCGAAATATCTGCGAGCTTGCCGCAGTCCAAAGTTCCAAGAAATCCTCTTCTGCCCCTATCCAAGCTGGTCTCAAACTATCAAAATTATCAGTCCCGATTACGTCCTTATGACATAGTTCCTGAACTCGATTACCACTCCCGACAAAGTTCCACTTATACATCATTATTGCTTCCACATGAAAATATCTGCAAATATCATTCACTGTCCCAAAATTTCACTGATAACCCAATCTTATCTCGATTGTACTCGTTCCTCTCAATGAACCTACGATCAGTTCAGAAGCGCGATGCCGAGCAGAATGAAATCTTCCTGCATGATTCATCCCTCGAAGACTTCGTATTAAACTACCTTCATTTTTTTCATAACATTTGACCGTCCTTCTCTCACCCAGCCAATCCATACGTTCGTTATATTTTGGTAGCTACATTTTGATCGTCTAAACCCTTCGCCCAATCCTCAAATTTTCTACTTTCGGCACCAAGCCACTTCTTAATGAATGAAAAAGCAAAACTACATTGTTTATTCACGGTCGTTGCTAAGCTCTAGCTCTCGTGATATTTCGTAATGCATGTTCCACCATATTGTCTACAAATAAATGTTAGTTTATTTTAACGTGACATATCGGTATGTCACAATACTTTTTTGAAGTAGACAATAAAACTCTTCGGTTTCCAGTTTCTTTCCCTCTACTGGTGCGTAGTCACAAATGAAGGAAATGAATCCTCTCACACCGCACAGTTACAAATATTCCCCGGCCAGACGGGAAAGGGCTCACGGCCAGACCAATCGGGAGCTTAAATAAAAAAGGGAGTCGTAAGGCTCGACCTTCCCCTTTTCCCACCTCGTGAGCGGGGAGTGCTATATTAAATGGACAATACACGTGAAGGGGGTGATTTCGTTTATCCCTTCTTTTTTATAAGGACCCCAAAAAGGGTTTTCTGTCGAAAACCTCCGTTACAATATTTTTTTTTTGGAAGTAAGGCAGGAAAGAAAAAAATGCTTATCCTGCAGTGCAGTAACATCTGTCCCCCCCATATAATAAAAAAGATGTAATTTTGAATAAGTGTGAAAACATAAAAAGGAAGTAAAAACTATTTCGGGTTAAAAAATTGTTTCATAATCTTTTTAAAAATTCTTTGGGATTTTAAAATTTTTTTTATTTTTTTTAAAGTAGAGATCAGTATAAAACAGAATAAGATAACAGTGTTATTAATTTCATTGGTTAAGCAAAATTAGTCTCAATGTTTGTAAATTTTAAATTGTCTCGATTTCCCACCACCGGGGGTTCCCCCCCACGAAGTCCTCCCCCCGGGAAAAATTGTAAGCCCCCCATCGCCTCCCACCTCTCTACCCGCTCCTGTACCCGCTTCCTTTCCTAGGGGTTGCGTTTTATTCCATTCTGCTCTGCTTTCTGTTTTGACGACTGTTTGCGAAACAGAATTCGCATGCAAGTATCGTTGGGGAGGTTCATCCATATTCGTAATGCAAAACAACTATGAAAAATTAAATTTTTCAACCATTGAATAGTTCATTAAAAATATTTCTTTATTTTTTAAAAGAAATAAAAAAGAAGAAATTTTTGAATACAATGAAACGATCTGAGAAAGAGAAGTAAATACAAATCGTATATATCAACAATTAAATTTCCCAACCAAATATCTAAAATTCAACCCCGAGATAAAAATTATATTGTGAATTGATCTTATAAATTTTATTCTCCAAATTTGGGTATATTATCTAGTGAAAAACATTGTAAAAAAAATTTCCCCTTTCATTTAATAAATGGGGAAAGGGCCACCAGCTAGAGTAAGTGAAAAAGGCAGGGACTAGGTTATAAGAAGGTAAGGTCATCAAGATAACATTTGGAAGGATTTGAATTGAAAGGTGAAAAGATAAAAAGTGAATTGGGACTATCAAGTATGTTCGATAATGATTTTGTCTAGTTCGCAAGTACATTTTACTTGGGATTTTTTTTTTTTAAATCTTGATCGTGAATATAAAATTGTTTAGGTGCATATCATATGAACTCAGGCACTAACTAAAAACCCACGTTTCGACCTCCCATACTAACTCCAGGAGGCAAAAACAGTATATCTTTTGTATTGTTTCTATAACTCTTTATTATCAAGTCTTACAAAAAATGATTGAAATTGAAGATCTACAAAAATGAATTGTAAAGAGAATACAATTCCGTTCAATTTTCATATAAAATATTTCTTTGGAAACCAATTACCAAGCGAGAAACTAATTATCAAATGAGGCAGTATTTGCACCGACGGTGAGATAAATAATAGTATTACGTGTAATAATTTCTGTGTTTTTATAAAATCATTACAAAATCACAGACATGGGCACACTTGGAGTTAGCATAGTCCCAGAGAGATTGAAAAATTTGTTTTCCAGGTTTTAACTAGTGCCCGGATACAATACACGCAAATAAAAAGTTTTTATGGCTTTTGCAGGTAACCCTACTTTTAGTAGTTATCGATTGAACATTAAGGCTCTACATTAAGGCAATCAATGAACATTTTAAGCATAGTTCTAACTTCTAATAATACCCCTTACATCTTAAAGAAATTTTTCACGAATTTTTTCACGAATTTTTTCCCTCCCTTTTTTACCAACAATGGTGGAAATTGTATATCGTTCGGATCATTGAATTCAGTAATCAGCAAAGCATGAAAGTTAAATACGAAGAGAATCTGCAAATCCCCTCCCCAACTGCGCCATCTTCTGCCAGTGAAGTGCTTTCCACGCTTCATAAATATGCCTGGGAGGCTTTCTAGTACTCCTTGGAGGGGCAAATGTGAAGCGATTCCCACGCCGTGTAGAATGTTCTGTATATTTTGGTAGCGGCGGGGCGGGGGGCGGGGAGGCGGGGCCGTGTGTCGCGCGCAGTGGCATCGGGGTCTTCCGCCGGTAAGTGGAGCCGCGCGGACTCGGTGACACGCCCCCTCGGAAGCGACCTGCCGCGAGTGCGGGCTGGAGCGGATGTGGAAGGACAGGGCAGGGCAGTGCGGGGGTGGCCAGGGGCGCATGGCTTGGAGCGCGCGGGGATGAGTCGGGCGCCGAGCGGGGTGTGTGGTCGGGCGCGATGTGAGCGCGAAGCGGGACGGGGTGGTGGGGACGGGTAGCGGGACGGGTAGCGGGACGGGTAGCGGGACGGGTAGCGGGACGGGTAGCGGGACGGGTAGCGGGACGGGTAGCGGGACGGGTAGCGGGACGGGTAGCGGGACGGGTAGCGGGACGGGTAGCGGGACGGGTAGCGGGACGGGTAGCGGGACGGGTAGCGGGACGGGTAGCGGGACGGGTAGCGAGACGGGTAGCGAGACGGGTAGCGGGACGGGTAGCGGGACGGGTAGCGGGACGGGTAGCGGGACGGGTAGCGGACGGTTAGGGGACGGGTTAGCGGACGGAGCGGACGGTGACAGGTTAGCGGGACGGGTAGCGGGCAGGACGAGGTAGCGGGACGGGAGCGGACGGGTAGCGGACGGTAGCGGGACGGTAAGGTGAGAGGTAGCGAAGGTGACGGGTAGGGACGTAGCGGACGGGTAGCGGGACGGGTAGCGGACGGTAGCGGACGGTAGCGGACGGTGCGGGACGGGTAGCGGGACGGGTAGCGGGCGGTTAGAGTGACGGTTAGGGACGGTAAGGGACGGTTAAGGTGACAGGTTAAGCGGACGGTAGCGGACGGGAGCGGGACGGGAGCAGGACGGGAGCGGCGACAGAGCGGACCAACACGGGCAGGCGGAGGAGGAGCGGGAGCGGACGGGCGGAGGTGGGCGCGGGGCAGTAAATGGCGGGTTCGCGGCAAGAGCGGGCCGAACGCAGTGGCAGTGCAAAGGGATGAGCGCGGGACGGGTGCGGGGTGGGCGTAGGGCGGTGGCAGGCGCGAGGCGGGTGCGGAGGTGAGGGCGTGTGGCGGCGCGGGATGGGTGCGAGACGGGGCGGGGCGGCCGATTAGCAAGCGGGGAGAGCGCGCGCAAACACGCGCTGAGTCAGCGCGGCGCGGCTTGGCGCGGGCAGCCGAAATCGGAGCCGCACGGAGCGTTTGCTCTATGAGGCATCGCGCGCCCGCGAGGCAAACAGGCGCGCCGGAAGCCGCTGCGTCGATTGGCCGCCTCTATTTGCGCGAAAGAAGACGCCGCGCGCGGAGGGCGCGCGTACCTCTCCCCTGCGCGCAGTGAATGCCATGAATCCATCCCCTCCGCGCGCGCCGGAGCTCTCCGTCCGCAGCCATCGACAGATCCTGGAGCGACACGGGGGCGTCAGGCAACGAAGCTATGAAGACAGCAGAAACTGGCTGACGCTAACTCCAGGGCGTCTACTGATGTCCCTGCAGTGCCTCACCGGGAGGTCTTAGGGTCGAGTCCCAACGGTGACACCGGGAGCGGTAGCTCAGTGCATCAACTGATGCTCTGCAGCGCCTCTGACCGGGAGGTCCTAGGTACCCTGTCCCCACGGCGGCAGGATTTTCGACACTAGCTTTTCAACTAGGTCGAATTCAGTCGCTGTCTGGAGGAGAAGTCTAGTGGCCGGCTGCTCTGATCGGTAGTTTTCCGTGGTTTCTCCGTTCAACACCAGGCGAATGCCGGAGCAGTACCCTACCAAACGGGCCACGGACCGCGCGCGATCTTTCCTTCCTTTTCCCTAGTCCTATCCTCCCCTAACACACACACTTACACTAACATGCACTACACTACCATATATTCCGGGAGACCGGTCGGGAGCTTAGAGCTTGTCTCGGTTGGGGCGGTGCCCCGCTGGTGGGAGAGTCCTGGTTAGGGGAAAACCCCACTAGCCGACGGTAGGTCGTCGTCGGATCTCGCCATCAAGCGGGGAAAGATCACCGCTATCTCCCGAGAAAAACATGCACTACACTAACGGGACTAATGACCAGAGCAGTTGACGCGCCCGGAAACACGAAAATATCAAACCAAACCCAACGGTGACACGATATTCGACACTAGCTAAACAGCTAGGTCCATTTTAGTCGGTGTCTGGAGGAGAATTCTAGCGTGTACCTGCTCCGATCATCACCACGCAAATAACCAGGCTAATAACCAGGCTGTACACTAAAAAACTGGCCACGAATTGCGTGCAATATGTTCTTCTTCCTCATTATAATTTCACAAATGATGGGGTATGTGAGGGACAGTCATAAGCCATAATGTTGAGCTTTCAGTTAGGCTATGAGCCACATTTAAGCAACTTTTGTGAATAATATCTCACATATTTCTTCAAATATTTTGTATTTGCCTCCTCTTTTGTTAAATACGTTCTTGGAATAAAATATTAGTAACATGTAATAACTTTTGTTATGTACTGATCTACTACTTATGTTAATAATATATTCGAGTTTCTGTGTTTATGAATAGTTTTTCTTCTTTTTCAATAAACCGCATGGCGTTTTCAGTTTTCTAATGTTTACAAATTACTGATGTTGTTACTACAAATTTCCTTGAGATTCTAATAATGTTTGTCAAAAATAACTCGATGCCGTAATTGTACAGACGTTTTCCTTTAGCTTGTTAGTCTTTAAAACGATCCAATGATACCTGTTTTATAGGTCAGCCGCATGGCTAAACGTCTTGACGAGCAACTTAAGCGCTGTAAAATCAATATAATTTCCAGCTTATTTTTTCATATCGATAATTATGTGATAATTACTGTAATCTCGTCGCATTCCGGCGAGGTGCTCCGCTTTCGTCGTGAAAAGTTGCTGGTCGGGATCCAGAGCCACGGGAGGGGGCGGGGCGGGGCGGGGCGGGGTGTGGCGAGGAGGAGGCGGGGCGGGAGGGCAGTGCAGGGCGAGCGGGGCGGCAGGCAAGACGAGGAGGGCGGGAAGTGTCGGGGGCGGGGAGATGTGGGCGCGTGCGTGGGAGGACGTGTATCCGGTGCGGGGGTGGCGCGGCACTGCGCAAAAGAGAACTCCACATTCAGAATGGCGGTCAACGTGGTTCGTCGTCGCGTCGGAGACAATTTCCGGAGAAACCTGACCGGAATGAAACTGGTCAGGAATTTCCGTGACTGACCACTTTGCTGTGTTTACATTCATTCACCTTGAAAAGTTCTGATGTTCTCAGCATGTTTCAGTTTGATACGGTTTCACCAATTAAAAAGAGTTGTTGTCCCCATTAGAGGCTATTAATAGTTGAAAGATGGAAAAGTTAAAAAAATTAATAATAATAATAATAATAATAATAATAATAATAATAATAATAATAATAATAATAATAATAATAATAATAAGTAAGAAAGCGTGAGATTAACATTTCAAAAATTACACATTTTCGTTCCTGAGTTATAGAAAACTTATTTGTAACGGTAAACGAACTGCAGATTTGATTTTTCTGCATTGCTAACAAAATAATAACTCATCATAATTACCCCTACAAAGAAAGAGCTCAACAAAACGTGCGCATAGTGAAAGTACATTTACGTCAAGAAGCAAATCAAGAGGTCAACTCAGCATTTGCTCTGTGGATCAGGGAAACTGGACAAAAACCCGATCGAGATGGGGTTGTTGACCCGGAAGCTGAAGTACATTACGTTTTACATATTAAGTCTTTTGTAAATATTATGCGATACAAATGAAAACTAATTAATTATACTATATCATTGTTTTGTAAAAATTAAGATAATTTTTCTTTTTGATGATCAGAATAGTCTCTAATTGTATAGAAACAGTTATGCAGCAGAAAAGGTTTTACTTTTAACTTAAAGTTTTGTATCAACTTTAATTGTTTCATTTCGTCTGGCAGTGCGTTGTAAAGTAACGTACATGTATTGTATGTGAATTTCTTGTAGTGAGCCATTGATACTTACACTTGATGTACACGAATTCTATGACGTGTGTTGTAATTATAAATGGTAATAATTCAGACAGAAATAAAAGATAGAATCGCGTGGTATCAAATCCGCTCTCGGGATAGTCTTCGTGCAGACCCTGAAAAAAAGATTTTAAGTCATATTCGTAAGATGCGAAGATTCGTAAGATTCGAAGACGCTTGAACTGGATTGTAAGCAAGTGGAGACTGCACCGTATTGATCTGTGCGCGGACAGCCATATCGTCGGGGAAGAGGACTGTGCAGAGGCGCGTGTCGTGTGCGCGGCTCCAAATGTCAGTTGGGGCTGCGTCGCAGGCAGCGCCCAGGCGCCCTTTGTGCAGCGCTGTGCCCCAACTGCATCTTCATTCGCCCTCGGAGGGGCCTCGTCCCCCTTCGTGCCCACCCCGCCCCCTTTTCCTCGCCCGCCCGCGCGCTTCCCGTTCCGGCTCCGCCCCCGCCCCCGCGGGCGTCTCAAAGGCTCCTTCCGCCGCCGAGGACTTCGCTCGGGTGCACCGCCTTTGGGAACCTCCACCGCAGCGGCGACTGCCAGAAATATGTGGATTCGACCGCGAGCTCGGAGCGGTTTCCCTTCTTAACCGTGGCTGACACGCCGAGCCGTAGGAAATATTTTTATTTCACTTGTTCGCCGAATTTACGAGCTATGGTCTACTCTCCCAAATAACAACTAGTGGTCTGAAACTGTACGTACTTTTTCGCCTATTCTTTCACGCAAAATTACGCGAAAATAAATAAAATCTTCGTAATATTGTACGTGACGTTATTTCAATATTTATCTTTATGGAATAGATTTCACTAAGGGAAAAATCTCTTATCTTCTTAATGTAGAAGTAGGAAGACGCCGAAAATTTTTTGAATTTTTGCAATTTTCGAAAAAACAGAATTTTCAACGAATTTTCAATGACTATTAAAATATTGGTTTCAAACTCAACGGGTCGCGACATCAGCCTGACCGATTAGGGAATATCAACTTTTGAGAAAACTGGCTGAACGGTTTAGCCGCTACGCTATTCACAGATGGATTGACGGATTGACAGACAGTTTCACCGTCATTCGATTTTTCGGTGTCAAGGATCCACAAAACATGGATTCTGGCTACACCACGTGTTAGAGGAATTTTCTTTTAGCAACTGTACGTATCCACTTTTTCTTTACCAAGGTTCTATAATAAGAGATTTTATCCTGAAATAAGAAAATTCGCTGTTTTTTCGCGCAGCATTACATAACTTTTCCTCGACTTCGTAGCGAGAAAGTAAAAATGGTCGATCTCAGGCAAGAACAAAGAGTCATATATATACATACTGTACTTTGGTTATTTCTGTGTTTCTCGCTGGGGCACCTCAGCGCACGTTTCGTACCTTTTGCAAACATTTGTATACTTAACCATTGGCTCGGCGTTATCTATTATAGATGCATACATGTATTTGTGTGCTCGTCTGCAGTCAGAATGGCGGGCCACAGCTCGTGTGATGCTTGCGCGCAATTCTCCGAAATCCGTCGGCTGAACCTGTGAGAGACCGCACCCAAGTCCAGCTAATCCATCACAGCTACTACATCGAATGTTCTGGAAGCTTTCCAATCCGTTATGTCGATTGGATAATCTGTCTCCACTTTCTTAACTTGCCTGATGCATTGCACCACAGCAAAATTAAGTTATAATCAGATTCCGAGCGATCTCGTTGCAAGGAGATGTGTTCTATGTGCCACGTGAAGTTTTATTGCCTTTGTGCAAATTGAAGTCCTATTTTAGGCATTTCTGGCATTAGCATTTACTGTGCATATCATTTTAAAGTTATTTTATTAGTGTGGTAACCATGAGTACACGAATTATATTAATGTTGTAATTTGCATAATAAGTTGAGTGAGCAGAGTCGTGAACTCGCCCTGCAAGCCAACAGCAGTGTTGGTGACAAGTGTGTTTTGTGCGTGGGCAGAACTATTCTGTTTGTATACCCACTCCAGAAATGAGGCGATGCCTTGTGCGGCCAAATCTGGCTTTTCCACAGCGGACAGCCATCGCTGGACACTTGACCAATCCTGGCGTCGAGGCGTATCCGCTCTTATCATTGGCTTTTCCCTAAGTTTCAGACACGTCCCCTTCCTCCCTCGAAGATTTTCTCCTAGTTATCTCAAAGGGCGGAGCAATTTCTGAGTCAGTGACGCTGCTCTCGCTAACGTAGAGGGTAACAGAGAGGGGAGGAGTGAGGAGTAGAGGAGGTAACAGGAGAGGCCGAAACGAAAAGGTTGGTGCGGCAGGCAGGGATCACTCCCCAATTGACTGGACTTGGCCTGAACCTCGTGGACGCTGACAGACCAGGGGCAGCAGGTCACGGAAGGGCTGTGACATTTTTATCGAGTTCTTTACCATGAAAATGAAGTATAATTTATGGTATCTAATATTGTAGAAATTTGGCAGATTAAATTAATAGTATTAGAAAGTTTTGTTTCTTACGAACTATTTTAAAATACTAATGGTTCTAAAGCAAGGAACACTAACTATTACATAATTTTCAGGAAACATAATATAATGCATTTACTAATATAGACATTTCCTATCAAGCAATTGAAATTCATGTTCACTATATAAAAACTTGTATTTTGACATTATTCCCTTTATTAAGGAAATGCAAGCAATACACATTTTATTACGCATTATGATAATGTAATCGCACATTTTTCTATATGAGCAGGTGCATGCAAACAGTGATTTCGTTAATCAATTAAAATCACTGCCGGTGTCCAAGTAGATTATCATTGCAAAATTGCTATTGTTAATATTTTTAGACTATTTGTGAAATTGATGCAATTTATAGTGATAATCGGTGAAAAGGAACAGGAACATCTCATTAGAAATATTTCAAATATAATTGTCTTATTCTTCTATATTTTCAAAAGTTGCTATTTTTCTGTTACACTGCTGAGAAGATTATCTACTCCATCCCAGTAATATTTTGTTTATTTATTTATTTAAGATAATATACAGGCAACAGTACAAATCTGATATGCCTGAATAAGCGCTAACATAATTACTTATATTCAACATATCACATTGCATATATTAATAGCAAAATTGTAATAATTGATATCTTTAATAAATAGCTAATAATATAAACAGCAAATTTTTAATTCTTTAACTTGTGAAATCTACACTGAAGTGAAATATATTCTTAAATAATTTTGAATAACCACGTAGTAAAAAAGAATAATTTTGAAAACCTTAAAATGTTACAGAATCAATGTAATTTTCTTAAAACGAGCTGTTAAGAAAGAAGCAAAACTTGTTTGAATAAACTTCAAAGATTGAGTATTTAGTTAAAAATTTCAATTCCGGACAATTTTCCAATTAAAATATTTAAGCGGAACACAGTGTCTCGAATCGTATTATCTTTCCAATTTATTTAGGTTTTGTATGACCCCAGAAAGTTTCTGGAGTGTTTAGTTCGATTCAAGAAGCTCCCCAATTCAAACATCAGGAACCTTGAACAGTTATCGATATTGAAGTAAGAAACGGTTTTATTCACAGGAAACACCGTCCTTATTTTCTAATGATTAATTGTTAAATAATTTTAGCCATTGTAAGATATACGCATGACAAATAATTTGTGCTCATAAGATCCCAATACTTGAAAGCATATCGAACCTGAAAATACATTTGGTTTTAGATCAACACGGAAAACACAAGAGATTCAATGAGATCACAAGTTCTCAATTCTGAAAACTAAACTACAGTCTTATTATTTTACGAAATTAAATTTCATTACCTTCTTTAATAATATAAAGAACTGTGTATTTGATCAAATATCTTGTCAATTACATAGTGCAATATTATTCAAAATTTTCTGAAAATTAGTATAAAAGTCAGTTAAAATATTTTTATTAATTACAAGATTAAAAGAGTAAAACAGTAAAATGACTAATTTTAAAATGAAATAAATAGCATAGACAGTGTTACATCAAGAACGCAAAATTAGTTACAAAAGGCATGTTAAAAATCATCCCCTTCACGCGTATTAGATTTATAAATCCATAGCTAAGAAAGTTTCAAGAGTTTCCGGAGGACAGTAGCCAGCATCTCCTCTATAATCGACAAGCTATGCCATCTTCGGCTCTTTCACTATCGCAGTGCACAGGAGCATGCTTTACAGTAAGGTCTTTTCTTCATTTCTGGGGGATAGGGGTGGTTAACTCACGAGATGTCCGTGCGAGAAGTGGCAGTGCCGATCCGAAGGTGAATAACAATTCTTGCCTCGGGCTTAGAGCCACAGGATGACCACGACAAGGTCTTATGATCCTTGTGAGTTTGAAAAGTTCTGCCACTCTGTTTGCACTCAAATGCAACGTTGGATAAAATCTTGGTAGTAATAGATATTACCATAAAGATGTCTTTCTGGCTTCCTCGAGGCCAACTTACTACCTAGTCAGAGTTTCATTTCCACTTATCCCCACGTGGCCAGGGACACAGGAAAAAACGTAATTCAAATTGGAGAATTAAGCGATATCTTCGATGTATTTGATGTTGATATATGATGTCAAAGGTTTACTAGGAGAAAGAGAAATGGACGACAAGGCCGTAGCTGCCTGGGTTCAAAGGGCGCGGGTTCCGCCTCGACATAGATGTGTGTTCGTGATGTCCTGTATCTCCTACAGAAAACCCCAAAGATAAAAATCACAGTGGTCGTTATATGACCTAGTAGTTAAAGAGACATTAAAATATATACAAAAAAACAACAACTTCAATTGTCAAAGAAAATTTCACATATTTGAATTCGGACTTTCAATAATCGTTGCCTAATAAAACCTAAGTACTTTATTTCCTGGGTAAAATAGTATTATAAAACGGAAATTTATTTAATCAAAATGAAATTTTCATATATAGTCACTAATTCGATTATTATTTATAACTTAATATTTCAACTCTCTCAGAGATTTCTACAATATTGCAATGATATTCATTGTAGCCAATACATATTTTATTCACTTTCTCTATTTCGTTGTAAAATAAACATATTTATTAAACTGAGTACCACTGAATTTAATAATGTTCTTTCATTACAATATTTCATAGTTTTTTAAGCTGAGGAACAGTGACGTAAAATAATTGTGAATATTGAGTTAAGACTTCATTAAATATTTTACTATATTTACATTCCATGAATGCTGCACACTACAGAAACAATGATATCAAGTAAAAATGGTATTTGGGTTTTGAAGGAAAATTCGATTTGAAATCACGAACTCCAAAAATATTTCAAAAGACTCTGCGAACATGTATTTATTTTAGACTCGTTGTAGGAAAGGACCTGTGTACAGACATTCCGCAAAAATTAAACATTACTGACTTCTAAATCAATGTATTCTTTTTCAAATTGATATTATACTAGCAAGTCATTGGGATTCTGAATCAATGATATTCCAATATTTCTGGAAGGTATGTTACATTATGCTCATATTGCATTAATGAAACTTTCTGAAAACGAACTCTTTCTTTTATACTTTACACTCTTCAGTCGAATACACTATACCGTTATTACAAATACTGTAGTAAATGTCACCCATTACTAATACCTCCGGGATTTCTCAACATTACAATTACTAACCTGTTTAAAATCTCTCATGAACTCTTTACTCTTTCTTCTCTTAACTAATTCTACAAATGAAGTTATAAAAATTGTATAAATGTTTTCCAAATTTAGAAAATTGCTTTGCCGTGAAAGCATACAAATTTTCCATGAACGATATAATCTAAATTTTCTCATATATTGACTGCACTTTCTTCTTAAGGTAGAAAGTTACGAATGCTACGAAAAACAGCGAATTGTCTGCAGAAAAACGCATATTACACGGCCCTTGTGACGAAAAAATGGATAAATCCACTTGCTAAATTTAGAAAAAAATCCTCCAAATCGTGGTGTGCCAGACTCCATGTTTGTGGGTGGTTGATAGAAAAATCGACTGACGGTAAAATGTCTGTCCGTCCGTCCCTGAACAATGCTAGCGGCTAAACCGTTCAGCGATTTTCACCAAATTGATACTCCCAATCGATCTGGCTGATGTCGGCCTTAAATTTGAAACCGATATTCAATTAGGGAGGTACTTTCATGAAGCCCCTAGGACATTTTTCAAATGTTCAAACAAATGGCTCTATAATTTTTATTCAAATGTAATAAAAATGTAAATGTAATAATTGTTGGATAGTGGGAAGTGCATTTAAGAGAATATTGCTGGTCTCATGTTCATTGAAACAGATATTTCGTAAGTATTCCACAAGTAAAATATTGAAATTTGAGATTTTTCCTTCATTAAACTTTTCCTTAAGATAAGGTTTTTAAATAAGATCATGTGCAATTTTCAAACTTTTAGTATTTTCCCATAACTTTCCGTGAAAATACAGGGAGAAAGTACTCACTGTTTAGCATCACTAGTATTCTTAAAACTGTCCTACTTCGAGACATTAGGCTCTTCTCAAATAATTGCAAGTCCCTTTCTAGTTTATTATGACAATGTGGTACTGAAGTATACATGAAGAAAAGTAAAAATATTGTACTTTCTTTCTATAGAGAAAAGTTCGCATTCTATTAAATTATAATTATATTATATTAATATATTTTATTATTTCCTATATTATATATTTTATATTATATTATATATCAATAGATTTAAACTTAAAAGGATTGACCTCTGAAACGAAAAATATATATGAAACGAATTTGTTCTATTTAGGATAGGTTTTATTATATTTAAGTACTTTTCTAAGTGGCAACTGAAACACAAATCGCTTTAGCCAGATGGTTAACTCATTAGGTACGCTGTCGGCTTGCTAACGTTGTGATTCGAATCCAAAGGTGATTTTTTCTTCTGTTACGGTGTGATTTCAGTAGTAATATTTTGCTAATTAATATTAATTTTGAAAGACTAGGGGCCTAAAAGGCCAGTTTTGTCGTCCATCAGTACGACGACTATAAGCCTCGTTCTGTACCATCTGACCGAGGCGCTGGTGAGTCCTATTTTCAGGAACTCTATATTTTGAAAATTGAAAAAGTTAATTTTTCAAACTACAAAATTGAAAATAGAGATCTTACTGGTTGAAAACTCTTTTCCAATTCATGTAATAGTATAATATTGCGAGCAGTGACATTAGAGAAGAAAGTATGTGCTGTTGTAGTACAACTCATTGTTTACATTATAATTTCTTTAGAACAATCAATCAACTATTTGCAGGTAATTAAAATATTGTTAGCATTATATCATTCAAGTTTAGGTTACAAGTTTTCATGAATAACGAATGCAAATTTGTCAAATTCTCTTAGTTGTGTTAATTGGTTTTAAAATCCATAGTTACTTGCTTAATACTACGCGGTTCTGTATTTCAGACTGGTGTTTCACGACGAGTTACAGTTCAGTCTTATCGCGTAATGTGGAGATCACCTTGAAGATATGGGAGGGCAAGATAGCAGTTCGCAGGATGAAGCTCTTGCGAGCCTACACCAACGACATTCGAACCGAAATATTTCTAACTAGAATCAACTATAGAATAGTATCGCGCTGATGATTCCATTCTTATCAGAATGTAGTTTACTGTAACCTGAAGTAAATGTTGTATATCATAAGAACAATAAATTTCAAGATAGAATTCATTCTACAACACCCTCATCAGTGCTGTAAGGTACCTCTGTGATAGCTCACGTGGATTAAACGCGTAGTAGATAGAGGAATGGACGCCAGATCAAATCCTGCCGAATATGTATTTTTACCTGATGCCTGGAACACATTAATCACTATCATCACGAGAGAGACATTCCAAGATTCTTGCAAGGAGGAACAAACTTGTTTTGTAAACGATAATGTGTTATATTAAGATTGTGTGCTGGTATCTTGTATTCAAGCAATGTGACGAAACGAAATTTGGAAGAGAATGAATCAAATATTAACAGTGTCTAAATTGCAATATCATTATCCTATTTTTATGTAATCGTTAGAAATAATATGAAAAAGTCTGTACCAAGTTGTATAATCACTAGTAATTTACATATTAAACAGTTCTAGAGATAATCAGAATCCTTCAAGTCTGTGGGTTTATTATAAAATTTTGCAATAAGTAATTTCTTCGTTCTTTTATTCATTGAGAAAGGAATATGTCTTTTACACGTTTAACAAAGTTCCTTAGAGACTATTACGAACTCATTAAAATTACCATTTGTGATTTGCCTTTGTGATAAATGCTAACAGAACGCATCCTAATTGTTTGTAAAATTGATAATTTTATTTCTTTTATGGTCTTCTTAAAATTTTTAATGTAAGTCTTCGGTAGGTGGCACATTTCAAAATGTATTACTCCAAAACATAATAGCAAGTACGATTTGACGTGGTCATGTAAAAGAAATCAATTTTTGTTTATTATTATCTCCATTTTTAAATAAACAATGTTTGATACAGCTTATCTTTAGTGCAGGGTAGACTGAGACTAAGTGGTGACATTCATTCAGTCCCAATTTTCAAAAGGAAATAGGAATTTTAATTATTTAGTTATATCAATGATTATTCGCCATGCTTGTGTAGGTGATCAATGCAAATCACCTGTTATTTAGTCTCAATATAGGAAAAACAAGGAGGTGCGAATTTCGGATCTCAAAATGTTGGGATAATGTCATTCTTTTAAATCTAAATATTAAATTTATTATAAAATTCATAAATATGATAGTGAGTTAGATAAATAAATATATTATCATGTATTGTTAAACATCAGTTGCCTAATATTGCATTTTCCAGAAATTGTACTGCTTGAGAACAGATATGTTTAGAGAATATGATTTCTATTACGTCTCAAATGTTACTCTCAGAAAAATGGAGAATTACAGAACAAATATTTCATGATTCGTAGATACATTAAGGGTTGCAGATTACTGAAGACCAATAACTCTCTCGTAGCTGAAATCGTTTGCACCGGGTTTTAAATCCGAGTATTGAGGATCGAGTCCTGCACGATGCCTTTTTCTTCTGTTCCGCGTTCTGTTTTACCTAAGTCTGAGAATTAAAAGATAAGAATGTTTAGCGGAAAACACTTGTATTTATTTATTGCTTATAAGATCTTTGCTGAACTTTTATACTATATAATGTGTAATTAGTTTGATCCCGCTTTATTACCAATATTTATACAAATGTGTATTTATTTATATTCAGTTAATAAGAATTTAACCTAACCTCGCTTGCAATTAAAATAGTGAACGTTTTGACATACATTTTGCATTCATTTCCAAAAAAGTTTGTCACAACTCTGTCACTTTTTATGGGAAATGAAATATGAGGGAAATTTTTATCCCGTTCGTTAGTGATATCCATATTGTGACCTGATACGGTATTATTGAGTACTAAAGATGTAATTCCTTCGGACGGAATCAAACCGCAGCGTTCGATTTACGACCAGTTGCTCTGACCACTGAGCTTCCGAAAAAATGCGTTTTACATTTGGGTTCTTGGGCTCGTGTATTCCCCACGCATTTGATATTTGTCACCGCTGTCATCATTTACGTAAGTCAGTATTAGGGAAGGTTTGGACCTTTAAGTAATTGATATCAAAGTTGTGACTTTTACACAACGTCGTGCCCAGATTGTGACAAATTACTCGTTTTCTTGATTACATAAATACATTCATATTTTGCAATATGAATCATTTATGTAAAAAATAAACTCACCTTGAAATGACAATCAGTAATGCAGAAAATTTTCAGTACTGTTTTTGTATCTCAGCTTTTGGAACTGCTGTAACACGTTTAGATGGATTTTGAACTATGATAATTCGTTATCTCAGCACAAAACAAAACTTGTACGTCTCGTTTTACTTTCTCGTATACGCACGAATTTGCGTAGTATCATAGTATATTCTTATGTGACTATATACGTAGTATATTCGATGCGTATACCTAGATGTAGAAAGTTATGTAATACACGGAAAATCGATTTCGCGATTAAACGGTAATACACGTTTAGGAGTCGAAAAAGTGGTTTTATCCAAACCGTCCGTTCATCCGTCTGTGATCACTACTAGCACCTAAACCACACGTACGATCCTTTCCAAATTGAAGAAACCCCTGTTTTTCTGGCAATAGTTGAAACTTGGAAATTTTGAAAAATCTTTTAAATTTGGGGGTACTTTACATGAAGCCTTTCGGACATTTTCAAATTTTTTTTAAAAAACGGCTCCTAATTTTCTGGTAAGAATAGAGTAAAATACACTTAGAAGGATGACATAGTTCCAATTTTCATGGTTAACTCTGAATTTTCGAAAATTTTAAAGTCTGAACATTTTGGGGCGTCTTCCTACAACTACAAATCTGAAAACAGATTTGTCTTTCAAATGAAATACGTTGTCCATAATTCGTTCTTGCATAACAATCATGTAGGCTTTCTTGAAATGATGGCATTTTTCATGCAAAAGTGCAAGCAATATTACAATTTTAAAGAATGGTTTGAAATGCAAAACTGCAATGAAACAGTTTTTCTTTTCTTACTATTAAAACGTTTCAAAACCTATTTTGCGAAATCGTACTTTTTACTGTTTCTTTCGTTGCAAGCATCATTCCTGTCTTCAGCTAGCAAAACTCAACAAGTATCACTCGTCAACACATCCTACTATGTAAAACATTGTATAAGTGACTGCGGGGAGTGACGTCATGTAGTTCAGGTGCTTGTTTGAAGAACTGGAAGACTCGAGTTCACGTCCTGGCCTGTTAATGCAGCTTTTATTTTTGACTATGTGTGAATTTTAATTAATACTTTCCTTTTCAGCAATTTAAGTATGCAAAGATATGAACTGCGTAATGATAGGTGATTTTCTTGAAGTCAATAAAGTTTCTTAGATTCTAGTAATTACTTGCAGCAAATGAATTCTGAATGTCGGTGTCGAAACTTGTCTCTAGCCCAACGTTATCACGTCTAATATCACCTTGGGCAGAGGCGATAAGGTTGAGCGTCAGGCTAGAACCGAGCTAGAACCGAACTGAAACATTAAGTAGATTAACTATTTTATAGTGCCGCGTAGATTTCTTTGCTTTCTTATTGTCTCTTAGAGGTAATTTATTTAATATTTTAAATTGCAGAAGTGCGGAAAGCAATGAGTTTGAAGACAAATTCGTAAGATTCTTAATTGAGTAAGTTCACGGAAATGCTTACGTACGTCTGTGTTGTAGCGCAATCGCATAGGTGCGTGGCTTCACAATAGAGGAACGCGTGTTCAAATCCCGTACGATATCGCGGATTTTACTGACGAGCAATGAAAATAAATTCCTAATAACGATGTTAGAATCATCTAAACATTCCTTTCTTTGCAGAAGATACCATTACAAAACTGCGGAAAGAATTTGATGTACTTCGATTACTGGTCGTTTACAGATCATTCACTATTCCATATTTTCCTGTTCATAGGCCGTTTTGGTTTTTACATTGGTACGTTCGTTTCCTTCCCAACCCTAATACTAGTATTACGTCCTTTAATTAACTTTATTTATTGTGTCTCACTGTTCTTTTGTCAAGTTTTCTAGCTAGAATTTTTTCTTTGCTTTTAAAAATTAAGAAATGCTTCCACTTCGCTACTACCAAAATATGAAGAACTAGGGGTGCTACAGAATGGGACAGACTTTCTCGTAGCAAATGTTTATAATTTCCTTTGTGTGGACTGGTTTTAAGGTTCTTGCCAACTCACATAAGGTTCTTGCCGTTCTCTTGCCAGCTGACATCTATCGCCGCACAAAACACATTTTTTGACATTTTCTCAACTTTTCGGTTCAAAATAGCTCTTTTTCCCAGGAATCTATTGAGTTTTTGAAAAACTTCCTCTAAAGTCATTTGAAGCACTTCTACTCACAAGTTAAATAATCTATACAAATCTATTCAAATGCTCATATTAACAGCGTGAGAGGTATTTCAAAAAATTACATTTGTGTAATTTTTAAAAAACAATAGAATAGTGCAATATCTCGTTTATGTCATCGGATAGGCTGCATTTGGCATTACCCACCCAAATTTGGAGACCGTTTTTGAAAATCTTGTTTATGTAAATTTTTAAAATTGCCAATATTGCACCATATTGTGCGAAATCAACTAAAACTTTAAAAAAAATTGCAAGACCTTACTAAAAGATCTAATTATAAGCAACACATTTCATTTGAAGCAAAAATCTCTATCTTTAATTTTGTAGTTGTAGTAAGACGCGCAAAATATTCAAATTTTAGCGATTTTTCACAATTCGGATGAACCGTGAAAATTGGACATATTCTACCTTTATAAGCGTATTTTACTATAGAGTAAACAGTCCTTACAAGAAATTTACAGAAAAATTTTGAGCCGTTTTTGAAAAAAATTTAAAATGTCCGGAAGGCTACAAATTATTGAATTGAATTGAAGGCCCCCCAAAAATTAATGAATGTTTTCGCATCGAAATCGCATAGCTTCAGCTCAGGCAAAAAGGACAGGGGTTTCTTCAATTTGGAAAAAATCGTATGCCATGGTTTAGGCGCTAGAAGTTGTATCAGACGGACAGACGGACGTTTTGCTCAATGTTTTTTGGCATCGGATCCACAAAACTGCAATTATGGCTACACCGCGTGTTAGAGGACTTTTCCCTTAATTTAGCTAATTTTTTGATTCAGTTTTCGTCACCAGAGCGCAGCAATGATTTTTCGCAGAAAATGCGGATTTTTCGCGCACATTATATAACATTCTCATACTACGTATATTACTCTGTATATACGTAAGTATACAGAATGTAATATTGAATGTTTGTTAACATGCTCACGCAGATAAATTTTAAGGAATAAGTTAGTGATGAAGTTGAAAAAAATAATTCTTGGTTTTTAAAACCATTAATAAACAAGTCCATTATTAAATATTCTTCTCAATCATTCATTCATGAGTATGCTACAACTATTTTACTAAACCATCCCAACCGCGGATCCAAAATAAAAGACTCAGGGTCACGTGCCCTCTCTTCATCCTAGAAAATATTCATTTCTCTCTCATAATGAACTAGTGATAAACTAGTAATGAAGATGAAGATGAAGATCTTTTATTTATATAATATTATTTCATCAGAAACAGTTCTTTACCTCTTAACTTGACGTTGAAATACTTTACATTATTTTAGGAGACACCCAATAAGTAATGCAAGACTGGTAAAACAAAATGTTGAAAGGTTTGATTAGTGCATAATCCAAATAACTAAAAAATGTTGGTGGATATCGTTTAAGACTTCGAGAACGGCTGCAAAACCTTTTGAATTCATACATATGCGATTTCCCGCTTTTGGAGTCAGCGTATCACTTGAAAAATAGGTAGAAAAATAATTTTTTTTTGTATCTGTAACATTTAATCCAGAAATTAATAGAAACATAAAAAATTGAGACTCAAAATAAATAATGTAAAGTCAAGACACATGGTTGTAGGAAATCTCGATATGATCTAGAACAGAAATAAGTATATTTCCAGTAGGAAAGAATTTAAATATATCAGGTGATTATTAAAGCAGGGGATCTAATAATATTGACTTTAGTTAAAAATAAGCTAGGAAGGCCAATTATTAGTAGACTTCATAATATTTTATAAAACAAAATTTTCGAAAGAAAACTAAGAGACAATATACAAGACAATGGTGGAGAGCTGTTTACGTATGAATCAGAATTAGAATTAAAAATGATGCAATAAACTCTCAGTTAAATGCTATGAAAATGAATTTTGGAGACGATGTTGTCAGTATACTGTTTGATAGAATACTAAACGAAGAGATTAGACAGATAATAATGATTGAGAGACAAGTGATCGAAAATGTAAGTCAAACAACTCCAATGGTATGCTGCAGAATGCATGCTGACAGAATATCAAAATTATCTTTGAGTGAATCCCTTTCGAAAGAAGAACAGGAAGGCCAAGGAATCTTGTAAGTACGTCATCGATTTGACAATGAAGGGCACAAGAATAGAGGAAGATGCCTGACGGAATAAAAACATTGGTGTGTAGATTGCGAAAAACAGTCATTAGAACTGTAAAATACTGCTTAGAATTAATAATAATTACCTTAAACGAAGTGGAAGATACCAGATGAAGAAGCCTTGTTATTATGTGCTGGCACAAGTAAGCGGGCAAGATCTGTTAAGATCTGTTAGATCTTGCCGGAATACCAAACCAAAAGCAAAGTAACGTTCTTATTTGAAAAGATTAAATGAACACAAAGAAAATTTGATTATTTTCTGAAGTCCTTTAGATAACAAATATCAGATTTTACTCTATTTGGTATTATGATATTTGTAAACTTTGTCCATTTATCGGCTTAATCGCTTTTCAAGTAGGAACAACTATTCTTCCGAATTGACAGGTCGAAAAGTAAATATTGTATTTAGGTAAAAAAAGATGATTGAATTATGTTTTCGAAAAATTGAGGGACTGAAGTAAAAGAAAACTATCACAAATAGTAAATTCACATTTCTTGTATATTGCACCAATGAACAATATCAATTCTACAATTACAATCTATTTTCCATCCACCAATAACATATGTGGGTCTCTTTAACCTGGAAATCTTTCGCTTTAGCGGCGATGACATAATTCACCGGAAAGTGTTCGGCAGTTTATCGACGAATGACAGAAAATGTAATTACAATAGCCAGTAGGACTTCTGATGCATATTCCAAAGGCAGATTTTTAAAACTCCAGACATTTGTTCATCATTTCTCTCCCATGGTATGCAACATGTATTCTCAAGTTAATGTTGAAATATCTAGTATCACTTTCGGAATCCTAAGACTTAAGTAAAAGGAACGCAATGGTGACCCTGAAGATTTGGTTACGAACCCAACAGCGATAGCGCCGATTTCTCCTTCTTCCCGACCTTGCATTAAGTGGTCGCCGAAGTGTGCGACCAAATGCCAATGAATTAGTTAATTTGAGGTTATTTCGTTATTATTTAGATTTTCTTTGTAAAATCGTCTCTGCGTGAGATATACTGTATACGAACACAAACTATCAATCAATAGGCAGTACATTTTAAAACGTTACATTGTAATATAGTAGCAATGCGTTTCAACAATAAATATTTTAGTTATAGTTTTAACATTCAACCTTAATTCATATTATAGTACTTTAATTAAATTACTTTATAAATATTTATAACTTAAATGAAATTTTTCCCAAATAAAAAATTAATTGCTTATTTTGTTTAAATATTTATTAAAAATTCATTAAAAATTATAAATATGCAGTGCAATATTACTGAAGATGCGTTAGTGAATGTAATATAGTAGTTGTAATATAGTAGCAATGCGTTTCAACAATAATATTGTAGTTATAGTTTTAAAATTGAACCTTAATTCATATTATAGTACTTTTAATAGTAGTTTATGCGATTAGTTTATGATGCTAAGCTTTATTGCATTAGTACGTTTTGAAAACGAGCGACGTTAAGAGAGAGTTTCAAATTGCTACGAATGCAATAAGCAACATTATAAACAAGTTACATACGCTATTTTGTATAACAGCATTATAAATTTACAGAGAATCAAACTTAATTTCGCGAAACAACTTTCTTCTGACGTCTCAGGTGCATCAACGCCCTCTGGAAATCAAATTCACGATGGCATTGTTGACATCCGTGCGAGAAAACAGTGGTCAGCTGTTCCGTCTTCTTCTACCTCCCACGATTCTCTCGCTACTATTGGCTGAATGTGATGACGGCATGTCGCGTTTAATAATGGCGATGACGTCATGTAGCGTGCGATAAAATTCTGGATTATGCACGATTCGAGGGTATCGAAAAGGGTCGTTTATAATGATGGTATACAAAAAATTACTTTATAAATATTTATAACAAATGAATTTTTCCCAAATAAAAAAATTAATTGCTTATTTTGTTTACAATATTTATTAAAATTCATTAAAAATTATAAATATGCAGTGCAATATTACTGAAGATGCGTTAGTGAACACATATCCAATAAATTGGCAATTTTGTATGAAATGTAAAAATGTATGAAAATAGAAAATTTTATTTTGCAACAATATTTTACAGAAGAAGATCCTATTCATTTCTAACGATTATCGTGACACAAATTTCAAGTTTGACAAAATTTTGAAACATTATTAACAATTACAATTTTGAATTAATTTATGACAGGAGGATCTCTAGTGATTCTTAATGGATTAGCAAAAACAGTGTTTGCATAGGTCTGCTTATCTAGAAGAAGTGTGTAACATTCCGATGACGTGTAAAAACTTTTGTGCATTGCTCGTCTCTCGAAAATAAAATATCGTAATGTAAAAATATACTTGCTATAATAATATAAATATAATTAATTTCATTGCGTTGGATTGGAAATCATACATAAATTACATGTAAGATGTAAGTAATATATTGATATGAGTGTGTGTGTATGTGTGTATGTGTATGTGTATGTGTATGTGTGTGTGTAGTGTGTGTGTGTGTGTGTGTGTGTGTGTGTGTGTGTGTGTGTGTGTTCCTCCAATGTTCACCAATAGACAAAAGCTGTTTTCTACCTTTGCAAACATTAAGATATAAAATGTTATATCAGAGTCATATCTTGTTTTGATTCTTAAGCAAAAGCCTCAAAGACTAGGTATCACATATGATTTTTAATAGTTGCGATAAAGAACTCCACGTAAAATGCAATCACCCTAACGTTATATTGAAGCAGTGATCCCCAAAACAAAAGATAAAAATCATTCATTTGCTTACAGCTGCACTTACCAATCATAATGTCTGCAGTAGAAAACTTGCATTGTTACTAAATGAACTTTAAACACTTTTAGTTTATTTAGTATTTTACATATCAAAACGATTTTATTACAATATTAATGTCCGTGACCATATAGTATTTTTTAATTGGGTCATCTGAAATTGATGATGAAGTATTTCACAACTGAAAGCTGCTATCTCGGAGACGTGTTTGTGAAACTGACTCTAAAACGTATTTCTTTAAGTTATTAATTTTTCTAATAAAATAACCAGGTTAGACAATGCATACAATGCAAATTATTTGCATTTTATATTAAATATTACAATAATAAACGACGAAATGTAGACATAGAGCTTAATAGTTGTTGTCCAGTGTTATTTTTTGCAAAAAAACCGTTTTATAACAGTTTTAAAATATGTTCTTACTGGGAAATTGCATGCCTTTATTTATGTAATTAAATGTATATACAAAAACTTATGTAAAACTGTTGGTTGATTTAATATTTATATTCAAATATTTACTATAATATAACTCGCCATCACCGCCATTTTGTAATGTTCAAGATTAATAGTCCCGCCTCCCTGAAATGAAGATAAAGCGGATTGGTCAGCTCGATCCCAGGCAGGGCAGGGTCGGGAAAACTCTGGTAAAGTTCGGCTCAGGACATCGCCCATTTTTTGTGCAAGCGAGGGTACAAAATTATTGACGTAATTTGAAATATTCTCGATTAATTCATTTTATATGCATTTTATGTGCTCTGCCGAATGTGTTCATGTAACGATCGAGTCGTATTCAGAGCCACAAGCCTTTTTCTGTTCCAAAAGTTGCTTTTATTGCTAAAAGGCAAGCATGTCCCACAAAAAATTCTGTATTTGGAGAGGATCATAACCACCGAAATTTCTTAAACTGTACCTGTTTGAAACTAAGGTTGTATTTTTTTTCCTGAATGTTTAACTGTTGTATCAGATTTTTGGAGATATTCAATAGAGCTGCTACTGCTTAAAACACCTTAAAACTTCCTTACTCTCGCTCTTTCCGGCCAGAAAATGCCGTTTCTAGTAAAACTTACTCTATGTCATACCCAGTATTCATGTTTGAAACACCACTGCACTATGAAAGAAAAGCAATATCAACAAATATTATACTGGAAGATGAATTTCTTTGCCCTCTACTTAACCAGTACGACGGCGATGGGGTGGAATCCACACTGTTATCATGGGTTACGTCACCGTTGTCATAACAACCGTAGTACCACCATAGTACCATCCATAGTACCGAGGCAAGCCAGTACTTTCTATTGCTAATAGTAGTAATAGATGTTGGCCAAACCGCTCCCTGGAGGTTGAGACGCGTTATAAGGCAGCGTTGTTCACTTCAACGGCCGGCATGGTCGGTGGCGCACTCATCCAGTGCCTTCGTTTTAACTGCACTTTGGAGTTCAGCGCGCGTGCCATTCAAATATACATTTACGTTTCTATTAAAACGAACGTACTTGTAGTACGTGATAAGGAAAATAAATTTTAAATATACTTCTTATACCAATCACTGGTGAAGTGCCACTTCCCCTACTTGCACTGAATAGCCGCCCCTGCAGTGCAGTTGAATACAAAGTCGTGTTTTTTATTGTGTTGCACCTGCTTGCGCATCAAAAATAATTTCTTCAGATTGTTTCGGTCATTATACATGAAGAGCTATTTATTTTTGAAATTATTTAGTGCTTCGCGTTTTCTTAGCCTGTGAGAAAGAGTTTACAAAAGTCGCTGCTATTATGCTTTTGTGTTTCTTTCTTATTGCACTCTAACATCCAGGAGAATTGGATCGTGTTATTTGCCAAATTTTGAATTAATGCTGAGGTGTATGTTTTTCATTGAGGTTGTGATTCTTGTGTTTTCTTGCCGCAAATGGCGGCAATGTTTTTGTGCAGTCTGACAATTCCTTACCCAAAGTTAAACTCTGCCTATGAGCGTTGCATATCTCATATGAGAGCCACTTCTCTGAAACCGTAACAGTGTGCAATTTATTCGTGTTTAAAAGACACACATGTGAAGTTAGTACTTTCAGTTCCCTTGTGATTGCAAAAAAGTCTCAATATCTACCTTATCACCAAAATGATTTTGTCTTCTTTATTCTTCGGCAATATCCAGCAGTTTAGAAATAATATAATAGAGATCATGAACCCGAAATCACTCGGAGATTACAGAAACTCAGACGTTTTACACTTTATAAAGCCTGCTTTGAATTTCTTGCCAATAAGTCTGCGAAATTTTGAATGATGTATATTTTCATGGCGTTCAAGTAAAATAAGTGAATACGTCATAAAAACGAATTCTAAGAACGGTGGAAATAAAATTTTATGTGATCATTTAACAGCAGAGAATATTTCAACTTGTGGTGCTACAACAGCACGTACTTTCTCGCCTGTACTTTAACGCAAAAAATGCGAAAAGTACACAAGTTTTCGAAAAATCGTACATGCCCTTATTTTTAAATCTATCTTTCAGGAATATATTTCATTAAGAGAAAATATCTATCTTCACTATTGTACATATAAACGGTTTAGCTGCTAGTGTTGTTTAGACGGACAGGCAGACGTTTTGCCGTTAATCGAGTTTTCGGTATCAAGGACGCAAAAAATATGGATCATGGCTACACTATGTGATAGAGGATGTTTTCCCCTAAAATTAGCTACTACATTTATCTAATTTTTCGTTGCCAGAGCCAGAGTTTTTCTACCGAAAATTCGCCGTCTTTTCACGTAGCTTTAAATAACTTTCTGTCTACTGTTCAAGCGGTAGCGAGAAAGTAAAAATAGTAAATTTACGTAGTACATTTGAAGAACAGATGTTTCATGTAGATTTTTTCATGAACAATTTTCTATGCAATTAAACTTCACAAAAAACAACCTAAATCTTCACACACGAACACCACCAATTTAACATTTATTTTAACGTGAATTGTAATAAGAACAATTACTTCTTGAAGTGGCCATTGTGCAATGAGTCATGGGGAAGTGGCGATGGAAGCCATCCCTCGCTCTCTGCAACGCGTCTGTCGCGTGCCCTTCCCCTCCCTTCTCTTCCCCTTCCCCTCGCTTTCCACGTCCTGTCGCGCCCGCCGCCTGCGCTATCTGTGGATCCGGCGCCGCCGCCGCCGCCGTGGCTGTCGCCGCAGGGAGCGCGGGCGTCCAATTGGCACAATTTGGGCGCGGCATGTGTCGCCCCGGAGGCTTCTTCTAATTGTGATTCCCATCACGCCCCGTGCGGGCGGGCGGGCGGGCGGGCGGGCGGGCGGGCGTCTGCGCCACGTCTTGCCTGTCAGCCCGGGCCCTCGGCAGCGATGGCTATCGCGCGGGGCGGCCCCATTGCGGACGCTTCCCATTGCTCTCACCCACTCAACGGCGGGCGGGAGCGTTGTGCAATTCATCACTGCTCGTTCGGTACGAATTCAACACATCGCAGTTTGAAACCCCCCGTCATCGTCATTACTCGTGATCAATAGGGGGCGGATTTTGATGACCTAAAACATCGCCAAAAATGATCAATAAAATGCTTTAAAAATGTTCTAAAACCAAAGAAAAATGACCTAAAAATCTTATGAAAACCAGTTCGGATGAACGACTCAAGTTATTGGATGCGTTACTGTGTAATCGAGGCTTCTTCCATTCGTTCGAGTGAACTCAGCTTGCGAACTTTTGGTTTGGACTGTTTTTAACCAGGAAATCTCTGTCTTAGAGTTATCCCCAAATCGGCCGAACCGGCAATGGCGCTGATATACGTCCCAAGAATTACATCAGAACGGCTGCCAAAACAATGTCTGAGCAAACAAATTGAAGAGGTTACTGAGTAATTCTGTGAAGAACATTAGTTGCATCTCGTAAATATTATTTGAAACATGTACCATTAAAAATGATGTTAAAATCGATGAAATCAGCAAAAAATGCATTAAAAATGACGTAAAAAGGTAAAAAATTACTTATTTGTCGAAATCGACAAAAAATGCAAAATAATGACCTATAAAATTGGTGAATTCCTTTTGTCATAACATAAAATGAATTTCTGTACTAAACGGCAATGTTCTAAAGTGAAGAGGGAAAAAAATCATTTAATTAAAATCCGCTCCCTAGTGATCAACCTCTTTTGGAAGTCTGTCAAACATCTTTGGAAAAGTGTACATATTTTTGAAGTATTAAACAACCATCTGATTATAAGATGACGCACTTCCTTTTTTGGAAATTTTCAAAATAATACTCTGATGTTTATTTAGCAGCTGTGTTAAGAGTTTAGAAACATAAGCACATAACGAAAACCGTTAAAACTCGTTTTACTAGTGAGAGCAAATCGAAACTCGTTATCTTTCATTAATTGTATTGCTTAAACCACAAGCGAATGATTATGTTTCTGTTCGGTTTTTAAAACATATCAGTAATGCGTTATAACTTGTTATATTGAGTTTGTGTTTGCAGATCCTGGTCATTTTGTAAACATCAGATGATCGAATTTTTGAGAGAGCAAACATTTCATTAGAGTTCTCTGTTTTAAAGTATTTGGCTGTGAGCGGGAAATCAATAGTGAAAAACTTCGATATAAAAATTATATATTGCAGAACCATTAACATTGAAATTATTTAATGAATGAACCAGAAAACTGTATTTGAAATAATTTAATGAATAAATAGGAATGTCACAAAATAGAAACAGAAACGTAAATGTTCTAATTAAAAACGAAATGGAGCCGTAAAACTTTTCTGATGCATAAGTTAAAAGGTATAAAAATAGCAAATTACTAAAAATACTAGTAACGTCTCCTTTAGGAAAAGCCTTATTGTTTCGTATCAAACAATGGTATTTTTCACTACCACAACATTTCCATTGATGGTCTTGCGATTATAAATACAAGAAACTTCTCAGTACTAAATTTTAAATATTGAAACATGCCCACAAAGTGCTCACAAGTATTGGGCGTTTCGTAGTAACCCGTTTCCGAATTTATGTTAACATGAGCGCCAGGAAAAAGGTTACGATAATATTTTTAGCTATTATTGCTTTAAAGAAAACTAAATATTGTCTCGCTAGCTGGGTCCAAGGGTTGGGTCTGAAATAATCGCTATTACCTATTGATAGCCGATTACCCGATCTGTCATCCATACAGAGTGGCGAGGAATCTGAAAACAAATATTTTATCTAGCTACTTATTAGTTCGAATTGGCCAATGGAAATCGTTTTTTTTTCTTTCAAAAAGAAACTTAGGATGTATTGCTTATTGCAATGTAAAAATTTTAAATGGAAATTTACAACAGAAAGACTGTCCTTTGGTCATGACTTTGTTCGAACCTTTATACTGCACTATACTTCGTGCGCTCTTGATCGACGTCGCCACGAAGGACCATCTTCTCTTCTCCCCGGTGATGCGAATTCCAGAGTCGAAGTACCGCGTTCTTCTCTCCTGTTCTTCCACGGGAACGTTGCCGAGCCACTGATCCGCACTACAAATATTTGAGTTCTATTTATAGTTCCAAACAAGTTCTAATTTCCGCGTGTTGTAAAAATAATTAAAGTCCAAACTGTTCGTGAACGTTAGAAATTCTATCAGTTCAATAATTAGTAGAGCTCCCTCGCGAAAAATAACAAGTTATACTTTAACTCACTGTAAATTATTCGGATACCAACATCCCTCAATCTCATAAACAATTACAAGTTCCAATTACACAAATTATCTATCCGTGAGCGACCCGCACATCGTCACGACATATGACAGAATGTGTGTTATTTTTATTACTGCTCAGCCCTCCAGACCTCGGCTTCCCTTTTCTACTGATTAGTCTCAAAAAATCAGATATACTTCCGCAGTAGTAGACTATCGTTGCTCACTCCAGCCAATCCCCAAATCGTTTTCAAATCTGACTAGCCAAGCCGTCACTTTCAATGCCAGGTGAATATTTATTTATCTTGACAACAACTTGGGCGCCGTTGCGAAGGCGCCATATTCTTATTTAATTACCCTAGCTTTTCCACCCATTTACGGCAAATAACATGTAATAAAAATGACCCACATATTGGTATGTTACAATATGTAGTATTATCTCCCTAGATTTCATCTTCCCTACGTACTATTTCTGTGAAATAACACTATTCTAATTTAGTTACGAAAATTGAATGACTAAATGGCTTGAAGTATTCCAAAAAAACTATTTCACTTCTACTCTCTTCTACACTAATTGTAAGCTTCCTCTCTGAAACATTGTATGGGAGATTTATGAGCAGGTTGCAACAGTGGATTGCGGAGTTCTCAGAACGATAAGTAATAACAACATTCTCTCCTTTATGAGCAGGGGCTCTCAACGAGATAACCGCGCATGCAAAATGAGAGTTCACACTCTCTTCAGCGGAATAAAGCGCGCAGATTCCATCAGGGAAGTAGATGGGACGAGTTCTTGCGGCTGAGGCTCCCGCGCCTGTGCTCCCGAGACGGATGCACCGTCGCGTCGCCAGATGGCGGGATAAGGAGCTGGGAACACGAGCGGGGCAATTTGGAAGGCGACCGTTTCATTAAAATCAACAATCTTGACCTTCATCCGATACCCCGTGGAACAGGTTGGCCGACTTTTTCAGTTTGCCGGATGGAGCACTTCCACACAGAATTAATTCCTCGGACGTAAAAGCAGCCAAACGGCCGATCATATTTACAGTGCGCTTGTGGATATTAGCATTAGCTCCTCAACGAGGTAGCAGTTTTGTAACGTATCATATTCATCTCATCATCTATCAATGCCGCGATAGAGCGGCTGTTTTCAACGACTTTGGATAATAGCTAAAGGTGTTGACGTGCGTTTGTGTGTTGATGAATTTTTAGATCGGATAAAGTAGTACCATCTTTGTCAACTTGCTTATTTTATTATGGCTAGAGCCGGTTTCGACGGTTTTGCTGCAACATCAGCCATAGAAGTTTAGTAGTAAAGTAGTACAATAGAAGACTCGTACGTGTATAATATGAATACTGCACAGCAATAAGTTAGGTACGGTACGGAGTATTTTTCTTAGGATTCGTGTAACACACGTGCTGTAAATCACGTGGCAGCCGCCGTTCGTGATTCTTCTTGGAATTTTGATTTTGTCGACGGTAAGGAATTTTCTATGATGGAATAAATGTTACTCACATATTATAATTCCAATTCGAATACGAATTGTAAAGTTACAAAAAGTTATTAAAATTGGAATATTTAACGTTGAAAATGGTAAATTTTGAAAAATTGTAAATGTATTTCTATAAGAATTTAAATGATAAGTTATGAAAGTACAAAGTCGAGAACGTATTAAAGTGAGCAAACAAGATAAAATGTGGAGTGGTTATAAAAAAATAAATTTATTTAGTACGAACTTTACAGTACTTACTGATTACGAACTTTACAGAAAGGAAGTGAATCTGTAAAAGAAGGAAGTACAAACAGCATGATTGGTTAAAAAAGACGACAAAGTTTTGGATGCAGAGATCAGCAGAACAAAGGGAAGATAAAATAGATCGAGAGAGCTTTTCTCGAAGGAAGAATGATTCAATGGATTCTTGCTTTAGAAGAGAATAACAGAAAAAATAAAGTTAGTTGTTCGAATTGAATTTATTAAGGGAAGTAAACTGAATTAATTTGATACATTAATATGAAATTATTGAATTGCTGTCAACTATATTTTTCCATTTCGACCTCTTCGTTTTTATGTATCAACGTGGTGGTCATACGTGCACGCGAACTGAAAGTGTCTTCCAGAAGCACTTTTTGATGCGGGTTCTAGCATTCGTTGTTGCACTAGTAAGATTTTAAAGCGATGTAGTAAGGTGTTAGCAAGACGTTAAAAGTTGTGAAATAGGTCTTAAAATGTCATCATTTATTTTAAATTCCACTTGTTTTGCGAAAAAATAACTAAAACTGAATTAAAATAAAAATGTTCTTGGAAGCTCGTTTGCCAGCATTTCTTCTGAAGACGTCAACGCAATGATCTGTTCATTTCTTTTCGAGGAGCCCTCCGTGGCATGCAGTCGCAAAACGAAGAGCCGTGGGAAGTGGTGGAGGGGGGAGAGGGCGGCGAGGGGACGGGTGGCACCCTTGCTACGTGACTGTAGCGCATTTCCCTGCATTTCCGATTGGCGCAGACGAGTCTTAATTGAACACAGCAACAAATCGCGCGTGACTGCACAATCAGCCGCTCCCCTGCTGGATCCTAAGGAACACTCAAGTGCTCGGTTTATATTGTTTCCGTGACTCAGAACCAAAATCAATAAATAAGTTTCAGGCTTTGGTTCGCATGGTTATTTGATAAAATTCTGTATATATACGTAATCGATTTCTTTGGATTATCCGAGCATTGCGGATATTTTTTTCTATAACCGTACTTTATTCGACACAAGTCAACCTAGATTTTCGAGTATATTATTAGTTGAACCGTCATTGGGAAAGTAACATTTTCGTTTCTTAGCGTCTCCGTAGATGTGGCATTTTCCATTAATGTGCATGCGTCGTAGTAGTATACCTAATATGATCACCATTCTGGCAGAGATTTGACGGTTCGATTGATTTGTTTCGTGATTCCGTGCGCTTCAACTGCTGTGGTCTTTAATCCAGTGAGATTAGTGAGTATTTTTAACGAGGGAGATGGATTTGATCGTATCCCGCTGGCTGGAAGATTCAGCGCCGACCTCGGTCGGCTTCCGAGGATCCTTCCCAACCAGGTACCTCCCACCAGCAGGACACCGCCCTAGCTGGAACAAGCTCTAAGCTCCCGACTGGTCTGTCCGTTTGGAAGTAGCGGATTTAATTCGTTGAGCGCATTGCAAAATGATGGTGTCGTCGTGCTGAGGCGCTCCTTCCTGGCCTTCCGCTGGCCCAGCGCGCGGCGTCCTGTGTCCTGGGCGGCGAAGGTGGTGGGGGCATGGAGAGGTCGCGGGGGCGAGGCGGGGGCGAGGGCGGGGGCGAGGCGGGGCGAGGCGGGGCGAGGCGGGGCGAGGCAGGGGCGAGGCGGGGGCGAGGCGGGGGCGAGGCGGGGCGAGAGGCGGGGGCGAGGCGGGGCGAGGCAGGGGCGAGGCGGGGCTGTAACGTCCACGTTATCTTGCCTTATTAACTGGCCGTTACAACTTTGTATATCCATACAACATCCTTTTTATGTTGTATCTTTATCATATTGTTTATTATATTCTTTGAAGTTCTTCACTTTCAGATATCATATGAAATAGATTCTTTCTTTTAAAATAACAATTTATTTCACCTTTCAGAGGTTACATACAATTCATTCAATTTCAACTTTTGATCAACATCGTTTTCGTCTTTCAATCTCTCAACCTCTTTATATCAACAACTTTCTGTTACTATCGTAACCTTTAACAATGTTTCCAATATTTGTTTACATCTCATGTTAACTTTGGCAAATCCGCCAACGAAGTTGAAACGTTACAAACACCTCCCCTCTTTCAAGAATTTTGGTCACCTTGGTGCCAAAATTTATAAATCTTATAATCAAAGTCTAAAATTTAATATACAATAATAACTTTTATTTTATGACAACTAGATTAGTCCGGAAATGAATTTTGGAACCTTTATAAACAATCAGCATTTCCATGTGCCTTTCCATGTCTATGCTGAATCTGAACGTTATATGCTTGAAAGAATTAACGTTTTTCTGCAATTCAGAATTATCGAAGACTATCTTTATCTGCAACTAGCTTCTGAAGAGATTCCAATTCAGTATTATAAACTTTATTGACAGAATTCAATTTCCCCTGCAAGGAATTAATGTTTTTCTGCAATTCAGAATTATCATCACTTGTACCAGTGAGCCCGGAAACTACTGCCACTTTTGACGAAAGTTCTTCATCTTTCAAAATTATTTCTTCTTTTAAAAAAATCACTTTACTCTCAGTATCTAGGAATTTCGCATCTTTCTCCTCAATTTCTTTCCTGAAAGACTCACGTTCTACATTAATTGATTTCTGATGATTTTCCAATTCATTTTGCAAATACAATATCTTGCATTCATTATCAAAGTTATCTTTTTGAAACTTATTGATTGTTTCAGATAATTTGTTAATTTCTCTTATTTTCTCATCAAGATTCTGGTTCTTGACAGCAATTTCGTCCCTTAATTCAAGAATTTCTTTATTATCCTCACCGATTATCATTTCCCTTTTAGCTAACATACTATCTTTCTCAACAAGTAATGTTTTCTTGTTCTCTATTTCTTCCTCCAAAACCGATACTCTTTCCTTCAAGTCAATAATCTGTTCTTCTTCAGATTTGACTTCATCAACTTCAAAGATAAACATTCCAAATCAATTGAAGTCTTGCAAACAGATGGTTCAGAATCCTTTTCTTTCACAGCTCTATCTTCGTGAAATTTGGTGAAATGTTTATTCTTGTCATCTATATCATACTTTTGATTTTCTGTTTCCCTGGATTCTTCATTCTCTTCAGACTCTTCGTTCGTTTCTATTTCATTATTATTTTGACATTCCTCTCCTTCATTAACGTTTAATACGTTAATTTCATCTATAAGATCTCTATCCAATTCTTTTATCAATTTTGCAGTTTTATTTCCTAATATATACTCATCTCTGTCTAACTTATCTGAAACTACTACCGCTTTTCCATAAACCTTTCCAAATTGCCTACAGATTTCTACTTCTGCTACAGGCAAACATATGGGATTTTCTGTTAAGGGAGTACATACCCAGACACTTTCTCCAATATAATGTTCTTTTCTAACATTTTTTCTTCCTATTAAATCTATAGAAGCACCGGAATCACGCAAAATTTTCAATTTTTTTCCATTTATATAAGCTTCGAACGTATAAGGTGCTAATAAATCTTTACTGGAAGTTTTTAAACAATTAACGTGCTCAGATCCTATATTCTTTTCAACCAATTTTTATATTTTAGGCAAAATGGTTTTATATGTCCTATACCGTTACAAAAATAACAATGTACTTCTTTCCTTTCTTCGAATCCTTCCTCAATTTCCTGTTTTGTATCAACTTTTTTATTACTTTCTTTTTGAATTTTGGATTTCTCATAGAATTTGGTAGTATCAGCTGATTTATAAATCTTATTTTTTGTTCTAGTAAATATTGATCACAAGTCTTCAATTTAAAATTTTCTCTAGTGATGTCAAATTTTCTAATTCTTCAACTATGTCACGAGGTTTTGTATATTTAGTCCATTTGCTAACTAGATGCTCTTTAACTACAAACGGAACGCATCGTTTTATTTGTTCCGTTATTAGTAATTCCTTTATTTCCTCAAATGAGTATACATTTACGCCTTCTAACCAACCATTAAGACTTATTTTTAGCTCATAAGCAATATCTTTCCACGTTTTATCTGGTGTTTTTCTGATCGAAAGGAATCTCTGTCGTAATTTTTCTGCGGTTACTTTGTACTTACTTAATAATATTTTCACTATTTCATCATAATCTTTTACTTCCCCTACCATTTCTCTCGTTATATATTCCGCATCATGTCCTAGCAAATGTGTCATTAACAAAGGTCCCCATTGGTCTTTAGAAATGTCATCAGCAGAAGCAAAATTTTCAAATTGTTGAAGGTATAAAGAAATATCATTTCATTTGATTGAAAATGTTTCATACTAATGTGATTTCAAGAATTTTTACTTTGTAATCCCTGAGTTATTTGACCTTCATTATTTATATTAATTGTTTCAGAAGTATTTCTCGACATCACCTTACATTTTTCCAACTCAATTTTTGCCAGTTCAATTTCGTGTTCCCTTTGTAATCTATCCTCCCTTTCTCGTTCCTCCCTTTCAATTTCGTGTTTCTCCCTTTGTAATCTATCCTCTTCCTCCAACCTTACCGTTTCTAAAATCTCTTTTACTATAGTTTCATCATAATCCTCTGTTTCCGATATTTTTTTTATAATATTCTTAACAGTTTCTTTCTCCGAAACCTCGCAGTTCAATTCCCTAGCTAAATTGATTAATTGACTTTTCTTACATTTGTTTAAAAAAGCCATTATCTTTGTTTGACCAGTTCGACAAGAAACACACTTAAATTAATCTATCTGAATACCCGTTTCACACATCAGCTGTCACTCACGTTTCAATCTGACAGTTTCTAGGCTTCTTCAAAATCTTCAGATATGGTTAAAACATTCCACAGTTCTCCTTCGTATAATGTTTCACTCCCGCAGAACCACCACTGCAATTAATACGTCTTGATTACCAACCACAGCAACCAACACTGATTCTTTGAACACTCTTTCCCGCGAACTACAAATCCAGGCACACCTCGTTGTTCCACCAAGTTGTTGCAACCATTTCTTCTAACAATTTCTACGTCGTACCACCGCTGCCACCAATTTTGTAACGTCCACGTTATCTTGCCTTATTAACTGGCCGTTACAACTTTGTATATCCATACAACATCCTTTTTTTTATGTTGTATCTTTATCATGTTGTTTATTATATTCTTTGAAGTTCTTCACTTTCAGATATCATATGAGATAGATTCTTTCTTTTAAAATAACAATTTATTTCACCTTTCAGAGGTTACATACAATTCATTCAATTTCAACTTTGATCAACATCGTTTTCGTCTTTCAATCTCTCAACCTCTTTATATCAACAACTTTCTGTTACTATCGTAACCTTTAACAATGTTTCCAATATTTGTTTACATCTCATGTTAACTTTGGCAAATCCGCCAACGAAGTTGAAACGTTACAGGGCGAGGCGGGGCGAGGCAGGGGAAAGGCGGGGCAGGCGGGGCCGGGCAGGGGCGAGGCAGGGCCGAGGCGGGGCCGAGGCGGGGCCCGAGGCGGGGCCGAGGCGGGGCCGAGGCGGGCCGAGGCGGGGCCAGGCGGGGCCGGCAGGGGCCGAGGCAGGGGGCCAGGCGGGGGCCAGGCGGGGGCCGAGGCGGGGGCGAGGCAGGGGCCGAGGCGGGGCTCGAGGCAGGGGCTCGAGGCAGGGCTCGAGGCGGGGCCCAGGCGGGGCCCCGAGGCGGGGCCGAGGCGGGGGCCGAGGCGGGGCCGAGGCAGGGGCCGAGGCGGGGCCGAGGCGGGGCTCCAGGCAGGGCTCGAGGCGGGGCTCGAGGCGGGGGCCGAGGCAGGGGCCGAGGCGGGGCCGAGGCAGGGGCCGAGGCGGGGCTCGAGGCGGGCCGAGGCGGGGCTCGGAGGCGGGGGCCGGGCGGGGGCCGAGGCGGGGCCGAGGCGGGGGCCGAGGCGGGGCTCGAGGCGGGGCTCGGAGGCGGGGCTCGAGGCGGGGCCGAGGCGGGGCCGAGGCGGGGCCGAGGCGGGGCCGAGGCGGGGCCAGGCGGGGCCGGGCGGGGCCGAGGCGGGGGCCGAGGCGGGGCGAGGCGGGAGGGCGAGGCGGCGTGCGCGGCCTATCGCGCTCACATCTCTGCGTGCCGGCGGCGCGGCGGTGCGGCTCGGCGCGGTGGCCGCCCGGGCGATGCCATCGCCGCCCCCACCCGCCCTTTACTCGCCCGGCACGGGGCGGACAGGGGCGAGGGCGGCGCGGCGGCTGCACAAACAGAAGACGTCCGCGCCGCGCTCGCTGGGCAAATACTGGCGCCCTCTGACCGCCTCGGCGCCCGCCGCAGACATAATATAATACGGCGGGGCCTCAGATGTGTTTACTCCGGAGGCGGCCTCCGGAAAAAACGCGCGGAACCGCGGCACGCGCTGTGCTTCGCTCAGGCGCGGCGATCGCAATGCGCCGCCGATACAGGACGGAACGGAACCTTCAATTACGGAGCCACGCAGGCGAGAAGTCGTCAACGGAGAACTAAAGTTGTTCGGGAATTCGTGCGTGACCAATAACTGAGATATTATTTCACGGTGTTGATTCTGCTCTAGGCAGCTCTTTACGCTCGCAAGATGTGGTGCAAACAACCGAGAAACAATAAATACATTTGGAATATCCTTGAATAAGTTTTTCAATTACTTGTACTTCCGATCTGTTAATACAATTACCAGGACTTAACCTCAGTGGCGGCTCGTGCTTAGGTTGCACGGTTGCGCAACCACCAGAAAATGAAAAAGAGCTCATAATATCTTAGGAATCTACATTTTCCTTTTAAAACATTCAATATTGAAGATATTGCAGCAAAATCGCTGTATATGAAATCGTTTTGAAACCAAAGAGCGTCCAACTGGCGCTCTCTCCGGTGTCTTGGTGCACCATGCTCTTGGCTGTATTAATGGGTGTAGAGAATTTACTCCTTGGCCCTTCGATTTGACACCGGGAACATTCGGCCTTTTGGTTGGGCAACCAGCTAGAGGCGCTGTCTATCACTGCGCGGTGACGGAGGGAATCTCTGGGGAATACCCATATTCTGTCTTCGTCTGACACACTGGGACGTAGTTTTATAATTTTCGCTTTTTATTGAAAGTACAAGTTCAGTAAATTTTTGACGATATTCAATGCATTGTTTATGACATTTGGAGAATTTGTTTTCATTTGATATTAAGTTTGTTGATTCAAAACATACATTTGATGAATTCTTTGTGTAAAGGTGGCCGTTGTGATTGGAAGTCCCTTAGTGTCTCGCGGAAGCCAGAGTGCCTACAGCTGATCGACCAGCAGTTTGCGAGCGTTCTTGTGAACATGAATGTGTGTCGAAGATCTTTCATTATTGCCAAATATACCAGAGTAGTGAAGTTTTAGAAAGAAAATAATTTTAGTTGTGTGAAACGTGTCGAAGCAATAGCGTTTGTTGCAATGTGCTGGAGTCGAACTCAAGTGCCCAGTGGAAAACTAAGCCAAAACTACGTGAATGGGAGATGCTTATTGCTTACACGGACGCGAAGCATAAAATTATGTGTCTAATATGTCAATATAGACTTTTATATAACTGTTTTAATTGGTTTGAATTGATTACATTTTTATTAAATATTCGTATTTATATTTTAGAAATTACATTTCCGTCAATATTAAAGATTACCCTTTTTTAAAATTACTGTTCTCGAATTTTGCAAGATTTGTTACGTATGCTAATAATCTGTTCTTTAATTTTTATAATTTGCCTGAATATTTTTTCTTTCATACGGATTAAGAACAAGATCCTATCAATCCAATATTGTTAATCTGCTTAGAAGACTTATGGTGACCTATCAATCAGCCAATTGTAGCCTAACAAATATAATAATAATTATTATTTTATTATTATTATTTTATTATTATTATTTTATTATTATTATTTTATTATTATTATTTTATTATTATTATTTTATTATTATTATTTTATTATTATTATTTTATTATTATTATTTTATTATTATTATTTTATTATTATTATTATTATTATTATTGTTATCGGCCCCAAACGTCACAGTAGAAGCCGTGCGGTACTCGATAAAGGGTTGCTAGTGAAATGCAATTTTTATCGTTTAAGATGGGGGAGTTAAGCATAAAAAACTGGGAAAGAAAAACTAGCGACCATTCCGGAACACGCCTTAAACGATTTAGTAAAACTTTCAATTGTATCACTTCCCAATTTTTTATATCAGTAAATATTTTCCTCTCATTTCACGATTAATATAAGTCGAAACTAAGAAGTTATTTCTCAGAATTACTGTTTCTCCACTAAATTCGTCGATCATGAACAGAATGAAAGGCGCACTCGCTGAAATTGATAGTGCTGCAATAGCACGTACTATCTCGCATTAGTAACAGCTACGTAATATTGCAATACTTCAATTTCTGACCAAATTAACACTTATTAATCGTAGCGCATTGGACGCGAAAATTCATTTCATTTAAAGCTAATACATCAACAAAATCGGCAAACCGAAACACCGTTCTAATTACTCAAAAAGACCGTCCTACAATGAGAAGATATTTTCAGTATTTTATACTATAGTGAAGCAGCGTTCCCATTATTGTCATACAGCCTGATAACCCGTGGTAGATTCTAGTAAAAGAAGTGCGGGAAATTCAAATCCGAAATTTAAAAAGCAAAAATTTCCCGAAACTGCTCATGTATAAAAAAAAAGATTTTATTTTAAGATCTACTTTTGAAGGACATATTTCGTCAAGCAAAAAATCTATCTTAAATATTGTACTTTTGAAATGCTGATTTTCTGCAATTTTTGAAAATATAAGAGTTCGACGAAAGTGGGACCAGCACCAATTTTATCCCGTCCTTTGATACATACGACGATAAAATTTACAGAAAGAAATCGAGAAAATAATTATATTTTGTATAGTAGCTATGATGATTGTTTACGTATTAATTATTTGCATTGATTGTCCTCAAGTATAAGATACTGAAAATATGAGAAAATATTTTTTTTATAATTTCCTGCATTTCGCCTATTACATGAAATCTACTCATATTTTCGAAAATTTGTCAAGATCCGTCTTTGAAGAACAAGCGTTATTTAAAAAACTATCACGAATATTGAACTTCTAGAAAGACGCCGAAAAAATGTTATATTTTGTAATTTTAGAAATGAAGATTTAAAAATACGATTTTTTTTAAAAAGGCCTTTTTGAGAAAATTTTGAAAATGTAATTGAGGCTTCATGTAAAGTATCTCCCAGAGTCGAAATGTCATTTTCAAACTCGCGGAGTTTTCGGTTCATTCAGATCAATTGCAGAATCAATTTTGATGAAAATCGTCTGATCAGTTTAGGGCTAGTGTCGAGCATAACCTGACGTATTGCCATCACTCGATTTTTTATGTAACAAGGAGCTACAGAACATGGATTCTGATTACAACTGTTAGTGTTAGACGATGTAATTTACTACACATGTAGGAACAAGGTTTGTTTTGGCACCAAGTTCCGGCAATAAGTTTTCCTTCTCGAAAAATCGCCATTTTCAGGTGTGCAATTACATTACTGTGTCTTCCTACGAAAAAAGGCCAGAAAGTGTAAATGATGACGTCCTAACAAGACGTTCAGAAATGAAATAAAATTGCACGTACTCGTACTAAAATATTAGGTGACTCTCGACTAGCGATTACCAAACATGCCAAAATGTAATCAGTTTGTACCGCAATTCGATCCTATTGGAAGGAAGTCGTCAACCGATGCATTTTCTTTCAACGTAGATTCATCAAACTGCTAAAATACTATTCTGAGGTTCGGACAACAACATTGCGTTGGTAAGGTTCGAACTGATTTCATGCAGAGTTTTTAGGAAATTATGGGATCTTCATGGAGTCGTAAATGCAACAAGGCCATCCATAAAGCCGTCACTCTCGCTGTACGGAAATGAGAGTTGTGTTATTAAGAGTATAACGTCATGAGTGGTAAGAAGTGAAGGATGGTGATGACTTATCGGATGGATGTGCCATTAGGGCACTCTAAAGTGTTTTCGAATAACTCCAGGCCATACTTCCTAATGCCAAGTGTCATAATCGGATGATCCCCATACGCACTGTCGAAAGTCATAGTTTATGATGACGCTCACGTTGTGGTCTTAACGCCTCTCCATGATTGTCCTCCGATTTTCCCTCTCCTGACAGATCCATCAGCCTCCCGTGCGATGGTCATCGGTGATAAAGCCGCAACTAGGTTCGTACGGAAGATTATGGCACCCGTCAGCAGCTATGCTTTTGATGCCTCTCTAAACGTACCTTTAGTGCTTTGATGTGATGGCAGAGGCAGATTCATCGGATACCATCGCAGTTACCGATGCAGATAGTACTCGTATAATAGTGTTGGAAATTACTTTTGGAATCTCACAGGATTACTGCGGTAATGAAAGGAAGAGAACGATGATTATGATCAGTTCATGGAGTGGAATTGTGAGAAACAGGATGGAGGCTTGAAATTATTGAATTAAAACAGAGAAGCAAAATACATTTTACGACCGCAACTGTTAATAAAATTGATCTCAGTAGCAAGAACGTATAGAAAGCAATCTTATTAACAACTAAATTGAATCACTATCACTAACCTCTGGAGAGAATTATGAAGTAGTGATATCGGTTTTCTACACTCTTGAAAATATTATTTCCAAAATGTATTGCAAACAGAACGATATATTGTATATTTTGATACTTACATTTGCAATTAATCAATCGTGAAAATGAAATTCAAAATGTGCGTTTTCACAAAACCACAAACATCTTTTCCTCAAAGACGACTTTTTAGACGAAAATTTTGTTACGGCCAATTTTGGTATTCTTAACGGGTTTTTTCAATATTTCAATTTTAGCATTAGAAACAGAACTTTAAAATAATATGAACAAATATCTTTTAGGTCCAAGTGGTTGGATGAAAACTGTAAAGATAGACCAAACTGAAGAAATAAGCAAACTAATACGAGAAATTCGGTCCTAATCTGTAGCAACATTAGTTTATGGAGCAATGATTTCACTGGTGACATCATGCTTTGTCGTAGTACGTTAGTTCGCCATTCATATGGTAAGCAGCTAAGCAAGCTGTGTTCAAAATACGCGTTACGATTCCAACTGTGCTCATAAACATGAACGCGGGTGAAACTCGCCTCGTGAACTGCTACATCATAATTCAAAATAAGTTTGGCCGCAGAACAATTACACGGTCCCAATTGGCGAAATCGTATAGCAATTCTTGATGACCGCGGGCATTATCAGACAAGAAATGAAATAATTAGTAAACGAAAATTATTTAGGAATTTAACAGCAATAAATATTACGTGAATAATCCATATTAACTTTAAAATTGTCATG